>OY992531.1:62013833-62728931 GCA_963921185.1 Dasysyrphus tricinctus | reverse complement strand
GTTTTCAAAATTTGTATCCCTCTTAGTAATGGCTAGTGCCAACATTTTACCTGCCCGTGTTTTCATTATTTCACAAATACGATTTATAATACAATAACACTTTTTATATTAAACACAATTCTTATTTACAGGTAATTAACAAAAGAAACGAGTATTAATGTTTATTATTATTTCCTACAACTAATTAAGGCTCACTTCAACAATTTCAAACTTTTTAGGAAAATCACACACGATCGTTCACCGACTGGAAGAAAACCTTATACAAATAAAGCACAACTACCTTAAACAGCGGATATTTGCTTGGAGAATAAACGAATAAGTGCAGTTATTTCATACAAAATGTTTAAAACGATTAAGGGAAAAATGACATAAGTCAACTTGACTGCAGATGTGTTATGATTTCTTATTATGGAAGAACAACCAAAGTACAGTTAAGTCTAGGCACTGTATTCTCTACTGAAATGGAAAAAAGGCACAGGTAGACATGTGCTTACAAGAATGAATTAACGAAATTTGGAAGAAAAGCATAAGTAGAGATGTGCTTACTGGAATGAATTAAAAAAATTTGGAAAAAAAGCATAAGTTGACTTGTGCCTGTGAACTTTCGAATAACGAAATTGCCTTATTAACATAAGCAGTTCGGTTTTTTGGATAATTATGACTTATGTTGTTTTTTCTTTTGCTAGTTTGGAATTTCTTGACTTATGTTTTTTTCAAAGGGCTATATCTTTGTAACGGACAAAGGTATAAAAATGAAATATTCACAGACTGAAGCACCAAGAAAAAGGAAAAAAATAGCATCATTAACTCAATTTGAGCATAAGTCGACTTATGCTGTTATGGGTTATTGCCACAGTTATATCAAAATTTTGATTTCGAACATTTTTACGAATGTGAAATTTCCAATATTGTACCGAAAACTGCGAAGAATTATAAAAAGGTTTGAATGGGAATATCTCTGTCAATTTTGAATAAATATTAATTTTTGAACATGCCATATTAAAGCCTTTGGTCTCTACTTTATTTTGTCCGCGCATGTCTAGACCCTATCTTTGCTTCAAAAAAAGTTATGAACAATTTATTAAAAAATTTAGATATCCTTGATTTTTATTTTTTTTTAGGTTGGTTTTTGTTAACGTTTCCTGCTTAAATCTTTTTGTAAAATTTTTTGAACTATCCATTCCAACAGAAAATTGAATTTTGGACAAAAAGTATTATAAGTAAAATTGTCAAATTCGGTTTAGTTTTCAAGTTACACCAAAAATATTGAAAAGTGGCCTGCGTGACCATTCTCTCAGAAACGCATGGGTAGCATTTTCGGTTTTAAGCATGCTTATGGGCCCAAACAAACATATTCAATAGTAAAAACCCTTGCACGTAATTGTTCCTTTATACCCCTTATTTTCCGGTCTATTCAATATAAATACATATTTTGTGTTTTTAGTTTTTTTAAGGGACCAAACCATGAACCAAGCGTTTTAGAAGCCGATGCACTATATACCACGCCACCAAATTCAAAGTAAAACTGGCATAATTTACTCATTTTTTTAAAAAGTGGAATACGTTGCTTTTGATTTTAGTAGACACAATAAAATAAATAAATATTTCATGCTTTTAAACATTTTTTCTCATTATTTCAACGTCTTTATATACAATTTTTTTGAAACCCAAATACGTGCGAACTGAAATGGTAATGATCGGTGTACAAAAATGTGATACTTTGCTTGTTTTGGCCTTCGCCAACCACCAACGGCTGATAAGAAAACCTTTACATTTAAAAGTATTAAAATCATCTTCAAAAGTTTCAACAAGCAGAAAAAGCTGAAACAGATTTTTGACAAAAACCACTGAAAAAGCCTCAAAGCTTTGCCTTCAATTGGGAATGGCAAACACAGTCATTGTGTCGATGAAATCGGAATTAATGCATTATGAACATCTGACAGTTAGAAGCTAAGTTGAAATGCTTTGAAGCTAGGCAAATCGACATTTTTTTAACCATTTTCATTCTTCTATACATATAAATAAAATTGGAGTGTCTGTCGTTAATATTGAAATAATTTCAAGTTTTTGAGCTTAGGTGGTTGTTAACTAGCTAAGAAACATAACTGCATCATTTAAAAATTTTTTGTCTGTCTGTCTGTTTGTCCGCGGTAACCTTCAAAATAGCAGAACAAGTTACAATGACACTTTACATACGTGTAGTGGACAACTCTGGGAGTAATCTAGGCTACTTTTAATTGTAAAAATGTCAACGGTATCTTTGAAATATTTGAAAAAAAATGAAATTAGGGGGGAATTATGTCGAAACAAAAAATTGATATATAGGAAATAATTAAAAACAAGTAGAAACAATCGATTTTAAAAGTGTCAGACTTAGAACAAAAAATTATATAGGTAGTCTTAGAAGTGGTGAAAGCTTTGCTCAAAATTTTGTCGACGTACTGTTTGGATCTGTGCAAACTACATGCCACCAACAAGGCAGCGATGCAACAACAACAAATGTTTTATGCCTTACTTTTTATTCGTTCAAACTTCATGCCATAGACCTTGCAGCCTTATGACGGCCCTTAAACTACAAAAATGCATTTTTTAAATGCAATAATGCGATTGAAACGTAAGTAATTGAAAGCTGCTCAGGTGGTTGTTTATTTGCAAAGAAACATAAGCTGGCCCACCCCGGCTCCGCCCGGGTAGACAAACATTTTGAGAACAAATTAAGAAACCAAAATTCTAATAATGTGTCCTCCATTAATCGAATTGCGGATGTCTGTTTGAACACAATAGTCTTCAAAACGATTCCGACGAGACCTTACGTTAATGTAGTGGAGTAACCTAGAGTACTTTTAATGGTAAAAATGGTAAGGGTATCTTTGAAATATTAGAAAAACAGCGAAAGTCCGGAAAAATTGTGTCGACAAATTTGGTTAAAATGTTTGTATTGAAAATTAGTCTTTACTCTAAACTTCGTCAGCAAAAAATGAAAAAAGTCTATTCGGTGTACCAATATCATTACCTTTATACTTCTATCAGGACGACTTTAATTAAATGGACCAACCAAATTCCAAAGCTGATCTTCATTTTATTAAAATAAATTTCTTTGCATTTTATAGCACAAAACAGCTTTAAGCTGGATTTACACCTTCGTTCTTCATTCGGTGAACGTTGTTCTACAAACAACGAACAACGAGTAAAGTTCATCCAAAACTCAAAACGTCTTTGAATTTCTTCGTTGTTCGTGTTCGGTGTTATCACTTACACCTTCGTTGTTCCGCGTACAGGCAAAAATTAACAACGTACACGACGATACCAACGAAAGTGTAAATCCAGCTTTATGGCGAGGCGGCGGCATACCGTACCGTAGGGCCAAGATTGCTATTGTGATATACTTTTTTCTCAGTATTTTTGAGAAGAAATTTGGCTGCTATAATGATTTTGGGGTAAAATATAGCTTTCATCCAAAACGGGGTTCAACCGGATCTTTGAAATGTTGAGCCTTAAAACTAACTATATAAATAAAAATGAAACCATTTTTCACTTTGTCGAGCCATAACTCAAGAACTGCTTGAACTATTTGGATGATTCTTTTTAGGCAATCTTTCATGAAATTTGGTTAAATTCGGTGTTGCGTTTTGCCAAAAAGGTGTGGAAGAGCACTCTGGGTTCCTGCTTTATGTAAAAAAAAATATACATATCAATTGAGTTTGAAAAGAAATCAATTAATCATGAAATTTGATTCCAATAAAAAAAAAAAATTCATTCGAATCTGAATTATCCGGAATTCGATCAATCGAGGACACATTATTAGAATTTTGTTTTGTTAATTTGTTCTCAAAATTTGTGTCTACCCGGGCGGAGCCGGGGCGGGCGAGCTAGTTTAAAATAAAAATCGATTTTAGTGTGGAAACTCAAATTGAGGGAAATTATTTACTTCCTAGCATGTTGCATTTTTTGTCAGTTTGCTTCCGCTGACATTTTGTTAAAAAGGATTCAGTCACTACCTTACTGTTCATTAACTAAAAATGCATTTTGAAAAGTAAAAATCAAAATGACAGAAGACTTTATCTGCCCTGTGATAAACTCGTTCCCAAAAATTGTGTGTATACAAATTTAGTCCTGATAATGATCCTTCCATGAAAATCAAAGTTTTAAGCTTAGAAAGTCAACCACATTAGTAGAATCATTTTTGAGATATTAGGATTTTATGTGAACTTCAAATGCTTCACTAAAGATTGATTTTTTTTTAAATTATGGGCGTTGGGTTTTTGGCCTTTTATATCTTCTGAACTGACATCTTTTTTTTAAAGGGAAACAAAACAGTAAATAATCAAGTTTCCATATCATTCAGTATATACACAATCGAGTAATAGTTCAAGCTTTAAGCAACCATTACTTCTTTCTTTTCTATCATTACAATTTACTTTTACAAAAAAGGAAAATACAAAAATAAAAAAAATAAAAGCAATGAGTAAATAGAAGTTTATGGTTTGTGTTCTATTTTTTTTTTTTTTTTCATGGACATTATCCTGTTACCAGATCTGAAGAGAACTCGACAAAAAAAAATATTAAAACAGAACTGAAGCAAAACTTTCTTTATAACGAACGTAGGTAACTATACACCACTTGGAGTTGCATTTGCAACAAAATTCCATAGAATTGTTGCTGTTTTTTTGTATATATATTTTTTTTTTGCAAAATCATGATGCCATTTCGTTGCAACTTTTGCTTGAAGAAATCCGATTTGGTCGCATTAAAAATGCACCAGTCCTTGCAAGGAGTTATAGGTACTCTCGAATATATATGATTGTAGTTATGTGTATGAACTTTGTGTTATAAGGCTTTTATACATATTTATGTACATGTATGTATGAACATTTACTGTATCAAGGAACATAGTAAATATGTATACAACGTTAAGTGATTACAAATATTTTATGCCATTTTTAAACGGAGGACTTGGATTTTTTGTTTCTTCAGAAAGATGTGGTTTGGAAAAATGAAAGCTCGAAGAACAAATTGGCAAAAAGGATATTCCTTTGTTTGCAAAACATATAAATGCTTACACCTTAAAGTTAACACAATGTAATGGTAACTACAATGTAAAGTGTACTATGATTCAAAATTTTAAGGATTTCGTGGGCTTAGTAAAAACTTAGTTTACCTATATTTGAGGAACCCAATTTTAAGGCGTATTTAATGAGACATACATAATTCTCTTACAACAGAAATTGCACAGCTGATTAAACGATTAAATTGAGGTTTAACAAAAATAATCAATTCTTTAACATTAAAAGCCGTTTACCTTATAAGAAAAAAAAAATGGTTGCTGTAATATTAAAAAAAAAACTGCAGCTTGCGATGAAATAAAAGCTCTTAAAGTATACTTCCTGCACAGTACACATATTAAAGGTAATATCATTAGAGTTTTGATTTTTGTTTCTTCTGCGCATATATCAAAATTTGTGTCAAATGTCAGTATTTGTTGTTGTTTTTACGTGTGTTTTCTTCCTCACTCGCACAGCCATTTTTATTTCTGACAATTTCAATTTTAATTTGTTGTTGTTTTTACGTGTGTTTTCTTCCTCACTCGCACAGCCATTTTTTATTTTCGACTGACAACCTGCGCAGTATAATACCTTAGATTTGTGTACTGTGTACTTCCTGTACATTTTTACATCACAAAAATTACCCAACAAAGCATCTTCGCCAATACATTATATAAATTAACATAAATCGAAAAATTGAAAAGCGTAAAAATGTTTTTATCTTTTTGAACAAAACATTTATATAGTCAATTTCGAAGGACATGAAAATCTTAAGGACTATTATCTTACTCGTGCTTATATTCTCTCTTTCATCATAAAAAAAACATATCATCATTGCTGCAGAAGTTGCACAATGATACAAGGATACTGTACGAACTCCCACCATCTGAATGAATATTGGCTAATCGCCTGTTAAATCTTTTGATTGTTTCTTGTTGTTGTTTTTTTTTGTTCATACAAAAGGATCCTTTAAATGGATGATACAGAATTATTATCAATAAACTGATTGCGGAAGGAATGTGGTTCATAAAAATCGAAATGAAGTTCGTTAGCCGTTATGTTGCCATTTAAGTAGTCATCAATATAGCCCAGTTTTTTTTTTGTTGTTGTATTTATTTAAACGAGGTTTATATTTTACTGACAGGAACAAATGATATCGTGTGAGACGACGTCGTTGTCCTAAGATAACATTGAAAAGACACAATATATGGAAGATTGATTTTGATATGCAAAACGCTAATACAGTCTCAGGAGCAAAAATCACGGTAACATACTGAGAAGGTATGTAAGGATTACATTATACTATTAGAGTGAGTTAAAGTACAAATGTAATTTTAAGAAAGTTTATTAAATGTCACTTTATTAAATACACAAAAGCTTCTCTCCAAAATGTGGTTTGGAAAGGTGGTTTGGGGCCAGACAAATTTATCATCATCTTCATTGACATTAACACATACAGTCCTTGCATCATTCTATAAATATCAAATTTTTCCACTTATCCTGCACAAACCCATGTCATTCAGTTGCGAAAACTAATTCTTCTTTGTGCGTCCTGGGCCCTACGTCATCTTCCCAGTTCAACCTTGTTTTGTTTTTGTGTCGTCTACCATAGAATGAAGTACAAAGAGTTTTCTTTGCCAGTTGTAGCTCTTGAATTTTTTGATGATTTTTTAATGATTCCCACACGTTTTACAACGTAATAAACTTCCAGGGTTATCTGCATTAATATACTGAACAACTCACAACCAATTATACTGCAATTTTCTTAGCAACATGGCCGAACATCCCAATTGGATGGCTATTTATAACTAAAAAAATGAATTTATCCAATTAATCTCTACAATTTATTATTAAAAAAAATGTATTTACAAATGTACATAACTACAATTTATTTATTAAAATTAAAATTTACCCAAAATAATGATTTTTATAATTTTGTTAACTACAAAGAGTAAGGTTTGTTTCACTCATATCCGGTTTCATTCGGTTTGGTCTGTATTCGGTTCATTTTTGGTCGGACCTGTTAAGTGTGAAACGATGAAAACGGCACGAATAAAAACCTAATAGAAACCGAATAGCACCCCTCGACACGAATCGGTTTCATTCGGTTTCAAAACTGATCGTATTCGGGTCTAGGGCACTCAAACTATTCGTAGCGTTCACACATCTTGGGTTTACACAAGTCAAAAAATTAAAGGAACAAGATTTTTTTCAATTTTTTTTTAGTGTTTTTTGAAGATGAGTGGGGTCGTTTTGAGTTGAAACAAAAAAATTTTAGAGCTTTATGTTTCCTGTTTTTAGATTTGCTTCAAATATCTCTTTTACTGTAGGTACCGTTATTGCGTTATTGCAAGAAATGACACCAGACAAAAATATATATATTTTTTTTTTTTTGAAGGTCCTTATTTGTATGGATATATTCTTTAGAGTCAATCAAATGGTCAGATAACTTGTATATTCAGCTTCAAATCAATTTTTTGTTGTTGTTTTACAAATTTGTTTTGCATGGTTTATTTGACTTTTAATGGAAAAGATACTTTTGGCTTTGACTACCAGTTTCTCTGAAAATAATGACGCCATACAAAAATCAATGAAGGTTTTGGAAACTTGAATAAGTTTGCTGTAGGATTTTTATAAGATTTTGTAAAAATTATTTTTTTTTACCCTTTGCCGCTAGTTAAAAAAAGATGCTTGCTGTAGCTGTTCTATTTTGTAATTAGCTTAAACTAGTTTTAAGTAGTTTTAGTCAATTTTTATGTAATTTGTTAGTTTTATATAAACAATAAAGATTACATTAATAGTCCACTCAACGAAGAAAAAATAAATGCAATGAATCATGCTCTCTGGGTTATTATTCATTGTGGTAGGGGTGAACACAGGTATAACATACTAAAAGTCCGCAGCCGAGTGTCGCGAGCTATAGCCAGGAGGGGGGCTTAAAGGTCCCCTTTTGTAATATTTTGGGAAAATTTTGAAAACTAAGCGTTTGAGGGGAAAAGTGTACACTACAAAATGAAAGAATAATAAATATCCTACAAAAAAGGTTTTCTTCATATTTCCGGTAGGGGCAAGGTTAAGAAATTGTAACGGAAAGCTGACCCTACCCTACAATAGGCGATGTTATGCCACCCACTAATAACCACGAAGGACAGGAACTCCGACGGCCTCAGTAGGTCATAGGGTAGGTTGTCCTAGTAGGAGGGTGCGGCAGGCATGCTTGTATGTGCACGACACTAGCTCGACGGAGTCGTGGGTACTTGCACCGCTACTGGACACCGTTCTATTTTTCATGCCTGGATTATAAGTAAGATCGAACACACTAAAATGCCTCATCCCAAGAAACACACAATGGAGTTATTGATTTTATCTGAGAATTGTTTTGAAACCAAAAGATGTTATGGTTTCAGTTGCGATATCCCTCCCTCAGTCGAGTTTCTATAAACTGCGACCTTCCTTGAGCTATCACCTCGCAAGCGTTTATGGTGACAGCCCCGTACTTGAGCCTGAATGATTTCTCACTCAGTGCTGCTCCATCGATTACTATACCCCATCATACGCCCCCCCATAGCACTCAATCAATATCAAACTCCAATCATCGCACAAATAATTTCACTCACAATAATAAAGTTGAAAAAACTCGAAGTTCTTTTCGCATATTCATGATGTACACATTATGTTTTATTCAATAAAAAAAAGTTTCTCTTAAATACCTAAAATAATAATAATAAAAGCAGACAAAAAAAAACTATAGATCTATTTGGCCTTGAAAATTATAATTTCTCTTTTATATGCTCTCTGTTTAATAATGTATTGAGTTAATCCTAATTTATTTCTTCTCTCTTTTATCTCTCTCTCTAATATTTATGTTTTTTTTTTTTATTAATTTCTCAAAATAAATGTTCGTTTTCGTTTTGGCTGATTTTATACTATGAACTTTTTGTTGCGTTTCAATTTACATATATCGCTTCTAAAAATGAATGGCTGTACTAAGAAGGCAAAACTTTAATTCCGCGACATTTAATCTTAAGGTTCGGAGACAAAAATACATACTTTAAAATTTTAATTAAGTTCCGATTAGACGATCTCTTCTCGCAGATAAGTTATATGTATTAGGGTTCGTTTTCCCCCCTTTTTTTTTTTCTTTATATTCTTTGTGAGCTTTGGGCGCTTATTCTCTTTTAGTTAGGTTTAATCTTGCAAATAAATCTGGCTTCTCAATCTCATTTCTCTTTCTTACAAAATATTTAGATTTACAAATGTATCTACAAACTTCAAAATAAGGATTCGTTCAAATTTCCCAAGGAAGGTATAATATATATCAAACAAAACTCACCGATATGAAATATGCGCAATTATCGCGCTTGTCGATTTGATTGATGGAATTGATGGGTTTTACTTTAATGTAAGATGGCTCGTCCTCCGATGGATGTTGTGCACAGCATTCGTCGAAGGGGCTTGATCTTGGAGCTAAGCTAAACACTTGGAAAAGAAACCAAATTATACCTTTTGAAAGTGGAACGAATTTACATAAGTTTTAATATCAACTGAATACTTAACTTGGTGATTGGAAAAATGAGCAATAAGAGAGATGGTCAAGGCAAAAAAAAAACTAAAGGGAATCCTATGATCTACGCCTCTTTAAGGCAATTGCTGGTTGAATGTTTCTGCTGCTGCTTTGATGGTGCTGGTCTCAGCGTCGATGTTTGGCTATGTTGTACACAGTTGTACAAGTTCCAAAAAATTGCACTGGTAGGAATTATTGTGTCTAGCGAAGACGAAAGGTCGGTAGCCGATCTGGACAACGAATCAAAGTGAAACCACTGATCGTGTTGATTACTTCGTCGCCGGTGCTGGCTACGGTGTATTCTGTTCTACTAGGTCTAAAAATAGAACTGGTTGGAGATTCTTTTCTTTAGAGATCACGATAGGTTAGTAGTTGATCTGGATGACGAATCAATTTGGAACCGCTGATGGTGGTGACTATTTCGTCATGGATGCTGGGCTACGGGGTATTCTACTCTTATAGACTATAAGTGGAGATTTAGCCGCGGACGCATGTACTTTGGATTCGGTGACAGGTCTATAGCCACCTACGCTGACCAATTTACTTGTAGATTATTATTGGTCTCGAGGAAAAAGATTTGGATCCCGCTCAACAGCTTGTAACCTCGTGTCCACTTCAAAACTTGTACCACGTGCTTCGCGAGCCAGAGTACTTGCTCGGTGTAGGCCTGCACGGGTAAGTACAGATCTCGTTGATGAAGTCTTTGTTGCTTGGTTGCGTGTATGGTCCAAGACGACCGACTAACTCACCGATCTCTACCTCTGACGTGGCGAGAAGCTCTTCGGAGTCTGCGCTGAGAATCTGATATCAATTGAGTTTGATTAATTTCCGATGCTCGATTGGCCCAGTGGTGAATTCCAGAGATCTTCAATTGTGGACCGAGTGCTTAGGAGGATTTCTGTCCACGGAGCACGTGTTGAGGATGACAGATTCTGCCTCGATTATTCGTGTCGTGTTGGCTTCCTACCAAAAATACGTACGTTTAATATGTAATAAGTACGTTTTTCTCATGTGTGTTACGAGAATTATTGCTTTTTGTTTTATTTTTACCTTTCTAAGTTAAATTCTCCAATTCAGAATGCTGGATTTTCAGTTGCCTGCTATGGATATAAGTGATCTGTACAGACAATATGTTCAGCCCTCGTCCCGGTCTCAGATCAGAAAGAACGATTGGGATCTTAGACGAAACCTCTTCGGGCACTTTATAGACATGTCGTCGCATTTCCGATTTTTTTTTTTTTTTTATACCAAAGTATCTCAGCTGATTGCTGACGGATTTCTTCATGCTCGATTACTTTGTTTTTACAGGGTGGTTAAGAAAATTAAAGTTTTGTGTGAGGGTTTACACTGGCAATAAGGTGTTAATGGTGTTTCTATTAGATTGAAAGTAATTCCCTACAAAATATACGGGGAGTAGAAAATTCAAAAAATTGAAAAACAATGTTATCGTCTTACAACATAAATGGTTTTTGATCAATTAACCCAGAAATAACCGGAAAAGTACATATATATTGATTCATGGTAATTTCAGTGACGTCATGAGAGCAAGTTGAAGTGTACAGAAGCTGGTTGTGTTTAAAATGTCTTTATTTATTTTTTTGGATACAGTGTTTATTTTTATATGAGAAACACTGTTTCTTCAAAGGTAAGAAGTATCCAAAATATTTCCAAGTTACAGGCCAATACTTTATGAAAGCATTTTTGGACATATCCTAAGAAATAAATTCTTTAGAAGGGGAGGTGTATTTCCCCCTCCTTTCTATAAGGGGGGACAAATTCCCTAAACATTGACTGAAAATAGAAAAATTGCTATTTAAAAACAACGGAAATACTGACAATATTATGCTACATCCTTTTCAAAAGCTTAAAACAGATTCTTTTATTATATAGTCAAATCAAGCTAACAATTTTTGAAAAATTCGTTTGAAAACTCAAAATAAATTTAAAAAAAATGAAAAATGTTTTCAAATGATTTTTCATTTTTTATTTTACACACTAAAGTAGTAAATTGTCTTTTATCATTCAATCCTGCTGTTAGCCTTGAGTCGAATGCTGAAAACCAGACGGTTGTAGGGTTTCTAATTTTTGAGAAAATTGAAAATAATGAAAACTGCTTTTTTTAAAATAATTTTTGTTGAGTAATTGTAACTAAGTGTTTCCGAAAAAAAAGTAGTTTTCATAATTTTCAATTTTCTCAAAAACTATAAACCCTACAACCCTAAACCCTATATTTATATGTATATCTGGGTTAATTGATCAAAAACCATTGATGTTGTAAGACGATAACATTGTTTTTCAAGTTTTTGAATTTTCTACTCCCCGTGTCTTTCTTAACCTTGCTCCTACCGAAAATATGAATAAGATCTGTTTTGTAGGAAATTTATTATTCTTTCATTTTGTGGTGCACACTTTTCCGCTTAAACGCTTAGTTTTCAAAATATTCCCGAAATATTAAAAAAGGGGACCTTTAACCCCCCTCCTGGCTATAGCTCGCGGCCCTGGGCTGGGGACTTTTAGTATGTTATACCTGGGGGTCACCCCTACCACATTAAATAATAACCCAGAGAGAATGATTTATTGCATTTATTTTTCCTTCGTTGACTGGACTATAACATTTGTTGGAAATTAATACAAACATAATAATTTTAAACGATCATACCTTGTTTTGTGTCATGCATGTAGATACCTAATAAAAAAACTCTGAACTACCTGCATAGGTACTTTCTATTTTTAGGCTTATTTTAACCTAAAAAAAAAACTTAAAATAAAATATGTATTTTTTTTTAAACTTAATATCAAATAAATTATTGAAAATAAACAACTTATTCAAATTAAATAAGATGCTATGTTTCCGCATAAATTAGTACCTATAATTTTATGCATATATGATGTGTCTTTTTTAACCCTCTATCAGAATCTACATCTTTTTTGTCCAGAGTCTTGATTCTGGAATCTTTACCAACATACTTTCATCTCTGGAAATTGTTACCTTTCTTAATATATTTTCAATTTCGTGTTTCTTTTGTTACTATTTAAATTTATTCTTTTATTGCCAACTAAACCAGGTGTCTCAAAATCAATCATAAACTAAGTAACTGATAACAAAATAATCAAATTGCAAATCAAACGAAATATGTAGAAACAAAATGCGAAACAACCTATGACGTAATAACCTTAGCTTAAATAATCCATAGATGTTTCAATGAAAATGCGAAACAAAATTCAAAATGCTACTAAATTCACCCATACATTTTTGAGAGAATGGTCACACAGGCCACTTTTCAATATTTTTGGTATAACTCGAAACCTAAGGCAAATTTTACATTCGGCTTAATTTTTGAGTTATACCAAAAATAATTAAAAGTGGCCAGTGTGACCATTCTCTCAGAAACGCATGGGTGAATTAAGTGGCATTTTTAGTTTTAAGCATGCTTATGGGCCAAACAAAAATATTCAGTATTAAAAACCCTTGCACGTAATTGTTCCTTTCTAAAAGGTCTATTCAATAGGCTATACATTTTACATAAATTGTGCCAATTTAACATGAAAATCTAGTTAGTTTAACATGATCAATGTTGAATCAACCCTGTATCATGTACTTACGTCTTGAATCCATACTTCTCACAGCCTAAGCTATCTCTAATGCAGCTTATCGTTAAACAAGTTTTGCATTATTCTGAAAGTATAAGAATTCATTGTAATATTTATTTTATTTTAAAAATACTTTGTGATCCTTACTTAGTTTTTAACTTTGGTAATTCGCTACGCAAAAAACTGGTAAACTGGTGCCAAAAATCAATAAATTGAAACTCATTGAATGGCCTGTATGTATGTTTTAACACTGGTGTCATGTTGAGATGAACTGGTAGAGTGATGCTATTCTAACGGGAGGCCAGGTTAAACTCAACAGGTAAAAATAGTAAAAGTAACCGTAACATACAATGTTAAAAAAAACACGACCTCGATTACAATAATACTGTGCTTTTGTCAAGATTTCTTATTTTCAAGAATTCAGGGTTAAAATAACGGGACATCTTCTTAAATCAACTTGAATATGGTAAGAAAGGTCACTATTGGTTGATTTTCTACTGAATATAAGGTTACTAAAATCAGGTAAATCTCTGAAATTTCTGTAACACTGTTTCTATGGGATAGTACACCTTGTTAATTTAACACTGCCCGTGTTAATTATTTAACTGACGTTTTTCTCTGAGTGTAGCTATTTCTTCAACAATCTAGCAGAAATTTCGAAGTCAACAGGTGCTATAACATCTCAAATGTAATGAGCTTCATCAACGCCTGCAAAGGGCTCGATGCTCCATAGGATTTCATAGGTTGTATTTTGAAGCATTGGTCCAATCAGAGTACCACATGGGATCAACATTGATCTAAGTGTGACGGAACCTAACCTAACTTATCTCTCATTCGAGTTAAGTAATTTTCGAAAACAAATAAAAAGTACTAAACTGCTTTTTAGTTATGTATATTAAAAGTGTTTTTAATTTTCAAAAACGATTGAAAAATATAACTCGATTGAAGGATATTATAAAAGAACAGACTTGTGGCTTTCAAATATTAAAGTTTTTTTCTCTCATCCTCTTTTTTTATAAACAACCGCGTCGCAGTGGAGCAAATTCTTGGATTCAAGGAAAAATCCTCTAAGCCCTGAGTGGTATAAATTTGTTAGTTTTAAGAGCAGCGGAATCCAATGTTTTTACCCGTTATAGGTATTAGTATACAGTCAATGGGAAGTTATGAATATTCTATAAAAGTGGAGTATTTCGGAATTAAGTTTTAGGAGAGGTGTAAACAAACAACTGACTAACAATTTATCGAAGAAGATTTAAAAGAATGAACAGTATATGTCCTTAACGTAACAAATAGGATTGTGATGAGACATTATTGTTGGTGCTTTTTCCTGCACCACAGACTGTTCTTCCATCTCTCACAAAAAAAAAAAAAAATAAACATAAACTACAACTGTCGTTTACAAATTTTATGATGTAATCTACGTCAGCTTTTTTTGTCACCTTTTATCATATTTTTTTGTTTGTGCCTGCTTAAAAACAAATTTCCTTCGTTTCGATAAGTCAGAGTGTAACACCGTAACAACACGCTGAAAATAGATTAAAAAAAAAATAAACAAAGTAAAATTTGTTTCCCTTTTTTATGACAAACAACGAACCTTTATCCTTGAGTAGAAGAAACATAAATCCAGTTAACGATGCTAACTTTGAAGAACTTCATAAATTAATAAATATCCTTGAGTGTAAAATGTTAGCTACACCCAGAATTATGTCCTTTTGACAACAAAATACCTCTAAGCCTTAAAACCACATTTTTTTTTAAAGATATAAGTATATTAACAAAGATATGCATTTCGGACAAGGAAAATTGATTTTATATGACCCAACTCCTTAAACAAGGACTTTGAGATAATTTTTAAATGACTTCCCACTCTCAAAGAAACAGCACAAAATATACATACATAGACTCACAAATTTTGCATCAGGAGGGTAGGTATGGAGGATGGTGGTATGAATGCAACAGGGATGTAATTTATGTCCTGCATAAAAAAAGAAACAAGTTAACATAATAAAAAAGGAAGATATTTGCCATGGGAAAAGGATATACCAAACACAAACGATACAAAGCCACCTCAACTTTAACAACTCAACGTACATAAGTCCTCTCCTAAGCAGTTTGTCCTCCTTTTTCGAAAGCAAAATAAAATCTTTTTTAATGAGGTTTTCAAGCCCGAAAACGAGCTCAGGATCTCAGAGTGAAAGATAAGAAGTGAAAGTATCCTTTCTCATCATTATTTATGACAGAAACAGGAATAAGAGGGAGGGAGAATGGGAGTGAGTAACACACCAACAACAACAAAAACGAACAACTCTTTTCCAATGCACAAGAAGGTGCTGTTGAAACAATAGAATATACCTACAAAGAAAGTACAAAAAAATTAAAGTTCGCCATCTATGTGCAGGGAGTTTCGTTTTCGAGTCGTGTTTGGTAAACATTTAGATTATTCAGCCCACCGCCATACCACCGAGTTCTTTTCTTTTAACCATCATAGAGATTTTGTACCCTCTCCAGTCCCATCAGACCTCCTCCCCTCCCAATTCCGCATATTCACATTCAACCCCTTCGTCGCTGTATGGATTGCATGGTAAAAAGCGTTTTGCGTGTGTGCTAAATGAATTCAAATCGTTTGCAATTGTTATTGCTGCGATAAAAATTCCATTCGCTTAGGGCAGCAACAGGGGGAATGGGGCTTGATGTTATGGCGGGCGGGCCGGGCCGTTGAAAGGATATTATATTCTTTCATGGGATCCAACTTTTACCACTGTTGCACTGTGTGTATTACAATTGCTTGAGTAAACAATTGAAATGTAAAATTTTCCTCTTCGTTTTCCTTTGGGACGATATGGGCTGTCGATGGTGCAGAGCGGTGTGGAGTGAGAATATAGCGTGGGAAGGCTCATGGGGGCGTGGCAGCAATACCATGCTGCTGATGGAAATAATAATATTTTGTGTTTGATGGAAGAGAAATGAGGTTAATGCACGGGTGTCGTGTTAAAATCGCGAATATGTGACGACAACATTCATATAATGGCTATAAAGTGACGGCCGTATCTCAATCGTATCATAATCGTATCGTGTCGTACATTTTTATCCGACGACGATGACGACGCACGGGCGAGGACGACACGACGCGCCATTTAATGTCGATGAGGTAAATTGAAAGTAAAGTGCCACACGTATGACATGGGGAATTGATTTCTGAAAAGCGATTGAGAATGAGATTTGTTAAATGTCATTCGTATAGCTTTTTTTAGATATATTTATGTACGTGTGTATGTCTGACTTATACATAAATCATTTTGTAGGTACCTATTTAAAGTAATAAAGATATAGGTAAGATAGATGTATTTTTATTGAGCAGAGGCATTATGGGAATATTTGTGATTGAATGCTTTCAAAGAATACTATTTCACAAGGGAAGACCACAGTGAAACAGCGAGCAAAGAGTCAGTTTTTACATTTAAGCTTAACAACCCTACAGAAAAAGTTGTTTATTATAAACACTTCTGTGGGTATTCCAACTGATTTTATATAAAAATACAAAAAAAAAACGTATTGAACTTTAAGAATAAAGGAACCAAGATGCGCTTATATACATTTATAGAAAGCAATAGAACAATGACCAAATTAGAGTTGTACAAGCAAGATATTAATCTGCGCTTTTTAGCTTTAAGTACGTGTTGAAGGGATGTTTAAGTATGCGAGTAAGTTGGTAAAGCAGATATCATTAGCATAGCAGGAGAAGCTTACTTGAAGGCATTAGCAATATATGTAGACTTCGTTGCGTCAATTTAAAGGCAAAACGCAATTACCAACAATATACACATCTGAAAAAAATACGATTGAAACAAACTTTTCTAACTCAAAAGTCAAATTTTGCAGAAATAAGCTGACCGTGAATGTTTTTCAGTATCTGCATCAATATCTTACAAAATGCAGTTTATTTTTGATTTATGCAAATATGTTTCGGTCTCATTTCTTTTAACATTTCTTTTGTAGTTTGTGAGATTTTACTTTAATTACTTACATGCTTATAGGTCCTCAGACCTGTTACGGCCTTTTTAGGGCAAATTGCTTCCACTCCTTCGTATGGTTTCTAGAGATGTACCTTAGCTCTCTCCAACTCTTGCTCACTTGTGCTGATTCCTTTTCGACCGTTCTTCACCAAGTACATCAAGGTCAGCCCACTCATCTGCTTTGCTGCTCAAAACTCATCTTTGGAGATCAGTTAGGCCAGAAAATCCTCTATATGTTTCGCAGAAGTCTCTTCACGAAGGTTCGCAGCTTTTTTCAGGTAGAGGGTGTTTTTTTCCAAGTGCTGCATTCACAAAAAAGCATGGATTCAACATTGGAGTGAAATAGTAGCTTTCTCGATAAAGTGAATAACTTAAGACAAAAAAAAGCTGCTGAAGCTGATGGCCTTGAGGCCGAGAAGAAAGATAAGGACTGCATCAACTACAGAGGCATCACTGTTCTTAACATCGCATACAAGATCTTTTCTGCCGTACTTTGTGAATGCCTGGAAGCCATTTGTCAACAACAAACCGAATAGATCTCTATCCTATCCTATCGGTATGGCTTTAGACCAGCAATGTCCCCCATTGGCCAAATACACTGCTCTGCAACGAAAATCGCCTTTAAACCAAAATATACTTTTCTAAAGGATTTTGGCATGCTGAACCCGAATCCAAAGTCAAAATTGCTCTAGCACGTCAAGTTTTTGAGATATTCCAATTCAAACATGTCAAAAACCCGTTTTTTGGGTTCTTTTGACGTCGCATTTCTTCACCGATAGAAACTGTTTTTAAAAACTAATAACAGGACCTGAAAGAACTATATTTTATCTTTCTAAATCATTTTAAATCTTTTTGAAATTCGTTTTCCTCCCAAAGATATTGTAATTTCAAGGAAATCATCCCAAGAACTACTAAGCTCTTAATTGCAACATGTCACTGAAAATTCATTTTTTGGACTCCCACTTAGATTTTTTCCCCCGGTTAACCTTGGTGTAGTTTCAGATGAACATGGTGAAATGTTTCATCAAGACATGATGCACATAGAACGAAGATGTAACGGGAAATGGTCAGAAGCAATGCTGGCAGATTTTGCTGGTCAATTTTTCGTCAGACGATGGAAAATATGAAAAGAAAAAAGCTACAAAATAACATGTTTAAAGAAAAAAAGGTGTAGTAAATTGTTTATTTGGATTTTTGAACTTATTTTATTTTAAAACTACGTTTTTAAGGTGTAGTTTGGTAGAATATATTTTAAAATATTTTACCAGTTTCTTATACAGAGCACTCAGTGAAATATACTAATGGGAAAAAAGTGTTTGGGATTTTAAAACACTTAGTTGTTTCTTTTTTAAAAGTCTTTGATTAAAATTTATTTAATATACTTGAGTTTATGAATATCAAATATAGGGAAATCCTATTATTTTCCAAAAAAATATGTTTTTTACAGCGTTAATCATAAAAACTACGAAATTTCGAAATTTCTGTTGTTTATTTTTATATAACGGTTTAAAATATGGGTGAACATGGATGGATGATGACAAATCTGGTTTCATGTGAAAGCTAATATTATGTGGAGTAAGTTCTCCAAATTTGAGCAGAATAGGCACAATAGTTTTTTGTTTTTACCAGGTCAACCAAGTCCTAGAGGGCTCTTTTTTTCAAAACAATCATATTTTTCAAAAATCAATTTAAAAAAAACTGGACGTGATAGAATTTTTCTGAAACCAGATTAAGATTAAAAAAAGTCAAATCTGTCATAATTTCAAAAAATTACTTGAAGGCGAAAAAAAAAGTTGATTTTTGCAGACCAGTGATATTCACACTACGGTAGATCCTGGAAAAAACCCTGGAGTTTCAAATCGATACCCACCACCTTTTAATCAATTAAAAGGCCACCTATGACAGCATTTAAAGAGACGAGCTAGGCTATTGACATTGGCGTAGGAAGGAATTTTTTCTAAGGTGGGCAACCAGTCCAAACCAAACCTAATCATTAAACAATTTTTCGGTGCAAATGATTCCTCAATAACTATGTATTTATTTGGGATTGAGAATTTAATTAATTCCCGAATTTGTCCAAAAGAGATCTAATGAATGAAGCCGACAACGACGTCAACAGTAAAGCAAATTAACAGTCATTAGAAGTGCTACCAAACTCAACTCTGCTACTATGCAACAATGTCTTACGATGCATCTATTAAAAATGAATGGTTTTGGGTAAAATAAGTTCCCAACCAAGTTTTTATCCGCAGCACATCCGATAAACTTCTTTCAAAATTGGTGCAACTAACCGGAAGCGGTAATGCGGCCTTTTGCAGTTTGTATATACCTACATTTGAAAATTTCCAATATGTTTTTTTTTACTGTCAAGGTTTATTTCATAGCTCTTTAATTCGAACATTATTTTTTCATAATAGACCAGCTGTTCCCAAACTTTTTAGGCTGTGGAACTCCAAACAAGGCGCAAATATATTCCGGAACCCCAACATAAACGATACAAAAAATAGAAGAAAAATGCATTTCAAAATATTGATTTCTTACCAACTTGATGTCAGTATTTGTGTCTGGAAAATAGTCTAACAAAGATCTTTTTTGGTTACCAATCATCACATTATTAACCTTCCGTCCTCACACATATATTTTCTAACACGCTCCTCACACTGGGGTGTGACATACCCCAACCATAAATAATTAAAAAAAAATATGTTTTTATTAATCAAAAATTTTTATTAGCAATTTATGTTTTAAGTTCATTAAAAAAGTGTTCAATTGGTGCTTTCAGATAAAAAAAAAATAAAATACTTATAAGAGAAAAATCTTATTTAAAAATTAAGTTAATCAAAAAAAATCGTAAAAAAGAGGCGTTGAATATAATTCTAATTTTCAAAAAGTTTTAATTTAATTTGAAAAAAACATGTCACATATCCTTTTCGAAATGACATTGAAATTTTTAAAACTGATTTAACGCGATTTTGGTTGTTAACTATGGTTAGCAGAGTACTTGAATAAGTGCAATGTATTTTGCTGTAAAAAAAACTTATCCATACTTCCAAATTTTTTTTTGAACAAAGTTCACACTATCTAGGTCAATTGATTAGTAAATGCGTAATTATTATGTGTTCAAATGCTGGATAAACTTAAAAACACGAAATTTTCATTTAACTTATTTCTTGTCACACTAACAAAAAACACTTACATGAACTGCACACTGGGGTGTATGATACCCCAATACAATTTCAAAGTACTGTTATTTACGTATACAAAATTCAAATGGCTAAAAATGGCCTCCTTCAATTAAAGGAAATATGAATTTGAGTTTACAGTGGCATGGCATGTCTGACAAAAAATTGTAACAGTAACATCACGGTTTTTAATTTTGTCTGGGTAGGGGTATCTCATACTCCAGTGTGAGGACGGAAGGTTAAGAATATCAGCGCTGAGCTCCAGCATATTTCCTATAACAGTGGAAAACATCCAACATTTTCTTTCTGTACATAAGTAAGCCAGACATTGATTTTTATTTTTTAAGGTGCCAGCTTTGTCATGAATAAAAGGTTCTGTTGCTGATTCATGATTTGTATTGCAAAGATTCAGCAGTTTGTTGGACATTCCCAAAATGTTTGCAAGATAAGCTTATTTTGAAATCCATATGCCCATCACGTAATACCTTACTTGAAAAGATTTGCAGATGAAAAACTTTCAGCTCATCACGAAATTTGAATAACTTGGATAAAACTAGGATTGAGAACAAAATCTCTCAAATGAAAGCCTTTAAGGTCTTGCATTTGAAATCTCGCATATAAGGAAATCTGGAAATAACAAAATCCCGTTTTCATGTAGCAACCCCACAATTACAAAATACTTAATACTAAAACCTCGAAAATAAGTGTTTTGCAGCAGATTTTTCAATTGTTAAAAGTTCGAATTGGAAAGCAGAACAGTTTAGAGAAAATTTTCTTCGTTATCTAGTTTCTATATTTCATTCTCATTTTTATTTTGCAGTGCAGAACTGGGAACCGTATTTCAATTCGGAGTTTTTGCTTGCGGGATTTTCAGCCGCTCTTATAAAGCTCTGCCTCAGGAAAGCAACAGTATTTCAATGTGGAGAAGAAGTGGTTAAAATTGACTTTCCATATATTCGTACACTTTTCACGAAATTTATAATCTTCATAGATTTATCAAGAAATTTGTTCAAATCAGTTGTCTTCTTACAAAAAGTACATCACGATCAGCATTCAACGAGACTGTTCCTTCCTGGCGCAATGTTTTTGCATCATACAAATCTATATCCAAGAAGATTCACCAAACGTCACTTGAAAGTTTTTATTTTCAAAATGTCTACAAAAGTTATGTTTGTATTTACTCCAAGAAATTAGCGGAACCCTGGAGACTGTTCAGTGGAACTCAAGGGTTCCGCGGACCACAGTTTAGGACTTCGGCACTCAGTGCTATATTGAATTCATTTTAAAACATCTTGAAAGTTATTGATAAAATTTGTCTGCAGTACTCATAAATAATTCGACGAAGGCGACTAATGAATGGGCCAATAGAATATTTTCAAACCTCCTTTTGAAGTTGACAGTTATTTTATTTATCAACTTAGTCGAAAAAAGAGTTATACGGTCGAAATTTATAAACTTTGATAGCTGTCCTACTCCAAAAAGTTCTTTAAAAACTTTGCTCACCCTTGTTTTAATGTTATCTTACTTGGACAACGGCATCGGTTTTCTAATATTTGACGAACTTTGCATTTTATTTAATTAAACAAAGCATATTTCCAACTATTAAGAACTTTTAGAAACTGTCAAATAAATTTAAATTGTGAGTATAAACATTATTCAATTTGATTTTTCTTTAAAACAAGGCTTGTCTTTTGAGTCATTTATTGAAAAGAAAAATAAATTTTTCCACTAAAACTTTGATCGCATTTTGAAAAGAAACTTCAAAATATGAATTTAAATACTAGACCATTAAAACCAAATCAAAGCTGCATTAAAAAAAAAAAACTTGATTAAAAAATCTACAAAGGTACTAATTATAATATTTATTCTCCAACAATCTTCTGTTTCGATAAGGGATGCCAAATCAAGTGTATTGCTTTCGGCACAACTGTTGCTGGAAAGTAAATTTGTTTTTCTTGGCTTCTCCTTTTTGATACTCGTATAGGTTTTAAAGGAATCTCATACTTTTGTGAAAATTTTTCTATTTCAAACCAAATTTTAAAATCATTCCTTACCTTAATGTTTCAAAGGTATGGACTGTACTGTCTGTAGAGTGTAGGTACTGGCATAGAAAAAATGTATTTTGATCCAAATGTCACCCAATTACCCTAAAATCATCTTTTTGTAAAACAGTAAAAAACTAAAAATTTCTGATTTTGTTGAGGTTTTTAATTCATCCACATTTCCGCAGGCAATAATTAGAAGCAACTCGGTTTAGATTTTTTTAAAAAATTCCAATTATTCGGTTTGATTTGTCTGTTACAGAGCTAAATCTACGTAAAGAATGAGTCGATGACAAACGAGTTGATACCGAAACAGAACCGTAAGCATTAATTTTAAACAAACCAAATCGAATTACGTTTCGGTTCATGTTCCAAATTTGTCAGATGTAGCGATTTATCGCCAAACAGACGATTTGAATTTTCATTTGGTGGCATGAAAATCGATTTGGTGACGTACACAAAACAGGCAATATTTTTAGCTTTTGGTGATTTTAATTTTATGAATTCAAATCTTCATATTTTTTCCAAGTTTTGACTCAGGTAAACCAAACATTCGTTTTATAATTTAATATTTTGCTGGATGGAGCCATCGTAATACTTAATCTGAACGCACTCCAAATATCTTGCATTTGGTGACTCCGCTTTTTAAACCTCTAAACCTACTCATCTTCAAGGTTCAGGTTTGAGACAAATTTAAACCAGTAGGTTTGTGCGTGTTGAGGCTTCCCGGACAGTGATGCAATGTGTAAACACAAACAAAATTAAGGTGGGCATCAATTGCTTTTATGTGACGACCAACTGTAACTACTGTAGGCAAAATTTTAATTTTCGTGTCTGAAATTTCATTCACAGTTGTTCAATCTTGCTTCTTGGGTGGGTTATAGAACCAGAAAAGTTTAGTCGATTTTTCTAAGGTGGGCAGTTCAGTTCTTAAGGTGGGCACTGCCCACCTCCGCTCCCCCCTTCCTACGCCTATGGCTATTGATTATGTCCTAAAAAACAGGGCAATAAGGAAGTAAGACGTTCGTGGAATTTTATTGTAAAAATCATCAAAGGGTTCATTGAAGATGAGAAAACCGCGGAGTGCTATTAAATTGGAGGGTGCATTTTCGAGAGGGGGTGCAAAGGCACCCTTTTTGGTTTTTTGCATATAACTCGAAAACGAAGCAAAATTTCGAGGTAATTCTTAAAACTTTATTTGTAGAGAATACAATTTTTTTTAACACTTCAGATTTTATGTTGTAGTGCGCTTAGATCAAGCTGCAACCTACAAACAAAGGCTCATCATAAGTGCATGTGTTAGTGGTTAGTAAAATAGTAAAATAATGCAAACCAACACATGCTTACAAACAAAAAGTATATAAAACTAAACTAAATTACAAAAATAAAAACAATACCTAATATACAAAATTTAACAATAATACAAAAAACATTTAAAGTATCTTAAACCGTAGATAAGACAGTCAAGATCGTGGAGCACTGGTTCGAAACAATGTTTTTAATCCCATTTTACCTACGTTAAAATCAACCGAGGAAGAGTTTAAATTAAAAAGCTTACACATACGGCTTAGAGGTTCATGTATTCCGTAGTTAGTTCGATGAAAATCGACGTGTAAAAGTTCAAATCTTCGTAGCTGGTGAGATCCTCCGCGATAATTTATGCCAATATAGGCTAACAAGTCAGGAGCATCAATTTGGCCACTCATAAGTTGATGAAGAAATATTAAGTCATTATTAACCCGCCTTTGATATAAAGTTTGGATCTGCAGTAGCTGGATCCGATGTTCATATGGTGGGAGGTTGTAAGGATCAGCCCAAGGGAGACCCTTCAGAGCGAAGCGATTCAATACGACTTTTATGAATTTCATAGAAGGGAGACCAAACTTGAGAGGCATACTCAAGATGAGGTCGTACATAACAGTTGTATAGAGAAAGAGTAACATATGGATCGTTAAATTCTTTTGCCCAACGTTTTATAAATCCAAGCATAGAGCTCGCTTTTTTAACAATATAATTTATGTGTTCTGTGAATTCTAAATTAGAGCTAAAGACACGGCACAGTTTGTGCTGGGAAATAGAATAGTTAAAAGCATTTGCAACTCGTTTTCTTGAGAAAGTAATTGTTTGGCATTTAACAGGGTTTAGGGAAAGACCGTTTTTATCACACCATAAAGTAAAGCTGTCAATATCAGCCTGCAAGAGACTGTGGTCATGGTCACCACTTATGGTCTTGAAAATTTTCATATCATCAGCAAATATAAGAATTTCACTAGAGCAAATGCATGACACAACATCATTTATAGCTAGAATGAATAGAAAAGGGCCCAGATGACTTCCCTGAGGTACACTTGATTGAGCGTTAAATGGGTTTGAAAGAGAGTGTCGAAATTTTACCTGGTATGATCTATTTTCAAGGTACGATTTTATCCAATATATAAAAAAAGGTGGAAAGCCGAAAGCTTTAAGTTTGAATAAAATGATATTATGACTAAGTTGATCAAATGCTTTAGAAAAGTCAGTATAAATGCAGTCAACTTCATTACCGTTCTTTAAAGCATTGGAGCATTTGTGTAAGAAAGTAAGAAGATTTGTTACCGTTGATCTTCTTTACATAAATCCATGCTGTTCTCGCATATTAAATTTTTACTATGAAATTCCAAGTTTTCACAAATAACTTTTTCAAAAAGGGGCTGAACTAATATATGTCTACACCTTTTTAATACTATTGGGGGAATTCCATCTGGACCAGACGAATAATCATCATTTAAAGATGAGAGATATTCTAAAATAGTGCTCAGGTGCACAGGCATATTATTACAACTCGTTTGGGAATAGATATGTAAATTTTTAAAATAACTTTCGTCAACAACGACAGGCGTATCAACGAAGGAATCATAAAAATTATTCGCAAATGCGTTGCAAATATCTGTATTATTTTGTAACGAACAGTTTTCGTATACGAAATTCGCCGGATAGCCGTCCGAATTCTTTTTTGAGTTGACAAATTTCCAAAATGACTTAGGATCCTCTTTTAAAAAGCTTCCTTTTTCATTTACGTAATTAGTATAAAGATCCCTTGCAAGAGTTTTGAATTCTTCAAAAAGTGCAATATAAGAACTATTTCTCTTGTTACGAAGTGATCCATTAATACCATTAAAATGTATTTTTGAAAAAAAAATTTAAAAAACTTTTACAGCCCTATTATTGACACGATTCAAAACTAGTTTTAATATAAAACTAGTTCTATTAAAGTTTTGAGTCTCAAGTTTTGAACATATTGGTATTATTCAAATAAAAATGGACATCTAAAACTCGAAATCAGAGTTTTAGATGTCAATTTTTGTTTGAATAATACCAATATGTTCAAAACCTACCACTCGAAACCCCTATAGAACTAGTTTTACATTAAAACTAGTTTTGAATCGTGTCAATAATAGGGCTGTTAGTTAGCTAATTTTTAAAAAATCATTGCAAAAAATCGTATTTTTTGTTTTTTTTCTTACGTATCTATTTGCTTATAACTTTCTTATCAGCAGAGATAGGTATATGCATTGTTCCATATAAAAGAAAAATAATTAAATTTTCTTTAAAATAAATTAAAAAAAAAAAAACGGTTTGGATAAAAATCGACCGAGAAAAAGTCGTTAAAATTAGGCTGATGTTAAGTTTTTAAAGCTTTATAAGTGGCATTTTTGGCTATTTTGATGGACTTGTTAGATTATACACTCAAACTGGGTGTATTAGGGAGTCATGACCAGTTGAGTAAAAAAAGTCAAGTTTCAAATTTTTCGCAGTTTTAGGGTTGCCATCTAATTTAAAATAATTGTCAAAACCAACACACTTGCTTTTACGAAGCCGGGTTTTGAGCACATGTTAGCGTATACCTACAAAAAATTGTGTTAGATCAATTTTACAGTTGAATGTCCAAGCCCGACCAGCTCAACATTTTCTAAGTAGGTATTAAAGAAATAACTTTTTTTTTTTATTTTGGAATACCTAACTCGTCTGGCACTAATTTATCCATATAACGAGAGGCATAAACTATCAAATACCCCGGTTTGTGAAAGTAGATTTGTTAGTTTTTATAATTATTTAAAAAATTAGAAAACAAAAGGGAAAAAAATCACCAGCATTATAACATTAAGGGCCATCTGGCATGCATTTTCGACAGCCAAACTCGTCTGGCACAGTTTTGTCTCTATTTAAGGAGACATTAGATAGCATATATTCAAAACCCGGCTTTGTAGAATAAGGTTTGACAGTTATTTGAAATTAAAAAAAAAGTTATTTCTTATAATACCCACTTTGAAAATGTTGAGCTCGTCTGGCAAGGACTTTCAACCGCAAAACTTCTCTGGAACTATTTTTTTTTTTTTTCATGTTCGAGAAGGTATAAGCTAACATGTGTTCAAAACCCGACTTTATAAGAGCAAGTGTGTTGATTTTGGCAATTATTCTAAATTTTGAAAAAATTTGTTGGCAACGCTAAAACTGCGAAAAATTTGAAACTTGACTTTTTTTTACTCAACTGGTCATGACTCCCTAATACACCTAGTGTATTAGTGTAGTGTATAATCTAACAAGTCCATCAAAATAGCCAAAAATGCCACTTATATATAGCTTTAAAAACTTAACACAGCCTAGTTTTAACGACTTTTTCTCGGTCGATTTTTATCCAAACCGTTTTTTTTTTTTGAATTTATTTTAAAGAAAATTTAATTATTTTTCTTTTATATGGAGCAATGCATATACCTATCTCTGCTGGTAAGAAAGTTATAAGCAAATACGTAAAAAAAAAACAAAAAATACGATTTTTTGCAATGATTTTTTAAAAATTAGGTAACTTAAAGTTTTTTTAATGTTTTTTTCAAAAATCCATTTTGATGGTAAATTTTATTCTCTACAAAAAAAGTTTTAAGAATTATCTCGAAATTTTGCTTCGTTTTCGAGTTATATGCAAAAAACCAAAAAGGGTGCTTTTGCACCCCCCTCTCAAAAATGCACCCTCCAATTTAATAGCACTCCGCGGTTTTCTCTTCTTCAATGACCCCTTTGATGATTTTTACAATAAAATTCCATGAACGTCTTACTTCTTTATTATATGACATTATCAATAGCCTAATATAGAGCAATGCCAAGTTGAAGCATCCCTCGCAAACTCATCCGTTTGTGCAGGATGGCTATGGAGATTACACGCTGCCAGATCAGCAAAGACATCACCGATACCTTTGATGTCAAAGATGGTTTTAGATAAGGCGACGCGTTGTCATGCAACTTCTTCAAAAACAGTTCTTGAAAGAATAGTGCAAAACTCTATAGCCAACACTAGGAGCAAAATCTTTCAATTACTCTTTTATGCTGACGCCGACGATATTGAAATAACAGGACAAATAAAGCGTGATGTCTTTTGCTTTCGTGGGTATTGAGGAGGAAGCCAAGGCGATAGGTAAAACGGTGAAGCTTTGTCTATACCAAGGCTCCACTATTAACTCAGCGAACGATACCAGTACTGAGATCAAACAAAGAATTACTCTTGACAATCGCTGTTTCTTTGGGCTAAGAAGACAATTGAGAAGCGTAGCCCTCTCTCGAGAAACTAAAGTGCCCCTCTATAAGACGTTGATCATCTCAGTTCTGATGTATGGTGCAGAGACATGAACACTATTAACGGTGGATCAGACCTATTTAGGCTGTTTTGAGAGGAAAATTCTCCAACTGAATTTTGATCCCATCAGTACATAGATGGGGAATGGAAAAGAAGATACAACAACGAACTGTACGGGCTGTACAGCGACACCAACCTAGCCACAAAAGTGAAAAGCCAACGACTGAGATTGCTGGGTCACCTAGAGCGAATTGACATCAATGCTCCGGCCCGGAAAGTTTTCGAAGTCAACCCCATGGGACGGTGTAGTAAAAGAAGACAGCGTATTAGATCGTTGACGCAAGTGGGAACATGACCTCAACCAACTTTTGGCATAGTAAACAGGAGCTAACTAGTTAGAAACCAAGCCAGCTGGAAGAAGCTTGTTGGTTGAGGCCCTGGCCCACCCTGGACTGTTGCGCCACCTTAAGTAAGTAAGTAAGTCGTTGCTTGGTCTGTAGACTTATATAGTTGTTTCCTCATACTGTGGACAGCATTCCAAACGCAGCCAATGCTTCCCCAATTAAACTGATTATGGCGGGACCGAACTCGATATAATCAGTTGAATTGGGGAAGCAATGGCTGCAGTCGGAATGCTGTCCAAAGTATGAGACCAGGCCACGACTTACTTACTTACTCAAGGTGGCACAACAGTCCAGGGTTGGCCAGGGCCTCAACCAACAAGCTTCTTCCAGCTGGCTTGGTTTCTAGCTAGCTATCTCTAGTTTCCCACGCCAAGTTGGTTGAGGTCCTGTTCCGCTTGCGTGAGCTACCTAATACGCTGATGTCCTCCTCTACTGCACTGTCCCACCGGGTTGAATTCAAAAACTTTCCGGGCCGAAGCATTGATGTCAATTTGCTCTAGGTGACCCAGCCATCTCAGTCGTTAGCTTTTCACTTTTGTGGCTAGGTTGGTGTCACTGTACACGTACAGCCCGTACAGTTCGTTGTTCTATCTTTTTCTCCTCTTGCAACAAGCAAGCCAGATAAATTCTGTAAGGGTATTCATGCAACTGCGTAAAATACTAGATAAGTTTACGATTTGGTTAATTTTATCATTTGGTTAATGAACTGCCAAACTTTGTATGGGAAATGGTTTACACAATTTGGTTAAAATTAACCAAGGATTTTTCTGTGTAAAATTAATCAAATTTATTGGGATAAACTTATACAAACGTCATTGTGACTTTTAGAACAAGGCGTGTTCAGAAATATGATATAATATCTCAGAGAACTAAAAAGAAACTCTGACTATGTTCTGTAACTGTCTTATCACGATTGGTTGGCGATAAAAGTTGTGAATAAAAACGTAGTGTATAAAAAAAAATAATTAGGTCGTCTACATTTACTCAACGACTAGGAAAGCTACTTCTCGACTCTCCCAAACGAACGCAAATCATTCATTGATGACGACGAGTCTACACCTACAACCAGTGACGTGCGGCACTCGAACGAACTGGGTAGACAGTTATAAATTGAATTCATTATTTTACTCTTATCCAGTCCAAAAAACAAACTCTACGAGGTCCAAGATACAGCGTATTTCTCCTTGAAATCAAACGTTAAGACTTCACACAAGGCTTCACAAACGTGAATAAAAACATGGCTACCAATAACGAACTCTTTTAAGCAAAAATAAATACCTATTTAATACCTACAAGAATACAAATTACAAAAAATTGTACACTGATAGGGATATTTATCAAATGCTTGTAGGTGTATTTTTGAAACAAGCGTTGAAGAGCAAACATAAGTAGTCTAAAATGTATATAGGTACACCATCAATCTCAAAGAAACAAAACTCGTAGGCCTTAATTAAAGCTGAATAAAAAATGTATTGATTTATAAAAAAAAATCAAGAAACCCACAAAACTAAGAAAATAATAGAACATTTGATTCTCGAACCATTTCTTACAGTTTCGCAATAAGGCAATAACGATACCTTAAAATAAATAATTTGTAAAACAATTTCAAAACAAGAAGAAACATACAGTTTCAAAATACTTTTTATTTCGACTCAATACGACAACTAATCACAGAGATAAAGCTCTTCAAAACACACACGGATAATGTTATTACATAATTCCCTTTTTTTCATCAGTAGTGTACTTCTGCGAAAGAGTCCAGCCTTCCTACCTATTGCATTTTTTAGCGTTGACCTACTGGCCACTGGCCACGGTGAACGAACGATCAACAAAAAAAAAATATGTAGTTCCAAAGATAAATGAGAAAAGAAAAAATAATCCTCCTCTTAAATCAACTCCAAAAATAAAAAAATATTAAGAAGTTTTTCTCCTTACTTAACAGTTAAAGAAAAAATTTCAAATTTACTTCAAAGTTCAAAGCAAAATAAGCAATTAGACAGATTCGATTCTGTCTACTTGCTCCACATACAAATTATACCTGAGCAACATAACCCGCTGATTTTATTTTCATATGATTTAAGTAGAACGAAAGACTCTGTCTTCGTTTTCAGTCGGGTTCGGGTATTCCTCCCGAAGCACGAAGCAGATGCAGATGCAGAGCCATAGCGAAGCGTGTGTGTATAGTTTGAGTATTGAGATTTTGTGCTTTGTGGTTGTTGGTAGAGGTCAAATTATTTAATGAAATAAAAGTAGGTGTGGAAAATGTGAGTGTGTGAATAGTAAGAGATGAATTGTATGATTTATGTTTTGTAAATTATAGGTGTTGACCATTTCAGATAGGTTATAGATGTAAGGGACATAATGCAATGAATGCAAACACAGTTTTCTTGATTGTAACTTGTAGGTTTCTTTTTTTCTCTCTCTTTACGGTAGGGTAGACACTGTCTAAAACGTCTTATTGACGCACCGTCACTGCCTACAACGTGTTATTTTCATTGACAACAAAGTTATTGTTATTTTGTTTATCATCGCCGTTATCTATTGATTCACATTGGCTTGGGAGATCCTTAGTAGATGGAAGCTGTCGTTTGTAGTTTGTCGAAACCATTTGGCACTCCCATAATTGCGTTTTGCTACTTTTCGTCAGATTTCGTTAACTTTTGCTTTTGGAAGAGAAGAGTGATTCAGAACACACTCCGCGGAAGTTAAACTGACATTTGGTGAAGTAGGAACGAAAAAAGAGAGAGATAATTCATTTAACTTAAGTGGAATATAGCTCTCTTCTCCTTTTGATTGTTTGGAAAGACACTTTTTGTTGGTTTTTGACTTTAGCTTCCAAAAGCTTGCTACTGTTATATTTAGTTCTACCTTTACATTTATTTATCGTTCCAAGACTCCGATTTCGTGTTGGTTCGGGAGAGATTTTCCATTTAAAAATAACTTCGAAATCTGAACACGTCTTATCTGTCACGTTTTTGACATTTAATATTTGACGTTTATCGAATATCTGATTCAATTACGCAGCATTTAACAAAATGATTAAAAAGGTTGTTCATGCAAACGTTTGCGAGAATACCCTTTCTATTGACACTGTCGAACGATTTTACAAAGTCTATGAGTAGCACATGAAGTGGTGATTGATATTCAACGGTCAACGCACTGCACGATGATGATCCGCAATGTGTTGATGTGAGAGAATGTCTTCGAGGTGGTTTTTTATTGGCTCCAGGACGATTTTCGCTATTAGCTTGGCTTCAGCAGGCCCAAAACAAATTCCTCTCCAGTGTACACACTGCGTGACATCTCCCTTCTTTGGGAGCTTGACAATCATTCCATTTTTCCACTCTTCGGGAACCTTCACTGTTTAACAAACTCTTTCAATGAGTGGGTGCAAGAGCTCACTTGATATTGCTCGTATAAGAGCACTGCGGGAACACCGACAAGTCCAACCGCTTTGTTTGTTCTTCAGTGCTCTGATTGCGGTTAAGATTTCCTTCTCTACTTTCTCGTAGGAGCAAGTTTTGCTCAAAAAGTTAAAAGTTTGACGTCTAAGCATAATTTAGATCCCATGCAAAAAAAAAATAGAATTATTCAAAACAATTGTCCACCTATTTTGTGCCTAATTTTGTATAATATTTTAGGCGCAAAATGTTTGCCATTGCCTAAACCACCCATTGAGTCATTAACTAACCGCTTATTAATAAATTAAAGCCCTAAAAATGGAAAATAATAAATTTTGGATACAAAAACAATTTGCATGCCAAATATGGTGTTTAAGAATATATTTTTGTTTGTTTGGAACTGTAAATATTTCCTATTCACAACACTTTATCTCACGTGAAACAATTGCCCTATTGTTTTGTAGTTCTATGACAGCAATGGTTCCTTTTGGCAAGAAACTGTAAGCCAATCATGCAAAAAATTAATTTCTTATTTCACCTCAATAATTTTTGATATGCAAAAATAATTGCATAGATTTTCGCACGGGAACTGTAAATTAGGCTTTATAATGACGAATTTATTTTCTCTCAAGAAATATTGAACGAAAAATGGTACGTTCCAACGTACACCCACACAGACATCTTTCCGAAATTCCGAATGAATAAAATCCCTAATGTCAAAATGCCAAATGCAAAAACTCCCAAATGAACAAAATCTCGATTGCCAAAGATCCTGAATACATTTGGGAGTAGATCTCCAATTTCAATTAATTTTTTAGTAGGTACTAACTATTTCAGTACTTTCCAAATAACCAAACTATTTTTAATTGGCTTGACTTCTGTTCATTTGGGATCAGGACATTTTTAACGAATGACAATAACCTCGAATGCAAGAAAATCTCTAATTATAAAAATTAAAAATTCCAAGTGCAAAAATTTCAAACTTATACAAATCTAGAATGTACAAAAATCAAGACACAATTCAGAAAAAAACATCTTGAACCCGTTTTGAACATCAAAATCAACAAGTAAATACATTTCAATAAATACAAAAATAAAAACATAATCCTTATTACAAAAATGGACATTTTGGAGGCTTAAATCTTGAATTACACCCGTGATTTTTAATACTAATAACAGTACTAAGCCATTTTGGATTTTGACATTCGGGATTTTGACATTTCTAAGTCTGTCTTTCGCAGTCGCGGATTCAGGATTTCGTTCAGGGGGTGGGGGGGGGGTCAATTTTAATGAGTTTCTACAATCTTTTGATGAAGTCTACAGGAAATTGGAGTACACTTCATACCACTCTCCTCACCTGGTCAAACAAAGCGATGTGGGTTTGAAATTTGAAGAACATACTTCTTCCATAACTGCTATACAGATGTCTCGAACAGCGGTTACTTTGGAACTTTGTGAAATGAAGCTAAGCACTTTGTGGCTGTAGCATGGTGTGTTTGCACCTTTTTTGAATTCTCTCTGCATCTGTGTAACACCACCTCAAATTTCGGAAAGCGTAATGGCACATCGGTATGTTCCAATTCCCACTCATGACTTTCTAGTTCGAGTGAAAGTTTTAGCCTCGTCTTTAGCTGTGACAAGATAATTGGCCAATGGCTTTGCAGGTAAAGGCCGTTTTCGAAAAAATCATCTGCGTCAAAGCGCATTTGCAGAATGTTCTCAAATGTCGTGTTGTTCGAAAATTCAAATACAAGTTTTTCTGCATAAGCATTGTGTTCGATAAGACACTTTGCAAAAGTCACATATTAGAAAATATTATCAATGCGGTGCAATTCTGCAGTAAAAATTTAGCTGACGACAAAAATATTGAGAAGACAGAGAACATGTCAAATGCACTTGCAAGAAAACTGAGTGACGTTGATAAAAAAGACTTTGTGCAAACAAAAGCAATATTTACGTCAAAAAATAACAATCATTTAACATACGAACTGACGTAGGCCGTTTTCGAAAAGGTCAAATAAAAGTCAATATGATCATCAAATGATCGTCATTTTTTGACGCAGATTGCAATCGTCATATGCAATTGCAATTGTCCTGCTTGCACAAAATTGGTTTGATTACCGTCATTCAACTTGCTCGCAAAAGCATTTGATGTTTACGAGCACGCTCTCTTGTTTCTCAATTTTTTAATTTCAACTCGATTTTTTTACTGCACAGCTGCACCGCAGATGATGTTTTCAAAGATGTGGTTTTGGCAATTTGCCTTAAAGATCAATCTGCAAATGCATTTTTGACGCAAATGACTTCTTCGAAAACGGCCGTTTACCTGACGTTTGTAAAAATGGCCAAAAAAACTATCCTTAGGTCTAAAAGTTCCATCCAACTTCTCTTTGGCAGTCACTGCTGTCATTGTTTCCTGGTTTCTCTCCAATCTTTTTCATCGGATTCGTACTCTTTGCAGGTTTAATAACACGGAACATGGATGTTCCTACACCGCATCCACGAAACAAAGTCCTCACAAATTCTACCATCAGAAACGTATCTTATGGCTAAAATTGTTGTGCAGCACGCATCGCTGTGTTGCTGTGTACATTGCCGCACTCGAAAAACTTTACATACTTTTAAGGTGCGTATTCAATTGAGAGGAAAAAGATGGCGGTCAGCTCTGAAGAAGCTCTCGAGAGTAAAACTCGCAAGAGGACACAGTCATGAGATTAGCTCACCAAATATCCAAGAGCCATTCTCGAGAGTATTCTAGTGAAAATACTTTCTAAAATGTAAATGCACATTTAAATATTTATCATAAAAAGGACTCAATCAACCAAAATTTTTTGATATTTCTCAATAATTTTTATTCACAAATGCACTGAGGGAAAAATGTATGCACTCAGCACATCATTTTATTTACTCATCCTATATTTTTCTGCACACATACTTTTCTGTACTCATTACCTAATGAAATATATACTGACAACATAAACCTATTAGCAGTGAAGCAGCTACTAAATAGTTCTGTAGACTCATTACACGAATATGTACCACGCCAGCTTACGATTATGTAGTGAGAATAGATTCTATGCACTATTTTTTGGTATCATTGCGTAAATATAAACTTTTCATGGACTCAGTAAATAATTATGTGTATGTTGTCGCATGATGATGTACTGAGTATAGCTCATATGCACTTATTAAATAAATGTAAATAAATCTATTTAGGCATTTTTTGAAAAAACTGTTAGTTTTCTGCGATTAGTACAGTGTCTATGCACTCAATAAATAAATATAAATATTTTATGTATGCATTAACTAAAAACAAACCGGTTATCTGTGATAAGTACAGATTCTTTGTAGTGAGGACAGATCAATTTGTATGTAATGAGTACATATTTATGTAATGAGTCCATATGTTTATGTACTCCATGTGTGTATGTCCTCACTACATATGTTTGTATCGAGTCTATGTACTCAATTCATATTTAATGAGTCCATATGTCTATGTACTCCACATATTTGTGTAATGAGTCCATATGTCACTACACATTTATGTTATGAGTCCATACATTTAAGAGAATCCTCTGTAACGTTTCACCTTATTCTGAAAATTTATTTTATTTTAAAAATACTTTGTGATACTTACTCGGATTTGAACTGGGAATGGGAACCTTTCACACACGAAGATAGCACGCATCCACCAGGCCACTTGGGGGCACAAAAAACTGGTGCCAAAACTGAATAAGTTGAAACTCATTGCTTGGATGGCTGAAGTGCTCAATATACACATAGAGTCAGTACAAGTTGCGTGGACTCAGCACTGTAGCTAGTCAATAGATACATGTGTAGGTATTGAGTATATACCGTCTGTATTGAATAAATGTCGAAATGGCACACGTCGTATTTACTCAACACATAACTTAATGTAACCTATAACAGTTTCACTTGCATGGGTTGCGCTTGATATGTGTTGAGTATATACCGTCTGTATTGAACAGATATCACCATAGACTCTGTGCAGGTTGCATATACTCAGTACATAACTTTATGTAATAAATGTTTTCTATACTTTGATGGCTGGTGCTTGATATGAACTGAGTAAATACCATCTGCATTGAATAAATCTCGACAAAGGCTCAGTATACGTCATATTTACTCAGTACATAACTTCATGTAATAAATGTTTTTTATTGGTGGATGGCTGGCGCTTGAGTATTAACTGTTTGCATTGAATAAATGTCACTATAGACTCAGTGCACGTTGCATATACTCAGTATATAACTTTATATATCAAATGTTTTTTATTGTTGGATGGCTGGCGCTTGATATGCGCTGATTATATACCGTCTGCATTCTATAAATGTAGACATAGACTCAGTACACGTCGTATTTACACAGGACATAACTTAATGTAGTATAATTATTTTTTATTTAGATGGCTGGCACTTGATATGTGTTGGGTATTAAACGTCTCTATTGAATAGATATCGAGATGGACTTAGTACACATTGCTTATACTCAGCACATAAGCTTAATTTTTAAATTTAAATTTTATTAAATCGAAACATATTTGACTTTAGCTGGTCCATAGTTTTGTAATGAGTATATTACGTCTTTATCCAATACACAAATCGGTACTCTAGATTGTTAGTTTTATTCGATACATAACTTGAATTATAACTAGTACACATTAACTTTACTTAGTGAATAGACCTTCGATGGCAATCCTTTGCAAACATCGGTACATACAATTTACATTTATGGTTCTGTACGGAGTGCATTCATTTTTCCCTCAGTGTGTAGTTTATTGTTTATGCTTTTTCTAATCTTGTAGAGCCTTGCAAAGAAAAGTTTGATTTTTTTACAACTCGACGTATTTTTTAGATTTTGTTATTTTTTTCTTAAATTGAAATCAATTTTAAGGTTGAACATTTTGATAAGTGCCACTGCCACCTTTCCCTTTATATTTTAATATTAAAAACCACTAACAAATTTGTAGAGGAGAGTCGGGGCAGTAACTTTTTAAAACATTATTTTTCAAAATTTTGAATTTTTCATTTACATTGCATTTTTAAAAGTGAAAATGAAATTGATTTGGGACTCAATCTGATTTCTAGTATGAAAAATTTTACTCAAAAAATGTTATTATACAGTAGTTTAGCCTGACATTGACCTTTTAATTAAAGACCTTAGCTTTGAAGATCGAACTTCTAAAACAGAAGTTATTTGCTTTCCAATCGCTCGATTTGAAGGCTATTTGTGCATAGCGGTACTTTTCTTCACTGAACTTGGTCAGTGGCCGACGAACAACCACTCACTGCAGCAACACTGCACAGCAAATTTAAAAAAAATTTGTGCACAGCTCTGGGCTACATGCAGCTCTTGAGTATATTTGCTCCCATTAGAACCTGAAAAAGCTGCATGTGTGCTTTACTCGTAGCTATAGATAAGGCTCAGCTGGGAGAGGTGAGATGCATCGGAAAATGAAAACGTGAAGTCATCTTTTGACTGCCAAGAATACATTTTATAAACGAAAAAACATTTTTTGATTACATTTTACTAAATTCTTATTTTATGCTTCGTTCGCTCGCTCTTGCTCAGGGGGGGCAATTGCACCCATTGCCCTCCCCCCTGTATCCACGCCTGGTCTTTCGGGATTATGGTATCCGGAGTTTTAGCCATTCGGAATTTTGGCATTCGGAATTTTTTGCATTCTGTAATTTTGTTATTCGGGAAACAAAATTCGTACATCGTACCCAAACCATTCTAGAGACTTCGAAATGTGGAGATAATTCGAAATTTTTGATTTGACAAATAGGACAATAACAATATAACTTTTAATGGGAAGCTAGTAATCTTTCATCAGCAATCAAAAAACAAAAACTATAGATAATGGTTGATATGCATAAAAGATAGTAAATGCTTTTTCTTGAGAATTTCTAGGTATTTACTTTTTTTGATATGCATAAAAATGCAGTAAATGCTGAAAATAAAGTATTTACTTTTGGCCACAGTACTTACTGTTTTCGGATGAACTTTTTGAGTAAATACTTTATTCTGTATGCATAAAAACTAGCAAGTAATTTTTTTCTGTAGGAATTACTTCTTTTTTTCAAAGTCAAAGAAAAGCAACATGAAAATTTCAAAGTACCTACTTTTTTGCTTTAAACACATAACTATGTAACCTCGAAAAAATAAGGATTTACACAGTGGCATAGCGTAGGGGGGGCGGAGGGGGTGGTCCACCCCGGGCGGCACTTTATGAGGGGGCGGCAAACTTTGCCGGAGCGGAGAAATTAATAACCAATAGGTATCAACTGTAAAATTTTAACGCCCTCAGCAAATGTATTCATGCGAATTACTGGTTTTGCATAATTTAGGTGGGAGTCTACGTGATCAGAAAGGCTACGCATTGAATTTCAACGGCCGAGTCCACGAATCCATGAATTGAAATATACTAATACGCAAAACTACCTTGCTGATTATCGAAAGTGCTCAGCAGTTTACATAATAATTAAATTTTGGCGTCCCTATAATATTCTGTCCGGGGCGGTACTGAAACCAAAAGTTTTGTCGTTAGCAAAATAACCTTTCAATAAAAAGAAAATACTAATTCCCACTAAAATGTTTTCAAAGAAAATGTAGGTAATGCTAAAGAAAGGAGTTTCTTTTTCTGAAATTTCGGAAACAGAAAATTATTTATTATTATTAAATTTATTATTTTAAAATTAAAATTATTAAAAATTCATTCGGAAAATGATACAGTTTTAGAAAAAAGCATCATCTTAAGCTTTTTTGTAGAGAATCGTAAGATCTACAACTCTGTTACGCCCGCTATTACACTTTGACGCAAGCGAGTTGACTGAGTTTGAAAGGAGTGGAAATGAATAAAGTCTAATACGCTGCTGATGCGAAACGAAATTTTTAGTTGGTCTCTAACAAGACAACGAAATACTTACGAAAACGAAGCGGAAAATATTCATTGAACAGCGTATTGCAGTGGTTAGAATGAATTAACAAATAAATACAAGTTTTATAGAATTTGTTTGTTTATGTAGTTCAAAGTTTTTGGGATTTGAATATTTACAAATTTGTGGGGGGGAAGGGGGCGGCAAAATTTTCCAACTCCTCGGGCGGCAGAAACTCACGCTACGCCACTGGACTTACAGTCTTAGCTCTATTCTCAAGAGATTCACGTCGCAAATTAAAATTAATTTGGTGTTGACAGTACTGAAATGGTGGAATTTGTACGCGTTAGTTCGCCCACGAAAAAACTCCCACACTCATGAAACTCGCCAAAAATATTAAACTTGTCATGGCAACCAAGAATCAAAATAGTTCACATAAATATATTTGTTCTGGGGGTTTGTTTATTAAAGAGAGGGAAAATCTGGGAAGAAGTTGGAAGATTTGAGCCCAAATTCCGATTTGGTGTAATTGAGGTATATGGTACCCAAAGTTTGGTATATGATTTAAGGACATCTTTTAACCCTGAATCTAATTAACAAAGTTATGATTCTTTTCAAGCAAACATTTATTTTTGAAATCGTTTTTTCCGTAGAACAGGTCAAAATTTACCAGTCACCAAAAACACTATTAGAACAAAAACATTTGTATGACTATTCCGATTCTTGGTTGAATACAAGTTTAATATTTTTGGCGAGTTTCATGAGTGTAAGAGTTTTTTTTGTGGGTGTTATGGTTAACATTCTGCACTTGCTCCTCTCCCTTAAAAAAAACACCCTTTCACAATGGATATTTTTAGGGACTCTCTTGATTCTTAGTTCCTATGATAAATGAAACATTTATTCCAAGTTTCATTAACATACCGTTATTTTCAAAGGGTTTTCGGTAATATTTTACCTGTTGTACCTGAAAAAAAGTCATCATTACATAAAAAGGACTATAACTTTTTTGTTGGTAATTGTATCATTTTTAATTTGGTTTCATTAGATTCAGCGTTAAAAACAACCCTTAAAGCATGTATCATATGACTAGGTTGTACCAAAGCAAATATTTTAGTTTAATAGACCTCCAAATTCTCTCGTCTGCACCTCTTCAACTGCATCTACACAAAAAGCCAATGCGGGGATTTCGGGGACTTTAGATATGTTATAGAGGTTGCAATTCTGCTTCCATTCCAATTTTAATATTTATGAATTGAAAAAAATTATTTGCTTTCTAACCCGATAAGAAAAAAAAAAGTATTTACTATTAATTTCCGATGAATTCTAGTATTTGCTTGGATGAATTTAGTATATACTGAAAGTATTTGCCAGTTAGTAAGTACTAAACTTTATGCATATGGAATGAAGTAAATACTTTAAATTTAACCATTTGCTCAAAGTTATAGTATTTACTATTATCTTTTACTTGTAGTAAATACTTCCGTTTTATGCATATAACCCACTTATTTTTTTACACTTTTCTTCTTCTTAATCTTTCATTTAATAATATTGAAATACAAAATTTAGAACTAAGATATGAAGATAAAATAAGATATTGTTGGGCTTTCTTCAAACCCTCATCTTTCATAATTTCAATAATTAAATTCAAAATAATTTGTTACAACAACTGGGGCTTTGACTTCAATGCCATGATTGGGAAAAATTACAAAAAAGGAATTGTAAAAGCATAGAAAAATAATTCAAATTCCAATAATAATATTGACTTTATCAATCAGCAATTAATTCTTTTCGTATTCTGCCGAAATTAAGCCCAAAATAATTATTACCTACTTTCATTTTCCATTCACTTTCTAACCAAATAGTAAAAACAAAAGCAACTGAGAAATCCTTGACCTCAACAATTCAAGACTTTTAATTTTTTGATAAAATCATAGAAGAAAAGTGAAAAAAAAAAACAAAATAATACAAAGTAAAAAAAACACAACAACAAGGAAGTCATTATCAAAATCAAAAACATTCAACTCAATATAATCAAAAAAAGAGGAAATCATTCGCAACCGAAAGAAACAAAAAGTCTTGATGTTAATTAATTTCCATTAAGGACACTTTTTTTACGCTCTAATTATGACAATTTCCTCCTTACTCAGCCCTTAAAATCCTCACTCTCTTGAGTTGGTCGTCGTATCTTTTTCATTAATTTTAAAGAAATACTCTTACACACACAATCCTATATACTAATACGTGTATTGTATGTATTTAAAAAAAAAAAGCCACTCATCCAATAATTGTATGAATTTTAAGTGATGTTCCTCGAAACAGAAGCCAGTAAAAACTGATAAAATGGCAGCGGAGTTTTTTTTTTCTGTCATCAGAAACATTCCGGAAAGAAAATTGTTAAAAATTCTTAATGAACATTTTTGAGATTTCCTTATGATGGGAATTTGGGTGGTTTTTATACTGTCTGATGTCGATGTGATGTTAAGTTTAATTTTAAATTTTTGCCATGGCCTATTCAAGAGATATGTACATAGCTACTTGTAAGCTTCCTTTTTAATGTCAAATGCTATTTAAGATCATCATAACAGCAACAGCCTCTGGCGTTTTCCAATTATGTTATAAAATATGGAAGCTTTGTAAAATGTTTCAATTACAATATTACGAGTTTGCATTTCTGGTCAGATATAATGCTTCCTGGGAATATCACATAATTTAGTTGGAAAAGGGTGGGACACGGGCGTATGAAAACAATTTGGTGTTTAGTGTTACAAAGTGTCAGAAGATGGAGGTGTTAATGAAAATAAAATAACAAAACGTTTTACACCGTAAGAATTTGTTTATGTAAATTAAACACCAACTCGATTTCAAGGAAGTGAATTAAAGTGTTTAAATTTGCATCTTACACTTATTTTGGGAAGAAGCTTCAAGCCTCTGGATAGATTTGAATCTATATAGAGTTATTTAACACCTACTTAAATACTTATCTGACTCCCAATCGATGAAGGGTCGTAGTCTGAGACACGGCAGTCTTCCATCCAATGCGATTGCTAGCATGCTGCTTCCAGTCATAAGCCAATATTTCTAGCATCCATGATGGCTCGATCTTCTTCGTTCTCTTGAACCTGGGACTCGGATTCAAAAACTCTCTGGCTGACGTGTCGACATGTTTTGATTTTTCGGACTACATCCACTTCTTCATACAGCTCATAGAGTTTGAGGATATATCTTCTGCTACATTCGCCCTCCTCGCACACAGGACCAAATATCCATTGAAGAAATTTTCTTTCAAAGGAGCCAACACTCGGTGCCATAAAGCAGGACTGACCGCATAAGGGTTTTACAGAGCGTACACTTCGTGCTTCGTCTGAGGAGTTTTGAACCGATCTGTTGCGCCAACCCAAGAAGTACCGGTTTGCTAGGGCGATTCTTCATCATGTAAATAAAAAAATAAAAATTGGGTGGCGCAACAGCTCGTGGAGAACCAGGGCCTAGCGACTTACAACTCACAACCATTCCTGTGTGCGTGTTTGTTGGCAGGAATGGAGGGGACCTACAGTTTTTTGCCGAGTCCGAACGCCTAAATGAGAAGCACTTTTTCATGACAAGTATACTCTTGGAGGATTTGTCAGTTCCTCGCAAGAGGCAGTACCTCGAATAAAACATTTCTGTTTTTAGGTGGCATGGCTGGGAATCAGGATTCTTCATCATGTAGTTGATTTTATCTCCGTTTATTTTAAGACCAATAAGTTTGCCTGTTCTTCAATTGCCATAAAAGACTCTACATTGATTAACGACCTGTTGGGGGTGGCCAATAATATCGATATCATCGGCATAACTAGAAGTTGGACAGATTTGTAGTGCTTTTTGTGTTAACGCCTGCCCTGCGAGAACGAGATTGAAACAAATCACATGATAGCGCATCTCCTTGCCGAACCCTGTGGATGTTTGATGGAATAGTTCGAAAGAGCTTCTTTCAAGTTGCAAGTTCTTTCAAACGTCACACTACACAACTGGATCAGTTTTTCCGGAACCTCATTTCATCCTTCGCTATATAGAGCTGTAGTACCTCGTGGCAAGATCTGGACTTGAAATTCGTTGGTGTATTCCGGGATTTGCCTGAGAGTGAATATTTGGTTATGGTCAGTCTGCCTGGATATATTGAGCTGATATACCAGTAATACTTTCTTACTTACTTGGTGACGCCAGAGTCCGGGGTGGATCAGAGCCTCAACCAACAAGCTTCTTCCAGCCGGCACGGTTATAATAAATTCATCTCTACCTGAGGCTTGTTGCTTCGCGACAAATAGCTTTACGTGGCTGAGAATTCACACCGAGGGCATGACCCCTAATCTGGAGGACGAGATTGGGATATAACTCCAAGGGTGGGGAGTCGGCTTAACCACTCCTTATAGACCTGAGCTCCGAATATGTCGTAGTAACCCGTATAAGGTATTCAATAAATAGTTCAACCTGACTGGAACTGTTGACGCCACCGTTCATACCATCTGGAAAATTCTTCGCTACCGCGATGATGATCGGAGAATTGCCCTAGTGGGAACACTCCTCTCCAGCTCTCGTTTGCTGCCCCAACAACCACCTACGGGGATTGAAGTCCTAGTCGATTGAGGTACTAGGCATTCAATGTTCACCACGGGGAGGTTAGAGTAGGAGATGATAGACAGAGGTTGATTTAACAAAAAACCTGGGGATGCTTGTGTCTTTTTGAATGGGTAGACCTGTACCCTTTGAACATCATATATACCAGTCATGAGGCATGCCAAGCTTGGTTGACAAGTTGATGCATAAACCCTTTTAACACATCCCATCTGCTTGAAGAGCTCCGCTGATAAACTATCAGATCCGGTCACCTTGTTGTTCTTAAGCTTCTTTATAGCTAGTCTACCTCTTCTATACTGATTGTGATGTGAGTACTGGTACAGAGCTTTCATTCACTGGAGATGTCAGGTGATTGAAGGTCTGCTTGAATACATCTACTATTCCCTTCAGTGCCTTAGTTTCCTTCGCTGTTTCGAACAGTCTGCGTTCCTGTTTAAAAGCCAGCAGACATTTGCTTTGGTTCTTATAAAAATTCCGGGTGTTGTCTTTATATCGCGAAACACTTGGGTCTCCTTGAGATGGGAGGCTGTGTACGCCCTCTTCTCTCTTCGAAGGGTCTTCTTCTTAGCTGTTCTCTTTTCTACTCCTCTCATGCTGCTTTGGTATTACGCTGCTAAATACTTGCATGTGCATCTTCTGTCACTTTTTTCTGCTTCGTATTCATTATCATACCTATTGGAGGTGGTTGATAGCCTATTGTTGTTTTGGCTGCCTTTTTGATAATATCACAATACTTGGACCACTGATGGTTGTTGGCGTATGTGGAAGGTGAATGCACAGTGGAGAGCTCCTCGCTCAGATGCTCACTGGCGGTATGTTGGGTCAATCAAAATCGAATTTCTTATTTAAAGTGGTTCGTAGTTTTCTTTCATTCAGCGTAGAAGTTCACCTCTCGAAAAGTACGCACTTCTTAGATGCTAGAGGAGTGTCTTCTGCCAATTAGCCATTTAGGGAGCGCCAGGTTGCTTTATGGATTCTTAGCTGTGGAAACCTTTTGCTAATTATCATTGTATCATGAGCTTCTGAAAAGTCTAAAAGTCAGAGGCCGTTATCATTTGTGTCTTCCTTTCAAATTTTGGCGCTGAGGTCCCCGAGCAAAATTTGTACATCGTACTGTAAGGTTCCGCAAGTTCTCTCCAGGAGGTCATAAAACTCATCCTTTAAAGAGTTTTCAACTCCATTGTGAGGAACATTAAAGAAGCATTAGACCAGTCAATGAAGATCCAGTCCCGCAGCACCCAGTACTGAAGAGGTTAAGAAAGCCATCCACAAGCTTAAGAACAACAAATCTGCCGGCTCGGATGGCCTAACTGCGGAACTCTTCAAGTATGGAGGAGATGTTCTGGTAGGGTGCATGCACCAGCTCATCAACCAAGTTTGGGAGGAGGAAAGTATGCCCGCTGACTGAACAAATAGCTCCATATGCCCAATCTACAAAAAAGGCGATCCTATGTCCTGCAAGAACTACAGAGGCATATCCCTGCTTAATGTTTCCTACAAGATCCTATCCAACGTACTATGTGAGCGTCTAAAACCTTTCTGCAACACTATGATCGGCACGTACCAGTGTGGCTTCAGGCCAGGCAGATCAACGATAGACCAAATCTTCACATTGAGGCAAATCCAGGAAAAGACCGACGAATTTAAAGTCGAGACCCACCACCTATTCATCGACTTTAAAGCCGCATACGATAGCATAAGTCGCCAAGAGCTTCTATTGGCGATGTCGGAACTCGGGATCCCGAAAAAAACTGATCCAGCTATGCCACATGACGTTACAAAATACGTGGTGCAACGTGCAAATGGGTGTACTTGAAGCATTCACAGCTATTGATGAACAGGCGAAACGCGTTGGTCTTGAAGTGAATGAGGACAAAACAAAGTATATGCTATCAACAAACAAAGCCTCATCTGTCCATCGCCTAGGACAAAACGTCACTTTTTGTAGCAGTAATTTCGAGGCAGTCAAGGAGTTCACCTACCTCGGAACAAACATCAATTCCACGAACGACACCTTAGTGGAAATCCGACGAAGAACTACCCTAGCGAACCGCTGCTACTTCGGTTTGGCCAAACAAATGGGTTCAAAACTCCTTTCTCGAAAGACAAAGTGCACGCTATACAAAACGCTAATTTTACCAGTTCTACTCTACGGCGCCGAGTGCTGGACGATAAGTAAAAAAGGGAAATTGATACTGGGCACTTTCGAAAGAAAAATTCTTCGGTGGATATTTGGTTCTATATGCGAAGAGGGCGATTGGAGGAGAAGATTCAATATCTAAGGCAGAGACCCTTCATGGATCGATAGCCGGATAAGTAAGTAAGTAAGTGTGAGAAGCGTAGGCGCGTAATGGATTTGGATGGCACATTTTTGGTATCAATTGAGGAAATGCTACGCAGATAGAAGGACCATTTTTGTGGCCTGCTAAATGAGGATTCAGTTGACAAGAGTGCTGAAGTGCCCCAACTAATGATAAATCCGTGCGAATGAGCAGTGGTGTATACCTGCATTTTACGTAGAACCTTTCACACAACGTTTGTTCGTTTGTACACGGATTCTTACTTTAAAAATTTAATGAAATTACTCAATTAGTCCTCAAGTTTTTGAGTTACAGCTGGGGTTAAAGGGATTGTCACCTTCCAAGTACATACACTCAGTTCGTTATCCGTTGACCGGGACTTGTTGTAATTTTGAGGGTTATCGTTTTCCGAGACTCCTCGTGTAGCTCAACGACACAACTCCTATACCTGGAGGCCCAGCTCCTTGTTAAGCCTTCGAACAGCAGGCTTGATAATCAGATGCCAGTAGCCCACTACGGGGATATGAGTGCTACTGCTAGCCCGCAAAAGTTCATCCACCACCATCTTTTTTTCAGCACCCTGAAAATCCTTACTGACCTCATCTCTAAGTCTGCTGGAGTAGCTAATATAAGGTCTTTGATCCCAAGATTTCATCCGAATTATGCCGCCAGTCATTTCCGACAGAAAATTAAAGTGTTGCTATTTTTGTCTTTTCTTCAACACTCGCCGCGCTTATTAGTTTAGCAAGTCAAGTACGGAAGGACGAGACCAGTAAGTATCTGACGTTTACAGCTTGGATGTCAAATATTGATATATCTGAATATAGGTACATAGGTCTCAGAAGAATATACGAAATTTTTTGTTTCCAATCCCAGCTGAACCGGCTGATTTTTTACCCAGTTTTATGGCATTTTGACCCACTGTGCATGGTTCGAAATTTAGTTTTCTCGATTTTTTTTATTTGGGGCCATTTTGTTAAATTTATGGCCTTCATATAATTAAGTATTAAGCTTTGGGTCTATGAAATCTCAATAAGTATAATTCATTCGATGTGCCAAACATTTGTGTTAAAAACTTAAGGTAGTTTTGCTAAAAGAGAAAATTATAGAATGTCTGACCAATTTCTAGAAATCTAATTTTCTTTGACTTTTTTTCAATATTTTAATATTTTTAAGTAAATTTTTTGAGTGTAAAAACTCATTCTTCTAACAATATTAAATTTATGAAGAGTCAACTCTCCAAGATGTCCTTGAAATTCTAATTTTCCAGTTTTTCAATTATATATGAATAGATTTTTGTGTCTTTCTAAACAGCTTTTCTTCTAGTTTATTCCATCAATTTTGTTTTATTTTCTTCTCAGAAATAACATCCATATAAAAACAAAACCCTTAAATAAACAGGACAATCTAAATAACAAGGAAAGTAACCACTTTCATTCCTGCTACTACATCATTAAAAGCGCAAGAAAAAAAAAAACAGGACGCAAAAACAACAAAAAACACAACGACCAACGGAATAAGTATAGGTTTTGATGTTCTCAAACAACGTAATGCACACTGGGATCCTTGGAAACTTTAGTAGACCAAGACGATACCTATCAAACCTATACCAATTGACATCCTTGTTGGGAATATAGAAAATGTAAGGCAATAAAAATGTTAGTACCTATAGGTAGGTATAGGTAGGTACCTTTAGGCACATATAAAAAAAAAATCTAGAAAAATAGGAGAAGGACAAAATGACAGATAGAGTAGAGGGAGGAAGTTCAATGATTTCATCCAGACTGCGTTGGTGAACCAAATATCCCTAACAGCATCACCACCACCGCTACGAGCTACTTCTCTACATAGTTAGTTGATGCTGGCATTTTGGAGTGATCTTAAGGAGGATAAAGTATAGAAAGACTTACTTCAGACTTCCAGTTAGTGAGTCTGAGTGAATAGCATTGGGTGTTAGGTATTTTTATATAAAAATAATTGGGTTTCCTTTTTACTGCGTCTTCAGTCCAATTTGAGGGCAAAAATGTAACAAGTTAAGCAAGGAATGTAAATTGAAACTAAACGTTCAAGCATGTGTACTCGTATATGTAGGTTATGTAACATTAGTTCGTTAGTACAAACAAATAACAAGTAAACAAGATAAATTGGTGCTGATATAATGGGATAATTCACTATTTGTTTTAAAGATGTGTGCGGGTGGAATTTCTTAAATTCCTTAACTATGATCCCTTCGGATGTACCTCCACGAGTTATCCATCGTATACTATAAAATGGTGAAGCATTGGCAAAAATGTTGCTTGGTCGTACTTAAATTATGTAACCTAAGTCACAAAAATTACTTCTTCTAATTTTGAACTGATTTTATTAAAAAGAAGGAGAAGTCTAGCGAAGCGAGCTTTGGCCGTCAGTTTGTGCGTCTGTGCGTCTTTGTGTCTACTATACATCGAGCTAGAAATACTTGAACGCTTGTGGGTGTGAGAAACTTGAATTTTTATTTGAACTCATCTAGAATGGGTAAAAAGAAAAGACAAGGTCTATCTTCAATCTCCTTGAGAATACGTCAAATATACGAAGACGTCAAGAAATCAAAAATCGGAAAGAAGGGCATCTTTGGTCTGATGGTTGGAGAACACAGACTGCACGATAACACTTCCAATAACAGACTCAGACTGTTAGATTTTTCGTTGGGGCCAACAGAGATTCTAACAAATTCTTGGTAGAAACTGTAGTACGTATGTGCCAGGTGCCAATGCGGATAACCATAATCGAGAAGCTACAATTGCAAGAGATCTATCAGCAAACCCACAAGCAGAATCACGTGAGGAGGACCAGTGAAAAAATTGCCAACATCAACAAGCCATCAGAAGTAACCCTACTGATGCCCTGAGTTTCACAAGACGTCCACAACGAACCATGAGAAGTACTGGCTTGTGCATGCAGCCGAGAACTAGGTAAGAACCAAAGCAGACCGGGAGCTCTACAAGCAAACAAAAAAGAGGAACTCATCCCATACTTGTGAGTTGCTGTGGCAGAGATAATGTTCGAAAGTTAAATTAAATGGTGAAACAATCTACCCAAGGCTACAAGGCCAGAACAGAAACCTGTCAAGATGAGATTGGAATATTGTATGGAGATATGTACATAAGCGGTTGTGGATTCTGTAGAGAACAATTTTTGAGACTGCTAAACGGTGAAAATAACAACCATTATTATTATTATTATGATTACAAAAGGACGGCTCTTGTACAAGACCTTTTTTATCGCGATCGTATTTAATGGGGCAAAGGCATGGACCTTGTCAAAAACTACATAATCTCCTTTTTACTTGCGATTATAGGTACTATAAGGCAAGTTTTGGATTCGTGCACAAAAAAATTTTTGAGATAACAATCAAACATGATATTACGATGATAGAGAACACCAAAAAAGTGGGTGGCAAAATTCTGTCTGTCTGTCTGTCTGTCTGTCTGTTCGTCTACAGCATAAACGGCTCGATCGATTTTCTTCAAACTTGGTACTTAGTGGTTTTTGGTGATTCTGCCGACATGTTTTTTTCATTTTTTTTTAGAACCAAAAATAACGGTACCTGTCATACATTTTTTTTTTGGCAAATTTACATAATCGTATTTTTCTCAAAAACGGCTCGACAACTTTTCTTAAAAAAAATTCAATAAATTTATTTTAGTAAAGGCTTTCTTTGGGTGGAAATCCATTTTTCAAAAATGGTTATTAATGGTACCTCCCAAGGAACCATTTTTTTAATTTTTTATTTTCTTCAAAATGGTACGACCGATTTCAATTATTTTTTTTATACAAAAGCTTCCAAGCAATGTTAATAATTTTGTGTACCAACATTTTTGAAAAAATATTTTTTGGATTTTTAAAAAATATTTCAAATTTTTTTTTGGAAAATCAAATATTTCGAGAATGGCATCATAGATTTTTTTGAAACTCGATATTTAAGACTTTTTTAGTACTTTCAAAAATATTTTTAGAAAAAAATTTACATTTATGAAAAAATAACGGTACCTTCCATACAAAAGTGAAAAAACCGCAAAGGAAAATATTTTTTTGCTTGAAAACGACTCCTACGATTTTGATTAAACTTTTTCATATACTAAAATTAGTACGATCTACCATCAAAAATTATAAAATTTTACACATAGCAACTATTAGTAGTACCTGTCATAGAACGTATTTTTTTATTTTGAGTTTTCTCGTTATCAGTTTAACGGATTTGAATGAATTTTTTTATATACAAATTTCAGATAAGATTCAATAAAATTGCATATCAAAATTTTCAAAAAAAAAGTTTTTGGATTTTTAAAAAAAGTTTCAATTTTTTTTTTGAAAATTCGATATCTCAAAAACGGGTTGACAATTTTTTTTTCAAATTTTGTTTTTATATACACTGTAGTTTAAATCTGCATACCAAAATTTGTTCTTAAAAATGTTTTAAGAATTTTATATATAAAAAATTAATTTAAAAAAAAACCGCTCCAACGATTTTCAAATTTTTTTTCCCATATAATCATATTCCATCATGAATTAAGATGGCATACTTTTTTTCACCTCAAACTGTCAAAAGAGTTGTTTTAGCTAATTTAATTGTCGTATTTCATGCTTCTCTACATTTTTCTCTCATAATTTCCATGTTTGTATATACAATTTTCTTAAACTCGCAGTGTCTTGAACATAAGAGCAAGTACGTGCGACCGAGTCGTGCATTTTATTTTCTAGGTCATGAACGATTCGTGACCTTGAAAAAAAATACTTTATAAAAGTGTAAAAATGAATCTATAGCTGACCAATTACTGAAACTAGCTGACCTTTTATAAAGATCAAGAGATCTTTCAGATGATACACATTTTTTGCAAATTTCCCTAAAATGAGGTGCCAAAAATCGCGTGTGACCTTGAACAATAATTTAAAAATCCATTAACAAAAACTAAAGCTGACCAATTAATAAAACTATAGCTGACCGTTTATATAGTTCTCAGGGCCTTTCTGATGGTATTAAATTTTTGCAAATTTCCCATAAATGAGGTACCAAATATCAGTATTACCTTGAAAGTTTTAAAAAATTCATAAACAAAAATCTAAACCTGACCAATAACTGAAACTAGCTGACCTTTTATAAAGATCAAGAGATCTTTCAGATGATACACATTTTTTGCAAATTTCCCTAAAATGAGGTGCCAAAAATCGTTTTGACCTTGATTTTTTTTTTTAAATTCATTAAATATTCATAAAAAAAATCTATGGCTGAACAATTACAGAAAATAGCTGACCTTTTATCACGATCTAGAAATCTTTCAGGTGGTATACATTTTTTGCAATATTCCCATAGATGAGGTGCCGAAAATCGCGCGTGCCCTTGAGTGACCTTGAGAAAGTTTAAGCCTTTATTACAAGTTATCTACGGCTGACCAATTTCTGGGACCACTTGACCTTTTCTGACCAATTAGATGGCATCTTTCTTATCAAATTTCCCTCAAATGAGGTGCCAAAGGTCTAGAGCCCGGTTTTTAAGTTTTTTTTTTTAATTCTCAAGAATAATTAAATAAAAAAATTTAAATTTATTGAAAAATAACGAAACCATCCATACAAATGTGAAAAATCATAAAGGAAAATATTTTTTTTTATTTTGTTTTCTTAAAAACAGCTTCTACGATTTTGATAAAACTTTTTCTCCATACTAAAATAAGTGCGTTCTAATACGAAAAATTTTAAAAATTTACACTAAGCAAACACCTCCCATAGAAAGTTTTTTTTTAATTTTAAATTTTCTCATTATCAGCTGAACGAATTTAGATTATTTTTTATATTCAAATTTTTTTAATCTTAATTTTTTATTCACATGAAAACAAACTTAATATTTGCATACCAAAGTTTTTCCTTAAAAATGTTTAAAGGTTTTGATCTTTAAGAAATTATTTTTTTAAGAAACCGTCCAACGATTTTATTTTTTTTTTTTCTTTCTAATCATATTTATAATCAAGAATTCAGACGGCCATGTGTTTATACATATTATTCTTCTCGTTGTTCTCAACAGCAATGGCAGCAAACAAGGAACGTACTTTTATCATGGTCAAGCCCGATGCTGTCCAGCGTGGACTCGTCGGCAAGATCATCGAGCGTTTTGAACAGAAGGGCTTCAAATTGGTCGCCATGAAATTCATGTGGGCTTCCAAGGACTTGTTGGAGAAGCACTACTCCGACTTGTCTGCTCGTCCATTCTTCCCCGGTTTGGTTAATTACATGAGCTCCGGCCCAGTAGTTCCAATGGTGTGGGAAGGTTTGAACGTCGTGAAGACTGGTCGCCAGATGTTGGGTGCCACCAACCCAGCTGACTCTCTGCCAGGAACTATCCGTGGTGATTTCTGTATCCAAGTTGGACGCAATATCCTCCACGGTTCCGATGCTGTTGAATCGGCTAACAAGGAAATCGCTTTGTGGTTCAATGAGAAAGAATTGGTCTCATGGACTCCAGCCGCCGAGAACTGGGTCTACGAATAAGAAGCTGCCCTTCCTACCGGTTAGGACCATTCGTCGTACTTTTGTTTTTTTTAGTATTAAAAAAAATTATCTAAATCGTCAAGCATTTCCAACTTTTTAAGGTAAAAACGAGAAAAACACGTCAAATACACAATTTTCTTAAACCCTCCTCAGAAACGCATGGAGTTATTTAGTTAATGTAATAAAAACAACCTCCGAAGCCTACTCGGATGAAAATTATAAAACCAACTTTGTCAAAAAAAAAGTAGCTTAAATATATTTAGCCAACATACTTGTTTGTAATTTACCAACCTAGGAATTTTACTCAGTTATAAAATAGTCAACTTACTTGTTTAAAATTAACCAAACTAGTGGTTGAATTTAACCAGCATACTTCCTTATATTAAGCCAACGTACTCTATGGAATTCAATAAAGTACTCGGTTGAAATCAGTGAACCTGCTCAGTTAAAATATAGAATTCGGGTAACGTTCTCAGTTAAAATTAGCCAACTTTCTTGGTTGTTTTCAGCCAACCAACTCCGTTGAACTTGATCAATCTATTTGACTGTAACTAGCCAACTAGCTCTGTGGAAAACATTCAATCTAATTGGGAAAAATAGCCACGATACTCGGTTACTTTTTGCCAAGCTGTTCTGTTATACTAAGCCAACTTACTCGGTTAAATTGAGACAGCCGACTCAGTTAAAACCAGTCAACCAATCAGCCAACTTACTTGGTTGAATTTATGCCATAGTACTCGGTTAAATTTAGCCAATCTACTCGGTTAAAATCAGTCAGTTTACTCGGTTGAATTCAGCCAACGATATGTGATTTCAATAGTTTCATGTGTGCAATGAGCAGATAAGCAACCTATGTACAATTTTCGAAGTACTTTTTTCATTCTACTAGTTTGCTTTTTGCTGAATCTATGAGCTATTTCTTGACTGATGAAGAAGTTTTAAATTGGTTTATTTTATTACCTACTGCAAAAATAAATATTATCCAAAAATTTGTATCCTCGCCCATAGGTACAAAATTCTTGAGTCTTAAAAATATACTTAACCTGAAATATTTTCTTTAAATTGTGGGACGATGCATTTCAACCATTTCAAACCCATTGAATTTCACTCAGTTTTGTTATGACATTTAGATTTAATGTAAATAATTTTTTTATAGAAAAAATAATGAATGGGTTTCTAAAACTGTGATAAATGCAGAGTAGATACGAGCTATACTGCAGTAGTACTTCCAACACTTTAAAGTTTCCTAATTTATTCACTCTCTTTTAAAGCCAGTTCAAAACTTTAGAGTTTCATTACTTAGTTTAAGCAAAAAAAGCAAAACAAAAGATATTAAAACGGACACCCCCATTTCCCCAAACCTAATGTCTGTATAATACAATTTCCATAGTATTTACATGCCCCACAAAACTCATCAAGTAATACCCCCTCGACACACAAACAAGCATAAAACAAAAAGATATTTTAAGCTTATTATCACAGCACTAGGTATCCTTTTCTCCATAAAAATGTCATTAACAATATTGTTTAACAAGGTCAACAGTAATAAATCAAATGCATTCGTTTTCCCTTCTAAACATTGGCATATAATTTAACCAAAGATAGGTAAGCCAACAATATAAATTCTTGTGGTTGAATGCATATTCAACCCCTGAATCTTTTGACCATTAAAATCATTCTTCTAGAACAAAAAGGTATTTATTCCTTTATTATTTTCTGCCATTGCTCTCAGAGGATAATCTAAATATAGAAATTTATACAAATAAAAGTCAAACACACCGGTGTACGATATCTGATGTAGTTTGGCAAACCAGATAATAATCATTTTTGTTCATAATTCCGTGTTTAATGGCCTCTTTACCAAACAGGAAGGAGCTCTCTGACCATCCGCACCACCCACCCTAACCATTTTACACTCATCATCCACCCCTAGTTTTATTATATGAAAAGTAGTTCTATATTATTATTAATCCACCCCTGCACTTCAATGACACACACAAATGAACTCACAGACTGCCTGGAAAAGCGGGCGAAACGAGTGATAACACCCCCATGTGCCCAATTCGATTTATCTCATCAGCATCATCAGCATCATCATCATCATTGCCATCACGGTTGTCCTAGCAGAAATACACAACAAACAAACAGCTATAAAATGTCCGAAATCAGTGTTGCAGCACCTTTTTGACTTCGAACAACCCCTGTGCCATTAATTTTGTGTTTAGTGTTTGGGTATACATCTACATTAGGCAGACAGGGGTGTTTGTTAACAGTGGAAAAGTCATACATCTCGAATGCTCGTTGCCCTAAAATAGAAAATAAAAATAATTATCAATTTTCAGAATTTCAGTCTTTCGCACGTTCGTTCCCTGGGCGTAAATCCTTGTATTAACGAAATGAAGGACACAGTTGTCGGATTGGAGTGATGTCTCATGACATAAGAGGGGAGAAGAAGAGAATTGGTAGTGAGTGATGTAGTATTATGGCAGCAGTGCGTAATCGGATTCCTTCCTGTGTGATTTCAGAAGCTTAAAGCGATATGATGGCCCGAAGGTTGTTGAAATAAAATAGGAAAAAATTAAAACAATTCCGCGCACCGCACCACATAATGCACGTTTTGTTTGGACTTGAAAAAGAGAAAGGTTCATTTTCATCATTAAGGGAATATAAATTTCCTCTTTATGGCATTTCAATGTCATCGTCCTGTCAGTGTGGTATAAGTGGACAGAATATTATTTGTGCAGTGGCATATATGTAATTATCCCCCAAGGGAATCAAGAGTATTTTATATGGTTCGTAGTAATATGGCTAAAATTACATTAAATGAAACAACGGACCTCATTTTGGAATAATTAAAATATTAATTCACTTACCAATCTGGGAAACAACACACTTTTTAAATGGCGCCCGGGTTGGACCCTTCAAACGTCACGAACCTCTTGGAATTTTGAAATATTTTTAAGAAACTATAGTAGTTATCTCTATATCGATGAGATAATAAAATCTTTTGCAGGTAACTATGACTGGTATACTCTGCCCAGAGAACCACAGGATGATAACGTGTGGCTAGCCGGGATCCGGGAACAAGTTGTTGATAGGAAATAATCAATATAAAATGTAAAACAACTGATTTTTTTTAATACAATAAACATACCTATCAAATTACCAAAAAAAAAATATGTTGAAATACATCTTCTTTGAATGGCGCCCAGGCTGGACACTTTTAACACTATGAACCTTATGAAATTAGAAGTTCTCTTTCTGAGATGCCAATATGGTGGAAACTTTCATCAGACACGATGAGAGATGCCTAAGAAGCTGACTAGTGTCCCTTGGACTTGGAGAGTCTCATCGAAGCATGTAGCTAGCTGGGTGCAGATACCTCTTTGTAGAAGTAATTAGTATACAAATTGAAACAACGTACTTTGTTTGTTATAATAAACATATCAAATTAATGCACAAAAAAACTTCATTTTCTTAATAAATGGCGCCCGGATTGGACACTTTCAACTCCGTGTAACTGATGGAGTTCGGGGATTATAATTATTCTATTTAAAAAATTTCACCCAAATCTGTTAGGTGATAGAAAATATCTCGAAAAATCATAAGTAATGCTGATTTAGCAGACTAAAGTTGAATCTTGAGGATCACATCTGAACATATAGCTGGTTGGATGTCATACAGATATAGTTGTTTGAAGCCCTAATAAGTACAAAATTAAAGACAATTTACATACCTTTGGTTTGGAATACTAAATCAACTAAATACGTACCAACTTATAAGTGCATAAACTCATCTATTAAATGGCGCCCGGTTTGGACACTTCTATCTATACGCACCTTACTCAAATAATGTAGAATTATCTTTTTGAATTGTACAAATCACGCCCATATTGATTAGTCATAAAAATGTTTGCCAGACACTATAAGTTAATCTGAGTTAGAAGGCTCGTGTGCTCTGGTTAGTGATATCTGAGAAAAACGAGGTAGACGGGTACAAATTATTGTAAAATTTGTACAATAATTTAAAATAATATATTTATTTTGAAAAAAAAGAGAATCTTGAATATATTCCAGCCATACCTTTATTGAAAATATATATTTTTGTAAATGGCGCCCGGGTTGTGTTCTTTCAAAGCTGTATACTTATTGGAATTCTCTTTTTGAATAAGAGAAATTGCGCGCAGACCTGTGGGACATTTGACACTTCAACCAAACGCCATGGAGTTTTATTCACCACTTAACTTCATATTCGTGGATTTTAAAATGGCCTTTGATTTGGTAAGGGAATACTCCCAAAAATGGTTGCCATTATAAGAGAGTTCTACAACAGCGCAAGGTGTGTGTTGTTTTACACAATGGTCAGCTATCCGACTCCTTTGTTGTGTAATAGGGTGTAAGACAAGAGGATGTTCTATCACCAATTCTCTTCCTGCACTGGCAAAGGATGACGTATTGGTATTGACGGCCAGCGTATTTTCATATTTTTCTACAGGAGGCGCTAATTGAAGAAGCCGAACAGTTAAACAACCTTGGCAGTATTGTTTCGGGGATTGGCAGTATGGATCTGGACATTAAATGTAGAAATCTGTGACCAAGTTGGAAATCCAGTCAAATCTTTTCACACACTTAATTGAGGTTCTTTGAATCAAATGTCTGATGTGCTTATGCTTGCGAGACCTGAAAAATCACCATCTCGAGGAAATTACAAATTGTTGTTTTGGCCGCTTCCTAAAAATTTGCTAGCCACAAATTATATATTACCAGGAATTATGGCACAGAACTAGTCAAGAGTGGCTGGACGTCGACATATGAAAGCGTAAATGGCAATAGGTTCGTAACACACTGAGGAAACCAAACGATGAAATTGCAATGCAGTCCTTCGAATGGAATCTTCAAGGTGTATGGCGGGTTCAAAGACTAAGACCAGCATGGAAATCAACTGTCCAAGCAAAAGCAGAATCCTTGGAAAAGGCTTGGCCACAATTAAAAACTTTTTGCTGAAGACCGTGAAGGATGGAGACGGTTTTTTGGCGTTCTATGCTCAAACCGGGGTTACAGGACACGATGATGATGCGGCAGACTCTTGTCTTCTTCTTCTGTGCATAGTTGTCTGTAGACGTGAAAAGTACAAACATAGATTTCATTTTATATAATAAACATCGATTGAACACTAAGCAATTAGTAAAAACAAACTATTTTTTTTAAATGGCGCCCGGGTTGGACATTTTCATAGCTAGATATGATAATAGCTTAGCTTTTGGGCGATAGAAAGCTTTAAAAGTTATGCTGGTGAAATATACTGTTGTTAATTATGGAGAGTAACCATATCAGCATGAAGTATAAGCCAGGCACGTGTAATTGCTATTTATTTATTTATTTTATTTATTTTTAGTGAACATTACCAATATTTATGTTTACTAATAAGTGAAAACAACACATTCTTTAAATGGCGCCCGGGTTAGATATGTACTTTCATCGCTGATAAAATTTCAAATTCAAAGACTGTTGCACCCATAGCTGTAAGGTGATAGAAATGTTCCCTTAAGATCATGAATAGATTGTCGTTGATTGTGGAGAGTCACCTTATATAAGCTTAGAGCAAGCCAGGCGCTTGTATTTGTGAATTTGTGTTTGTAGACGTTATTATCACAAAAATTGCTACAACATATTTTATTTGCAATAGTAAACATAACCAATGTATACTAACTATTAAATGAAAACATATATTATTAAAGTGGCGCCCGGGTTTGACACTTTTAATGTAATAAATTTTTGTTCAATTTCTTAATTTTTCTTCTTGAATAAACAAAATTACTCCCAGATCTGTTGAACGAGAAAAACCTTCACAGGAGACCCATGAGAGTTTCTTCCAGAGAGTCACAATTTAAAGCTTAAAGCTAGCCAATTCCATAACCACGAAGAAGAATGGTAGTACCTCTTGATTGACCAACAAGTTGTCCAATTATCTATTACTTTGTACAAACTAGTTTAGTGGTATTTACTTTCAACATAGAATCAGTATTTTAAAAATAAAAGAAGTCACTGATGAGTACAAGTGAGATTGCAAAGAAAAAATGGAAAATTCTTGTGAATTAAAGTCTCTTAAAAGTTATTTTCATTTGATACTTCAACAAGTCTAATTTTAAAAAGCCTTTGAATGATTTTTTCTGCAGAAGTACCTATTAATAAAGCTCAAGGAAATTAAAAACCTTATCAAGATTAAAATATATTTAAGGTTTTATTTTAATTGTTAATCTGCTCATAAGTATAAGACAAATCTTTTGAAATACAGAAACAAGTTCTATTTGAAGGTTTTTATAAAACACAATCTGTCTTATCCTTGAGTGAAGATAAGCAATTAAAATAAATTCCTCAATCAATTTTTTATTCGTTAAGTAGTAGTTTGATTTCCTTGAGCTATAATTTTATATCATTATCTGTTCACTTATTCTTTTACCATTCTTTTTCAAAGAATTCCTCTCAATACGTAGAGTGCTAGTTGAGAATAAAAACACTCTAATTACCTATTAGTCACACTAATGCACACGTTGTTAACAGTTTAATCCAATCGTTTGTGGTGTATACATTGTATACGATTATAGCATACAGCACAGTATACAAATACAAACATTTTATTGCACAAAGATGGAATAATTCAAAGCTTTTCTATGCGATATGTTGAAAGTGAGAGAGAGAGAGAGAAACTGTTGAAATGATATTTTTCTTACAAATCTCTATAAAAATGTTCAACTGCTACAACTAATACTTCAGAAAAACAATAATTGAAGGATGCGTTCGTTCGTTAGTTTGTTGAAAGGACTATACTTACATAAGAACTCGCTTTTGGTGGAGGTTTCAGAGCTTTCCGTTCCTTATTTCCTTTACTTTCCAAAATGCTGTGAACTGAAGTGGAAAATAGCATATTTCCGTTGAATATCGTTGCACAAAGATTTATACCTGGTTACACTTACTCTCTTGGTAAAACTTGCTTTGGGGGACCCTCACTTGCATCAACTTCATAGAAATTCCAACTATTCACCTTATTTTCATTGTGTGTGTAAAAGAACTATTTTCTTTCTTTTTTTTTGTGATACTTTTCTTTGTTAGTGTTATTTCCTGGAATTAGTTCAATCATTGTCATTTTGTTTGAAAAGGAATTTTCATAAGAAGGAAGCTTCAATTTATATTCTTATTGGAATAATGAGTTCATTTCGTTGGCGGACTTCTTTGCACAAAAAAAAAAATATCACAGGACAAAATTTATTTTTTAACTGAACATTTCAAAGTAAGCAAATAAAACTCACCATAACAATGCAAAATCAATAAGTAAAAGAGAAAAAGTTTTACCGGAATTAAAGAAATCTTTGGAAAAAAGGAGAACACGCAAAATATGACAACATACTGGGTTTCTCAACAGAAAGTCATTTTAAAGCACCTTTCCTCTAAGGTCAAAAGAGGAAATTAAGATTAAAAAAAACTCTTACTCAGCTTTAGCTTCTGGAAAACGTGGCCCTGGCAACAAATTAATACGGCATCTATTTTTAAGTTTTCAAATCAACTTGTGAAACCACATTCTACCACATCAATTTATTTCCCGAGCTTAGGCCTAGTTTTTTGGAACTAGTTTTAGCTTACCTACTCATTTACTTAGGTGCTTGGACCTGTTACGTCCGTGAGGTTCGCCTTGCGAGGCAAAGGGCCTCCACTACTCCTATGTGCCATCGCGAACCTATGGTTAATGGTTTCTAGAGATGTATCACAGCTCTCTCCAACTCTTCCCCAGTTGTGCTGATTGCTGATTCCTCTTGGACCATTTTTCGCCAAGTACTTCTAGGTGGGCCTATTCGTCTGCTTCCCTGCTTGAGAAGTTTCCATTGCTTCGCTTATGCATATGTCCAATCCACTGCATTAAGGTTTTTGTATGATAGAGTCGATGGTTTCCTGACCTGCCCTCACATAAAGTCCATCATTCGAGATACGTTCTTGTGACAGCAGGTGTTAGTTTCCAAGTGCTGCACCCATAAAGAAGCACGTATTCAACATTGGAGTGGAACAGAATCACAGCTTGGTCTTTAGACTTACAGAGTTGTTTTTCCATATTTTGAAAAGCATTTCGAACGGAGAGTTTACTTTTCGATTCGGCTGATTATATCTAGATTGGTCCCCCCATTAACGGAGGCAATACTACCAAAATATTGAAAACTTTCTGATTATATCTAGATCGGTCCCCCGGTTTATTAGGAAAGATTAGGAAGTTCCAAGGCTGATCCCTTTTGTTTTTGCCGTTTTGATCTTTAGTCCAAACATTTCAGCTTCTCTCTCCACTCCTGTTGTCATTTGATGAAAGCGTAAGCATACATCAACTTCGTCGGTCGTCCGCGTAGTCCAGATGCTTGAAATGTGATTGCAGATTCCACTGAATTCCTTTTGCATTTTTAGTCGACAAAGCTGCATACAGTACATCATTTATCACCAATAGGAACAATATTGGTGACAATATACAACCTTGTCTGACCCCACCTTAGATATCAAACTCCTCTGACAACCTGCCTTTATGAAATTTGGGTCCATCAGCTTTAATAAGAACAATAAATTTTTCTGGGTTGTCCCTCCTGCGTAAAGCAAGATAAATTCACTATTGAGACACCCAACGTCCAAACTAACAATTATGCCCCTATAATCATCCAAAGAAGCTTCTCATAATCATTTATTGCAATCATATAAGCATAGTCCATAGAGTTAAAAAGGTGCACTTTTTAAGCTCATATTGGACCTTTATAGATTAGATTCAGCTGCCCCGAAAAATACTTACTGGACTCAATTTAGAGGTCTTATAGAAGAAGGTGGAAAAATAAAAAAAAATATTTCACAATTGGTTTATATTTATTTATATTTTTATTTTATATTATTTATTTGCTGATAGTTTATTTGAAAGTTTTTTTATCTGAAATGCAATTTTAGAATTTATTAGATATTATTTAAGTTATAAAAATTACAAGGTTTCTGTAGGATTTTAATCATGGTCTTCTTGCACTGAAAGTCCACCGTGCTAACCGCTCGGCCATTGAAGAATATATTTAGGATAAAAAAAAACGTATGCACTTTCTACACACTTCTGGTTTGTGGCTATACTCTTTAGTATACCAAAAGTGGTTTGTGTTTTCACTAGTATAGCAGAAATGATTTGTGGCTGCACCTAAGCATACCTTACTTACTTACTTTAGATGGCACTTACAGTCCAGGGTGGACTACGGCCTCAACCAACAAGCCTCTCCAGCCAGCTCGGTCCCTAGCTAGCTGCCTTCAGTTACGCACTCCAAGTTGGTTGAGGTCGTTCTCCACTTGTGTGCGCCACCTAAGGTGGGGTCTTCCTCTGCTGCGAAGACCATCAGGGGTAGATTAGAAGACTCGTCGGGCTGGTGCGTCAGTGTCCATACGCTCCACGTGTCCCAGCCATCTCCGCCGCTGTATTTTCAGCTTTTTGACTAGGTCGACGTCGCTGAAAAGCCCATAAAGCTCGTTGTTAAATCTTCTCCTCCATACTCCATCGATACATACTGGACCGAAGATCACCCGAAGAATTTTCCTTTCAAAGCACCCAAGCAGATTCTCATCCGTTTTTGACAGGGTCCATGCTTCTGCCCCATATAGCAGAACCAGGATGATGAGGGTCTTATATAAGATCTCCTTGGTTCTTTGAGAGAGGGCTTTACTACTCAAAAGCCTTCTAAGCCCGAAGAAACAGCTGTTGGCAAGAGTAATTCTTCGTTTTATCTCTGCACTGATGTCATTTTGCGATGTAATAGTGGAGCCCAGGTAGACAAAGTCCTTGACGACTTCGAAGTTGTACCTATCCATCGTAATGTTTTGGCCGAGTCGACGATGTTGAGATGCTTTTCTCGATGATAGCATATACTTCATCTTGTCCTCATTAACAGCCAAACCCATTTTCGCCGCTTCCGATTCAATACTTGCAAATGCGCCGGTAACAGCGCGCTTCGTTCTCCCAATGATGTCAATATCATCTGCATAAGCAAGTAGTTGAACTGACTTTTGATAAATTGTACCTCTGTTGTTGACTTGCGAGTTGCGTACAATTGCTTCAATTTGCCTTGCCTCAAACCTTTCTTGACATCAAATGGTTCGGTGGTGTTCTTGCCGACTTTGACGGAGCAGCGAGATTTCTCCATCGTCATCCTGCAAAAGCGGACGAGTTTGGCAGGGATGCTGAGATGCGACATGGCTCTGTATAGCTCGTCTCTGTCTACGCTATCATACGCGACTTTGAAATCGATAAAGAGATGGTGTGTATCGATTTGGAACTCCTGGGTTTATTCCAGAATCTTTCGAAGTGTGAACATTTGATCGACGGTCGATTTGCCGGACCTAAAACCACACTGATAAGGGCCGATCAGGTCGTTGACAAACGGTTTTAAGCGATCACACAGCACAGATGACAGGATTTTGTATGCGACGTTGAGGAGACTTATACCTCTGTAGTTGGCGCAAGTCAGAGCATATCCCTTCTTGTGAATGGGGCACACTATACCGAGGTTCCATTCATCGGGCATACTTTCATCCGACCAAATTTTGGAGATAAGTTGGTGTATACTCCCTACCAAATCATCTCCTCCTGCTTTGAATAGCTCGGCTGGAAGGCCATCTGCGCCAGCAGCCTTGTACGTTTTAAGCTTGGTTATCGCTAACCGCACTTCATTTAGGTCGGGTGGACGGAAATTTTGACCATCATCGTCCAGGTTGAATGGATTATTCTGTCTCACAGCGGGATTTTGGTCATCTTCGCCGTTTAGCAGTCTAGAAAAGTGTTGTTTCCAGATCCTCAGCACCGACTGTGTGTCTACTACCATATTCCCACTCTCGTCTCGGCAGGCTTCTGTTCTGGCCTTGTAGCCCTGGGTAGTTTGCCTCACCCTTCGGTAGAACTTTCGAACATCCCCCCTACCGCAACAGTTCTCAATAGACTCGACCGCCCGCTTCACATGCTCTCTCTTTTTCCTCCTGAGAAGTCGGCGCTCCTCCCTTCGTTTTTGCCCGTAGAGCTCCCGGGCTGTTCTCTCAGCAGCTCTGGTTCTAGTTTGCAGCATTGATTGGTAGGCCTCGTTCTTGGCTGCATGCGCCAACCGGCATTATTCATCGAACCAGGGGTTTCGTTGTGGTCGCCTAGTGAAACCCAGCACATCAGTGGCGGCACTTTTGATGGCTTGATGGCAGTGCTTCCACTGGTCCTCTGCAGTTGGTGCTGGTGGCGGAGTTGCTGAAAGGTTCAGAGAGACTTGATCAGCAAAGGTCCTGGCAATCTCTTGCGATTTTAGCTTCGCGACATCATATCTTCTGACAGCATCCGCTCGGTGTTGTGGCGTCATAGATATCCGCATACGTACTTGAGCTACAACCAAGTAATGGTCCGAGTCAATGTTGGCCCCTCGGAACGTTCGGACATCCAGGATACTGGAAGCATGTCTGGTGTCTATCGCAACATGGTCAATCTGGTTGACGGTTCGTTGATCCGGAGACCACCAGGTCCCTTTGTGTATATTGAGGTGTGGGAATCGAGTGCCGCAAAGTCAATCAGCCTGAGTCCGTTACCGGAAGTGTTGTCGTGCAGGCTGTGTCCTCCGACTATCGAACCAAAGATGCCCTCCTTTCCGATTTTGGCGTTGAAGTCGCCAAGAATGATCTTGACGTCGTACTTGGGGCACCTATCATACGTGCTCTCGAGGAGATCGTAGAAGTCTTCCTTGGTTGAGTCATCTTTGTCTTCCGTTGGGACGTGGGCACAGATCAACGTAACATTTTTGAATTTTGCTTTGATGCGGATTGTGACCAGGCACTCGCTTACATTTCTGAAGCCCAAGACTTCTTGCCTAAGTCTTCCCCTTACCACAAAACCACAACCAAAGAGTCGCTGACCCTGCTCCTTGCAGCACTCGCCGAAGTATATGTCACATGACTTCATCCTTCGTATGCCCTCTCCATCCCATCGCACTTCCTGGATGACTGTTATATCAGCCTTTAACCTATCCAGGTTCTCCACTAATTGTTCGGCTGCACGTGGTCTGTTTAAGGTCCGGACATTCCACGTGCAGATCCGAAATTCATTTTCCTTGTTCCGTTTGCTGGGGTCGTCAACATTAAAATCATCCATATCCGAGGCACAACCCCCAACCTGGAGGACCAGACCCTTAGTATAACTCCAAGGGTGGGGAGCCAGATAAACCGCTCCTTATAGGCCTGAGCTACGAATATGTCATAGTAGCCCATATAAGGTGATCACTAAGTAGTTCAACCTAACTGGAACTGTAGACGCCACTGTTGATTCCATCTGGAGAATTCTTCCGCTGCCGCCTGGATAAAGGAGAAGTGCCTTAGTGGGAACACTCCTCCCCCCCCTCTCTCGTTTGCTAGCCCCTAAAACCGTCCACAGGGATTGGAACCCCATCTTCAGTTAAAGGTACTAGGCACCCGATGTTCACCGCAGGGAGGTGAGAGTAGGAGTTGAAAGGCAGAGGTTCGCTTTGAAAAAAAAAGCTTGTGGACGCTTGTGTCCTCTTGAATGCACATGTCTACCCTTTGAACATCTAAGCATACCAACACAAGCAATATAGAAACGAAGTAACAGAAACTAACATAGTGATTGTATAATAATTTTACAGGATGACTATAGAAGCGAAAGATCTGTCATCATTTCATAACAGCAATATAGAAGGATTAAAGAAACATTGGTATATCGCTTCTATCAAGCTGATATAATTTGCACCAGAAAATATTAAAGGAATCAGTAATGCTCCAATAAGGTATTCACTTCCCGTCAGAAGGGTAATAGGAGCGGTACAGAAACAAATAACGCTTCAATGTCTGAAATGCGAAGCAATTTTGTTATTTGGGCTATCAAACGCCTTTTCGAAGTCGATGAACAGCAAATGAAATGGTGATCGATATTCAAGGCTTTGTTCGATGATGATCCGCAAGGTGCTGATGTGGTTTACACAGGAAGGTGAAAACCTTCTAATTTGGCGTCAAGCGTGTCTTCGAGGTGGTCAGTTCCCTGTTAAGGAAGAAGAAGTCAGTAGGAGTCGATTGCATATCTAACTTTTACTTCGACATTTACCGCAAGAAGCAGCAGACATTTATACCAATCTGTTTAACAACGCTCTGAATAATGCCTATTATCCAGTACGGTGGAAGACAGCAGTGGTGCATCCTCTAACGAAAAAAGGAATGGAAAACTCCAATCCGGCGAATCTCCGGTCAATAAATCTTCTTCCGAGTATCAGCAAGGTATTCGAAAAAGTTATCAATAGAGCTCTGTCTAAGAGGGCAGAGGACAATAATATCATACCGGATAATCAGTTCGATTTTAAGGCAGGACACGACACCATTCATGCCATTCACCTCACATCACTTCTGATGTCCAATGGAACAAATCTAAAAAGCATTTTACGGGTGCCTGTCTGGTTTATTTGGAAGTTTGTTGTAAAGAGTGGCAATGTGACTTCTGCCACGACCTTTAATATTAAAAATGGTCCTCAGCAGGGAGCGGTTAATTCGACGATTTTTTTTCAGCATTTACACCAGCGATCTGATAAGTAGTCTATCTCAGGCAATTGTGTATGCTGACGATCTAATTGCGTACAGAACAGCTCCAAAAGTCAAGGTCATCGGAATTCTTTTGCAGCGTTGACCTCGAGAAGATTCAGCGAAATGGCGATAACTGGATGTTGAAAATCAACTTTCAGAAATCATGCAGGAACTATCTTGTTTAGGACCCCGTTGCCACAAGGGATACGAGAAAGAACTGGCGTTAGCTGGTGACCGTAGGGCCAAATGGACAACCACTGGTGAGTAAAAGTGTAGTAAAGTACCTTGGCATCTGGATGGATCAGTATTTGTATTTCGACAGACATATAAATGCTGCTCTCACCAGGGCTAGGGGAGCTTTTGCCCTAACAAAACGGTTGCTTTATAGCAGCCGGCTTGATAGCAGGGTGAAGATGATTTGCTACATGGTCCTCATCTGACCGATGATTGGCTATGGGTGCCCGGTTTGGTTGAACGTTGCCCCATCTCCCATCTCAAATGGAATAGAGTCAGGTGCTTGGGAAGCAGTATCTTAGACGCTGCCTTGGGTTGCACAGAACACCGGCGTCAACATAAACAGGACAGATAATTTCTTGTTGAAACTTATTCAACATCACATTGCTATAGCGATGTCTTCGACCAACAGCTTAAATGTTGGGGCTTATTATTATCACCCTAAGAAAGAATACTACGGGAGTGTGCGTCTAAGCGGTTTTATTCGGCCCGATGCATTCCTCTGTTGAGACAGTCGAGGGTTGATCCATGATGGAGCGGCGGTTCTGCTAATCTACCACGTCAGCCGTAGAACTGTAGACTGACGGCTCCTTTACAGCCGGGACGCCCTCGCACAAGACGGAGCTGAGCACCTTCGGTTCAGTAGGACTGTGTCTGATGGTAAAGCAGGAGAACCAGTTCTGGTGGTTGAAACCTGAACATGAAGTTCTTTCGTATATTGATTCAAAATAGCTTTTTATGGCCTTTAGTCCTATAAATTGGCGTTTCGTTCGGCTTACTCACTTGAACTTTCGGATATTTAAAAGTTGGCGGCATTTTTCTTCTCATTTTTTTCGTAGACATCCAGCGGACATTGTAGCAAACTTTAGATGGTCGTCCCGGGCCATTCCCATGTCTGCATCCTTTTTGTTATGAACTTTCTTGAGACTGCTTCTAAATTGCTGACTGATTTCGAAAACATCAATTTCGTTGGAAGTTGCTTGTGGCACATCTTGTGCTCAAACAAGGCATTATAAAAATCGAAAAAACGTTCGTCATTGTCGTTGTGGTCACCAACACCATGCCTCTCATAACATACCTAAGTCCGTCATTGTCATTTCCAACCTTTGTCTTTAAGTCTCTCATCACCATTATGATAATAAAAGGCCTCCTTCTCCAGAAGGGAGCTTCGTGGGCGCGTAACACTGTGTGATGGTGGCTTGACGTACTCTAGCTTGAAATCTGGTTTTTAGTGTTTTGTCATCTATAGACTCCCAGGAAATTGAACTTTTCAGAGCACTGTTTTGGTAAGTATAGCAATCTAACGCCAGATTCACGAAAGCTTCCAGATGCCTTTCGTGAGTAAAGTGGTACAGTGTTACAAATTGGGGACTTAAACTTCCCCAAGCCCAACCATCTAAATTCAAGTTTCATTCCCAAAAAAAAATTAACTTAAAGGAAATCCGATTGAAGTCCAACTTTGCATATATGACCAATTTTGCTTTTACCTCATCAGCACTTTTAAGACTCTATTCCACAGAACGACCTTACCTACATAAATGTGTGCATGCATATCAAGCAAAACAAAGTTTTTCACAATAATGCACAATAACTGAGATATTATTCTGAAATATTAAGCTCTGCAATGGAAAACTGAAACTCCACTCAAAAAACTTGTCTGTTTTTTTTTTTTAATAAAACGAGAAAAAAATGTGAAATTTATAGCATTCTCTTGCAACTGATTTCAGTTGCAGTTTTCCTAATCTTTTTTTTTTTTTTGAAAACAAAGAAAATTTAATTTTTCTCCTAAGTCCTAAATCATTTGCATTTCCAACCACATCCAGAGCACAAACATGCACTCCGTGTAATAGTGTCTCTATATATCCCAAACTATGGTGTTACAACTGAGTTGTCAAAATCCATTGCTTGGTTTCAGCAGATGCAAAAACAAAAACTCTCCTTTGTGTCATGAGAATCCGACACTGATTTAGCAAAAAACTATAAACTTTTCATCAAATTACCCGCATATTGCCGTAAATTAGCAACAACAACGACAGAGAAACAACAAAAAAAAAGCAAAAACAAAAACAGAGGGACAAATCCAGTCCAAGAATATGGATAGAGGAAGGAAACAGATATCCGAGGAGGACTCACAATACACGAAACAATCACAACTTACAAAACCCCAAAGAGGAACTCACGAGGAAATCATTTCCGTCAGTTGCAGTGGTGGTGGTGGTGGTGGTGGTGGTGGTGATGGGATTGGGGTTGGGGCTTTATGGACTGAAAATAGAACGGACCTTGTGGGAGGAATCTCGAGGTAGAACTGAGTTCCTGCCTTTGCATATTGGATGACAATCTCCGAAAGCATTGTTTTGCCGACTTTCAGTCTCCGTTCAATTACCGCATTTGCTTGTTCCCTGACTTTACTACAGAGTTTTGCACAGGAAGACAGGATATTTATTCGAATATAGTGAATGTGCATGCTCTCATCGGATTGCAGTCGTCTCAAATCAACGACCGCACACCGTTGAGTTCTGGACACCTCTTCTTTCACTAACTACCGCATCCGCCCAGTCAGCTTACACTACCACCGCCCCGCTCGTTGACCCACCAACGTTATTGAACAGGCCGTCCCGACATCCTTTTATATCCAACCCATTCGCAACGAACGAGAACGAACTTCAACTGAGCCGTGCCACAACATTTTGGGTATCCTGGCAGCATCCTGTTCTACCACCAGAACTGTTTGAGTATTCATTTACACACCAAATGGAGATGAGGTTTTGCCCTTATTTGTTTCCAGTTTCCACCAACAAAATATAATACCCCCTCCATAAAATACAAGGCGGGAATTTCGTTTTGGCAATTGGGATGTTGTTGAATGCAAGGGATAAAGTATCCAACTCAGAGAAACGTTTCGAAGAGTTTTTTATGAGAAATATACAAGAATTGGATTCATAATTTCGGTGCATTGGCTTTTCAATCGTTTTTTTTGGGGAATTGGTTTGAAGAAGCGTTAGTACATAATGCAAATGAGTAGTAAATTCTACAGTATGTCTGAACGAATGGAAGTTTTGTAAATTGTGTGTTGGTTAAACTTAACCAAAATTTAAAAATATTTTCGATTTGATGTAGAAATTCTATCTAAAAGGACTCTTGAAAAACATAGGTTAAAGCTGCTAAGGTAATAGTACCTTGTTGTTCAAACAGCTCTGACAAATTAACTGTGAATTTTTCAGTGGTGTTGCAAGGTTGCAGTTTTTGTTTTTCCTTGAAGGTAAGTTGGATAAATGCTTAATGTACCATAATTAGGCCTTTTTGGTGTTGACCCACTAACCATATTATGACCCTACTTCCGGGCTCAAATGTTTTGCGATCATTTTCTTCTCCTCTTTTTTCCTTCTGAGAATGCGAGTATGTTCCATAAATATAGAGGTCTTATGCCAGTTTTGGGCGCTGTTTAGCATCTTCTATACTATGTTTTCTGGGGTGATATCACCAATACTGCACACTAGCTCTCGACGACGTTCAGCATTCTATCTGCTGCAGGTGGAGAACGTGTGTTGAGCATCGTATGTTACAAAGTCTCCGTACTGGCAGGCTGGACTGCTTGATTTCCCGATATTATGGAGAAAAGCGTTGAAATGCTCGTGTTTGGTAAAAAATTGGGTGACTTAGGAGTCTGCTTCACCGTGTTTCCTCCTTTCCGGTCATTCAACTCAGCCGAATTCATGATTAGCCCATAGCCCCTCCGTCCATCATCCCCTACTTTCTGACTTTCTGAGCTCTAGCGTTTCTGCCACTTCTATTTCGTAAGTTGTTTTTCATCTTCGGCTACCACTCCAATTTCTGCCTTTTTGTCGTGGACGTAGGTACTTCCTTTGTCCCAATAGAATGTCAATGGGAGGCACTCCTGCGACTACAAGGGTGGATTGGTTCCGACACCATTCAGTACAAGCTAGCCACATGTAAAGCTCCTCGTCATTGCGCTGCTACCATCTGCTTCTGGTATTTTTCTTGTCGTAGCGCATCAGCCCAGATCTCGCTTTGGTAAGGAGAATGGCATGCGTTGTTGACATCAGTCCTCTTACTTTCCACTGGGTCACCTATGTACGTTCGCCATCAGTCTGTTGAGCATTGTTGGGAACTTTCAATGATCCTTCCGCTTCAGCTTTTATCTATTGCCTAAAAGATAACTTTGTTTCCAGTTCAAGTCCCAAGAACTTCAACGCATCTTTGCTTCTTATGATTTTAGAGTCCGTTTTAAAAGTTAATTAGTGTGGCAATGCTCTTCTTCGTCAGAATGACGATCTCAGTTTTCTTCTGTTGCCAAAGCTTAGACGTGTTCACCCATCCAGAAGCTCACACGTCACATGACTTGGTTCAGTTGCCACTGCGCACTTTTAGTATTTTTTGCCGCTGCGTCAATGTTGTCAGCATACCTACCTTAAAGGTATCTTCCGGCATGATCATGCGAAGTACGCCATCATAAGAGATGTTCCACAAATCCGAACCCAAAATTAATGCCTGAAGTTATCCGGAGATAATCGGTCTTCTTCGTGTGCCATCCGTGGTTACAAAGATCAGCTTCCGGTCCCTGAGATAGTCCTTCACAATCCGTATCAGATGGGATGTTGAAAGTATATCGCTCCACCTGGCTGAGTTAAAGGCGTTTTTGACATCTAGACTTGCAAACAATATGATGCACCTCGAGAAATGGTTTTCCTCTTGAGCGATTTGGGTGATCTTGACAACTTTCTATATTGCTCCAATTGAAAAATGGCCTTTTTGAAGCCATGCTGCTTGTAGTGGCTTGCATTTTGGTTTCCGCCGATCCCCTTCTTTCACGGACTTGAAGATCTCTTTGTTGAGTTTCTTTACGTTCCACCTTGGAGCTTGGACTTGGTTTCGGTAAGGAGCTCGTTGATTCCATTCCATAGATAATGTATTGGTGACATCCTAAACAGCCAGGTCTCTGAAAGTGGGTGTGTTTCCTACGTTCAAAACGTTAATGACGGGTCACGCTGCCATCTCCAGTGTTTGCCTTCCTTGTAAGTCAGTAGTTGGCATTCCTCATTCTAGGGCTCTTGTGTTAAAATCTACAGCGCCCAGAATCCCACCTTCAGTGTCACGTGTCACCCGTAAAGTCTTCAAGGTCTTCCAGTTTTTTGTCGGAATTGTTTGATTCTATCGTTTGAACTGAGGAAGGTTCTTATTACTATGAGTCCTTCGCATTTCACCCACACGAAACCTCTTTCTTTTCTTTGGCTCTAGATGGCGATCGAGTCTGGGATCCATATGGCAGCAGTCCCTTACGAGGTGGCAATCCAGTTTCGTCCTTCTTTATCGGCGTATTGCACGCTGATACTGGTAACGTCTACTTGAAGATCACCAATTAGTTTGACCAGGAGGTGGTTGGTTGTTTGGCTTCTATGGATGTTTCCTTGGAGTTTTCTGCTCATTGTGACCCTGGAGCCCGCTACTGAAGTATCAGTACCTAACTTTTTAGTCCAAAAACCATGGCCTCATCTCGGAGGTTTGGCACTTTTAGCCTGTTGGCTTGAAAAAAAATTCGGTCTGAAAAATATCAAGTTTTCAACATATGTATTTTTAATTATTCACTATGGACTTCTGACAAATACTTGTCTTTTTTCTGGCGGAGATTTTCCCCTCCCCCTTGAAAAAATCCTGCCCGCCTTTAGTCTCATTTGAAACTATACACTACTGGGAGATTCAAACCATTCCAGTTTCTCAAGGTACAGGCACTGGGGCTATTTAGAACCGTACCGAGGCTTGACCTATGTTCTCTAACTATTGCTTCGATAAAATTCGTCGAGAAACGATAAAAATTAAAACAAATTGTATGAGTTTTGTTTAATTTTTCAACGTTTCTCGACGAATTTTATCTATGCGATAGTTACAGAGCATGGGTCCAGCTTATATTCGTACAGGGACTTTCGGTCGTTCCAGATTCTATAACTATACCCGAATTACGCGAATTATATCTATTTTTGCTATTCATACTGTTCACCTCCATAACCTAATATCATGAAAACTGTTTTTATCCTTGCCAAAACACTTATTTATCCTTTTTTCATGGAAAACTCTAACAATTCCACAAACACTACACATCCACATGGGTCAAGTTCTATCAATTTCATTACATCGTATGTATGTATGTGTGACAATGCCATCACAAAGAGAGAGAGAGAAAATTTGTTTTGAGAATGCGACTATAACAAATCAGAATTAATTAAGTTATGGAACGCAACATGTAGATGGCGTCCTCTGAATTTGCAAACTATATATACATAGGTTGGTATGCTGAGGAAAGGACGATGTTTTCATTTATGGAGTGTGTCACTCTTGGTGAATCCTTCCGACAGTATTCACATGTTACTACCACAATTTCGATAGTTATCCGCCAAGTAATGTTGTCATTTACTCTGTGTGGCATAATATTGTGTGGAAAGGGTTTTTGACATTATTATTCAGTGAACGTATAAACGTTCGTTAGCCTTGGCCAGCAGCGCATATAGCGCGGGGTTATTTGCTCAACAAGTTTAACAAGGTAGATGACACTTTTGTTTACATTTTCACAGTGCCGAAGGAAAAACAAATATTAGGTACCTACAATTTTTTGTAAAAGTTTTCTAATTTCCATCCATAAATGTTTTCATATTCGTCCTGTTGAGTTTAACTTAATTTTAGGATTTTGATAAATTTAAATGCAAGAATTTATTTTGAGAAATACATTATTTAGTTGAATGTTTTAATTGCTTAAAATTATAATATTTTGTATGTTTTGAGAATTTATCTAATGAAAATGTAATTTTACAATTACTTGTATTTTTTTGTATAAGTTTCGTGTTCTTGTGAATTGGCTTATTAGTTGGGACGTTAGTGCACGTTAGGAACACCCAAAATGGAAATAATTCCTTAATATTGCGGAAATAAGGAGTAAAAGAACAATTTATTACGTTCAAGGTTTCTTAGTATTGAATACCTATGTTTGTTTGGGGTATTATAAGTATGCTTAAAACCGAAAATACTACTAAATTTCCCCTTGCGTTTTGGAGAGAATGGTCACAATAGCCACTTTTCATATGTATTTGGTATAACTCGGAAACTAAACCGAGCTTGACAATTTTCGACTTAAGACTTTTTGTTCAAAATTGAATCTTCTATCGAAAAGGTTGGGCTAAAAAATTTTATTAAAAAAAAATTAAAAGGAAAACTTAACAAACAAAATTTATAAAAAAACCTTGTTCAAAATAATAAATAGGTAAAATGCTCGACTGAGTCGCACGTACTTGCTCTTACATTCCAAACACTGCACGTTTAAGAAAATTGTATATAAAAACATGGAAATTATGAGAGAAAAATGCAGAGAAGCATGAAAAACGACATTTAAATTAGCTAAAACAAGTCCTTTGACTAAATATGATTGTATAAAAAAAAAATTTAAAATCGTTGGAGCGGTTTTTTTCTTAATTATTTTTTATATATAAAATTCAACCTTTTTTATATATTAAATGCCGCCCTTAGGTTAGAATATGTTCCGAGCCAATGGATAGTTGCGGAAGTAATAATGGTTTTGAAACCTGGAAAACCATCTCATGAAAAGAAGTCTTACAGACCGATTTCGCTTCTTCCTGTAATATCAAAAGTTTTCAAAAGAATACTACTCCTTCGCCTGCAGCCGATAATAGAAGAAAAACAATTAATACCTGAACATCAGTTCGGATTTAGAAGAAAGCATTCGACCATTGATCAAGTGCATAGGATAACCGACGTAATTGAGAAAGCGCTTGAAGAAAAGAAAATCTGTTCGACGGTCTTTTTGGATGTGTCGCAAGCGTTTGACAAGGTGTGGCACGAAGGCCTCAAATTCAAATTAAGACAAGTTCTGCCTGAAGGACTTTATAAAATTCTAAACGAATATCTAGAAAACAGACTTTTTCGTGTAAGACACGGAAATGAATATTCTAATTTCAAAGAAATAGTGGCTGGGGTACAAGGTAGTGTTTTAGGTCCAATTCTGTACCTTCTATTTACACGTGATATACCTCAAACAGAAGACACTATCGTAGCAACGTTTGCTGATGATACTGCAATACTAGCAGTAGGCAAAACGATTAACGAAGCTACGATTAAATTACAAAATGCTCTTAATAACGTTAATGAGTGGACAAAAACATGGCGAATACCGCTCAATGAACAAAAGTCAGTCCACGTGGACTTTACGCATACAAAAATAAATAGATTGCCCGTCTTTCTTAATACCGGTCGTGTACCGTTTGCGAATGAGGCAAAATATCTGGGAATGACTCTAGACGCGAAATTAAAATGGAAGCCGCACATAAAAACGAAATGCGAAGAATTAAAAAGTAAATTAAGAGATATGAACTGGCTACTCGGTAAATATTCCAAGCTTAGTATTGATAATAAGTTGATTTTATACAGGCAGGTACTTAAACCTGTCTGGACTTATGGTACACGACTCTGGGGTTGTACCTGCGATACAAATTTAAATATCTTACAAACGTTTGAAAATAAATTGCTTAGGTAATTTTTAAATGCACCATGGTATATAAGAAACGAAGATCTTCACAAGGATCTCGGGATTCCTACGGTTCGAGACGAAATTGAGAGTTTCGCGCGAAAACATAGAAATCGGCTATTAGATCACGCTAATCCAACGATTATTGACATTCTTGACGAGTGGAATTTAGTACGCCGTCTGCAAAGAACAAAACCTTCCGACTTGGTGCGGTGAACACAAAACCGCTTTAAAATCGCGGAATAAGCAGAAACTTTCACCGGAAAGTTACCTGCAACACGTTACTTAACTTCGTTCAAAATAAATTGCTAGATAAGTTTCAACTTAGTTGCAATCGGGAAGTGGAGGTGGTTTTAGTGTAGTAAGAATCTCACACTTCTATGAGCACGCGTTTTCTGGTCCTCATAGAGCCTGATGCAGGTTTTGCACCTATCCACGGACAAAAAAAAAAAAAAAAAATTTGTGAAATTCTTAAAACATTTTTAAGAACAAATTTTGGAATATAAATTTTAAAAAAATTGCAAATTGAAAAAAATTGCCTAACCGTTTTATAGATATCGAATTTTCAAACAAAAAATTAAACTTTTTTTAAAAATTCAAAAAAAATTGATAGGTATACAATATTATTAAACCTTATCTGAAATTTATATATAGAAAATATTATCTAAATCCGTTAAGCCGATAATGAGAAAATTTAAAATAAAAAAACCTTCTATGGCTGGTACTATTAATAGTTGCTAAGTGTTAAATTTTATAATTTTTGGTAGTAGATTGTACTAGCTTTAGCATATGGAAAAAGTTTAATCAAAATCGTAGGAGTCATTTTTGAGAAAAAAAAATATTTTACTTTACCCTTTTTTAAATTTTGAATGGAAGGAACCGTTATTTTTTTCATAAATTTTAAATGCTTTCTTAAAATATTTTAGGAAGTACTAAAAAACTCTTAAGTATCGAGTTTCAAAAAATCGACGGTATCGTTTTCGAGATATTTGATTTTCAAAAAAAAAATGAAACATTTTTTAAAAATTAAGAAAAAGAAAATTTTAATTTTGGTACACAAAACTATTTATATTTTTTTGAAAATATCTGTGTAAACAAAATAAATAATTGAAATCAGTCATACCGGTTTGAAGAAAATCGAAAATTAAAAAAATGGTTGTTTGGGAGGTACCATTAATAACCATTTTTTGAAAAATGGTTTTCCACCCAAAGGAAGCCTTTACTAAAATTATTTTTTTAAGAAAAGTTGTGAAGCCGTTTTTGAGATAAATACGATTATGTAAAATTGCTAAAAAATTGTATGGCAGGAACGATATTTTTGGTTCTAAAAAAAATGAAAACAAATGTGTGGGCATAATCACCAAAAACCGCTGTACCAAGTTTGAAGAAAATCGATCAAGCCGTTTAGGCTGTAGACGAACCGACAGACAGACAGAATTGTGCCACCCGCTTTTTTGGAGTTCTCTATTATCATAATGTCATGTTTGATTGCTATCCGAATTTTTTTGTCACGTACCTAGCCAAAACTTGCCTTATAGTATCGCAAGTGAAAAAGAAACTGTTGGCTTTTTACTTGCGATTATAGGTACTATAAGGCAAGTTTTGGATTCGTACAAAAAAAAAATTTTGATATAACAATCAAACATGATATTACGATGATAGAGAACACCAAATAAGTGGGTGGTACAATTCTGTCTGTCTGTCTGTCTATCTGTCTGTTCGTCTACAGCCTAAACGGCTCGATCGATTTTCTTCAAACTTGGTACATAGCGGTTTATGGTGATTCTACCGACACGTTTTTTTCATTTTTTTCTTAGAACCAAAAATAACGGTACCTGCCATACATTTTTTTTTGACAAATTTACATAATCGTATTTTTCTCAAAAACGACTCGACAACTTTTCTTAAAAAAAATCAATAAATTCATTTTAGTAAAGGCTTTCTTTGGGTGGAAAACCATTTTTCAAAAATGGTTATTAATGGTACCTCCCAAGAAACCATTTTTTTAATTTTTGATTTTCTTCAAAATGGTATGACCGATTTCAATTATTTTTTTTTTAATACAAAAGCTTCCAAGCAATGTTAATAATTTTGTGTACCAACATTTTTGAAAAAATATTTTTTGGATTTTTAAAAAATATTTCAAATTTTTTTTTGGAAAATCAAATATTTCGAAAACGGCATCATAGATGTTTTTGAAACTCGATATTTAAGACTTTTTTAGTACTCTCTAAAATATTCTTAGAAAAAATTTTACATTTATGAAAAATAACGGTATCTTCCATACAATAGTGAAAAAACCGCAAAGGAAAATATTTTTTTGCTTGAAAATGACTCCTACGATTTTGATTAAACTTTTTTCAGATACTAAAATTAGTACGATCTACCATCAAAAACTATAAAATTTTACACATAGCAACTATTAGTAGGTAGTACCTGTCATAGAACGTATTTTTTTATTTTGAGTTTTCTCGTTATCAGCGTAACGGATTTAAATGATTTTTTTTATATACAAATTTTAGATAAGATTAAATAATATTGAATATCAAAATTTTCAAAAAAAAAGTTTTGGATTTTTAAAAAAAGTTTCAAACTTTTTTTTTGAAAATTCGATATCTCAAAAACAGATTGACAATTTGTTTTCAAATTTTTTTTATTTACACATAAATATATAGTTTAAATCTGCATACCAAAATTTGTTCTTAAAAATGTTTTAAGAATTTTATATATAAGAAATTAATTTAAAAAAAAACCGCTTCAACGATTTTACAATTTTTTTCCCATACAATCATATTCCATCATGAATTAAGATGGCATACTACTTTTTCACCTCAATCTGTCAAAAGAGTTGTTTTAGCTAATTTAAATGTAGTATTTCATGCTTCTCTACATTTTTCTCTCATAATTTCCATGTTTGTATATACAATTTTCTTAAACTCGCAGTGTCTTGAACATAAGAGCAAGTACGTGCGACCCAGTCGTGCATTTAATGTTAGAATATCTAAGCAAATAATGATATCATAAAAATTTGAGGACAGTTTTGAAAATTTGGGTAAGCTTTTTAGAAGATTTTGTAATGTTTTGCAGAAATATATTTTTTTTTACCCTTCACTGTTAGTTTAATTAAGTAAAAAAAAAAAACAAAAAAAAAAAAAAATTGTATTGGTATGCAGATTTGTGGATTTTAATAGCATCAACATTCCTCTTAATATTCAAATTGATTCATCGAACCGTTTTTTTCATCAAATTTTGAAGTCTTACACAAAAATTAAAGAAACAAATTCTTTTGTTCCTTAACATTGCGTATTCCTCATCAAAATTAATATAAAAATAATAATTCTCGCTGACTTTTTCCATTTTTGCATTGCTTGCATACTTTTTTGACTTGAAATGAAATAGAAAGTACATTTTGCCCAAAACATTAAAAAAAAATTTTAAACTTAAAATAAAATTAAATTAAAATACGCATAATAAATGAGACTAAAACTTTTTACCTGAATTTTTTTTGACTCAACAATTTTTAGGGTTTCTTTTTGGTCTAAGCATTCTTCCTGCTAAAGAGAGAAAACTTCATCCAAATCTTTAGAGCCGTTTCCAAGAAACCAATTACAGGAATTGTTTTTTTTTTGTAATAAATTAAAAATAATATTCATTAATCCATTTTTCTGCCGATACCAAACGATACTACCGAGAGTATCGGTTAATTTTGGTACAAAAGGCATGGTATCGGCTCGGTATCGTTTCGGGTGATTTGGAGCTAGTATCGTCTCGGTAACGTTTCGGTTTCCGATACCGAAACCAAACGATACCGGTACTTTCTGGAGTCATGGGGCCGTGGACAGCCCTAGAAACTTTAACTTTCTATTTCATTTCAAGGCCTTCAAAAATATAAAAAATAAAAAAATTGTCTCGTGTTATTTCTTCATTCAGAAGTATAATATTTTCCTTAAAAATTCTTTTTGAATCTTTCAAATACCTTTATTTATCTTCGAGAAATCATCAATTAGTTGTTAGCGTTGGTTTCAAATTACCTTATTCAAAAGTGTGGTAATAATCCAGTCAATTTGTGCTCAAAAGCAAAAACTTCAAGTACAAGTTCTAGTACAAGTACAAGTACTGTTGTTATCGAAAAAAATGCAATTATTCACATATAAGAAGTTATTCTCTCATTCCTTAAAACTGTTACAGGGTGATTCAAAGAAGTTGGGCTGAGACAAAAAAAAATCGTATTGGAAGGGGTTATTGGCCGTCGTTTATTCGGGAGGGGCGATTTTCTCGTTATTTGAAATTTTTTCTAAAATTATCTCTTAAGGATATAGTCCAGTCAAAGCTTCATTTGACCTTGCGCAGAGGCATGGTCTGTTTTTTTTTTCATAGATCGATAGGGGCTTATGTGAAAGGCTTAAAACTAAATTTGCACTACCTAGCAACTTGTCCTTCACGATTAACATGAGTCAACATATTCATGAAATAAAAATGATGTGTCAGTTTGCTGACGCTGCTGTGCTTATCCCAAGGGAATAAGAATTGATTTTTTCAAGAAGATTTTTTCAAGAAAAATATTACTAACAGGCTGATGTTTGTTGTTGGGGTTACCTATAATATGTATAGCAAAAGTCTTCAACTATCCAATGAACGTTAGTTAAGTCAGTTACAAGCGGTCAAAAATCACGAAAATAGGGTTTTCCGAATATCTCGAAAACGGTATAAGTTTCGAAAAAAAATAGTTCTACAAACGAATAGTTGAGGCAAATTTCCATAATAAACTCTGTCGAAGTTTCTTCGTAACATTATCCGTTAAGATGTTAGAAGACCACACAGACAGACACCGGGATAACGATTCATAGTCGTTGTCCTCATACCTCTACCTGTTTTTGTTTAGCTAAACGATGGGGAATAGACCCCCTCCATTACGATTTTTTTTTTGTCTCAACCCAACTTACACGCTCTAGCTTTTTATCAAATCTAATTTGAATCATAATTTGTATCAGTTTTAATGAACATGAGAATAACTTCATACATATAAAAATGTATGCCTTTTTTTTCGGTAACAACAGTTTTGGATTTAAGATTTCTGGTCTTCTGATAAAGAAAACAATTTCGTTTGATGAAACGCGTATAATAAAATCTTTTATAAAACTGAAATTGATAGGTTAAAAAGTACTTGAAAGTACTGGTAAAGTACTTAAAAAAGTACTGCTTAAATACTTTGGTAACTTAGTACTTGTACCAAAATACTGGTACTACTTGCATTTTGTTACGTACTTGTACCATGTCACTGAAGTAAAAGTACCTACAAGTACTTGTACTTGAAACTTTACAGGATTGCTTTTGAGCACTAATTGGATTATTATCATATTTTCGAATAAGGTAATAACGAAGGCTCACAACTAGTTATTAATGATTTCTTGGAGATGAATAAAGGTATTTGAAAGATTCAAAAGAATTTTGGGAAACAATATTTCTGTGGGTTCAATTCAATTTGTTTTATTGAACATAATATATACAATTTGGCTTACAACTAATAAGATACATTGAAAAATTTACATTTGTTGGCACATAGGGGGCCTAACTTTATACTTTTCTTAGGTTTAAAATTTTATAATTACATATATAAAATACATGTCAAAATTAATTTAAGCATCGGTTGACTTTTTCATTCTCGGGGTGTTCCATCCCGGTTGTCTAGTGGTGATTTTGGTGCGGATTGTTAGGAGGTTTGGCATTTAGCCGCGGTAGTAGGCTGACCCTGTGTCAGCGTAGAAGGAAACTGTTTCCTCGTTGTCTATGGGGATAATGTTGTCGTCCAGCGTTTCCATCACACTGAGGTACCTCGGATCGGGTTGTCGTTGCTCGGTGGACATACTTCTTATCAGCTGATTTGGATGACTGTGGATGTTTTCTATTAGCTTCTTTGTAGAGAGCACTAGGTACCTGTCCAGAGGGATTATGTTCGCTTCCGTGTAGAGGTGTTCATTCCTGTAGTGTTTCCGTCGCTGGCGGTCGAAGTGTAGTCCGGTGCAAATTCTAAGTATTTTTATTTCGAACACTTGAAGTTCCTTCATGGCTGTCTTGGATATTGAGAACCAGACTGGGAAGCAATAGGCTATGAATGGCCGCAGGAGTTGCTTGTACATCAGTATTTTCGTCTGTTGACTTAGTCCGGTTCTTTTTCTCATCAGGGGGTTGTAAATGGTGAAAGACCCAGCTGGCTCTTTTGAGCACACTTCTTGAGTGCGGGTTATGAACCTTAACAACTCATTGAAGTGGATTCCCAGATACTTGACGTTCCGTTTGGCAGTTATAGTGGATCCATCTGGAAGTCTCAGAACGATGTTTCTGCACTTCGCTGCAGTGCAACTGCCTCTGCCTGTTGAGGGTCTCCTGAAGCAGACAAGTTCCGATTTAGAAGTGTTGATCCGGATGACCCATTTCATGTAGAAATCAAAGATTCTATTGATGTGAGTCTCTACTTTCCACACGGCGAGTACCGGTGACGTTGAATTGGCGTAGGTGAGCGAGTCATCAGCATACAGGAGGTTCTCACATCCAGTTGCGACAGGTTGGTCAGATGTCATCAAGTTGTAAAGAAAGGGGCCAAGTTTCGATCCTTGAGCGACTCCGGCTCTGATGGTCTTTATGTTTGATTTACAGTTGTCCAGTTGAACGAAAATTTTTCTGAAAGAAAGAAAAGAAAGAAGAATTTTGATTAGTGGCAGAGGTAAGTGTAGTAGATGTAGTTTGTGAATAAGGGCTTCTATCCATACGCTGTCGAATGCTTTCTTGACATCCAGGAAGCATCCAACGGTGACACGGTGACTGTTGAGCGCTGACGTGATATCATGTTGAAACTTTAGTAGCGGATGTAGCGTCGAGTGTTTTTCACGAAAGCCGAACTGCATGTCAGGGATGATCGCGTTTTCACTGCAGAACCTCTTGAGCCTCCGGAGGATTACTTCCTCCAGTATTTTGCTGATGTTGTTGAGAAGCGATATAGGTCTGTAGTTGGACACCAAGTTGAAACTTCCTTTCTTCGGGATCACCACTATCTTCTCTGTTTTCCACTTCTGAGGGAAGTAGCAGTTATTGATGCAGTTACTAAGGATGATTGTGAGAAGGATCATCACTGTATGTGGAAGCCCTTTTAGGACTAGATTCCTCAACTTCGTCCAAAAATGCCGGGTCTGCAGGCGGGTTCGGTATGAAGTTTTCTTCGAAGTAATTGGCAAACGCTTCCACTTTTTCTTGTGTTGATGTTGCTTCGATGTTGTTGCTGATAATAGTTTCCGGGATTGGTGGCTGCTTTCCAATAATCCTATTAATGTTTTTGAAGGCATCGGGTCTTTCTGTGGCGGTTGGGAGAAACATGATAACTCCATTTTAATATTTGCGTCTTTACGTCCACCTTATATTGAGGTAGAGCCTAGGCGGGTGCACCGATTTCCTTCAAATTTGACAAAGAACATGTTCATAATTATTCCAAATTTGAAGAAAATCGGTAAACTTGATTCGCTTCTAGCTCGATGTAAAATGAACGCAAGGGCGCAAATTTTAAAATTTATCAGGTTTCTCCCAAACACCACAGATTTATACTTCTGAATAACCATACAAATTTATTAAAAAAAAAACGTAATACCTCGGGAAATAATAATATACCTAACCCCAAATTTTAATAAAAAGAAAAGGGGCACTTTTTCAAAACTTAAAATTCAAATATCTCAAAATTGTGAAGTTGTAGAGAAATTCTGAAGCCAGACTTCGCATCAAAACCCATCAGAAAAGTATAAGTATTTTGATGTTGAGTTTTGTTACACAAAGTAATTACTTAAAGCTACCGTGTGAATTTTCGAAAACAGTGAAAATACCACACTTTTCAACTATCGCTTGAGTCAAAATGGGTTGCCACAAAAAAAACCTTAAACAGTGATTTGTTTGGAAACTGTGTTTACCTACTATCAATAATTGTTACTTTGATGAAATTTACGAATAATAATGATAGTCTCCGAACAATATGTAAAAGAGTCCCAAAAATGCATGTTTGCATTATTTTTTACATTTTCTTCCATGTTGGGTCACGATTCACCGCCTCCGGTGAAAACAACGACCTCACAATTTGCATGGTAAAAACACAATAATAGGTGTGTTCCTTGCCGACTTTCAAACAATTTGAAACCGCCAGATTTAGTGCGAAGTCGTTCCACACTTGAAAATTTGTACTGTTTCGGACCAAAGTGAGCTGTCATAAAATGTCCCCTCTTTCCCAGATTTGGTCCGAGAAATTTCTGGTGGCTGTTTTGTACTAGCTGTCATATATGGCAAGTTGATGTAATTTAGACGTTTGTTGCATTCAAATTAAAAAAAACCAAAACTTTATTAAGGGCTACCCAAGTACAACTTTTTTTCTATTTTTATTTTCATTTTAATAAATGTGTATATTCTTTAATTTTGTTTTTCTTTAAAATAATCAAATGATATTTATAAAATTATTGCACTTAGCAAAACTGTTTGAAAGAACACATTTGTAGTATTCGTATTTCGTATTTCGTATTTATTAATGACAATTTCACATTATGATTACAATCTTATTATAAGTGAAGGCTTTACAATATTTAAGAATGTTCGAAAATGTTTAACAAAGCAAGATATACATAATAATTATTTAACTTTAAGTTTATGTTAATAGAAATTAAATCTAGCATTTTTTTTTTTTTTTTTTTTTTAATTCTTTATTCATTTTTATTCTTTTTGCTTAAGTATTACTGTTCGCGTTAATGATGCTTCTGATCGTTGTTGGTAAAGTGTTCCATAATTGAGTGGCATGGACAAAAAACGTACGCTCTGATTGCAGGCAATAAAATCTGGGTTGAATTAGGACCGCGGTTCTAAGTGAACTTCCAAAAACTAATCGGTTGTACAGGTACTCAGGTTGACGAGACTGCATAATTACATGTAAATGGATAAGTGACCTAAACTTTAAGAGATTATCGAAAGTCAGACCCATTATTTGTTTTGAGTAACTAGAAATATGCTCGAAATATTTTATATTGAAGATGTATCTTGCAAGATTGTTGTATATGACATTAAGTTTTCGCCTTGTTGAGGAGTCAACACAACAGAAAACTTCACATCCGTACAACAAAATGGGTAGCAGGAGTGCTTTGACAAGCAACATCTTAGTTTTGACAGGAACATACTTTTGGGTTGACTATAATAGGCGCAAAGCACTATATAGTTTACCAATTGTAGTAGCAGCATGATCAGTCCAAGTTAAAGTTTCGTTGAAAATTATCCCCAGGTTCCTGGCAGAATGCACATAGTCAATGGACGTCGTCTGCGAACATATGAACGTTGCAGGACTTAACTAGATGAGGAATTTCATTGACATATAGCGAAAATAATAGCGGCCCAAGAATGGAACCCTGTGGCACTCCTGCAGGGACTGCAAGATATGACGACAACTGTCTTCCCACAGCCACACATTGCTGACGATCGGTTAAGTATGAGTGCATCGCTTTACTGCATAAGAAGAAAAACCGAAATCATCTCTAAGCTTTTTACAAAGTGTAAAGTGATCAACCGTGTCAAACGCTTTGGAAAAGTCCAACATAGTTAAAAAAGTAGCACAATTAGTGTCCATCGATCTTCGAATATCATCTACAACAAGAAGAAGAGCAGTTTTGCAACTTCTGCTTTCTCGAAAACCTGATTGGTTTGAGCTTAAAAGGCGGTTTGTATTTAGGTATGCTTGGATTTGTTTTAAAATCGACTTTTCGAAAACTTTTGACAGGTATGGCAATATAGCAATAGGCCGGTATTCAGGGTTAGCAGAGTTTTTTGTCTTAGGAATTGGAAGTATCTTGGCATTCTTCCATAGTCTTGGATACTCACAAGTAGTTAATATAGAGTTGAATAAATGAGTTATAAATTTTAGGATTTGAGGCAGAACAATTTTCAAAAATTTAGGATTTACTTCATCTATTCCCACCGCGTTCGACTTAATAGATAAAATAGCCTCTACTATCTATATCTTCTTCGGTGAAATGAATAAAGTAAAAACATTGTTCAGAATCATTAGCATTTTCAATCGAATTAAAATGCTCTGAGTCATGAGTACTTGATGAATTATTTGTTGAAGGATCGGATACAGACACAAACTGGGCGTTGAGTAGGTTGCAATCTATATTAAAAGGAGTCTCTATGAGTCGTTTACCATTACCTAGTTTTCGCAAATGTTGCCATAAATTTTTTCCGGATTGGTTATCAGGATTCAATACATTTTCGTAGTACTGTCGTTTGGCTGTTTTGATACGAAGCAGAACTAAATTACGGAGAGAACGAAATCTTTCATGAAACACATCAAGTTTAAAACGCTTCCAACGACTATAGATAAGATTCCGTTTTCGAATTAAATGAGTTATAGATCTATTCAGCCAAGGCGGAGAGCTATAAGCAATTCTTTTGAACTTAAGAGGGACATGACGACCATAGAGCTCATACAAATTACCCTGCAGAAACTCTACCTGTTGGTTTATAGACTGCATTTGATAAATTTGTTCCCACGTTATATTCTCAACGTCATATTGCAGATTCTCATAGTCAATCGCCTGAAAATCTCTATAACTTATAATAGTTTCTGCTAAATCAAATTGTATATCGTAGGTTAAATATATTTAGTCATGTTTAGAGAAACCTGACGCGGAAAGTTGGTTGTAAAATAGGCTTTTCTCGGCATTGCCAACAAAGAACACGTCAAGAAGAGTGGGGGTTTCATTATATGCGAAGTGAGTTGCCGTCGACGCATTTACAGGCAAAAGGTTCAAACTTTTAAATTTATCAATTAAAGAAGCGGAAGAACGAGCATTGAGCAAGTTGCAATTAATATCTCCACACACAACTATGCTTGGAGCGATAAAAGAGAATCTTTCTAAAGAGTAAATAACCGGAGAAATATCTATGCTTTTGTTTGGCCTATAAATCACCCCAAGCAAAATACTCTCCAATCCACAAATTATCTTAAGAAACAAGTAGTAGTACTTTTTGGCAATTTAGTATTTCTTGTATATTTCAGTATTATTTCTTAAAAAGAGAAGAGATTTAAGCATTATGATTTACAACCGTGTAGGTAAGTATTTAGCACGCTACTTTTTTAAGCGAAGATAAAAATGCAATAAAAAACAGGGCTAAAGTAAGTTTGCTCATTTTATACACTCAACATTTTGGGGTTTTGTGACGTCACAATCTTTTTTAACCAACTTTTATTATTAATCAAACGATTAGTTTAAAAGGAGCAATCAAATTACTTTATTTTTTTGCTATTTTCCGAACAAAATCAGAGATGATTATGACGTCACACATCGTGACAAAAGCAAAAAACCATTGAATGTTTGCTTAAAAGAGAGAAAGCGAAGCAACTGGATGCAGCATAATTATGAAAGGTGAAAAGGTAGGCATAAATGAATTGTAAAAGATATGAAACAAAACTCCATTTTGGTTTGTGGTGCTCTTATGTTTTAAATGCAGAAATTTGTTCGTTTCATTAATATCCACGCCAGGGGTTTTGATGAATCATATTACAACTCCATTTAAAAAACACAAATTTTTCCTTCAAACTAAGGCAATTTATGAATATTTTTTGTTCTTTATTTTAATAAACTTGAAATTTTTATTAACTTTTATTTTTTGAGTTGTTATTCTTGAAAATGTTTTTTGAGATTTATGATTAATGTACGGCAACTCTAGCCGAGTATGTCGTTTGACGTTTAGTCCGAATTAGTGCAAACTAGTGCCCAAGCCGTTCCACACATTTTGACAGTTTTTCTCCTCTCTGAGAGAAGAATGTCAAAATTTGACATTTAGTCCGAAACAGTGCGAAGAATCCAAGGAACAAACCTAATGACTGAACTGCATGTTCTTTGAAAAATTATATTCCAACTTTAAAGAAAATCGATTTACTTAGAGACATAATGACTCAAATTATTTTATGGAGTTATTTTTCTAACACCAATGGCTCAGTTTTTATTTTCCACTCGTCATACAAAGTTCACCATTTTAAGATGCAGAATCCAAATTTAAGATGCACAATCCAACAACGCGAGGGCTGCGAACCGACTAGAACCAATAACATAATATGGACTTTTATTTCTCCATCAACGTAATGTTAAGTTTGATATACAAAAATCTAAGCTTTTGTATACGAAACCAGTTAACCGGTACTTGCCCTGCCCCTGCAGAGTAGGTAGAGCAAAAAAATATGCGGAGTTTAACGTTATAGTCATGAATCATGACGATGGTGGTTCCGAGTTCCGGAACCAATGGACTTACTCCAAATGGAGTTCTTTCCCATTATAATATTATAACCTAGGATGTAAAAACTTTTCTCCCATGTTAGCCATAAATTACATTTACTCAGAGTAGAAATAGCTCCGCAAAACAAAAATCTAATCAGACTAATTAGTGTTTATTTTATGAATAAAATGAATAAAAGATTAATTAATGATGAGTAGGTTCCTATACATACGAACAAAGCTTCACCAAACGCGAATATTTAATCATAAAATAAAATTTTGATTTTAAAATTAAAACCTGATAATAATATAGTTTTTGTTTCCCGTAGTTTTTCAGCTTAAATTAAAAGTTAATTTAACCATCAAGAGAGAGCCAAGTTCAATTTCATAAAACTACCATTGCATCTCATTTTCCCTGAGGAATCTGCACAAACTCCAAAAGCGAATGAAAAATTGTTTCACTGCATTTTTTTTTTTTTTTTTTTGAAATGCAAATTTAAGTGCTATTTACTCAATCCAAACCATCATCATCATCATGCTGAGGATTCCATCGAGACAAACAACACAAACCATTCGGAAGGTAGAGTGCATGGGATTTTCCTTCGTCAAGGATGTTTCTTTTTATGTATAGAGTTTTTTTTTTGTTGTTGCACAGGACGTTTTCCTGATTTTACTTTCTTTTCTTTTTTGTAGGGAATTTTTTTATCACGATTTATTCAAAAATAATCACCAACCGTCATCCCATTCATCATGACATGGTCTGCAGTCGTCAACCATTGCAACGAAATAGTTTTCCAGGATTTTTGTATTTTCATTGCATTTTGGGAAAAATAAAATAACACTTGGGACTGCCAAGTTGATGTTGGAAAAAGAAATTATTATTGTCTCAGTTGTCGTCGAAAAAAAGATGGAAATGTTCGAAATAGCTTTTTTGTGAGTCTTGGGGTCTTCTGTTCGTGATGATGTTGAGACGAAAATTAACATATAATGATGGCAATGTATGTATTTAAGTAAAATAAAAATGGTTACTTTGGTACGATTGTATATAATCTTTCTTTTTCTCATTGAAAGTGGATTAATGTTTGAAAAGGTTAACATTTTTGAATCGTTACAGATACCAGGGTTATAAAAAAATACAATCATTTGTGAATACAGTCTTTTATAACTTCAATTAAAAGATTACATTCATTGACTTCACTTTGAGACTTTGACATCTAATTCTGCAATCACCATTTATTTGATATTGAAATGATTGAAATCATTTGTTCCCCATTCATTTTCATCATCGTGTCCTGTAACTCCGGCTGGGGCATAGGGCGTCAACAAAACGTCTCCATCCTTCACGGTCTGCTGCAAGGTACTTTAGCTGTGGCCACGTCTTTCTCTGGGATTCTGCTTCCGCTAAGACAGTTGATTTCCATGTTGTTCTTGGTCTTCCAACCCGCCGTGCACCCTGAGGATTCCATTCAAAGGACTGCTTTGCAATTCCATCGTTTGGTTTCCTCAGTGTGTGACCAATCCAACGCCATTTACGCTTAGTTATGTCGACGTCCAGCCGCTCTTACTTGTCCTGCGCCACAATTCCTCATTTGATATTATTTGTGGCCAGCGAATCTGTAGGCTGTGGCGAAGACAGCGATTCACAAAAGCCTGCAATTTCTTCGAAATGATACACGTGACTTTCCAGGTTTCACAAGCATATAACAGCACGGATTTGACATTGTAATCGAAGAATCTCAACTTAGTGCGTAAGGAGATTTGACTTGATTTCTAGATTGGGGACAGAGTACCGAAGGCAGCACGAGCTTTATTTAATCTATACTTTTAACGTCCAGATCCGTACCACCGTTTGCAGAGACAATACTGCCAAGGTAGTTGAACTGTTCCACTACTTCAACTGGCGTCTCCTGTAGAGTAATACGCTGCTGTGTGGAGCGGCCTGTGAGCATTATTTTTGTCTTTTTACTGTTAATTCTTAGACCACTCGACTCTCCCCTTACTTGCAGTGTTAAGCACATCCCGTTCAGCCCTCTGATGTTATTTGCTAGTAGACATATGTCATCGGCATAGTCTGAATGACTGAGCCTTTCGAACGGTCTCCATTGAATGCCTTGTCGCTCAGCTGTACAGGGGCGGACTGGGGGTCAAAGGGCCTACCGGGACTTTAAGAAAAAGGGCCACAGAATACAATAACTCTCAAAATGGTTAAAAATAAAAAATGATATTTCAGACATTTCTCGAAAGTCATTTTTTTATATTAATTGATTTTTTTAATTAACATATATTGATTGCTATATATTGGATTTAAGTATACGGTATAGTTTTGAATTCTAAGGTAAGAATTTAATTTTGTTGAAACAGCTTTTTTTAAGTTTATGGCTGCGTCACCTGGCAGTATTTAATTTGAGTTTTTATTCAAGCAAGCATACAAAATTGCAAAGATGTTATATTACATTAATTTTTCGACCTGAAGTGGGTGTGACTTTAAGTTTAGTCAAAACAAAATTACGCTAGTCAAAAAAATTTTGGGAATTAAGGGAGAGAAATAAAAAGTATTCTAAATGTTCATATTTCTAATTTTCAATAAATTGTTAGAAATTATTTTTGTAAGCTACGGTTATTGTGCAATCACAAGAAACGAAACGCATTCAATATTTTCAAAAAATAAATTGGGGTTGGGTACGAAATCCCGAATGCCAAAATCCCTAAAGACAAAATCCCGAATGGCTAAAATCCCGAATGCCAGAATCCCAGTTGGCTTATTCCTTTTTTTGGTATTAAAAATCGCGCGCGCGATTCTAGCCTTCAAAATATACATTTTGTAATGTTTTGTAAGAGTATTATTTATTTTCAATGAATAGTTGGTTAGTTTTTTAACAATTTACTTATGAAAAATGTTTATCTAATATCAAATTGATAATTGGCAATCATAATAAGAGTGTGTAGCAACCCAAGCAGAGAACAATTTATTTCACAATCCCAAAATCAACTTGTCCAAGTAGGCGATGCTTGTTTTAGAACAAATAGATATTAGGCGCCAGTTATAGCTATCATTGAAACTCATCATTGCAAATTTAAATGATTGATTTTGAGAAGTTTAGGAAGTAAAATCATTTATTATTTTGATGGAAAAATAAAGCTAAAGACTTAATTAATATTTCTAGCCAAAAAAATTGTTCAAATAGGCCCAACTTTCCATATAAAAAGACTTTTCTTATTTCAATGGGTACATTCAGACGACCCAAGGGACTTGATATTCAGTCAACTGGATTTATTGAACGCAAATTTGACCAAGGTAACTAGTTTTTTTTTTAAATGTCCAACTTGGAACTTTACTTCAAACATTTACCATCAGTTGATAGTGAAGAAAGTACCGATTGTATTTTTTTCTAAGAAAACCCTTACACCTGAATTAACCCTTAACGAGTTGTAATAAACAAGCTTTTTGAAAAAAGTTTTTCAAGACTATTTGATTTTTGTATTAGGAAACTAAACATAAAATTAACAAATCTCATACAAAACTTATATTTTTTTACTTATCATGTTGTTAATAATTTTCTTTTTCGTATTTGATAAAGAATCTTCCCGCAAAATGGTAAAAATGAACGTGCAAAAAAATTAATAAATCAGAAATCAATAAAGTTCAGCTTTCTGTTTAGTGACCAAATATAATCAGCTGATATTCTGACACAAGTGCACTTGACTAGATATTAATAGCGTTTTCGTTTGGTATTCCGGAAGAAGCCTCCGGAGCTTTCCGATCCAGAATGCCAAACGAACAAATTGCAACCCTTTTCTTTATTTTGAAGTTTGGGATTGGTTGTATTTGTGCACTTGGCTGTTGCATTTGGGTGATGAAACATTCACACAGCTGTTTCTCGGAATATTGATATTCCTCAATAACAGAAACGAATGTCTCCACCTTGGATGTTTACTTTGAGTAAACTCCTTATCTTAGCAAAAATTAAACATCATGGTATAAAAATAAAGATAATGGGGTGGATGAAATGTTTGTTCTATCGATTTTTTTTATAATATTGGTTCCTTTCAACTCCAAAATTTGTATAATGTACAATCGAAAGTCCAAAACGAAATAGCAAACAAATTACCTTTGACAATTTTGACGTTTCAATTGTGCGCATGTATGTGTGCTTCTGGTTTTGATTCTTTCTTCAAATCCAGAATCGTTTTTCTCTTCTTTTCAGAAGAAGAACTGTCATCTAGTGCCAAACGAACGTTTTCAGAAGCATTCGGAATGCTTCCGGACGACCAAACGAAAACGCTATAAGAGAGATTTTTCTTGACTTACTTTCCAGTCAACTTTCCAATAAAGTTGCCTTAATTGGATTAAGAAAAGTCAATTTTTGTGGAAAGTTGGGCCTGTTTGACATTTTTTTTTTGGCTAGAAATATTAATGAAATCTTGAGCTTTGATCGTCCATCAAAATAATAAATGATTTAGCCTCCTAAACGTCTCAAAATCAATCATTAAAATGTTCAATGATGGGTTTCAATGATAGCTATAACTGGCACCTTACGCGGAAACAGAACAAGAACATTGTCTTCTCATTATTTGTAAAGAGTAGACATAGATTCGTTTGAATAACACTTAAACTAAATAAAAAGTTATGATTGGAAGCTATTGTTTTTTTTTTTAATCATTAAAGAAGAATTCAATTAATGTATTATATCTCAAGATTTATAAGTGATTATTTATTTAAAAATTTCTTTATAGACAATAGCCGCGTTTTATTATCGCTCATAACCCATATAGTTCACCTCGTGAAAATAAAACGATGTGGGTTAGTGCAAAAGCAGTGCTGTATATCAGTCTCTTTTTTTCTTATGTTTATTTGTTTTTCATGTAAGCACTTGTCTCTTTTCCTCTCTATTCCTGATACTGCTGACAAATCGCTGACATCCATTCACAATGGTAAAAAGCCCTCTGCCGATCAGAGTGAAAACCTCTATCTGGGTTATTGAAATTAACCTCGATAGAAACGTAGATCCCATGTTGTTTTTGTAATGCATGTTAAAAGATAACCTCGACCCAGACCCAGAGATAATAAAACGCAGCTAATGTCATGATGCCAAGGCGAGCATAAATCAATAGCCATACAAAACAGTTTGATTTATTTGAAATTACTGAATTGTACTAAAAAAGTATTGAAATTCGGGATTCAGTCCCAAATGTTTTCGGGTTTTTTGGCATTCGGGATTTTGTTCATTCGGGATTTTGGCATTTGGAATTTTCATTTTTTGCTTTCGGGATTTTGGCATTCGGTATTTTGTACCCTTCCCAATAAATTGAAGTCGAATTTTCTTTAATTTTTTTTCTCAAGTGAATCAAATAAATTATTAAGCTTTAATTTCACAATTTTTCACTGTAGCATGATTTTTCTGATTGAAATGTTTGATACTGAATGAAAAATTACAAACAAATATTTTAGTAATCTATTTGCAATTTTTCAATTATTGAACAATCCTTATCTTAGGGCAAGTATGTTCACACCCCGTCAACTTTAATCAATGATTATTCTAGTTGATTAACCGACAAAAGTAGGATTATTTTGTATTAGTTTTTGAAAAATAAAAAAAAACGAAAGGTACCTTCTCTCAAAAAAGGATTTAATAATATATCGTACTTCTTTGCCTTTGCCTATTATAAACTTAACAAAACAAACAAGAAATTGGAAAAAGTACCTTCTGTTATCTTTTTTTACTTTCTAAAAAGTAAAAAAAGAATATAAATATAAAAAGTTGTGCTTAACTACACAAAGTTTTGAAATAACAATCAACTTAAAAAAAAAGTTCACAATTTTTTCAAAAATATTGACTTTCAAATTTAATTTCTCAAAAAAATTTCCAATAAAAAAAACTTGATTCAAAAAACAAATAAAATAATAGAATATTAGTTTTCAAAAAAAATAACTAACTTCTTTTTTCTGACAGTAAACTCCACGGATATTAGCATTGCGGTTTCAAGGTGATCTTGCGTCATGATATTTCTCCATCGATTTTTGATGCATTTAAAATTTGAAAATGACCTTTTGCAAGTAGCTTGTGTACCTGAAAATTTCAGCATCAAATTATATGCTAAGAAAAGCTTTTTGTACCTTTTTGCGTCAAAATAATATCGTCGCAAGACATTGAAGCAGCATTTTGCGCAATCTCCACAGTGTTCTTGTTTCTTTCTGTTTCTTGACGTTCGTCCTCTGCCTCATTATTAGCCGCATTTTATTATTCACATGATCACAATTTTTAACAAGTAATTGCAAAAGCAACATGGGATCCTGCTTTTTATCTGGATCTATTTCAGTGATCCAAAAATTTCTATGTGAATTATCTCATTAGCGCAAAGAAAAGAGGCAACAGATGCATGAAGCATAAGCAAACTTAAGGCAAAAAGAGACGGGTATTTAACACTCCTGTCACTATGATCCTGTTTGTTTTATTTATCATGATCTGATCCGGATCAGATAAAATACGGCAATTTATTCTCATCTTTAGAATTCAGGTTATGCACTTAACTTTCAGACATTTTAAAGAACTCATCATTGAGAGTCATTTTTATTTTGCATATTTAGTTTTTTGGAACTGTAAAATTTTTCTATCAACTTTTGAATAACTAAAGATCCGTAGAGGCCACCAACCGAGTTTTGGAGGAATCCAAAGATTCATAGAGTTAACCAACCAAATTCTTGGGGCCTCCAGGGATCCGAAGAGACAACCAATCGAGTTCTTGGGGCCTCCAGAGATCCGTAGTGGCCACCAACCGAGTTCTAGGGGTTTCCAAAGATTTATAGAGGCCACCAACCGATTTCTGGGGGCCTCCAGAGATCTGTAGAGGCCACCAACCGAGGTCTGGAGGCCTCTAGGGATCCGTAGAGGCCACCAAACGAGATCTGGGGGCCTCCAAAGATCCGTTGAGGCCACTAACCGAGTTCTGGTGGCCTCCAGAGATCCGAAGAGACAACCAACCGAGTTCTTGGGGCCTCCAGAGATCCGCAGAGGCCACCAACCGAGTTCTAAAGGTTTCCAAAGATTTATAGAGGCCACCAACCGATTTCCGGGGGTCTCCAGAGATCTGTAGAGGTCACCAACCGAGGTCTGGAGGCCTCCTAAGATCCGTAGAGGCCACCAAACTAGATCTGGGGCCTACAAAGATCCGTAGAGGCCACCAAACGAGATCTGGGGGCCTCCAAAGATCCGTAGAGGCCACTAACCAAGTTCTGGTGGCCTCCAGAGATCCGTACAGGCCACCAACCGAGGTCTGGGGGCCTCCAAAAATCTTTAAGGCCACCAACCGAGGTCTGGAGGTCTCCAGAGATCCGTAGAGGCCACCAACCGAGGTCTGAAGGCCTCAAGAGATCCGTAGAGGCCACCAAACCAGATCTGGGGGCCTCCAAAGATCCGTAGATGCCACTAACTGAGTTCTAGTGGCCTCAAGAGATCTGTAGAGGCCACAAACCGAGGTCTGGGGGCCTCCAGAGATCTGTAGAGGCCACCAACCGAGGTCTGGAGGCCTCCAGATACCCGTAGAGGCCACCAACCGAGGTCTGGAGGCCTCCAGAGGTCCGTAGAGGCCACCAACCGAGGTCTGGAAGCCTCCAAAGATCGGTAGAAGCCACCAACTGAGTTCTGGGGGCCTCCAAAGATCCTTAGAGGCCACCATCCGAGTTTTTGAGGCCTTCAAAGATCCGTAGAGGCCACCAAGCGAGTTTTGGGGGCCTCAAAATATCCATTTTGATCCACAAAAAGTCTATATTTAGTGTGAGTCCAATTTTGTTATGCCAATTTAAAAAAAAAAAAACTTTTTGCTTGCTCGGGGGCCCACCGGGTAAAATCCCGGTTGCCCGGTGGCCCAGTCCGCCCCTGCAGCTGTACCATTACTGGCCGTCAATACGTCGTCCATCGCCAGCAGGAAGAGAATTGGCGATAGAACATCCCCTTGTCTCACACCCTGTTGCACTACGAAGGAGTCGGATAGCTGCCCATTGTGCAAAACAAAACACCTTGCGTTGTTGTAGGACTCTTTAATAATGGCAACTATTCTTGGTGGAATTCCTCTACCAAGCAACGATCTCCATATACATTCTCGGTTAACTCGATCAAAGGCTTTCTCAAAATCCACGAACATGAGGTAAAGCGGTGATTGAAATTCCATCGACTGCTCGAGGACGATACGCAGGGTGTTGATATAATCGACACACGATCGACCACTAAGGAAGCCAGCTTGATGCCTCATGAGTGTAGACTTGATTCTATCCATTATTCGCTCGAGAATGATGGTTGCCATTAGTTTTGGGAAAACGGACAAAACGGTGATACCACGCCAATTGTTGCAATTCTTTAAGTCACCTTTCTTTGGCAACTTAACAATCACACCATCCTTCCAATCCCTGGGATAGCATTCGTTTTCCCAAATGCTTTGTATCAACGGATGTAAAATACTAGCCGCTGTTACGGGATCGGCTTTCAGGAATTCAGCTGGTATTCCGTCCAGTCCAGCTGCCTTGTTGTTTTTGAGGAGATTTATTGATGTAAGGACTTCCGATTTTGACGGGGGTTCGATGTCAATACCCCTATAGGACCTGCGCATCTCGTTTAGTTGGGACACTTCAGCACTCTGCTCAACTGAATCCTCATTTAGCAGGGCACAAAAATGGTCCTTCCATCTACGAAGCTGATCTTCAATTGATACCAAAAGTGTGCCATCCACATCCATTACAGGATGATTGGTGTTGCTTTTTTTCCCGATCACATCTTTGGCTATTTGGTACAATTCCCGGATATCTCCTCTTCTGGCAGCGATTTCCGCATTATCTGCGATCCCATCTAACCTCACCCTCTTGTCACGTCTCACACAACGATAGACCATCTTATGTGCAATGCGGTACTCTCTTCGCAAGTCAGCCTTTCGTTGAATATCTGCTTCGGCATTTATTTGAATTTTCAACGATTTGCTAAGTTCGATCTTATCCCAGGTGTCTTGGGATATCCAAGAGTCTCTACGTCTCGTTCGCTTGGGTACAGTTTCGGATCCAGCCTCCATAAAAACACTTTTAATTTCACCCCACATCTCATCAATTGTTGAATGCTGGATTCCGTTTAATGACGAGGCTCTGTCGTTAAGGGTGGTGACATAGTTTCGACATATGTTGGGGTCATTTAAAGCATTAGTAATGAATTTTGAGCTCCTTGCTGCATCCTGCGCTGGTTTTTGTACGGCAGCGGTTCGTAGTTTGAGACTCATCAGAACCAAATGGTGGTCGCTTCCCACATCGGCATTTCTTATACTCCCGACATCACACGTAGACTTCCTCCATCGCTGCTGAATCATGATATGATCAATTTGGTTTTCGGTTTGACCATCCGGATGCACCCAGGTAATTTTGTTGCACGTCTTATGCTTAAATACAGTCCCACCTATCACAAGACGATTCGCGTTACAAAAGTCGACAAGCAAGTCACCATTTTCATTCCGTGACCCCACGCCATTTCTTCCCATCACGCGTTCCAGTCCGTAATTGTCTGAACCGACTTGGGCATTAAGGTCTCCCATAACGACTATGATGTCGGCTCTCGGAACACTACTGTAAACCGAGTTAAGATGAGTGTAGAACGCGGTTTTGTCTTCCTCGGTCGCTTCATTTGTGGGGGCGTAGCACTGAATAATTGTGACGTTATGAATTTTTGAACGAAACCTTGCATTCATTAATCTCGCAGAAATGGGCGCCCAGGAGATCAAACTACGCCTCGCTTCTTCGTTTAACATAATTCCGACACCATGCAGTCTTTGGCCGCCCTCTCTTTCATCTTCCCCAGAATACAGCATTCTCGTTTGTCCAGTGTCTGATCTGTATTCAGCTCTACCTCTCCACTTAGTTTCGCTTATGCCCAGGATACTGATCTTTAGGCGAAGCATTTCACGCTCAACTTGCTCGTATCTACCATCGCTGTACAAGGATCGAACGTTCCATGCGTATGCGGTAGCCAAAAGTAAAATTTGATCTTCTTGAAAGATTTCTTCTATTTGTCAACGATTCATTTATTATTATGGCGTCTTGATTGACGCTCGTACATGAAAGATGCCGCACCCCCAAATCCGATGTGCGGTTTACTGCAACCGAAGCTGCAGAAGGATTTTCCATAAAAAGATTACCTCTTGGGGACTCATTTCCATTTGTTGTCATAGTTCATGTATTTGCATATATCCTTCCACCATGGTCTTTTCCGAGATATGATTAATAATAGACAGGCACACCCGCCTTTTGTATGGTCAAACACATAACTGCTCGAAGCCGCCCACTATGGGAAAACAGACGCCTTTTGTAGCCGCCCAATATGGGTTACAGATGCTACCTGCTGCTGCCGTTGGCCTTTTAACAAAAAAAAGCTCCTCCGCCACCAGACTATCATGCCGTTGACCGCCACCTGCAGTTCATCCGCCTTAAGGGGGCTTTCAACCATCCCAAGGACAAGTTTGTGCCCTGACCTGCATCGCTGGGTTGTCTGCTTATCCCGGCATCCATTCAGTCCCCCTGCACGTTAGCGTTACCCGCCCTTTACCACGCGGAGGTGTGCATAGGGATTTTCCTATCATTGAGCCTAGGGCCATATGGCATCCTAGCACTCTCAAGTACTTTTAGAGGGCCCCATTCACTTTACAGCAATCAATTGATTGCAATCTTTTAGGAATTCATTTATATTCCCTGCATCCGTTTGAATTCTTTTGCATTTTGTTTTTCAATGCTTTAAATTCTTTTGAATTCTCAAACGATATTTAAGATCACATGTAAACAATTGAAAAAAATGAATATAAATATAAGTACAGAGTGTTTTTATTGGAGACGATGAATTGTTAATTGAAATAAAGCACAGAAAAGAGTTTTAATTTCCATGAAATTAACTTTATTTGACGGATAATTTTTTAGCATTTCTATGTTTGAATATGATTTTGGATGGATGGTGTATACTTACTCTTTCGAAGGAAATTTATCTGCATTTTGGCAATAACAAATATTGGCCATGGCCACCATTCTTTTTCTTTGGGGTGGGAGATACTAGACTGAAAACAGTGAAGTTGATAATGTTAATTTCATTTCTCAAAAGCTAGGATACATTTTAGCATTTGGTTTTCAGTATTTGACTAAAAATTAATAAAAGCATTGAAAATCAGAAACAAAAATAATACTTAACATAAAATAACAAAAAAAAATAGATCAACAAGAAAATTGTCTTTTTCTCAAATTTTTGAGTTTGAAAGTAAATTACTCAAAAAATATCAGCTTTAAAAAACTTAATTTAAAAAGAAAATTCAAGAATGGATTTCTAGCTTTAATACGAGCAAAAGAATTTTCGTCTAGATATTACCCTTTGCTTTTGTACACCCAAAAAAATAATTGGTACATTTAACTAAAAAGCTCGTCTATTTAACAAAAGTTTCGTGGTGCAAAACCACGAATAACTTTCGTAATTTGTACAAACTAGCTTTCGTAAATTTACAAAAATCATCGTTATGGCATTCGTTAAACTACGAAACTTTTGTATTTTTACAAATACTGTGAAAACAAAATTTAGTTGAATTACGGAACATTTTTCAAAAATTTAGTAGAATATACGAAATGTTTTTAAAGATTTTGTATATTCTACGAAATTTTTGGATTATAAATCTAGTAAAAATTATTTGTATTAAAGTTAATGTAAATAAGGGGCGACGGCGGCGGCGGCGCTTTGAGAACCAGAGACCATAGCCTAACGACCTTTAACACCTGTGTATGAGTAGTTATAGTGAACAGGAATGGAGACGGAGGGGTCTAACAATTCTATGCCGATCCCAAGGGGGTAGATGAGATCCACTTCTCATAACAAGTGGATGACTACTCTTTATAGGATTTGTCACTTCCTCGTGGAAGGATAAGATTGAACTAGATCCTGGAATTATAAAAGATAATAGATATAAAATAAAGTTATTATAAATAATTATTATTTTCAAATTTCTTACTTTTATTGTCCTTTCTCACCACCAAACAGTTCCACGAATGAAAAGCAAGTGATGAAATGAAAGTGTCTACCAACAATTCACTACATAAATGAAGTAAGAGGCGAGAGGAATATTTAACATATTTTTAGAAACGAAAAATTTTGTAAATTTCCAAAACTTTCGTACTTCCAACGAAATATTTTTATAGTTTGATTTTTTGCTTTGATGAATTTACAAAGTTTTTGTTTTCCATATTACAAACTCATTAAGAATTTCCCCTTTTGTTCTGGATTTAGTAAAATAAACGAAATGATTGGTATACATAACTAAAATTCGTGTAAAAGAACTTTACGAAAGGCCTTTTGTTAATTGTACAAACTGTTTGTAATACAAAATTTTCTTATCTAATTTTTCCTACGAAATATTTTAGTCCAGTAACCTTGTAGTTTCATAGTACTGAGACCTTGCGTCAGGTCCGTTAGTTCTGATTTTTTGCTGAGTTACTTATGATGTTGGCCTAGTATTAAATCTGATTTTTCGACCTCGAGCGCCGAACGCAACATTGGTAAAAATCCAAAAAACCGCGAATTTTTCGCATCAATTTGAGTCCAAAGCCGGTTCTGTAGACATAACGGTTTCCAAGGGACGGCATTTCAAAATATAGCAATACAAAATTTAAAACAACAAGTAGTATATAAAACAGTATAACAACAAAAACATGGTCTTTGACATATGCTGCATCAAAGCAATAGAGCGTGTAGATTGGGCCAAAAGAAGAAAACAATAGTACCGGATGGGGGGTATACATCCCCACGTTTAGGCGGGAGGGGCAATTTTAAGAAAAGTTGACTTCAAATAGAAAAATAACCATAAAAATACAATGGTAATATCTGGACGAAAATCCATTCCTCATCTCAAAGCCAGAAATCCATTCTTTAATTTTTTTTTTAAATAAAGTTTTTTTAGCTGATAGTTTTTGAAAAATTTACTTTCAAACTCAAAATTTTGAGAAAAAGACGATTTTTTTTGTTAATCTATTTTTTTTTTTATTTAATGGTATTAAGTACTATTTTTGATTCTGATTTTCAATGCCCTTATTAATTCTTAGTTAAAAACTGAAAACCAAATGCTAAAATGACTTCTAGTTTTTGAGAAAACTGAAATTAACATGATCAACTTCACTATTTTCAGTCTAGTATGCTTTTTCTTCGGGGTGGGAGGGCTCTGCCTCAGATGCGGTAGTTCTGATTTTTAGATGAGTTGTTTATGATGTTGGCCTTAGCAATAATCCAAGTTTTCGACCTCGAGCGCCGAACGCAACTTTGTGAAATACGCAAAAAACCGAGAAATTTTCGCGGTTTTTTCAGTTATTGGCTATTTTAACCTTTAAAGCCTGGTTTTCGATTATAACTTTGCTCTACCATTTCAAAATAATTAAATGGGCTTCAATTTGAGCTAAAAATCAATTCAAATTGTGAATTTTTTCATCAACTTTTGAATTTAGAATGCAGCAAATCGAATTGAAGGGGGCTTATTCACCCCTTGTGTGAAATCGTTTGCCCCTTTTCAATGATTTTAGTATACTGTGTAGCGTGTCATGTTGGCTTTATTTTAAGATCTTAACCATGAAAATCGGATGAGTAGAAACGGAGTTATGATTTTTTAAAGTCAACCATATAAAACTCGAACTAAAACAGTACTCAGTTCAGTACCCACCAGTGAGTTATCTGAAGCGAATGTTTTAGTTCGAGTTTTATATGGTTGACTTTCAATTCGATTTGCTGCATTCTAAATTCAAAAGTTGATGAAAAAATTCACAATTTGAATTGATTTTTAGCTCAAATTGAAGCCCATTTAATTATTTTGAAATGGTAGAGCAAAGTTATAATCGAAAACCAGGCTTTAAAGGTTAAAATAGCCAATAACTGAAAAAACCGCGAAAATTTCTCGGTTTTTTGCGTATTTCACAAAGTTGCGTTCGGCGCTCGAGGTCGAAAACTTGGATTATTGCTAAGGCCAACATCATAAACAACTCATCTAAAAATCAGAACTACCGCATCTGAGGCAGAGCCCTCCCACCCCGAAGAAAAAGCATACTAGACTGAAAATAGTGAAGTTGATCATGTTAATTTCAGTTTTCTCAAAAACTAGAAGTCATTTTAGCATTTGGTTTTCAGTTTTTAACTAAGAATTAATAAGGGCATTGAAAATCAGAATCAAAAATAGTACTTAATACCATTAAATAAAAAAAAAAATAGATTAACAAAAAAAATCGTCTTTTTCTCAAAATTTTGAGTTTGAAAGTAAATTTTTCAAAAACTATCAGCTAAAAAAACTTTATTTAAAAAAAAAATTAAAGAATGGATTTCTGGCTTTGAGATGAGGAATGGATTTTCGTCCAGATATTACCATTGTATTTTTATGGTTATTTTTCTATTTGAAGTCAACTTTTCTTAAAATTGCCCCTCCCGCCTAAACGTGGGGATGTATACCCCCCATCCGGTACTATTGTTTTCTTCTTTTGGCCCAATCTACACGCTCTATTGCTTTGATGCAGCATATGTCAAAGACCATGTTTTTGTTGTTATACTGTTTTATATACTACTTGTTGTTTTAAATTTTGTATTGCTATATTTTGAAATGCCGTCCCTTGGAAACCGTTATGTCTACAGAACCGGCTTTGGACTCAAATTGATGCAAATTTAGTAAGTTTGAAATCGTAGAGCAATGTTTTATTCGAAAGCTAAGGCGTAATGGTTAAAATAGCCAATAAGTGAAAAAACCGCGAAAAATTCGCGATTTTTTGGATTTTTACCAATGTTGCGTTCGGCGCTCGAGGTCGAAAAATCAGATTTAATACTAGGCCAACATCATAAACAACTCAGCAAAAAATCAGAACTACCGGACCTGACGCAAGGTCTAATGTATATAGTTACTGGACTATTTGTTCAATTAACTAAATTTTGTAGAATGCACGAAAATAAGTTTTACGAAATTATTTCGTAGTGATTTTACGAAAATTTTTTCTGGGTGTAAGTTTATTTTTCTATTTGAAGTCAGCTTTTTCTTAAATTACCCCTCCCACCTAAACGGGGGGATATATACCCCAATACTGTTGTTTTCTTCTTTTAGCCCTATTGACACGCTTTGTTTAATAAAATACTTGTTGTTTTAAATTTTGTATTGCTATATGTATTTTGAAAAGGCATCCCTTGAAAACTGTTGTGTCTACGGAAGACGGTTTTGGACTCAAATTGAAGAAAATCTAGTAAGGTTGATATCTTAGAGCAATGTTATATTAGGAAATTAAGGCGTAATGGTTAAAATGGCAAATAAGTGAAAAAACCGCGAAAAGAAAAAATCGCGTTTTTTATTGGATTTTTAACAATGTTACGTTTGGCCCCCGACGTCCAAAAATTGGATTTATCACTATTCTTACATCATAAACAACTCAGCAAAAAATCAGAGCTACCGGACCTGACAAAAGGTTTAATGTATATAGTTACTGGACTTTTATGTTGCTTAGATGACCAAACATATTTGTTTGTAAATTGGATATTTAAGCTTTTCTACTACGCCCATTTTGTGGGCGTGTTTTTTTCTTTCGTTTGCTTTTTTGTACCCAAAGCAAGTCGAAGTTTCAAAAAAATATGACCAAATAGTTTCAAATATAATAAAAAGCTGTAAATTGAATGATAAAAAAAAATTTCCGACCACTGACACGCCCACACAAATTTATCTTACCCATTCTTTCAGAGATCTCGCCTTTAAAACAGTGAGATCATTGCTGAGTTAAATCATCTTACTCAGCTTGTCGACCAACTCGAATCCCTGACGGTGCAGGTCAAACCGCTAACACTCTAGACTGTATTACTGGGTATTAACACCTCTAGGCACATCAAACCATTGTGTCTTATCTGTCAATTCCTCGTGCCATACAGAACTCAGTTAAAGCAAAAAAAAAAACCTAGGAAGAACCGTTTGGCAATACGAGAAAGCCAACTGGAATGGTCTCAACAGTTACTTCAAAAACTGGTTAAGCCTTATTTTTACTTAATTTTGTTGGCAGTTTCATTCTGTTGCTTTTGCAATACACTGAGAAAAATTAATGAATCAATTGCTGTCGCAACAAGGACTTTAACTGGTCACTGTGCTTCCTCGATAGTGACGTAGACTCCAGTGCAGATGCAGATATTATGATCACAAACTTGATTCTTTACGGAATTAGAAATTTTATCCCTCATAGAATAAAATCATTTAAGCCGAAAGAAAATTCATGGTTTGATTTGAGCAGTAAAGAGGTCATCAGGGCTAGAAAAGTAAGTTTCCGACGTTATAAAACCAACTCTGTAACCGTCATATTCAAAGAACTAAATTTTTGCGTTATCAAAAATTAAGGCACACAAAACTACAAGGCGTTTTTTTTAGGCGTGTGGTTATCAAGAAAAAATAAAACGCATATAATTTAATATTATGGCCAAGAATTAAGCTTTATTTTAAAGATAAAGATTTGCCATTATGTTTTAAAAATGATTTCGGGTAAGTGGCTGCCGTGGCTGGCTCGAATAAAATCCAGCCGAGAGGCCCAATTTTCGACCACCAATTTTCGACGCGATGGCGGATGGACTCATTCGGGTCTTCTTCGATACACTGCTCCGCAGCAGCAATAGCGTCTTCGGTGCGCACTGTACGTCATCTCTGAGGATGCGCATTATCCACTAGAGTAAACGTGGTGCAAAACCGATTCATGGTTGCTCGAGGTCGACCGAATATTATACGCAGCGTGCGATGTGCAAACCGAACCATTATTTTGGTAATAAATTTGCACGATTTGCAGACGTTGTTCAGGAGTAAATCTATTCATTCAGAAATGGTAAACCAAACTGAGCATAAATCAAGTGTGACAACTGTCGAAAAGACCAACTCCAAAAAAAGTATTGCCAAATTGAAAACCACAATTCTAAAAAAAACTCCCTTTATAATGTCCCAAAGGTAGTACAAATTTTTGGTCATTTGCAAAAAGAATTAGAAAAGCCATTTCGAAAGCCAATTTGCTGCAGCACAGTTTGCTGTTAATTTGACGCTGCCTCGGAGTGTCATGACTCCTATTGTACTTGAGAGCGCTGACGATTTTAAGGGATCTTCTTTCGCATGAGTTCTAGAAGATATTGATGTACACAAATCCGCTGGCCCGGATAATATCCCTCCCATTGTTCTGAAGAGGTATTCTTCAACACTGGCAAAGCCACTGCGTAAATTTTTTAGCCCAGGCTGTCCCTAAAAAAGGCAAATCTTCTTCTCCCTCTATCGTCTAATTGCAACTACGTCCCTTCTTTCCAAGGTTCTGGAAACGCTGATTTAGCATCAGCTCTAGAAATATCTTGAAGATCGGAAGCTTTTTAATGACCGACAGTACTGCTTTCGTAGCAATAGGTCTACTGGTGATCTGGTGGTATATCCCACCGAGCAGTGGAACAAATCTTTACATCATTTTGGAGAATGTAAAATTATTGCACTTGATATTTCAAAAGCGTTTCATAGTTAGATTGGCGTAAATCTCTCTTGTCAAAATTGCATCCATTAAATTTTTTCAATTTTGCTTTATTGAACATTTCTATTTACAATTGGCTTAAAAAATAATTTATGACTATTAGATACATTGATAAATAATAAAATTTTGTTGGCACATATGGGGCCTAACGGTATACATTGGTAAAATTTTGAATACAAATAAGATTTATAATATATGAAAACTTAATATAAAGTCGGTTTGACTTTGTCGTCCTCGGGTTGTTCAGTCCCGGTTGTTCAGTGGCAGTGCATTTATATAGGATGGGGGATAGAGTTGGCGTTTAGCCACGGTAATGTGCTGACCCTGGGTCGGAGTAGAAGTGTCCTGCTTCATCGTTGGTTGTTGTAGTTATATCCAGAATTTCCTTGGCGCCTAGGTACCTTGGTTCCGGATGTCGTTGTTGGTTTATCATCCTTCTCATCAGTTGATTTGGGTGGTTGGCAATGTTTCTAACCAGTTTATCTGCAGATAAATTGCATCCATTTGGCATCGATTAATATCTTCTTCGTTGGATTGGAAATTACCTTTCGGACCGTTCAATACAAGTTGTATTGAATATTTACTAGTCTGATATCAATAAATGCTGGAGTGCCCCAGGGCTCCGTTTTATCTCCGACTCTCTTCCTTATTTTCATAAATCAGGCCGTGAGCGCAATAGTGGCCTAACTGCAATTTTATCGAAATTGAGTTTATACCAAAAAGCACTTCTTCTCCACTTTGAAATTGGAAATTTCAAATATAATGACCACTAGAAAAGGACTGAACTCTGACTGACTCAAGATTCATGAGCTTCAATATTTTAAGACCGACCCTTCATATTGTTTAAACATTTTTTTGAATTTTTTTTTCAACATGTTTGTTTTTCGAAAAAAATAAATATACCTAAGCCTAGACTAAGAGCCCAGAGCAGATTTTGGGTGTGATTGGTATAAAGAAAAGAAATATTGGAGTTGACAGCTTGAGTAAAACTTATTCAAGAAATCAAAATCTTGCGGTCCATAACCGGGGATTTAGTGATTAAACACTGAATCGAAAACAAACTATGAATACTATTCGAGAATAATGATTTTACTAACTAAAGTTGGTTTTCACCCCTTCCTGGGTAATGCTCCTCTGATCGCGGAAGGCGAGATCATTTGTGTGTACAGTTCACCCTGCCAGACCGTTTTAAATACCCGTTTTTTGCTTGAATTTTGAATTTCTTAAACGATCTGACAGAGCATACTATAGACTCAAATAGTCTCAAATTCCGTGATCTGTGATCATTATCTAGGGAGAGATGCATTCATATTTTGATTTCGATGCACTGTTAAACCCTAAAGCCCAGGTTGTGGACTGCCAAGATCTTAAATTCTTGAATACTCAAGCTGTCAACTCCTATACTTCTGTTTTTGTATCATTCAGACTCAAAATCTGCTGTGGGCTCTCGTTCTACTAGCAAGTCTTAACCTTAATACTTTTATCCTAATACCCGCTAATACATCATAGTTTTTACACCGATCACAGGAATAACAATTTACAAATACTACAAAAGCTTTTATGGATTCCAACACATCTGAAAGTGAATAAAAATGTTAAATTTCAACGTATTAAAAAAAACTCATAGAAATCAGTTTTAGTTACTATTGATTGGCCTATCTTTACAGGATTTTATTTTTATATTTTTTCCTCTGTGCAATAGTGGCCTATCTGACTTTAAAAACAGTTATAAAACTATTTTGAAGGATCATGGATGCAAAATCTAAAACCTTTTATTTTTTGATCATATTGCAAAAAGAAAATCAAGCCTATATTTCTTTTTTTTTAAACAACAAGTGTTTGAAAATAACCTGTTTCTTATTTTTGCTCTACTGAAAATAATGAAAACTGCAGTTAGGCCACTATTGCGCTCATGGCCTCAAATGCTCTTTTGTCTGAAACTTCTTGTTCATTAAATTGTTTCTTAGGTGACAGTACCCTCAGCAGCGTATAATTCTTATCTTATCTCGACAATGGGAAATAAAAAAATGCACGACTGTATCGCTCTTATGTTCCAGTTGCTTGGAACTTAAGAACTATTAAAATATGCAAGTCATTATAGAAAAAATATATAAGAAGTAGAAAAATAGAAAAAAGCATTTAAATCGTTTTTAAATTGTATAAACAACTAGTAAAATAGCAAGTATGCCATTTTATTATTTGATTAAAAAAGTAGAAATATATGCAAAACAAAAATTGAAAATCGTTGTAGCGGTTTTCTTAAAAACAAATTTTTTACATATAAAATTTTAGTAATATTTAAAAAAAAATTGGGATGCCAATTTTGAGTATTTATAAATATATATTTAAAAATTTATTTTCAAAAAATTGTTTAATATTTTTTTAAAAATTCCAAAATTTATTTTTTTCAAAATTTTTATATGCAATATTATTAACATTTTAGAAGAGCTTTTCTATAACAAATAGGTTGAGTCGTTAACGATGAAATAGAAAATCAAAAAAAAAAGTTTTCTTAGAAGATCCAAGATATTTTTCTACCCTTCTGATCTGGCTGCAATCTATAAGGCCTTCATTCATCCAAAACTTGACTACAATTCCCATATTTGGGCAGATGCTTCTTAAGCCCATTTAAGTCTTTTTGGATAGAACTCAAAATAGAGCTTTAAAAATAATAGACGATAGAACTATAAAGGAAACATTTAACATTTACTTCCCTCGTACACCACCTCAATGTTTCCTGCCATTCATTATTTTTTCAAAATTTAAAATTTGGACTTAGCCTATCGTTGAAAAAATAACTGCAAATATGGAACCCTACTGCCAAGTTCCTCGAATGCTTGGTTTCTGAATTACACGATGTGAAATGCAATTTTTTCAAATTAACTTCAAAATTTGGACCTAGCGTATTCTTGAAATGCAAAAAAACTGCAAGCTTAGAGCCTAACTATACATGTTCGTAGAGCATGCTTGGTTCCTGTAATACACGGTGTTACGTGTGACCTGCAAACTTTATTGTGAAGTTAGCAGTTCACTTAATTACACCTTTATTTGGTGAACTGAAAAATCGGGAATAGACATGCAAAAAAAACTACAAATTCACATCAACGTCCCATTTTCTTAGGTGAAAGTTGTCCCCTACTAGCTTCATGGACGTCAGCGTTCTTGTGATTAAGGAATCGGTATGTTGTCGTAAATCATCTGGTGATCAATGATCATTGCTTTTAATGTTCCTTATAATTTATGGAAATTGGATTCCATTGGGTAAGATGGTTCCATTTTTATCGAACAAAGACTTAATCTGCAAAAGCAACAAAATCGGTGTTATAAAAACGTCATTTTTAAGGACGTGTCTAGTGGCCATTTATTCCACCGGCCTATAAACTCTACCAAACGGTGGCTTTTTCTTGAGATAATTTCGTTTTGAAAAGGACTTGGTATCTAACAAAAAAATGTGCTTCATCACTGAACTCAATTTTCAAATTAAATAGTGGATCAATAGCAATGTTTTCTTTGGCCACTTCACCAAATGTATTGCACGAACAATGATCGTGTGGCTTCCATTCCTGTAATTAACAAACCAAACTTACCTCAAAACAACTGAGAACTGTCAAACCGGCTGTCACAGAAAACAGTGCTGCCAATTTTAAAGTTCTCCGCCTCTAAAAAAAACACCCAATACTTTTATAAATTTTACACAAAATGCTAAGTGGACTTAGTTCTTACTTTAGTTTGAACTTAAATAATCATTTATTTTATTCATTTGGAGGAGGAACAGTCTTTTAAGTATGCACCACTCCACCACTTTGAACTTCATGAGACTTTAATTAAATTTTATTTTTTTATTTTTTTAAATAAATATTTTTTGATTACTTTTGAATAAGAATACATGTTGGCATACTATTCTCATAATATGGTCTTGACGGCCTTGGTGGTCTTGAGGGTCTTGTAGGCCTTGTAGGTCTTGTGGGTCTTGAAGGTCTAGGTGTTCTTGTAGGTCTTGGCCTTGGAGGTCTAAAAGGTTGCTGCATAAAAATAACATTTGGTTTTTGAAGTAATGGTTTCTGCTGAATCATTTGCGGTTGTTGCATAAAAACAACTTTCGCTGGTTTAGGCTGAATCATTTGCGGTTTCTGTACAAACAAGACATTCGCCTGTTGAAGCGGTTTCTGATGAATTATTTGTGGTTGTTGCATTAAAACAGCACTCATTTGTGGTTGCGGTCTGGGTCGTGGAGCTTGTCCTTCATCCAAATAAATAACATTTACTTCTTGGGGCTTATGTTTTTCATCAAAAAAACTTCGGCCGCTTCGAAATAATTGCAAGGGCGAACTAATTCCAAAATTGTCCATGGGCATGGGCATGCCCATGTCCATCATGTTCATTTGGCCCATTGGATTATCATCCGTTGAAAAGCACAACAAACTTGATGACGGATTGAACATATAATTAGGCTTATTTATCGAATTTGAATCCAATAATATTCCACCTGAAGTTTCACCTTCACTCCCCAAAGATCCTTTCAATAAGCCCAAGGCAAAGGTCTTCATTGCAGTAAGTCCATGAGAGATACCACGCCCATCGGGCTTATCAATTTGCTCCTTTTCAGCTTGCCTAAGCATCTTACGAATTTCCCCAACCGATATTGGTCCAAGGGTAACTTTTTTACCTTCGATAACTGCCAGTGTCAAGACAAAGACAAATGTTAAAATAAAACAACGTCTCCCAATCATCTTGAGCAAAAACGTTCAAGAATTTTTTTTTGATAAATTGATCGATAGAACTACAACACTACTGGGAAAGAACTGATTTGATGGGATCTTATATATTGAAAATTTAACAAATCGTTTGACCCAGATTGACATTTTTATTATGTCAGAAATTTTTAATGCTCAAGAATCATCCAAATCGGGAGAACAACAGGCCGATTCTAGTTTTAATTATGCAAAATATTGTTTTTGGAATTGTTAACCTAATACCAAACAAAGTGATGCAAATGTCAAAAGTTTAAATGTTATTCATATTCATATAGCCTGGAGCTGTAATAAAAATAGGAATACTATAATTTTCGATGAATATTATTAAAACAAATTTAGAAATGAATTGAGGATTAATTCGTTTACGATTTTTAATTTTTTGTTTATGTCAGCGGATAGGGTGCGAACTTTTTACCCTGTTGACCTGAATTGATAGAGAATTATTATTTTAATCCAAGCTAGTTCGAATTTATGAACGATTATCTGGCTTAGAGTTTTGAAAGTTCAATAGGTATTATGGTGAACTGCAATAAAAAAACGGAACCATTACTAAACAAAAGCCCGATAGAACAACCCAGGTGGTATACAGCTGGATTATCCGACATAATGCTAGAGCAACAACTTTTTGAACTTTGAATAAATTAACGAACATTTTTATTGCGGAGATCTGTTTTTTAATTTTGTGAATATGTAAATATGGTAATAAAACTAAATAATTTGATTTAAAATTATCTTGCGGTATATTTTTGTATGTACTAACCTAATACCTACCCACTATAGGTCACCGACATAATTTTTTTATTACCGAAAGTCGGAAAATTAAATTGCACGACTTGATCACATGAATTGGCTCTTGTGGGCCGAAGGTGTAACGTAATGAGAAATAATCGATGTATAATACTGATTTATAAGTGATGAGTGCCAAGGTAACGAAGCAACTTTGTCGAATCGGAATAGGAATAGGTGGATAGTTGGCCGTTAGTAAGTTGTGATAATTTCAAATTTGTCGTTCAATGTTTCTATGTTTTTGTTGTTGAAAATGAATACAAACTTCTTATACTTAATGGTTAATGGCTTAATAATTTGCCGTTAATTAATCATTTATTGGTTGTGACAAATTCTATTTGATGGTGGATTGTGCAATGTTTTCTATTTTTGTTTTTTTTGGTGCTTTTTTAACTTTATGTCAAGTTAACAATGCAACTCTCATCAGTGATCGAAAAATGTGTCGTGGTATAATTGTTCGTTAATAAGCTGTGACAATTTAAAATTGGTCGTTCTATGTTTTCTATGTTTTTTTTTTTTTTTTGAAAAGTGGTAGAAACTTCCAAAATTAATACTTTATTGCTTAATGATTTGGCCTTAATCTGTCGTTGATTAGTTATTGTTGTTGATTTTTTTCTGTGAGTGTCAAGTTACGAACTCAACTTTCTTTTTCGAGTCGTGAAAGTCATTTTGCTAACTTGACGCTCTCTGAATCAACCAAAAATACATAGCAATCATAGCAAGACAAAATAGAATTTTTCACAACTAATTAACCAATAATTTACACCAACTTATCAAGCAATGAAATACTTAGTTTTGGAAGCTTTTACCACTTTTCAAAAACAAAACATAGAAAATTACTTAAGTTTAAATCCCTTTCTAAGGTTGTGCTTTGTTAACTTGATATGAAACTATGGAAGAATGAAAAAAAAAACATAGAAACATTGCACGATTGAACTCAATTTTTAACAATTCATTAATGACTAATGAAAGGAAAATTACTAAGCCATAAAATATTAAATATAAGAAGTTTTTCATGCTTTTCGAGTTGTGTCAAGTTACCAAAGCACCCAAAAAAAACATAGAAATTATTGAACGAAAAATTCAAAATATTCATAACTGATAAACGACTAACCAATGGCAAATAATACAACTACCCATTTTTCGATTGATTATGTAATATAAAAAGGAACTAAGACGTTTGTGGGATTTTATTGTAAAAATCACCAAAAGGGTCATTGAAGATGAGAAAACTTCGGAGTGCTATTAAATTCGAGGGTGCATTTTTTAGAGGGGGGTGCAAAAGCACCCTTTCTGGTTTTTTGCATATAACTCGAAAATGAAGAATTTCGAGAATTATGAAAATCTTTTTTGTAGAAATTAAAATTTACCATCGAAATGGATTTTTGAAAAAAAAATTTAAAAAGATTTTAGTTAGCTAAATCTAAGGAAATTCATTGCAAGAAAATGTGAAAAATCACGTTTTATGTTTTTTTTTTACTTATTTGCTTATAACTTTTTTACCACCAGAGTTAAGTATAGGCATTGCTCCGAATAAAAGAAAGATAATAATTAAATTTCCTTTAAAATGAATTATTCAAAAAATGGTTTGGATAAAAATTGACCGCGAAATAGTAGTTCAAACTAGGCTGATTTTAAGTTTTTAAAGCTTTATAAATGGAATTTTTGGTTATTTTGATGGACTTGTTAGATTATACCATCAAACTGGAACTGGGTGTATTAGTGAGTCATGACCAGTTAAGTCAAAAATTAAAGTCAAATTTCAAATTTTTTAATTTCAACCGTTAAACTGGTCTGACACAATTTTGTTTTCATGTTGGAGACGGTCTACGCTAACATGTGGTCAAAACCCGGTTTTGTACTAAGACTGTGAAAAATTTGAAATTTGACTTTTATTTTTGACTTAACTGGTCATGACTCAGTTTGAGCGTAAAATCAAACAAGTCCATCAAAATAGCCAAAAATGCCATTTATAAAGCCCTTAAAGCCTAGCCTAGTTTAACGACTATTTCTCGGTCGATTTTTATTCAAACCGTTATTTTAATAATTAATTTTTTAGGAAATTTAATTACCTTTCTTTTATATGGAGCAATGCCTATACCTATTTCTGCTGGTAAAAAAGTTATAAGTAAATAAGTAAAAAAAAATGCAATTTTTCACATTTTTTGGAATGATTTTTTTTTTATTTAACTAATTAAATACATATTTTTAAAAACTTTTTTTTTTCAAATATCCATTTCGATTGTAAATTTTATTCTCTACAAAAATGGTTTTCTTAATTCTCGAAATTTTGCTCCGTTTTCGAGTTATATGCAAAAAACCAAAAAGAGTATGCTTTTGCACCCCCCCTCTGCAAAATGCGGATGTCAATTACCCCTTTGAAGATTGTTATAATAAAATCCCAAGAACGTTTTAGTTCCTTATTGCTCTGTTTTTTAGGACATAATCAATAGCCTAAGAGTAGCTTTGCCAATTCGATACTCGTAGAAAACACGTCACCCAAAATACATAGAAAACATCGCACGACAAAATTGATATTAATTCAACTAATTTCTTCAACTAAAGGATAATGGGCAAAGTGCGGACCAACTACTCAACACGAATCTGTTGAAAAGGTTAATGTGAGTACATTACGTGTTTTTTCCTAGTAAGAATAAAATACTTTTTTTCATGTCTCTCGTTCATGAGAGATCGGAAGAATAAAATAATACAGCGCAGGATGCAGCAGGGAGTCCAAAAATCAATACGATTTTATCGTAACTATGTCACCACCCTTAACGACAAATATTCGTCACTAAACGGTATACTCAACAATTGATAAGGTGTAGGGTGAAATAAAAGGTGTTTTTATGATAGAGCTGGACTTGACGGAATACCAGCTGAATTCCTGAAAGCCGATCCCCTAATAGCGTCTGGTATTATTCATCCGTTGATAAAAATCATTTGGGAAAATGAAAGCTATCCCAAGGACTGGAAGGATGGTGTGATTGTTAAGCTGCCAAAGAAAGGTGATAGGTGACCTTAAGAATTGCAACAATTGGCGTAGTATCACCGCTCTGTCCGTTTTCCCAAAACTAATGGCAATCATCATTCTCGAGCGGATAAGGGGTAAATAGAATCGAGTCTACACTCAAGAGACATCAAGGTGGCTTCCTTAGTGGTCGATCATGCGTCGACCATATCAACACCCTGCGTATCGTCCTCGAGCAGTCGATGGAATTTCAATCACCGCTTTACCTCATGTTCGTGGATTTTGAGAAGGAATGTATATGGAGATCGTTGCTTAGTAGAGGAATTCCACCAAAAATTGTTGCCATTATTAAAGAGTCCTACAACAACGCAAGTTGTTTTGTTTTGCACAATGGGCAGCTATCCGACTCCTTCGTAGTGCAACAGGGTGTGAGACAGCGTAAATGGCGATGGATTGGTCAAACACTGAGGAAACCAAACGATGAAATTGCAATCGCAATTCGATTTAAACAAAACGCAAATATAGTCAAACTACACGCAAATAATTTAAACTATTAACAAATCATTTTAACCAAAACGCAAGTTGAATAAATCAAAGCTTGATTAATCGTTCCAGTTGTACTTTTTGGGTCTAATGGATTTTGGTATTATCCATAATTTAAAAAGCTATGATTAAGGGATTGGCCTTTTATTTTTTCGGTAAGTTCTTGGAAAAATCCGCAGAACTAGTTGAATTGACAATTGGTTAGGTTAGGTTAGGTTGAAGTGGCTGTCAGTCATGAAAACTGACACACTTAGACCATAAGTTGGCCCATTGTGATACCACAATAATCTGGGAAGCCTTTTTTCCTACTCGATGAACCATTTGGAGCTTCTTATGAAGCGTAACAGACTACCTATGTCAACATTTACTAAATCACTAGGATCATTGAAGTAGAAATCTCCAAGATGGAGTCTTCGCCTATGAGATAGAGCAGGACAAGTGCATAGAAGATGAGGAATCGATTCTACCTCTTCCTCGTCCATACAGCTTCTGCAAAATCGTTAGAGAATACGCCAAGACGCGTTGCGTGCTTGCCTATAAGACAGTGTCCGGTTATGACACCGATCATGGAGCTAATGTGCAATCTGCTTAGAGATATCAAACATTTAGAACGCTTAAAATCCATTACTGGCCAGATTTGTTTTGTTGGCCAAGCAAGTGTGATATTGTCCCACCTAAGGTTTGTTCTCTCTAAAGCATCTTGCTTCAGCATAAGTTTACATGTAGCGATGGGAATACCAATATCTGCCTTACTAGGTAGAAGAGGTAGAGTGGTTCCATATTTAGCGAGTTCGTCGGCCTTACAATTACCTGGAATGTCTCTATGCCCCAGCACCCAACACAGGTGAATGCTAAACTGCTGCGCCATCTCCAGCAGAGATGAACGACAATTTAGGACTGTTAAAGAGTTAGTAGAGACCGATTCCAGAGATTTGATAGCTGCTTGACTATCCGAGAAGATGCGGATATCTGTAGTTGATAACACGTTTTCTTTCAGCCAAGATAAGGCTTCTTTGATCGCCATAAGTTCCGCCTGGAACACGCTACAATGATTAGGAAGACGGAAGGAGAGACTTAATTTTAGTCTTTCTGAGTACACACCACCACCCACCCCATCATCAGTTTTCGATCCGTCGGTGTAAATATGGATTGATTCATCTTCCAAGAGAGCCGTATCCTCCCAGAGAACTCTAGAAGGAATGCTGACTTGAAAGTTTTTGCCAAACTGAAGTTTTGGGATGGTGTAATCAGTGCGACTTGGGATTGATCCGAATGAATTCAGAATGATGGAATGGCCAAAGTTGCTGTTGGTCCATTGTGAGGAAGCTTTAAGGCGAATGGCTGTATTTGCAGCCGCTTGTTTGCTGAAAATATTGAGGGGTGTCAGATGGAGCAGAAGGTCTAGAGCATCGGAAGGTATGGTACGAAGTGCTCCACTTATGCACAAACAAGCAGAGCGTTGGACTTTGCTCAGTTTTGTCGCAATTTACCGCTTTATCCAGAGCAGTCCACCATACTGTCACTCCGTAAGTGAGGATCGGTCTAATCACCGAAGTATATAGCAAGTGAGTGATTCAAGGTTGAAGGCCCCATTTGTTCCCAACGGCTTTTTTGCATGAGAAAAGTGCCACTGTGGCTTTTTTGACTCTTTCTTGTATATTAGGTTTCCAGCTTAACTTTTTGTCCAAAATAAGACCCAAATATTTTGCTTGATCAGTGAATTTTAGTGGAGTACCTTTGATAGAAGGAGGATCAATATGAGGGATTTTATATTTCCTTGAGAATAGAACAAGTTCTGTTTTATGAGGGTTGACACCCAGACCATACCGGTCAGCTCAGTTGGTAAGCTTATTTAAAGCATTTTGTAAGAGTTCTTTTAAGACAGTAGGATGCTTTCCTGATACGGCAAAAGCAACATCGTCCGCATATGCAATCACTCTGTAACTCTCCGCTTCCAGGCATGTCATTTACTACCAAGTTCCAGAGAAGGGGAGATAGGACACCACCTTGCGGCGTACCTCTACTGACAGACCTTCTAGCGGAAAAGCTGCCCAGTTTTGAATTGATAACCCTGCTAGTCAGCATTTGATTAATCAATTCACCAAGCGTACCATCTACCTTCAGGGATGTCAGAGCAGATGCGATCGCATATGTGTCGACATTGTTAAAAGCGCCCTCTATATCCAAGAAAGCGACCATGGTGTACTCTTTATGATGGCGGGAATATTCTATAGTTCGAACTAGAGTATGTAACGCAGTTTCAACCGATTTCCCTTTGCAATAAGCGTGTTGAGCAGTAGACAAAAGTCGCGTGTCTATGCTTGTTCGCAGGTGGATATCGATCAATCTTTCAAAGATTTTAAGAAGGAATGATGATAGACTAATAGGTCTGAGATCTTTCGGGTTTACTTGGGAGCATTTGCCAGCTTTGGGTATAAACACATCCTTAACTTCTCTCCATAACAGGGGAATGTGGACCAGGTTTAAACAACTAGTTAGAATGGTCTCCAGAATTGGCAGAATGATTGACAATTGGGGTTTTGTTAAAATCTTATGGTGAACTATTCCTACTAACGGTCCTTGCGAAATGTCTTAATGACATGCAAGAAATTTTTCATCCCAAAAAATGTTGAATTAAATGAACACAAAAGCCAATCTTTAACCATATCAAAATACGAGAAAAAATATTAAAGGATTTAAAGGATTTGCAATAAATTAATTATATTTTATTTTTCATATTCTGCAATTCAATATGAGTTAATCGAATTTCAGCAAATCCGAAACCTTGCAATAGATTTAATCTTTCTATTTTGTTTATTTTTCAAATCCATTTCCGAGAATATATTTCCCAATCCATCAATTCGATTTAAGAGTTTATGTACAATGTGTCTCTCAACATCCAACATGTGTAGTGAAATCTATAGTGTGGGGTGTGTGTGGACGGATATCCTTACGGTAAGCCATTGTTCATGTTCATTTAATCGGTCACAAAACCATGTTAGGTGCAAGTTGATTACACCGTGCAGTTGTATATGCATTAATCGCTTGCATTAAAAATACAATTCAAATGAAAAATCTAAATTTCAAATTCCTATACACGTATTGTTTTCATAGCAATATAGGGATAGGGGGTTTGAATAGAACAAAATTAAATCACAACAAGTGCATGTGTCAGATTTTTGCAAATCATACAAAAAAAAATATCTGAAAAGCAAAAAAAAATACAATTTAAGTGAGAGCGAATATTTTAGTTCCAAGGCTCGTTTATTTTTTGTTTGTCTATTTTCATCCTCTGGGATGTACTCATACCTATAGGATTTAAAAGTTTATTCATGCTATTCTGGGTTGTGATATGAGCTTAGGGGTTTTTTGAATGCTTTTTCTCTGTTCCTTGATTTGGGTCAAAATAATTTCCATTGATGACTTTGTTTTGTTACTTTGAGTGTGGGATTTTTTATTTAATCAGGATAATATACATTTATAGCCCGCTTATCTAAATTATTCAAAAGTTTTTTATTTAAAATTTTATACTCTCGCAACACTGTATGTGTGAATTTTTGTCTTGTGTGGTTTGTGGAAAATAGGAAAACTTGAAAATTAAATTTTAAAGTTCAGAGGGTAAGATTGGTTGTGATGAAGTTATTTTTTTCAGATTTAGTTTTGTTTTAGTATCGTTTAACACCAAGTACATACCTATCTACTTTAAGAAAGTTTTTTAATCTACATCAATATCGATTTTATATTATGTAGCACAGGCTTTGGAAAATAAAGTGTAGAAAAAAAATTACATGAGATGCATACATACATACCTAGGTACTACGATGCCCAAACTACACACCATACAATTAGATACATTTCAAAGTTTCAAGGTGTAATAAAAGGATACTCAGAAAAATAGCAGGACGGCCTAGATTATGTTGGTAAAAAAAGGGTTAGATTTAGTAGATGTTAGATTTGGAGCTGCGATACACACATATAGGTATGTACCTTCTTTGTTGTAACTTATGCATTTGGAAGAAAAATTGAACTCAAGATGTTGATCAAACATGACATTATAATTATATAGAATCATAGATAAAAAAAGTATCAGTTTCAGTTACTTGGCATGATTGTAAAAGAATGTAATCTTTTATGAATGTAATCTCTTGTGACTTCAATTGATTCTACTTTCAGACTGCGACCTCAAATTCTGCATTCACCATTCATTAGACATTGAAATGATTGCAATATCTCGGAAAACACCATGGTGGAAGGATATATGCAAATACATGAACTATGACAACAAATGGAAATGAGTCCCCAAGAGGTAATCTTTTTATGGAAAATCCTTCTGCAGCTTCGGTTGCAGTAAACCGCACATCGGATTTGGGGGTGCGGCATCTTTCATGTACGAGCGTCAATCAAGACGCCATAATAATAAATGAATCGTTGACAAATAGAAGAAATCTTTCAAGAAGCGCAAATGTTACTTTTGGCTACCGCATACGTACGAAAATCGAAGCATGGAACGTTCGATCCTTGTACAGCGATGGTAGATACGAGCAAGTTGAGCGTGAAATGCTTCGCCTAAAGATCAGTATCCTGGGCATAAGCGAAACTAAGTGGAGAGGAAGAGCTAAATACCGATCAGACACTGGACAGACGAGAATGCTGTATTCCGGGGAAGATGAAAGAGAGGGCGGCCAAAGACTGCATGGTGTCGGAATTATGTTGAACGAAGAAGCGAGGCGTAGTTTGATCTCCTGGGCGCCCATTTCTGCGAGATTAATGACTGCAAGGTTTCGTCCAAAAATTCGTAACGTCACAATTATTCAGTGCTACGCCCCCACAAATGAAGCGACAGAGGAAGACAAAACCGCGTTCTACACTCATCTTAACTCGGTTTACAGTAGTGTTCCGAGAGCCGACATCATAGTCGTCATGGGAGACCTCAATGCCCAAGTCGGTTCAGACAATTATGGACTGGAACGCGTTATGGGAAGAAATATCTTGGGGTCACGGAATGAAAATGGTGACTTGCTTGTCGACTTTTGTAACGCGAATCGTCTTGTTATAGGTGGGACTGTATTTAAGCATAAGACGTGCAACAAAATTACCTGGGTGCATCCGGATGGTCAAACCGAAATCCAAATTGATCATATCATGATTCAGCAGCGATGGAGGAAGTCTATGTGTGATGTCCGGAGTATAAGAAATGCCGATGTGGGAAGCGACCACCATTTGGTTCTGATGAGTCTCAAACTACGAACCGCTGCCGTACAAAAACCCAGCGCAGGATGCAGCAAGGAGCTCAAAATTCATTACTAATGCTTTAAATGACACCAACATATGTCGAAACTATGTCAGCACCCTTAACGACAGAGCCTCGTCATTAAACGGAATCCAGAATTCAACAATTGATGAGATGTGGGGAGAAATTAAAAGTGTTTTTATGGAGGCTGGATCCGAAACTGTACCCAAGCGAACGAGACGTAGAGACTCTTGGATATCCCAAGACACCTGGGATAAGATCGAACTTCGCAAATCGTTGAAAATTCAAATAAATGCCGAAGCAGATATTCAACGAAAGGCTGACTTGCGAAGAGAGTACCGCATTGCACATAAGATGGTCTATCGTTGTGTGAGACGTGACAAGAGGGTGAGGTTAGACGGACTCGCAGATAATGCGGAAATCGCTGCCAGAAGAGGAGATATCCGGGAATTGTACCAAATAGCCAAAGACGTGATCAGGAAAAAAAGCAACACGAATCATCCTGTAATGGATGTGGATGGCACACTTTTGGTAGCAATTGAGGATCAGCTTCGTAGATGGAAGGACCATTTTTGTGCCCTGCTAAATGAGGATTCAGTTGAGCAGAGTGCTGAAGTGCCCCAACTAAACGAGATGCGCAGGTCTTATAGGGGTATTGACATCGAACCCCCGTCAGAATCGGAAATCCTTACATCAATAAATCTCCTCAAAAACAACAAGGCAGCTGGACTGGACGGAATACCAGCTGAATTCCTGAAAGCCGATCCCGTAGCAGCGGCTAGTATTTTACATCCGCTGATACAAAACATTTGGGAAAACGAAAGCTATCCCAGGGACTGGAAGGATGGTGTGATTGTTAAGTTGCCAAGGAAAGGTGACTTATTGGCGTGGTATCACCGTTTTGTCTGTTCTCCCAAAACTAATGGCAACCATCATTCTCGAGCGAATAAAGGATAGAATCGAGTCTACACTCAAGAGGCATCAAGCTGGCTTCCGCAGTGGTCGATCGTGTGTCGACCATATCATATCGAGCAGTCGATGGATTTTTAATCACCGCTTTACCTCATGTTCGTGGATCTTGAGAAAGCCTTTGATCGAGTTAACAGACAATGTACATATATGGAGATCGTTGCTTGGTAGAGGAATTCCACCAAAAATAGTTGCCATTATAAAAGAGTCCTACAACAACGCAAGGTGTTTTGTTTTGCACAATGGGCAGCTATCCGACTCCTTCGTAGTGCAACAGGGTGTGAGACAAGGGGATGTTCTATCGCCAATTCTCTTCTTGCTGGCGATGGACGACGTATTGACGGCTAGTGTTGGTACAGCTGAGCGAAATGGCATTCAATGGAGACCGTTCGAAAGGCTCAGTCATTTAGACTATGCCGATGACATATGTCTGCTGGCAAATAACATCAGTGGGCTGAACGGGATGTGCCAAACATCACTGCAAGTGAAGGGAGAGTCGCGTGGTCTAAGAATAAACAGCAAAAAGACAAAAATAATGCTCACAGGCCGATCCACACAGCAGCGTATTATTCTACAGGAGACGCCAGTTGAAATAGTGGAACAGCTCAACTACCTTGGCAGTATTGTTCTGCAAACGGTGGTACGGATCTGGACGTTAAAAGTAGAATGAATAAAGCTCGTGCTGCCTTCGGTACCCTGTCCCCAATTTGGAAATCCAGTCAAATCTCCTTACGCACTAAGTTGAGATTCTTCGAATCCAATGTCAAATCCGTGCTGTTATATGCTTGTGAAACCCGGAAAGTCACGTCTACTATTTCGAAGAAAATGCAGGCTTTTGTGAATCGCTGTCTTCGCCACATCCTAAAGATTCGTTGGCCACAAATAATATCAAATGCGGAATTGTGGCGCAGGACAAGTCAAGAGCGGCTGGACGTCGACATGAGAAAGCGTAAATGGCGTTGAATTGGTCACACATTGAGGAAACCAAACCATGAAACTGCAAAGCAGTCCTTTGGATGGAATCCTCAGGGTGCACGGCGGGTTGGAAGACCAAGAACAACATGGAAATCAACTGTCTTAGCGGAAGCAGAATCCCAGAGAAAGATGTGGCCACAGCTAAAGTACCTTGCAGCAGACCGTGAAGGATGGAGACGTTTTGTTGACGCCCTATGCCCCAGCCGGGGTTACAGGACACGATGATGAATCCCCCAGCAATCAATTAAATGCAATCTTTTGGTAATGTCATTCCTTGCTCTTTGAATTCATTTGTATCTTTGCAATCTTTTGCACTCTTATGTAATGTTTGAGTTTTTTTATTAATTCTGAAACAATCTATTGATTCACATTTAATGTTTTACTTTACTTAATTAATTTTATTCTCTTAAAGGTAAATTTAAATTGGAGAGTTTTAGTATTAAGTTATGTTTATGGTTAATACTTAAAGCTCTCAATTTCACTTTTAAATTTTGGTTAAGTGAGTATACGGTTTTCATTGAAGCAATTCGACATTTTGCTCCTTTATCAAATATTTTACTATGGACGCGCACCGTGTGGATGGGGGGCGGGGTTGTTTTAACGATATACCTGGCATACAATATTTTTAGCAATATAATAAAATCTATTTTTTTTTTTTTTTTCAAAAATGGCTCCACAGATTTTCCAAGAATAAATTCAATAAACTGCTTTCAGTGCCTTAATACATAAAATTCAGGTAAGAAATCATTTATCGAAAAATGGAATGGAAAATTAATTTTTTTTTTATTTTTAAATTTCTTGAAAATTCGGTTGATAGGTACATAGTTCAAACATTTAAAAATAGTAGATATGTATAAAGATTTTAAAAAAATATTAAAATTTTTTGGAAAATTCAATACATATTTCGTAACTAACTCGATACCTAGATTTTTTTTGAAAATTGTGGCCCAACATATCTGATTTTGTGCAATTATTTGTATGACTTTAAAAAAAATAATTTACAGTGTAAACATTTATTCGGATTTTAGACAATATTCAATATGTTAATATTGCATATCAATATTTTCCAAAAAAGAATTCTTTTAAGTACAAACAAAAATCAAGATAATACTCGATCTTCGATTGTAATTAAATTTTCATCTGCATATTAGTAAACTGTTAAAGACAAATTTATGAAAACGCGGAATAGTGAAGGGTTTACCTCAATCCGTGGATTAAGTGCAAAATGTTACTAAGTAACGTTTACTTTACTAAACCATCGAAGCAGTTGGTTTAGGGAAGGAATAAGGAGCAGATTCATTTGTTTTATTGGTGTCGGTATCAAAAGATTAAGATTTTTAAGAACATTTTTTTGGGTTGGCGTCGAAATTCTGGCAAGGTTAAAATTCTTTTTACAAACTTCTGCTTTCAATATTCTTACTTACTTACTTACTTATCCGGCTCCCGATCCATGAAGGTTCTCTGCCTGAGATATTGCGGTCTTCCATCGGTTGCGGTCCCTCGCACGCTCCCTCCAGTCGTCGAGACCAAGCGCTCTTGCGTCTGTGACCGCCTGGTCCCTATAGCGGAGGTTCGGTCTTCCTGGTCGTCTCGAACCTGGGGGCTGGGATTCGAAGATTTTCTTGGCTGGAGCGTTGTTGTCCATTCGCTCGATGTGGCCGAGCCAGTGTAGTCGACGTGTTTTGGCTCTTTGGACTACATCCACATCTTGGTACAGCTCGTACAATTCACGATTGAATCTTCTCCTCCAATCGCCCTCTTCGCATATAGGACCAAATATCCGCCGAAGAATTTTTCTCTCGAAAGTGCCCAGGATCAATTCCCCTTTTTTACTTATCGTCCAGCACTCGGCGCCGTAGAGTAGAACTGGTAAAATTAGCGTTTTGTATAGCGTGCACTTTGTCTTTCGGGAAAGGAGTTTTGAACCCATTTGTTTGGCCAAACCGAAGTAGCAGCGGTTCGCTAGGGTAATTCTTCGTTGGATTTCCACTAAGGTGTCGTTCGTGGAATTGATGTTTGTTCCAAGGTAGGTGAACTCCTTGACTACCTCGAAATTACTGCTACCAACAGTGACGTTTTGTCCTAGGCGATGGACAGATGAGGCTTTGTTTGTTGATAGCATATACTTTGTTTTGTCCTCATTCATTTCAAGACCAACGCGTTTCGCCTGTTCATCAATAGCTGTGAATCCTTCAAGTACAGCTCTCTTGGAACGGCCGATGATGTCGATGTCGTCCACATAGCCAAGCAGTTGAGAAGACCTGTTGAAGATAGTGCCTCCCATGTTAACACTACTCTTGCGCACTATCTGCTCCAGGACTTAGTTGAAGAAATCACATGATAGCGCATCTCCTTGTCTGAACCATGTACACGTATGGAATAACTCGGATGAGCTGCTACCCATTTGCACGTTGCACCGCGTATTTTGTAACGTCATGCGGCATAGCTGGATCAGTTTTTTCGAGATCCCGAGTTCCGACATCGCCAATAGAAGCTCTTGGCGACTTATGCTATCATGTGCGGCTTTAAAGTCGATGAATAGGTGGTGGGTCTCGACTTGAAATTCGTTGGTCTTTTCCAGGATTTGCCTCAATGTGAAGATTTGGTCTATCGTTGATCTGCCTGGCCTGAAGCCACACTGGTACGTGCCGATCATAGTGTTGCAGAAAGGTTTTAGACGCTCACATAGTACGTTGGATAGGATCTTGTAGGCAACATTAAGCAGGGATATGCCTCTGTAGTTCTTGCAGGACATAGGATCGCCTTTTTTGTAGATTGGGCATATGGAGCTATTTGACCAGTCGTCGGGCATACTTTCCTCCTCCCACACTTGGTTGATGAGCTGGTGCATGCACCCTACCAGGACATCTCCTCCATACTTAAAGGGTTCCGCAGGTAGGCCATCCGAGCCGGCGGATTTGTTGTTCTTAAGCTTGTGGATGGCTTTCTTAACCTCTTCAGTACTGGGCGCTGGGACTGGATCTTCATTGACTGGTCTTATGCTTCTTTGTTCCTCTATTGCCTCCTCTACATAATGCCCATTAAGCAGCTGTTGGAAATGCTGCTTAAACACGTCTACAATTCCCTGTGCTTCGGTGACTAGGTTCCCTTCGCTGTTTCGAAGAGCTTGCGTGCCAGTCCTATAACCAGATGCCAGTTGCTTGGCTGTTTTGTAGAACCGGCGGGTGTTGGTGGCTGTGCTAGACTCTTCGAGATACTTGAGCTGAGAGGCTGCGGATGCTCTTTTCTTTCTACGCAGGGTTTTTTTCTCTTTCCTTCTCTTTTCACGGTACTCCTCTCTTGCTGCTCTTGTTTTCCGTTGCAGCATTTGCATTCGTGCATTTTCCGTCTCCTGCTTCAATACCGCGCATTCATCGTCATACCACGGGTTCTTTTTTCTGGGTGGTTGATAGCCTATGGTGGTCTCGGCTGTCTCCTTAATGATGTCGCGATATTGGTTCCACTGGTTGTTGACGCTTGTGGCTGGGTTTACGGCAGAGAGTTTCCCGGTCAATTGCTCACTGTAGTCTCTGGCTTTCTCAGATGTGCTAAGGCATGCAATGTTGAATTTCTTCCTTTGGGCGGTCTTCGTTTTCTTTTCGTTGGACAGTCGGGCTCTGAACTTTGTCACAACAAGAAAGTGGTCAGAGTCCACGTTTGCGCCTCGGAAAGTTCGCACGTCCAAGATGTTCGATGCATACCTTGCGCCAATTAGCACGTGGTCGATTTGGTTGGCGGTTCGACCATCTGGAGATCGCCAGGTTGCTGTGTGTATCCTTCGCCTGGGGAACCTAGTGCTACTTATCACCGTATTACGAGCTGCAGCAAAGTCGATTAGTCGGAAGCCGTTATCTGTTGTCGTTTCGTGGAGGCTGTGCTTTCCAACTAATCCGCCAAAGATGTTTTCCTTTCCGACTTTAGCATTGTAGTCTCCGAGCACGACTTTGACATCGTACTCCGGACAGGCTCCGTAGGCTCCATCCAGGAGGTCGTAAAACTCCTCCTTGTTAGACTCCTCAGCTTCATCGGTAGGGGCGTGTGCACATATTAGGTAGGTAGCTTTGATGCGGATCACAGCCAGGCGATCGCTAATCGGCTTAAAATCGATGACTTTCGATCTGAGTCGATTTCCCACGACGAATCCGCATCCTAACATGTGCAGTCTTTGATGGCAGCTGTAATAAATGTCGCAATCTTTTCTTTTCGTTATACCTGATCCTATCCATCGTATCTCCTGGATCGCGGTAATATCTGCCTTGTACCGCGAGAGGACAGATTCAAGTTTTTGAGTAGCACCTGGTGCATACTCGTAGGTCATAGTCCATTTTCATTCCGGGTCTGGTTGCCATTTGAGGGGGGTCGTTATCCGAGGCTTCTCGCGTCTCTCTCATAGCAATTGGCTTTTTTACTGTGGTCGGGTCGTTAGCCCAACGCACTAACCTCCAATCTGTAGGGCCATGGGTTTAATATTGCAATTCTTTCCTTGGTCAACATTCGCACTTACAAGTTTAGCAAGTCAAGGCATAAAGCCAAGACCAGTATCCGGCGGCTACCAAACGTGGAGGTATTGTAAGCACTTGATGTGCTTTCAATATTCTGCTTTTCAAAATTCTGCTTTCAAAATTCTGCTTTTTAAAAGTCTGCTTTTCAAAATTCTGATTTTCAAAATTCTGTTTTACAAAATTCTGTTAGAGTGTCCTTACATTCCAGGTGCATACTCGTAGGTTTATAACATTTTCCAAACCTTCTTTTTATTATTGGCAGAATATTTTTAAGCGATTTTCACATACTTGTCTCATCATAAAAAATAGGAAAAATGTCTTGTCTTAGGTTTTAAGGCTGCTCTTTTATCCAAGACAATAACTGAAGCAATAAGCATAGTTTACTGTTCCATGCGTAAAAAACAATATTTTCTTAACAATTTTCTGAATATTCTGTTCGTAATTTTGTATGATATTCAAGACGAAAAATGTTTGCCCTGGCCTAAGCCACCCTTGATTATCAAACTATAGATCTAAAAACGGAAAACAGTTCTTTTTGGATGCAAAAACCATTTGCATGCAAAAACTGTGAGGTGAATAGCTATATTTTTTTTTTAAGTGTAAGCCAACCATACAAAAAAAATTATTTACCACACTATTTTCTCGCACGCAAAATTGCCGGTGTTTCATGAAATTCCATGACAGCAATGGCTTTTTTTGCATGAAACTATAAACCAACAATCAAAAAGTGAAGAAATTTTATAGTGATTTGCCTACAGTTATATAGCAGTCAGGCCAACATACCCATGAACCACATTTTGTAGACAAATATGTGCAGCTTTAAAATAACATACAAAAATGACGTGCAAAAACATAGTCTCTTCCAGATTACAAGATAGTGTTGCACTCAATTGTCTAACAATAAAGTAGAAAAATTACTTTTTTCCCATTTTTGAGAAAAAAACTGAATAAGCAGAATTTTATTGCTTAAAAAGCAGAATTTTGAAAAACAGATTTTTTGTTCAAAAAACAGAATTTTGAAAAGCAGAATTTTGAAACCAGAATTTTGACCCGCTCCCCATTTTTTTTTTTTTTTTCTATAAGGAATATTTATAAATGGTTCGGTTAATTTTAATGAAATTACTTTGTCGTTGGTGCAATTTTCCAGAAAATTACCAAAAATCTTTTGTTTGCTATTTTTGAAGCCTTTTAACATATAGAAATAATTATTTTTTAACAAGTTTTGTGAAACTATCTAAAAGTACTAATCTTTTTCTTCGAATATCAGTTTATATCTTTCCAATATCTTCTTTCCTCTCTGATTAATCCTTTGTTAAAATGTATGCGTTTGGCATATTTTTCCATACACGGTTTATTTTACATGAAGAAATATCGAGTGAAGACTAATATCTTGCTAAGAATTTCTCGGAAAGTAGGTGATATATTGAAAAGACTTAACCTGATATTTGAAGAAGAAGATTAGTGCTTTCTTTTTGATAGTTTTGCAAAACTTGTTAAAAAATAATTATTTCTATATGTTAAGAGGCTTCAAAAATAGCAAAAAAACGATTTTTGGTCATTTCTAACGGGAATTTCTTAAAAACCCGAGCTGATAGCCAAAAACGGATGACGGACTTAAATTCAGCACCCGAAAATATACTATAAACCAAAACTCACTGCCTGTACTAAAAAGAAAACCTTTATTTACAAGCCTTTTTAGTTTTGTCAAAATACTTTTTTCCCTATACGTTTTTGAAATACAATTTTTATTTTCGAAATTATAATAATGAATCTTACTTTTGTATGTTTTTTTGGAAGCTCATCTTGATACCATTAAAATATATTTTTTTCAGATTTTTTCTATCAATAAAACGAAAGATATTAAGAAAAATGCGAAATATTTTTTTTGTCAAAATACTTTTTCCGACTATTGTATGTACAAATTTCAATTTCAATAGTTTTTTCTATCACGATAGTTTTTTCTATCACGATAATTTTTTCTTTCATGATAGTTTCTTCTATCATGATAGTTTCTTCTATCATGATAGTTTTTTCTATTACGATGGTTTTTTCTATCATGATAGTTTTTTCTATCATGATAGTTTTTTCTATCACGATAGTTTTTTCTTTCATGATAGTTTTTTCTATCATGATAGTTTTTTCTATCACGATAGTTTTTTCTATCACGATAGTTTTTTCTTTCATGATAGTTTTTTCTATCATGATAGTTTTTTCAATCATGATAGTTTTTTCTATCACGATAGTTTTTTTCTACCACGATAGTTTTTCTATTATGATAGTTTTTTCTATCATGATAGTTTTTTCTATCATGATAGATTTTTCTATCATGATAATTTTTTCTATCACGATAGATTTTTCTATCACGATAGTTTTTTCTATCACGATAGTTTTTTCTATCATGATAGTTTTTCTATCATGATAGTTTTCTATCATGATTGTTTTTTCTATCATGATAGTTTTTTCTTTCATGATAGTTTTTTCTGTCACGATAGTTTTTTGTATCACGATAGTTTTTTCTATCACGATAGTTCTTTCTATCATGATAGTTTTTCTATCATGTTAATTTTTTCTATAGCGATAGTTTTTTCTATCATGATAGTTTTTTCTATCATGATAGGTTTTCTATCATGATAGTTTTCTATCATGATAGTTTTTTCTATCATGATAGTTTTTTCTATCATGATAGTTTTTTCTATCACGATAGTTTTTTCTATCACCATAGTTTTTTCTACCACGATAGTATTTTCTATCATGATAGTTTTTTCTATCATGATAGTTTTTTCTTTCATGATAGTTTTTTCTATCACGATAGTTTTTTCTATCATGATAGTTTTTCTATCATGATAGTTTTTTCTATCATGATAGTTTTTTCTATCATGATAGTTTTTTCTATCATGATAGTTTTTTCTATCATGAAAGTTTTTTCTCTCATGATAGTTTTTTCTATCATGATAGTTTTTTTCTATCACGATAGTTTTTTATATCATGATAGTTTTTTCTATCACGATAGTTTTTTCTATCATGATAGTTTTTTCTAACATGATAGTTTTTTCTATCATGATAGTTTTTTCTATCATGATAGTTTTTTCTATCGTGATAGTTTTTTCTATCATGATAGTTTTTTCTATCATGATAGTTTTTTCTATCACGATAGTTTTTTTCTATCACGATAGTTTTTTCTATCACGATAGTTTTTTCTATCATGATAGTTTTTTCTATCATGATAGTTTTTCTATCATGATAGTTTTCTATCATGATAGTTTTTTCTATTATGATAGTTTTTTCTTTCATGATAGTTTTTTCTGTCACGATAGTTTTTTGTATCACGATAGTTTTTTCTAACACGATAGTTTTTTCTATCATGATAGTTTTTTATATCACGATAGTTTTTTCTATCATGATAGTTTTTTCTATCACGATAGTTTTTTCTATCATGATAGTTTTTTATATCACGATAGTTTTTTCTATCATGATAGTTTTTTCTATCACGATAGTTTTTTCTATCATGATAGTTTTTTCTATCACGATAGGTTTTTCTTTCATGATAGTTTTTTCTATCACGATAGTTTTTTCTATTAGGATAGTTTTTTCTATCACGATAGGTTTTTCTATCATGATAGTTTTTTCTATTATGATAGTTTTTTCTATCATGATAGTTTTTTCTATCATGATAGTTTTTTCTATCACGATAGTTTTTTCTATCATGATAGTTTTTTCTATCACGATAGGTTTTTCTTTCATGATAGTTTTTTCTATCACGATAGTTTTTTCTATTAGGATAGTTTTTTCTATCACGATAGGTTTTTCTATCATGATAGTTTTTTCTATTATGATAGTTTTTTCTATCATGATAGTTTTTTATATCACGATAGTTTTTTCTATCATGATAGTTTTTTCTATCACGATAGTTTTTTCTATCATGATAGTTTTTTCTATCACGATAGGTTTTTCTTTCATGATAGTTTTTTCTATCACGATAGTTTTTTCTATTAGGATAGTTTTTTCTATCACGATAGGTTTTTCTATCATGATAGTTTTTTCTATTATGATAGTTTTTTCTATCATGATAGTTTTTTCTATCATGATAGTTTTTTCTATCACGATAGTTTTTTCTATCATGATAGTTTTTTCTATCACGATAGTTTTTTCTATCATGATAGTTTTTTCTATCATGATAGTTTTTTCTTTCATGATAGTTTTTTCTATCACGATAGTTTTTTCTATTATGATAGTTTTTTCTATCACGATAGGTTTTTCTATCATGATAGTTTTTTCTATTATGATAGTTTTTTCTATCATGATAGTTTTTTCTATCATGATAGTTTTTTCTATCACGATAGTTTTTTCTATCATGATAATTTTTTCTATCATGATAGTTTTTTCTATCGTGATAGTTTTTTCTATCTTGATAGTTTTTTCTATCACGATAGTTTTTTCTATCATGATAGTTTTTTCTATCATGATAGTTTTTTCTATCATGATAGTTTTTTCTATCACGATAGTTTTTTCTATCATGATAGTTTTTTCTATCATGATAGTTTTTTCTGTCATGATAGTTTTTTCTATCACGATAGTTTTTTCTATCATGATAGTTTCTTCTATCATGATAATTTTTTCTATCATGAAAGTTTTTTCTATCACGATAGTTTTTTCTATCATGATAGTTTTTTCTATCATGATAGTTTTTTCTATCACGATAGTTTTTTCTATCATGATAGTTTTTTCTATCATGGTAGTTTTTTCTATCACGATAGTTTTTTCTATCATGATAGTTTTTTCTATCATGATAGTTTTTTCTATCACGATAGTTTTTTCTATCACGATAGTTTTTTCTATCATGATAGTTTTTTCTATCATGATAGTTTTTTCTATCATGAAAGTTTTTTCTATCACGATAGTTTTTTCTATCACGATAGTTTTTTCTATCATGATAGTTTTTTCTATCACGATAGTTTTTTCTATCATGATAGTTTTTTCTATCATGGTAGTTTTTTCTATCACGATAGTTTTTTCTATCATGATAGTTTTTTCTTTCATGATAGTTTTTTCTATCACGATAGTTTTTTCTATTATGATAGTTTTTTCTATCACGATAGGTTTTTCTATCATGATAGTTTTTTCTATTATGATAGTTTTTTCTTTCATGATAGTTTTTTCTGTCACGATAGTTTTTTGTATCACGATAGTTTTTTCTAACACGATAGTTTTTTCTATCATGATAGTTTTTTATATCACGATAGTTTTTTCTATCATGATAGTTTTTTCTATTATGATAGTTTTTTCTATCACGATAGGTTTTTCTATCATGATAGTTTTTTCTATCATGATAGTTTTTTTTATCATGATAGTTTTTTCTATCATGATAGTTTCTTCTATCATGATAATTTTTTCTATCATGAAAGTTTTTTCTATCACGATAGTTTTTTCTATCATGATAGTTTTTTCTATCATGATAGTTTTTTCTATCACGATAGTTTTTTCTATCATGATAGTTTTTTCTATCATGGTAGTTTTTTCTATCACGATAGTTTTTTCTATCATGATAGTTTTTTCTATCATGATAGTTTTTTCTATCATGATAGTTTTTTCTATCATGGTAGTTTTTTCTATCACGATAGTTTTTTCTATCATGATAGTTTTTTCTATCATGGTAGTTTTTTCTATCACGATAGTTTTTTCTATCATGATAGTTTTTTCTATCATGATAGTTTTTTCTATCACGATAGTTTTTTCTATCATGATAGTTTTTTCTATCACGATAGTTTTTTCTATCATGATAGTTTCTTCTATCATGATAATTTTTTCTATCATGAAAGTTTTTTCTATCACGATAGTTTTTTCTATCATGATAGTTTTTTCTATAATGATAGTTTTTTCTATCACGATAGTTTTTTCTATCATGATAGTTTTTTCTATCATGGTAGTTTTTTCTATCACGATAGTTTTTTCTATCATGATAGTTTTTTCTTTCATGATAGTTTTTTCTATCACGATAGTTTTTTCTATTATGATAGTTTTTTCTATCACGATAGGTTTTTCTATCATGATAGTTTTTTCTATTATGATAGTTTTTTCTTTCATGATAGTTTTTTCTGTCACGATAGTTTTTTGTATCACGATAGTTTTTTCTAACACGATAGTTTTTTCTATCATGATAGTTTTTTATATCACGATAGTTTTTTCTATCATGATAGTTTTTTCTATTATGATAGTTTTTTCTATCACGATAGGTTTTTCTATCATGATAGTTTTTTCTATCATGATAGTTTTTTCTATCACGATAGTTTTTTCTATCATGATAGTTTCTTCTATCATGATAATTTTTTCTATCATGAAAGTTTTTTCTATCACGATAGTTTTTTCTATCATGATAGTTTTTTCTATCATGATAGTTTTTTCTATCACGATAGTTTTTTCTATCATGATAGTTTTTTCTATCATGGTAGTTTTTTCTATCACGATAGTTTTTTCTATCATGATAGTTTTTTCTATCATGATAGTTTTTTCTATCATGATAGTTTTTTCTATCATGATAGTTTTTTCTATCACGTAGTTTTTTCTATCATTATAGTTTTTCTATCATGATAGTTTTTTCTATCATGATAGTTTTTTCTATCACGATAGTTTTTTCTATCATGATAGTTTTTTCTATCATGATAATTTTTTCTATCATGAAAGTTATTTCTATCACGATAGTTTTTTCTATCATGATAGTTTTTTCTCTCATGATAGTTTTTTCTATCACGATAGTTTTTTCTATCATGATAGTTTTTTCTATCATAATAGTTTTTTCTATCACGATAGTTTTTTCTATCATGATAGTTTTTTCTATCACGATAGTTTTTTCTATTATGATAGTTTTTTCTATCACGATAGGTTTTTCTTTCATGATAGTTTTTTCTATCACGATAGTTTTTTCTATTATGATAGTTTTTTCTATCACGATAGTTTTTTCTATCATGATAGTTTTTTCTATTATGATAGTTTTTTCTATCATGATAGTTTTTTCTATCATGATAGTTTTTTCTATCACGATAGTTTTTTCTATCATGATAGTTTTTTATATCACGATAGTTTTTTCTATCATGATAGTTTTTTCTATAACGATAGTTTTTTCTATCATGATAGTTTTTTCTATCACGATAGGTTTTTCTTTCATGATAGTTTTTTCTATCACGATAGTTTTTTCTATTATGATAGTTTTTTCTATCACGATAGTTTTTTATATCACGATAGTTTTTTCTATCATGATAGTTTTTTCTGTCACGATAGTTTTTTCTATCATGATAGTTTTTTATATCACGATAGTTTTTTCTATCATGATAGTTTTTTCTATTATGATAGTTTTTTCTATCATGATAGTTTTCTCTATCACGATAGGTTTTTCTTTCATGATAGTTTTTTCTATCACGATAGTTTTTTCTATTATGATAGTTTTTTCTATCACGATAGGTTTTTCTATCATGATAGTTTTTTCTATTATGATAGTTTTTTCTATCATGATAGTTTTTTCTATCATGATAGTTTTTTCTATCACGATAGTTTTTTCTATCATGATAATTTTTTCTATCATGATAGTTTTTTCTATCACGATAGGTTTTCCTTTCATGATAGTTTTTTCTATCACGATAGTTTTTTCTATTATGATAGTTTTTTCTATCACGATAGGTTTTTCTATCATGATAGTTTTTTCTATTATGATAGTTTTTTCTATCATGATAGTTTTTTCTATCATGATAGTTTTTTCTATCACGATAGTTTTTTCTATCATGATAGTTTTTTCTATCACGATAGTTTTTTCTATCATGATAGTTTTTTCTATCATGATAGTTTTTTCTTTCATGATAGTTTTTTCTATCACGATAGTTTTTTCTATTATGATAGTTTTTTCTATCACGATAGGTTTTTCTATCATGATAGTTTTTTCTATCATGATAGTTTTTTCTATCATGATAGTTTTTTCTATCACGATAGTTTTTTCTATCATGATAATTTTTTCTATCATGATAGTTTTTTCTATCGTGATAGTTTTTTCTATCTTGATAGTTTTTTCTATCACGATAGTTTTTTCTATCATGATAGTTTTTTCTATCATGATAGTTTTTTCTATCATGATAGTTTTTTCTATCACGATAGTTTTTTCTATCATGATAGTTTTTTCTATCATTATAGTTTTTTCTATCATGATAGTTTTTTCTATCACGATAGTTTTTTCTATCATGATAGTTTTTTCTATCACGATAGTTTTTTCTATTATGATAGTTTTTTCTATCACGATAGGTTTTTCTATCATGATAGTTTTTTCTATCATGATAGTTTTTTCTATCACGATAGTTTTTTCTATAATGATAGTTTCTTCTATCATGATAATTTTTTCTATCATGAAAGTTTTTTCTATCACGATAGTTTTTTCTATCATGATAGTTTTTTCTATCATGATAGTTTTTTCTATCACGATAGTTTTTTCTATCATGATAGTTTTTTCTATCATGGTAGTTTTTTCTATCACGATAGTTTTTTCTATCATGATAGTTTTTTCTATCATGATAGTTTTTTCTATCACGTAGTTTTTTCTATCATTATAGTTTTTCTATCATGATAGTTTTTTCTATCATGATAGTTTTTTCTATCACGATAGTTTTTTCTATCATGATAGTTTTTTCTATCATGATAATTTTTTCTATCATGAAAGTTATTTCTATCACGATAGTTTTTTCTATCATGATAGTTTTTTCTCTCATGATAGTTTTTTCTATCACGATAGTTTTTTCTATCATGATAGTTTTTTCTATCATGATAGTTTTTTCTATCATAATAGTTTTTTCTATCACGATAGTTTTTTCTATCATGATAGTTTTTTCTATCATGATAGTTTTTTCTATCATGATAGTTTTTCTATCATGATAGTTTTTTCTATTATGATAGTTTTTTCTATCACGATAGTTTTTTCTATCATGATAATTTTTTCTATCATGATAGTTTTTCTATCATGATAATTTTTTCTATCATGAAAGTTTTTTCTATCAAGATAGTTTTTTCTATCATGTTAGTTTTTTCTATCATGATAGTTTTTTCTATCATGATAGTTTTTTTTATCATGATAGTTTTTTCTATCATGATAGTTTTTTCTATCATGATAGTTTTTTCTATTATGATAGTTTTTTCTATCATGATAGTTTTTTCTATCATGATAGTTTTTTCTATTATGATAGTTTTTTCTATCACGATAGTTTTTTCGTGATAGTTTTTTCTATCATGATAGTTTTTTCTATCATGATAGTTTTTTCTATTATGATAGTTTTTTCTATCACGATAGTTTTTTCTATCATGGTAGTTTTTTCTATCATGATAGTTTTTTCTATCATTATAATTTTTTCTATCATGAAAGTTTTTTCTATCACGATAGTTTTTTCTATCATGATAGTTTTTTCTATCATGATAGTTTTTTCTATCATGATAGTTTTTTCTATCATGATAGTTTTTTCTATCATGATAGTTTTTTCTATTATGATAGTTTTTTCTATCACGATAGTTTTTTCTATCATGATAGTTTTTTCTATCATGATAGTTTTTTCTATCATGATAGTTTTTTCTATTATGATAGTTTTTTCTATCACGATAGTTTTTTCTATCATGATAGTTTTTTCTATCATGATAGTTTTTTCTATCATGATAGTTTTTTCTATTATGATAGTTTTTTCTATCACGATAGTTTTTTCTATCATGATAGTTTTTTCTATCATGATAGTTTTTTCTATCACGATAGTTTTTTCTATCATGATAGTTTTTTCTATCATGATAGTTTTTTCTATCATGATAGTTTTTTCTATCATGGTAGTTTTTTCTATCACGATAGTTTTTTCTATCATGATAATTTTTTCTATCATGATAGTTTTTCTATCATGATAATTTTTTCTATCATGAAAGTTTTTTCTATCACGATAGTTTTTTCTATCATGATAGTTTTTTCTATCATGATAGTTTTTTCTATCATGATAGTTTTTTCTATCATGATAGTTTTTTCTATCATGATAGTTTTTTCTATTATGATAGTTTTTTCTATCACGATAGTTTTTTCTATCATGATAGTTTTTTCTATCATGATAGTTTTTTCTATCATGATAGTTTTTTATTATGATAGTTTTTTCTATCACGATAGTTTTTTCTCTCATGATAGTTTTTTCTATCATGGTAGTTTTTTCTATCACGATAGTTTTTTCTATCATGATAGTTTTTTCTTTCATGATAGTTTTTTCTATCATGATAGTTTTTTCTATCATGATAGTTTTTTCTATCATGATAGTTTTTTCTATCATGATAGTTTTTTCTATCATGATAGTTTTTTCTATCATGATAGTTTTTTCTATCACGATAGTTTTTTCTATCATGATTGTTTTTTCTATCACGATAGTTTTTTCTATCATGATAGTTTTTTCTATTATGATAGTTTTTTCTATCACGATAGTTTTTTCTATCATGATAGTTTTTTCTATCATGATAGTTTTTTCTATCATGATAGTTTTTTATTATGATAGTTTTTTCTATCACGATAGTTTTTTCTCTCATGATAGTTTTTTCTATCATGGTAGTTTTTTCTATCACGATAGTTTTTTCTATCATGATAGTTTTTTCTTTCATGATAGTTTTTTCTATCATGATAGTTTTTTCTATCATGATAGTTTTTTCTATCATGATAGTTTTTTCTATCATGATAGTTTTTTCTATCATGATAGTTTTTTCTATCATGATAGTTTTTTCTATTATGATAGTTTTTTCTATCACGATAGTTTTTTCTATCATGATAGTTTTTTCTATCATGGTAGTTTTTTCTATCACGATAGTTTTTTCTATCATGATAATTTTTTCTATCATGATAGTTTTTCTATCATGATAATTTTTTCTATCATGAAAGTTTTTTCTATCACGATAGTTTTTTCTATCATGATAGTTTTTTCTATCATGATAGTTTTTTCTATCATGATAGTTTTTTCTATCATGATAGTTTTTTCTATCATGATAGTTTTTTCTATCATGATAGTTTTTTCTATCACGATAGTTTTTTCTATCATGATAGCTTTTTCTATCATGATAGTTTTTTCTATCATGATAGTTTTTTCTATTATGGTAGTTTTTTCTATCACGATAGTTTTTTCTATCATGATAGTTTTTTCTATCATGATAGTTTTTTCTATCATGATAGTTTTTTCTATCACGTAGTTTCTTCTATCATTATAGTTTTTCTATCATGATAGTTTTTTCTATCATGATAGTTTTTTCTATCATGATAGTTTTTTCTATCATGATAGTTTTTTCTATCATGATAATTTTTTCTATCATGAAAGTTTTTTCTATCACGATAGTTTTTTCTATCATGATAGTTTTTTCTATCACGATAGTTTTTTCTATCATGATAGTTTTTTCTATCATGATAGTTTTTTCTCTCATGATAGTTTTTTCTATCATGGTAGTTTTTTCTATCACGATAGTTTTTTCTATCATGATAGTTTTTTCTATCATGATAGTTTTTTCTATCATGATAGTTTTTTCTATCACGATAGTTTTTTCTATCATGATAGTTTTTTCTATCATGATAGTTTTTTCTATCACGATAGTTTTTTCTATCATCATAGTTTTTTCTATCATGATAGTTTTTTCTATCATGATAGTTTTTTCTATCATGGTAGTTTTTTCTATCACGATAGTTTTTTCTATCACGATAGTTTTTTCTATCATGATAGTTTTTTCTATCACGATAGTTTTTTCTATCATGATAGTTTTTTCTATCATGATAGTTTTTTCTCTCATGATAGTTTTTTCTATCATGATAGTTTTTTCTATCATGATTGTTTTTTCTATCACGATAGTTTTTTCTATCATGATAGTTTTTTCTATCACGATAGTTTTTTCTATCATGATTGTTTTTTCTATCACGATAGTTTTTTCTATCATGATAGTTTTTTCTATCACGATAGTTTTTTCTATCATGATTGTTTTTTCTATCACGATAGTTTTTTCTATCATGATAGTTTTTCTATCATGATAGTTTTTTCTATCATGATAGTTTTTTCTATCATGATAGTTTTTTCTATCATGATAGTTTTTTCTATCATGATAATTTTTTCTATCATGAAAGTTTTTTCTATCACGATAGTTTTTTCTATCATGATAGTTTTTTCTATCACGATAGTTTTTTCTATCATGATAGTTTTTTCTATCATGATAGTTTTTTCTCTCATGATAGTTTTTTCTATCATGATAGTTTTTTCTATCATGATAGTTTTTTCTATCACGATAGTTTTTTCTATCATGATTGTTTTTTCTATCACGATAGTTTTTTCTATCATGATAGTTTTTTCTATCACGATAGTTTTTTCTATCATGATAGTTTTTTCTATCATGATAGTTTTTTCTCTCATGATAGTTTTTTCTATCATGGTAGTTTTTTCTATCACGATAGTTTTTTCTATCATGATAGTTTTTTCTTTCATGATAGTTTTTTCTATCATGATTGTTTTTTCTATCACGACAGTTTTTTCTATCATGATAGTTTTTTCTGTCATGATAGTTTTTTCTATCATGATAGTTTTTTCTATCACGATAGTTTTTTCTCTCATGATAGTTTTTTCTATCATGATAGTTTTTTCTATCACGATAGTTTTTTCTATCATGATTGTTTTTTCTATCACGACAGTTTTTTCTATCATGATAGTTTTTTCTGTCATGATAGTTTTTTCTATCATGATAGTTTTTTCTATTATGATAGTTTTTTCTATCACGATAGTTTTTTCTATCATGATAGTTTTTTCTATCATGATAGTTTTTTCTATCATGATAGTTTTTTCTATTATGATAGTTTTTTCTATCACGATAGTTTTTTCTATCATGATAGTTTTTTCTATCATGATAGTTTTTTCTATCACGATAGTTTTTTCTATCATGATAGTTTTTTCTATCATGATAGTTTTTTCTATCACGATAGTTTTTTCTATCATGATAGTTTTTTCTATCATGATAGTTTTTTCTATCATGATAGTTTTTTCTATCACGATAGTTTTTTCTATCATGATAGTTTTTTCTATCATGATAGTTTTTTCTATCACGATAGTTTTTTCTATCATCATAGTTTTTTCTATCATGATAGTTTTTTCTATCATGATAGTTTTTTCTATCATGGTAGTTTTTTCTATCACGATAGTTTTTTCTATCACGATAGTTTTTTCTATCATGATAGTTTTTTCTATCATGATAGTTTTTTCTATCATGATAGTTTTTTCTATTATGATAGTTTTTTCTATCACGATAGTTTTTTCTATCATGATAGTTTTTTCTATCATGATAGTTTTTTCTATCACGATAGTTTTTTCTATCATGATAGTTTTTTCTATCATGATAGTTTTTTCTATCATGATAGTTTTTTCTATTATGATAGTTTTTTCTATCACGATAGTTTTTTCTATCATGATAGTTTTTTCTATCATGATAGTTTTTTCTATCATGATAGTTTTTTCTAATGTGATAGTTTTTTCTATCATGATAGTTTTTTCTATCATGATAGTTTCTTCTATCACGATAGATTTTTTATCCTGATAGTTTTTTCTATCATGATAGTTTTTTCTATCATGATAGTTTTTTCTATCACGATAGTTTTTTCTATCATGATAGTTTTTTCTATCATGATAGTTTTTTCTATCATGATAGTTTTTTCTATCATGATAGTTTTTTCTATCATGATAGTTTTTTCTATCACGATAGTTCTTTCTATTATGATAGTTTTTTCTATCACGATAGTATTTTCTATCATGATAGGTTTTTCTATCATGATAGTTTTTTCTATCATGATAGTTTTTTCTATCGTGATAGTTTTTTCTATCATGATAGTTTTTTCTATCATGATAGTTTTTTCTATCACGAAAGTTTTTTTCTATCATGATAGTTTTTTCTATCATGACAGTTTTTTCTATCATGATAATTTTTTCTATCACGATAGTTTTTTCTATCATGATAATTTTTTCTATCATGATAGTTTTTTCTATCGTGATAGTTTTTTATATCATGATAGTTTTTTCTATCATGATAGTTTTTTCTATCACGATAGTTTTTTTTATCATGATAGTTTTTTCTATCATGATAGTTTTTTCTATCATGATAGTTTTTTCTATCATGATAGTTTTTTCTATCATGATAGTTTTTTCTATCATGATAGTTTTTCTATCATGATAGTTTCTTTTATCATGATAGTTTTTTCTATCATGATAGTTTTTTCTATCACGATAGTTTTTTCTATCATGATAGTTTTTTCTATCATGATAGTTTTTTCTATCATGATAGTTTTTTCTATCACGATAGTTTTTTCTATCATGATAGTTTTTTCTATCATGATAGTTTTTTCTATCATGATAGTTTTTTCTATTATGATAGTTTTTTCTATTGTGATAGTTTTTTCTATCATGATAGTTTTTTCTATCATGATAGTTTTTTCTCTCATGATAGTTTTTTCTATCATGATAGTTTTTTCTATTATGATAGTTTTTTCTATCACGATAGTTTTTTCTATCATGATAGTTTTTTCTATCATGATAGTTTTTTCTATCATGATAGTTTTTTCTATTATGATAGTTTTTTCTATCACGATAGTTTTTTCTATCATGATAGTTTTTTCTATCACGATAGTTCTTTCTATTATGATAGTTTTTTCTATCACGATAGTATTTTCTATCACGATAGTTTTTTCTATCATGATAGTTTTTTCTATCATGATAGTTTTTTCTATCACGATAGTTTTTTCTATCATGATAGTTTTTTCTATCATGATAGTTTTTCTATCACGATAGTTTTTTCTATCATGATAGTTTTTTCTATCATGATAGTTTTTTCTATCATGATAGTTTTTTCTATCACGATAGTTTTTTCTATCATGATAGTTTTTTCTATCATGATAGTTTTTTCTATCACGATAGTTTTTTCTATCATCATAGTTTTTTCTATCATGATAGTTTTTTCTATCATGATAGTTTTTTCTATCATGGTAGTTTTTTCTATCACGATAGTTTTTTCTATCACGATAGTTTTTTCTATCATGATAGTTTTTTCTATCATGATAGTTTTTTCTATCATGATAGTTTTTTCTATTATGATAGTTTTTTCTATCACGATAGTTTTTTCTATCATGATAGTTTTTTCTATCATGATAGTTTTTTCTATCACGATAGTTTTTTCTATCATGATAGTTTTTTCTATCATGATAGTTTTTTCTATCATGATAGTTTTTTCTATTATGATAGTTTTTTCTATCACGATAGTTTTTTCTATCATGATAGTTTTTTCTATCATGATAGTTTTTTCTATCATGATAGTTTTTTCTATTGTGATAGTTTTTTCTATCATGATAGTTTTTTCTATCATGATAGTTTTTTCTATCACGATAGATTTTTTATCATGATAGTTTTTTCTATCATGATAGTTTTTTCTATCATGATAGTTTTTTCTATCACGATAGTTTTTTCTATCATGATAGTTTTTTCTATCATGATAGTTTTTTCTATCATGATAGTTTTTTCTATCATGATAGTTTTTTCTATCATGATAGTTTTTTCTATCACTATAGTTTTTTCTATCACGATAGTTTTTTCTATCATGATAGTTTTTTCTATCATGATAGTTTTTTCTATCACGATAGTTTTTTCTATCATGATAGTTTTTTCTATCATGATAGTTTTTTCTATCACGATAGTTTTTTCTATCATGATAGTTTTTTCTATCATGATAGTTTTTTCTATCATGATAGTTTTTTCTATCACGATAGTTTTTTCTATCATGATAGTTTTTTCTATCATGATAGTTTTTTCTATCATGATAGTTTTTTCTATCACGATAGTTTTTTCTATCATGATAGTTTTTTCTATCACGATAGTTTTTTCTATCATGATAGTTTTTTCTATCATGATAGTTTTTTCTATCACGATAGTTTTTTCTATCATCATAGTTTTTTCTATCATGATAGTTTTTTCTATCATGATAGTTTTTTCTATCATGGTAGTTTTTTCTATCACGATAGTTTTTTCTATCACGATAGTTTTTTCTATCATGATAGTTTTTTCTATCATGATAGTTTTTTCTATCATGATAGTTTTTTCTATTATGATAGTTTTTTCTATCACGATAGTTTTTTCTATCATGATAGTTTTTTCTATCATGATAGTATTTTCTATCATAATAGTTTTTTCTATTATGATAGTTTTTTCTATCACGATAGTTTTTTCTATCATGATAGTTTTTTCTATCATGATAGTTTTTTCTATCACGATTGTTTTTTCTATCATGATAGTTTTTTCTATCATGATAGTTTTTTCTATCACGATAGTTTTTTCTATCACGATAGTTTTTTCTATCATGATAGTTTTTTCTATCATGAAAGTTTTTTCTATCATGATAGTTTTTTCTATCACGATAGTTTTTTCTATCATGATAGTTTTTTCTATCATGATAGTTTATTCTATCATGATAGTTTTTTCTATCACGATAGTTTTTTCTATCATGATAGTTTTTTCTATCATGATAGTTTTTTCTATCACGATAGTTTTTTCTATCATGATAATTTTTTCTATCATGATAGTTTTTCTATCATGATAATTTTTTCTATCATGATAGTTTTTTCTATCACGATAGTTTTTTCTATCATGATAGTTTTTTCTATCATGATAGTTTTTTCTATCATGATAGTTTTTTCTATCACGATAGTTTTTTCTATCATGATAGTTTTTTCTATCATGATAGTTTTTTCTATCATGATAGTTTTTTCTATTATGATAGTTTTTTCTATCACGATAGTTTTTTCTATCATGATAGTTTTTTCTATCATGATAGTTTTTTCTATCATGATAGTTTTTTCTATTGTGATAGTTTTTTCTATCATGATAGTTTTTTCTATCATGATAGTTTTTTCTATCACGATAGATTTTTTATCATGATAGTTTTTTCTATCATGATAGTTTTTTCTATCATGATAGTTTTTTCTATCACGATAGTTTTTTCTTTCATGATAGTTTTTTCTATCATAATAGTTTTTTCTATCATGATAGTTTTTTCTATCATGATAGTTTTTTCTATCATGATAGTTTTTTCTATCACGATAGTTCATTCTATTATGATAGTTTTTTCTATCACGATAGTATTTTCTATCATGATAGTTTTTTCTATCATGATAGTTTTTTCTATCATGATAGTTTTTTCTATCGTGATAGTTTTTTCTATCATGATAGTTTTTTCTATCATGATAGTTTTTTCTATCACGATAGTTTTTTTCTATCATGATAGTTTTTTCTATCATGACAGTTTTTTCTATCATGATAATTTTTTCTATCACGATAGTTTTTTCTATCATGATAATTTTTTCTATCATGATAGTTTTTTCTATCGTGATAGTTTTTTATATCATGATAGTTTTTTCTATCATGATAGTTTTTTCTATCACGATAGTTTTTTTTATCATGATAGTTTTTTCTATCATGATAGTTTTTTCTATCATGATAGTTTTTTCTATCATGATAGTTTTTTCTATCATGATAGTTTTTTCTATCATGATAGTTTTTCTATCATGATAGTTTCTTTTATCATGATAGTTTTTTCTATCATGATAGTTTTTTCTATCACGATAGTTTTTTCTATCATGATAGTTTTTTCTATCATGATAGTTTTTTCTATCATGATAGTTTTTTCTATCACGATAGTTTTTTCTATCACGCTAGTTTTTTCTATCACGCTAGTTTTTCTATCATGATAGTTTTTTCTATCACGATAGTTTTTTCTATCATGATAGTTTTTTCTATCATAATAGTTTTTTCTATCATGATAGTTTTTTCTATCATGATAGTTTTTTCTATCATGATAGTTTTTTCTATCACGATAGTTTTTTCTATCACGATAGTTTTTTCTATCATGATAGTTTTTTCTATCATGATAGTTTTTTCTATCACGATAGTTTTTTCTATCATGATAGTTTTTTCTATCATGATAGTTTTTTCTATCACGATAGTTTTTTCTATCATGATAGTTTTTTCTATCATGATAGTTTTTTCTATCATGATAGTTTTTTCTATCACGATAGTTTTTTCTATCATGATAGTTTTTTCTATCATGATAGTTTTTTCTATCATGATAGTTTTTTCTATCACGATAGTTTTTTCTATCATGATAGTTTTTTCTATCACGATAGTTTTTTCTATCATGATAGTTTTTTCTATCATGATAGTTTTTTCTATCACGATAGTTTTTTCTATCATCATAGTTTTTTTCTATCATGATAGTTTTTTCTATCATGATAGTTTTTTCTATCATGGTAGTTTTTTCTATCACGATAGTTTTTTCTATCACGATAGTTTTTTCTATCATGATAGTTTTTTTCTATCATGATAGTTTTTTCTATCATGATAGTTTTTTCTATTATGATAGTTTTTTCTATCATGATAGTTTTTTCTATCATGATAGTTTTTTCTATCGTGATAGTTTTTTATATCGTGATAGTTTTTTATATCATGATAGTTTTTTCTATCACGATAGTTTTTTCTATCACGATAGTTTTTTCTATCACGATAGTTTTTTCTATCATGATAGTTTTTTCTATTATGATAGTTTTTTCTATCACGATAGTTTTTTCTATCATGATAGTTTTTTCTATCATGATAGTTTTTTCTATCATGATAGTTTTTTCTATTGTGATAGTTTTTTCTATCATGATAGTTTTTTCTATCATGATAGTTTTTTCTATCACGATAGATTTTTTATCATGATAGTTTTTTCTATCATGATAGTTTTTTCTATCATGATAGTTTTTTCTATCACGATAGTTTTTTCTAACATGGTAGTTTTTTCTATCACGATAGTTTTTTCTATCATGATAGTTTTTTCTATCATGATAGTTTTTTCTATCATGATAGTTTTTTTCTATCATGATAGTTTTTTCTATCATGATAGTTTTTTCTATCGTGATAGTTTTTTATATCGTGATAGTTTTTTATATCATCATAGTTTTTTCTATCATGATAGTTTTTTCTATCATGATAATTTTTTCTATCATGATAGTTTTTTCTATCGTGATAGTTTTTTATATCATGATAGTTTTTTCTATCATGATAGTTTTTTCTATCACGATAGTTTTTTTTATCATGATAGTTTTTTCTATCATGATAGTTTTTTCTATCATGATAGTTTTTTCTATCATGATAGTTTTTTTCTATCATGATAGTTTTTTCTATCATGATAGTTTTTCTATCATGATAGTTTCTTTTATCATGATAGTTTTTTCTATCATGATAGTTTTTTCTATCACGATAGTTTTTTCTATCATGATAGTTTTTTCTATCATGATAGTTTTTTTCTATCATGATAGTTTTTTCTATCACGATAGTTTTTTCTATCACGCTAGTTTTTTCTATCACGCTAGTTTTTCTATCATGATAGTTTTTTCTATCACGATAGTTTTTTCTATCATGATAGTTTTTTCTATCATGATAGTTTTTTCTATCATGATAGTTTTTTCTATCATGATAGTTTTTTCTATTGTGATAGTTTTTTCTATCATGATAGTTTTTTCTATCATGATAGTTTTTTCTATCACGATTGTTTTTTTCTATCATGATAGTTTTTTCTATCATGATAGTTTTTCTATCACGATAGTTTTTTCTATCACGATAGTTTTTTCTATCATGATAGTTTTTTCTATCATGAAAGTTTTTTCTATCATGATAGTTTTTTCTATCACGATAGTTTTTTCTATCATGATAGTTTTTTCTATCATGATAGTTTATTCTATCATGATAGTTTTTTCTATCACGATAGTAGTTTCTATCATGATAGTTTTTTCTATCATGATAGTTTTTTCTATCACGATAGTTTTTTCTATCATGATAATTTTTTCTATCATGATAGTTTTTCTATCATGATAATTTTTTCTATCATGATAGTTTTTTCTATCACGATAGTTTTTTCTATCATGATAGTTTTTTCTATCATGATAGTTTTTTCTATCATGATAGTTTTTTCTATCACGATAGTTTTTTCTATCATGATAGTTTTTTCTATCATGATAGTTTTTTTCTATCATGATAGTTTTTTCTATTATGATAGTTTTTTCTATCACGATAGTTTTTTCTATCATGATAGTTTTTTCTATCATGATAGTTTTTTCTATCATGATAGTTTTTTCTATTGTGATAGTTTTTTCTATCATGATAGTTTTTTCTATCATGATAGTTTTTTCTATCACGATAGATTTTTTATCATGATAGTTTTTTCTATCATGATAGTTTTTTCTATCATGATAGTTTTTTCTATCACGATAGTTTTTTCTTTCATGATAGTTTTTTCTATCATAATAGTTTTTTCTATCATGATAGTTTTTTCTATCATGATAGTTTTTTCTATCATGATAGTTTTTTTCTATCACGATAGTTCATTCTATTATGATAGTTTTTTCTATCACGATAGTATTTTCTATCATGATAGTTTTTTCTATCATGATAGTTTTTTCTATCATGATAGTTTTTTCTATCGTGATAGTTTTTTCTATCATGATAGTTTTTTCTATCATGATAGTTTTTTCTATCACGATAGTTTTTTTCTATCATGATAGTTTTTTCTATCACGATAGTTTTTTCTATCATGATAATTTTTTCTATCATGATAGTTTTTTCTATCGTGATAGTTTTTTATATCATGATAGTTTTTTCTATCATGATAGTTTTTTCTATCACGATAGTTTTTTTTTATCATGATAGTTTTTTCTATCATGATAGTTTTTTCTATCATGATAGTTTTTTTCTATCATGATAGTTTTTTTCTATCATGATAGTTTTTTCTATCATGATAGTTTTTCTATCATGATAGTTTTCTTTTATCATGATAGTTTTTTCTATCATGATAGTTTTTTCTATCACGATAGTTTTTTCTATCATGATAGTTTTTTCTATCATGATAGTTTTTTCTATCATGATAGTTTTTTCTATCACGATAGTTTTTTCTATCACGCTAGTTTTTTCTATCACGCTAGTTTTTCTATCATGATAGTTTTTCTATCATGATAGTTTTTTCTATCATGATAGTTTTTTCTATCATGATAGTTTTTTCTATCATGATAGTTTTTTCTATCATGATAGTTTTTTCTATCACGATAGTTTTTTCTATCATGATAGTTTTTTCTCTAATGATAGTTTTTTCTATCACGATAGTTTTTTCTATCACGATAGTTTTTTTTATCACGATAGTTTTTTCTATCATGATAGTTTTTTCTCTAATGATAGTTTTTTCTATCACGATAGTTTTTTCTATCATGATAGTTTTTTCTATCACGATAGTTTTTTCTATCATGATAGTTTTTTTTATCACGATAGTTTTTTCTATCATGATAGTTTTTTCTATCACGATAGTTTTTTCTATCATGATAGTTTTTCTATCACGATAGTTTTTTCTATCATGATAGTTTTTCTATCATGATAGTTTTTTCTATCATGATAGTTTTTTTTATCACGATAGTTTTTTCTATCATGATAGTTTTTTCTCTAATGATAGTTTTTTCTATCACGATAGTTTTTTCTATCATGATAGTTCTTTCTATCACGATAGTTTTTTCTATCACGATAGTTTTTTCTATCATGATAGTTTTTTCTCTAATGATAGTTTTTTCTATCACGATAGTTTTTTCTATCACGATAGTTTTTTTTATCACGATAGTTTTTTCTATCATGATAGTTTTTTCTATCACGATAGTTTTTTCTATCATGATAGTTTTTTCTATCATGATAGTTTTTTCTATCATGATAGTTTTTTCTATCATGATAATTTTTTCTATCATGAAAGTTTTTTCTATCACGATAGTTTTTTCTATCATGATAGTTTTTTCTATCATGATAGTTTTTTCTATCACGATAGTTTTTTCTATCATGATTGTTTTTTCTATCACGATAGTTTTTTCTATCATGATAGTTTTTTCTATCACGATAGTTTTTTCTATCATGATAGTTTTTTCTATCATGATAGTTTTTTCTATCATGATAGTTTTTTCTAACATGGTAGTTTTTTCTATCACGATAGTTTTTTCTATCATGATAGTTTTTTCTATCATGGTAGTTTTTTCTATCACGATAGTTTTTTCTATCATGATAGTTTTTTCTATTATGATAGTTTTTTCTATCACGATAGTTTTTTCTATCATGATAGTTTTTTCTATCATGATAGTTTTTTTCTATCACGATAGTTTTTTCTATCACGATAGTTTTTTCTATCATGATAGTTTTTTCTATCATGATAGTTTTTTCTATCATGATAGTTTTTTCTATCATGATAGTTTTTTCTATCATGATAGTTTTTTCTATCATGATAGTTTTTTTCTATCATGGTAGTTTTTTCTATCACGATAGTTTTTTCTATCATGATAGTTTTTTTCTATCATGGTAGTTTTTTCTATCACGATAGTTTTTTCTATCATGATAGTTTTTTTCTATCATGATAGTTTTTTCTATCATGATAGTTTTTTCTATCATGATAGTTTTTTCTATTATGATAGTTTTTTCTATCGCGATAGTTTTTTCTATCATGATAGTTTTTTCTATCATGATAGTTTTTTCTATCACGATAGTTTTTTCTATCACGATAGTTTTTTCTATCATGATAGTTTTTTCTATCATGATAGTTTTTTCTATCATGATAGTTTTTTTCTATCATGATAGTTTTTTCTATCATGATAGTTTTTTCTATCATGATAGTTTTTTCTATCATGGTAGTTTTTTCTATCACGATAGTTTTTTCTATCATGATAGTTTTTTCTATCATGGTAGTTTTTTCTATCACGATAGTTTTTTCTATCATGATAGTTTTTTCTATTATGATAGTTTTTTCTATCACGATAGTTTTTTCTATCATGATAGTTTTTTCTATCATGATAGTTTTTTCTATCACGATAGTTTTTTCTATCACGATAGTTTTTTTTCATCACGATAGTTTTTTCTATCATGATAGTTTTTTCTACGATAGTTTTTCTATCATGATAATTTTTTCTATCATGATAGTTTTTTCTATCACGATAGTTTTTTCTATCACGATAGTTTTTTCTATCATGATAGTTTTTTCTCTAATGATAGTTTTTTCTATCACGATAGTTTTTTCTATCACGATAGTTTTTTTTATCACGATAGTTTTTTCTATCATGATAGTTTTTTCTATCACGATAGTTTTTTCTATCATGATAGTTTTTTCTGTCATGATAGTTTTTTCTATCATGATAGTTTTTTCTATTATGATAGTTTTTTCTATCACGATAGTTTTTTCTATCATGATAGTTTTTTCTATCATGATAGTTTTTTCTATCACGATAGTTTTTTCTATCACGATAGTTTTTTCTATCATGATAGTTTTTTCTATCATGATAGTTTTTTCTATCACGATAGTTTTTTCTATCATGATAGTTTTTTCTATCATGATAGTTTTTTCTATCATGATAGTTTTTTCTATCATGATAGTTTTTTCTAACATGGTAGTTTTTTCTATCACGATAGTTTTTTCTATCATGATAGTTTTTTCTATCATGGTAGTTTTTTCTATCACGATAGTTTTTTCTATCATGATAGTTTTTTCTATTATGATAGTTTTTTCTATCACGATAGTTTTTTCTATTATGATAGTTTTTTCTATCACGATAGTTTTTTCTATCATGATAGTTTTTTTCATTCATGATAGTTTTTTCTATCACGATAGTTTTTTCTATCATGATAGTTTTTTCTATCATGATAGTTTTTTCTATCATGATAGTTTTTTCTATCATGATAATTTTTTCTATCATGAAAGTTTTTTCTATCACGATAGTTTTTTCTATCATGATAGTTTTTTCTATCATGATAGTTTTTTCTATCACGATAGTTTTTTCTATCATGATTGTTTTTTCTATCACGATAGTTTTTTCTATCGTGATAGTTTTTTCTATCACGATAGTTTTTTCTATCATGATAGTTTTTTCTATCATGATAGTTTTTTCTATCATGATAGTTTTTTCTAACATGGTAGTTTTTTCTATCACGATAGTTTTTTCTATCATGATAGTTTTTTCTATCATGGTAGTTTTTTCTATCACGATAGTTTTTTTCTATCATGATAGTTTTTTCTATTATGATAGTTTTTTCTATCACGATAGTTTTTTCTATCATGATAGTTTTTTTCTATCATGATAGTTTTTTCTATCACGATAGTTTTTTCTATCACGATAGTTTTTTCTATCATGATAGTTTTTTCTATCATGATAGTTTTTTCTATCATGATAGTTTTTTCTATCATGATAGTTTTTTCTATCACGATAGTTTTTTCTATCATGATAGTTTTTTCTGTCATGATAGTTTTTTCTATCATGATAGTTTTTTCTATTATGATAGTTTATTCTATCACGATAGTTTTTTCTATCATGATAGTTTTTTCTATCATGATAGTTTTTTCTATCATGATAGTTTTTTCTATTATGATAGTTTTTTCTATCACGATAGTTTTTTCTATCATGATAGTTTTTTTCATTCATGATAGTTTTTTCTATCACGATAGTTTTTTCTATCATGATAGTTTTTTCTATCATGATAGTTTTTTCTATCACGATAGTTTTTTCTATCACGATAGTTTTTTCTATCATGATAGTTTTTTCTATCATGATAGTTTTTTCTATCACGATAGTTTTTTTCTATCATGATAGTTTTTTCTATCATGATAGTTTTTTCTATCATGACAGTTTTTTCTATCACGATAGTTTTTTCTATCATGATAGTTTTTTCTATCACGATAGGTTTTTCTATCATGATAGTTTTTTCTATCATGATAGTTTTTTCTATCACGATAGTTTTTTCTATCATGATAGTTTTTTCTATCATGATAGTTTTTTCTATCATGATAGTTTTTTCTATCATGGTAGTTTTTTCTATCACGATAGTTTTTTCTATCATGATAGTTTTTTCTATCATGATAGTTTTTTCTATCATGATAGTTTTTTCTATCATGATAGTTTTTTCTATTATGATAGTTTTTTCTATCACGATAGTTTTTTCTATCATGATAGTTTTTTCTATCATGATAGTTTTTTCTATCATGATAGTTTTTTCTATCACGATAGTTTTTTCTATCACGATAGTTTTTTCTATCATGATAGTTTTTTCTATCATGATAGTTTTTTCTATCATGATAGTTTTTTCCATCATGATAGTTTTTTCTATCACGATAGTTTTTTCTATCATGATAGTTTTTTCTATCATGATAGTTTTTTCTATCATGATAGTTTTTTCTATTATGATAGTTTTTTCTATCACGATAGTTTTTTCTATCATGATAGTTTTTTCTATCATGATAGTTTTTTCTATCATGATAGTTTTTTCTATTATGATAGTTTTTTCTATCACGATAGTTTTTTCTATCATGATAGTTTTTTCTATCATGATAGTTTTTTCTATCACGATAGTTTTTTCTATCATGATAGTTTTTTCTATCATGATAGTTTTTTCTATCACGATAGTTTTTTCTATAACGATAGTTTTTTCTATCATGATAGTTTTTTCTATCATGAAAGTTTTTTCTATCATGATAGTTTTTTCTATCACGATAGTTTTTTCTATCATGATAGTTTTTTCTATCATGATAGTTTATTCTATCATGATAGTTTTTTCTATCACGATAGTTTTTTCTATCATGATAGTTTTTTCTATCATGATAGTTTTTTCTATCACGATAGTTTTTTCTATCATGATAATTTTTTCTATCATGATAGTTTTTCTATCATGATAATTTTTTCTATCATGATAGTTTTTTCTATCACGATAGTTTTTTCTATCATGATAGTTTTTTCTATCATGATAGTTTTTTCTATCATGATAGTTTTTTCTATCATGATAGTTTTTTCTATCACGATAGTTTTTTCTATCATGATAGTTTTTTCTATCATGATAATTTTTTCTATCATGATAGTTTTTTCTATTATGATAGTTTTTTCTATCACGATAGTTTTTTCTATCATGATAGTTTTTTCTATCATGATAGTTTTTTCTATCATGATAGTTTTTTCTATCGTGATAGTTTTTTCTATCATGATAGTTTTTTCTATCATGATAGTTTTTTCTATCACGATAGATTTTTTATCATGATAGTTTTTTCTATCATGATAGTTTTTTCTATCACGATAGTTTTTTCTATCATGATAGTTTTTTCTATCATGATAGTTTTTTCTATCATGATAGTTTTTTCTATCATGATAGTTTTTTCTATCATGATAGTTTTTTCTATCACGATAGTTCTTTCTATTATGATAGCTTTTTCTATCACGATAGTATTTTCTATCACGATAGTTTTTTCTATCACGATAGTTTTTTCTATCATGATAGTTTTTTCTATCATGATAGTTTTTTCTATCATGATAGTTTTTTCTATCATGATAGTTTTTTCTAACATGGTAGTTTTTTCTATCACGATAGTTTTTTCTATCATGATAGTTTTTTCTATCATGGTAGTTTTTTCTATCACGATAGTTTTTTTCTATCATGATAGTTTTTTCTATTATGATAGTTTTTTCTATCACGATAGTTTTTTCTATCATGATAGTTTTTTCTATCATGATAGTTTTTTCTATCACGATAGTTTTTTCTATCACGATAGTTTTTTCTATCATGATAGTTTTTTCTATCATGATAGTTTTTTCTATCATGATAGTTTTTTCTATCATGATAGTTTTTTCTATCACGATAGTTTTTTCTATCATGATAGTTTTTTCTGTCATGATAGTTTTTTCTATCATGATAGATTTTTCTATTATGATAGTTTTTTCTATCACGATAGTTTTTTCTATCATGATAGTTTTTTTCTATCATGATAGTTTTTTCTATCATGATAGTTTTTTCTATTATGATAGTTTTTTCTATCACGATAGTTTTTTCTATCATGATAGTTTTTTTCATTCATGATAGTTTTTTCTATCACGATAGTTTTTTCTATCATGATAGTTTTTTCTAACATGATAGTTTTTTCTATCACGATAGTTTTTTCTATCACGATAGTTTTTTCTATCATGATAGTTTTTTCTATCATGATAGTTTTTTCTATCACGATAGTTTTTTCTATCATGATAGTTTTTTCTATCATGATAGTTTTTTCTATCATGACAGTTTTTTCTATCACGATAGTTTTTTCTATCATGATAGTTTTTTCTATCACGATAGGTTTTTCTATCATGATAGTTTTTTCTATCATGATAGTTTTTTCTATCACGATAGTTTTTTCTATCATGATAGTTTTTTCTATCATGATAGTTTTTTCTATCATGATAGTTTTTTCTATCATGGTAGTTTTTTCTATCACGATAGTTTTTTCTATCATGATAGTTTTTTCTATCATGATAGTTTTTTCTATCATGATAGTTTTTTCTATCATGATAGTTTTTTCTATTATGATAGTTTTTTCTATCACGATAGTTTTTTCTATCATGATAGTTTTTTCTATCATGATAGTTTTTTCTATCATGATAGTTTTTTCTATCACGATAGTTTTTTCTATCACGATAGTTTTTTCTATCATGATAGTTTTTTCTATCATGATAGTTTTTTCTATCATGATAGTTTTTTCCATCATGATAGTTTTTTCTATCACGATAGTTTTTTCTATCATGATAGTTTTTTCTATCATGATAGTTTTTTCTATCATGATAGTTTTTTCTATTATGATAGTTTTTTCTATCACGATAGTTTTTTCTATCATGATAGTTTTTTCTATCATGATAGTTTTTTCTATCATGATAGTTTTTTCTATTATGATAGTTTTTTCTATCACGATAGTTTTTTCTATCATGATAGTTTTTTCTATCATGATAGTTTTTTCTATCACGATAGTTTTTTCTATCATGATAGTTTTTTCTATCATGATAGTTTTTTCTATCACGATAGTTTTTTCTATAACGATAGTTTTTTCTATCATGATAGTTTTTTCTATCATGAAAGTTTTTTCTATCATGATAGTTTTTTCTATCACGATAGTTTTTTCTATCATGATAGTTTTTTCTATCATGATAGTCTATTCTATCATGATAGTTTTTTCTATCACGATAGTTTTTTCTATCATGATAGTTTTTTCTATCATGATAGTTTTTTCTATCACGATAGTTTTTTCTATCATGATAATTTTTTCTATCATGATAGTTTTTCTATCATGATAATTTTTTCTATCATGATAGTTTTTTCTATCACGATAGTTTTTTCTATCATGATAGTTTTTTCTATCATGATAGTTTTTTCTATCATGATAGTTTTTTCTATCATGATAGTTTTTTCTATCACGATAGTTTTTTCTATCATGATAGTTTTTTCTATCATGATAGTTTTTTCTATCATGATAGTTTTTTCTATTATGATAGTTTTTTCTATCACGATAGTTTTTTCTATCATGATAGTTTTTTCTATCATGATAGTTTTTTCTATCACGATAGATTTTTTATCATGATAGTTTTTTCTATCATGATAGTTTTTTCTATCACGATAGTTTTTTCTATCATGATAGTTTTTTCTATCATGATAGTTTTTTCTATTATGATAGTTTTTTTCTATCACGATAGTTTTTTCTATCATGATAGTTTTTTCTATCATGATAGTTTTTTCTATCATGATAGTTTTTTCTATTATGATAGTTTTTTCTATCACGATAGTTTTTTCTATCATGATAGTTTTTTCTATCATGATAGTTTTTTCTATCACGATAGTTTTTTCTATCATGATAGTTTTTTCTATCATGATAGTTTTTTCTATCACGATAGTTTTTTCTATAACGATAGTTTTTTCTATCATGATAGTTTTTTCTATCATGAAAGTTTTTTCTATTATGATAGTTTTTTCTATCACGATAGTTTTTTCTATCATGATAGTTTTTTCTATCATGATAGTTTATTCTATCATGATAGTTTTTTCTATCACGATAGTTTTTTCTATCATGATAGTTTTTTCTATCATGATAGTTTTTTCTATCACGATAGTTTTTTCTATCATGATAATTTTTTCTATCATGATAGTTTTTCTATCATGATAATTTTTTCTATCATGATAGTTTTTTCTATCACGATAGTTTTTTCTATCATGATAGTTTTTTCTATCATGATAGTTTTTTCTATCATGATAGTTTTTTCTATCATGATAGTTTTTTCTATCACGATAGTTTTTTCTATCATGATAGTTTTTTCTATCATGATAGTTTTTTCTATCATGATAGTTTTTTCTATTATGATAGTTTTTTCTATCACGATAGTTTTTTCTATCATGATAGTTTTTTCTATCATGATAGTTTTTTCTATCATGATAGTTTTTTCTATCGTGATAGTTTTTTCTATCATGATAGTTTTTTCTATCATGATAGTTTTTTCTATCACGATAGATTTTTTATCATGATAGTTTTTTCTATCATGATAGTTTTTTCTATCACGATAGTTTTTTCTATCATGATAGTTTTTTCTATCATGATAGTTTTTTCTATCATGATAGTTTTTTCTATCATGATAGTTTTTTCTATCATGATAGTTTTTTCTATCACGATAGTTCTTTCTATTATGATAGTTTTTTCTATCACGATAGTATTTTCTATCACGATAGTTTTTTCTATCACGATAGTTTTTTCTATCATGATAGTTTTTTCTATCATGATAGTTTTTTCTATCATGATAGTTTTTTCTATCATGATAGTTTTTTCTAACATGGTAGTTTTTTCTATCACGATAGTTTTTTCTATCATGATAGTTTTTTCTATCATGGTAGTTTTTTCTATCACGATAGTTTTTTTCTATCATGATAGTTTTTTCTATTATGATAGTTTTTTCTATCACGATAGTTTTTTCTATCATGATAGTTTTTTCTATCATGATAGTTTTTTCTATCACGATAGTTTTTTCTATCACGATAGTTTTTTCTATCATGATAGTTTTTTCTATCATGATAGTTTTTTCTATCATGATAGTTTTTTCTATCATGATAGTTTTTTCTATCACGATAGTTTTTTCTATCATGATAGTTTTTTCTGTCATGATAGTTTTTTCTATCATGATAGTTTTTTCTATTATGATAGTTTTTTCTATCACGATAGTTTTTTCTATCATGATAGTTTTTTCTATCATGATAGTTTTTTCTATCATGATAGTTTTTTCTATTATGATAGTTTTTTCTATCACGATAGTTTTTTCTATCATGATAGTTTTTTTCATTCATGATAGTTTTTTCTATCACGATAGTTTTTTCTATCATGATAGTTTTTTCTATCATGATAGTTTTTTCTATCACGATAGTTTTTTCTATCACGATAGTTTTTTCTATCATGATAGTTTTTTCTATCATGATAGTTTTTTCTATCACGATAGTTTTTTCTATCATGATAGTTTTTTCTATCATGATAGTTTTTTCTATCATGACAGTTTTTTCTATCACGATAGTTTTTTCTATCATGATAGTTTTTTCTATCACGATAGGTTTTTCTATCATGATAGTTTTTTCTATCATGATAGTTTTTTCTATCACGATAGTTTTTTCTATCATGATAGTTTTTTCTATCATGATAGTTTTTTCTATCATGATAGTTTTTTCTATCATGGTAGTTTTTTCTATCACGATAGTTTTTTCTATCATGATAGTTTTTTCTATCATGATAGTTTTTTCTATCATGATAGTTTTTTCTATCATGATAGTTTTTTCTATTATGATAGTTTTTTCTATCACGATAGTTTTTTCTATCATGATAGTTTTTTCTATCATGATAGTTTTTTCTATCATGATAGTTTTTTCTATCACGATAGTTTTTTCTATCACGATAGTTTTTTCTATCATGATAGTTTTTTCTATCATGATAGTTTTTTCTATCATGATAGTTTTTTCCATCATGATAGTTTTTTCTATCACGATAGTTTTTTCTATCATGATAGTTTTTTCTATCATGATAGTTTTTTCTATCATGATAGTTTTTTCTATTATGATAGTTTTTTCTATCACGATAGTTTTTTCTATCATGATAGTTTTTTCTATCATGATAGTTTTTTCTATCATGATAGTTTTTTCTATTATGATAGTTTTTTCTATCACGATAGTTTTTTCTATCATGATAGTTTTTTCTATCATGATAGTTTTTTCTATCACGATAGTTTTTTCTATCATGATAGTTTTTTCTATCATGATAGTTTTTTCTATCACGATAGTTTTTTCTATAACGATAGTTTTTTCTATCATGATAGTTTTTTCTATCATGAAAGTTTTTTCTATCATGATAGTTTTTTCTATCACGATAGTTTTTTCTATCATGATAGTTTTTTCTATCATGATAGTTTATTCTATCATGATAGTTTTTTCTATCACGATAGTTTTTTCTATCATGATAGTTTTTTCTATCATGATAGTTTTTTCTATCACGATAGTTTTTTCTATCATGATAATTTTTTCTATCATGATAGTTTTTCTATCATGATAATTTTTTCTATCATGATAGTTTTTTCTATCACGATAGTTTTTTCTATCATGATAGTTTTTTCTATCATGATAGTTTTTTCTATCATGATAGTTTTTTCTATCATGATAGTTTTTTCTATCACGATAGTTTTTTCTATCATGATAGTTTTTTCTATCATGATAGTTTTTTCTATCATGATAGTTTTTTCTATTATGATAGTTTTTTCTATCACGATAGTTTTTTCTATCATGATAGTTTTTTCTATCATGATAGTTTTTTCTATCATGATAGTTTTTTCTATCGTGATAGTTTTTTCTATCATGATAGTTTTTTCTATCATGATAGTTTTTTCTATCACGATAGATTTTTTATCATGATAGTTTTTTCTATCATGATAGTTTTTTCTATCACGATAGTTTTTTCTATCATGATAGTTTTTTCTATCATGATAGTTTTTTCTATCATGATAGTTTTTTCTATCATGATAGTTTTTTCTATCATGATAGTTTTTTCTATCACGATAGTTCTTTCTATTATGATAGTTTTTTCTATCACGATAGTATTTTCTATCACGATAGTTTTTTCTATCACGATAGTTTTTTCTATCATGATAGTTTTTTCTATCATGATAGTTTTTTCTATCATGATAGTTTTTTCTATCATGATAGTTTTTTCTATCACGATAGTTTTTTCTATCATCATAGTTTTTTCTATCATGATAGTTTTTTCTATCACGATAGTTTTTTCTATCATGATAGTTTTTTCTATCATGATAGTTTTTTCTATCATGATAGTTTTTTCTATCACGATAGTTTTTTCTATCATGATAGTTTTTTCTATCATGATAGTTTTTTCTATCACGATAGTTTTTTCTATCACGATAGTTTTTTCTATCATGATAGTTTTTTCTATCATGATAGTTTTTTCTATCATGATAGTTTTTTCTATCATGATAGTTTTTTCTATCATGATAGTTTTTTCTATCACGATAGTTTTTTCTATCATGATAGTTTTTTCTCTAATGATAGTTTTTTCTGTCACGATAGTTTTTTCTATCATGATAGTTTTTTCTATCATGATAGTTTTTTCTATCATGATAGTTTTTTCTATCACGATAGTTTTTCTATCATGATAGTTTTTTCTATCATGATAGTTTTTTCTATCACGATAGTTTTTTCTATCACGATAGTTTTTTCTATCACGATAGTTTTTTCTATCATGATAGTTTTTTCTATCATGATAGTTTTTTCTATCATGATAGTTTTTTCTATCATGATAGTTTTTTCTATCACGATAGTTTTTTCTATCATCATAGTTTTTTCTATCATGATAGTTTTTTCTATCACGATAGTTTTTTCTATCATGATAGTTTTTTCTATCATGATAGTTTTTTCTATCATGATAGTTTTTTCTATCACGATAGTTTTTTCTATCATGATAGTTTTTTCTATCATGATAGTTTTTTCTATTATGATAGTTTTTTCTATCACGATAGTTTTTTCTATCATGATAGTTTTTTCTATCATGATAGTTTTTTCTATCATGATAGTTTTTTCTATCATGATAGTTTTTTCTATCACGATAGTTTTTTCTATCATCATAGTTTTTTCTATCATGATAGTTTTTTCTATCACGATAGTTTTTTCTATCATGATAGTTTTTTCTATCATGATAGTTTTTTCTATCATGATAGTTTTTTCTATCACGATAGTTTTTCTATCATGATAGTTTTTTCTATCATGATAGTTTTTTCTATCACGATAGTTTTTTCTATCACGATAGTTTTTTCTATCACGATAGTTTTTTCTATCATGATAGTTTTTTCTATCACGATAGTTTTTTCTATCATGATAGTTTTTTCTCTAATGATAGTTTTTTCTATCACGATAGTTTTTTCTATCACGATAGTTTTTTTTATCACGATAGTTTTTTCTATCATGATAGTTTTTTCTATCACGATAGTTTTTCTATCATGATAGTTTTTTCTATCATGATAGTTTTTTCTATCACGATAGTTTTTTCTATCACGATAGTTTTTTCTATCATGATAGTTTTTTCTCTAATGATAGTTTTTTCTATCACGATAGTTTTTTCTATCACGATAGTTTTTTTATCACGATAGTTTTTTTTATCACGATAGTTTTTTCTATCATGATAGTTTTTTCTATCACGATAGTTTTTCTATCATGATAGTTTTTTCTATCATGATAGTTTTTTCTATCACGATAGTTTTTTCTATCATCATAGTTTTTTCTATCATGATAGTTTTTTCTATCACGATAGTTTTTTCTATCATGATAGTTTTTTCTATCATGATAGTTTTTTCTATCATGATAGTTTTTTCTATCACGATAGTTTTTTCTATCATGATAGTTTTTTCTATCATGATAGTTTTTTCTATCACGATAGTTTTTTCTATCATGATAGTTTTTTCTATCATGATAGTTTTTTCTATCACGATAGTTTTTTCTATCATCATAGTTTTTTCTATCATGATAGTTTTTTCTATCACGATAGTTTTTCTATCATGATAGTTTTTTCTATCATGATAGTTTTTTCTATCATGATAGTTTTTTCTATCACGATAGTTTTTCTATCATGATAGTTTTTTCTATCACGATAATTTTATCTATCATGATAGACTTTTCTTTCATGATAGTTTTTTCAATCACGATAGTTTTTTCTATCATGATAGTTTTTTCTATTATGATAGTTTTTTCTATCATGATAGTTTTTTCTATCACGATAGTTTTTTCTATCACAATAGTTTTTTCTATCATGATAGTTTTTCCTAGCATGATAGTTTTTTCTATCGTGATAGTTTTTTCTATCATGATAGTTTTTTCTATTATGATAGTTTTTTTTTATCACGATAGTTTTTTCTATCACGATAGCTTTTTCTATCACGATAGTTTTTTCTATCACGATAGTTTTTTCTATCACTATAGCTTTTTCTATCCCGATAGTTTTTTCTATCACGATAGTTTTTTCTATCATGATAGTTTTTCCTATCACGATAGTTTTTTCTATCATGATAGTTTTTTCTATCATGATAGTTTTTTCTATCATGATAGTTTTTTCTATCATGATAGTTTTTTCTATCACGATAGTTTTTTCTATCATGATAGTTTTTTCTATCATGATAGTTTTTTCTATCATGATAGTTTTTTCTATCACGATAGTTTTTTCTATCACGATAGTTTTTTCTATCATGATAGTTTTTTCTCTAATGATAGTTTTTTCTATCACGATAGTTTTTTCTATCACGATAGTTTTTTTTATCACGATAGTTTTTTCTATCATGATAGTTTTTTCTATCACGATAGTTTTTCTATCATGATAGTTTTTTCTATCATGATAGTTTTTTCTATCACGATAGTTTTTTCTATCATCATAGTTTTTTCTATCATGATAGTTTTTTCTATCACGATAGTTTTTTCTATCATGATAGTTTTTTCTATCACGATAGTTTTTTCTATCACGATAGTTTTTTTTATCACGATAGTTTTTTCTATCATGATAGTTTTTTCTATCACGATAGTTTTTCTATCATGATAGTTTTTTCTATCATGATAGTTTTTTCTATCACGATAGTTTTTTCTATCATCATAGTTTTTTCTATCATGATAGTTTTTTCTATCACGATAGTTTTTTCTATCATGATAGTTTTTTCTATCATGATAGTTTTTTCTATCATGATAGTTTTTTCTATCACGATAGTTTTTTCTATCATGATAGTTTTTTCTATCATGATAGTTTTTTCTATCACGATAGTTTTTTCTATCATGATAGTTTTTTCTATCATGATAGTTTTTTCTATCACGATAGTTTTTTCTATCATCATAGTTTTTTCTATCATGATAGTTTTTTCTATCACGATAGTTTTTCTATCATGATAGTTTTTTCTATCATGATAGTTTTTTCTATCATGATAGTTTTTTCTATCACGATAGTTTTTCTATCATGATAGTTTTTTCTATCACGATAATTTTATCTATCATGATAGACTTTTCTTTCATGATAGTTTTTTCAATCACGATAGTTTTTTCTATCATGATAGTTTTTTCTATTATGATAGTTTTTTCTATCATGATAGTTTTTTCTATCACGATAGTTTTTTCTATCACGATAGTTTTTTCTATCATGATAGTTTTTCCTAGCATGATAGTTTTTTCTATCGTGATAGTTTTTTCTATCATGATAGTTTTTTCTATTATGATAGTTTTTTTTATCACGATAGTTTTTTCTATCACGATAGCTTTTTCTATCACGATAGTTTTTTCTATCACGATAGTTTTTTCTATCACTATAGCTTTTTCTATCCCGATAGTTTTTTCTATCACGATAGTTTTTTCTATCATGATAGTTTTTCCTATCACGATAGTTTTTTCTATCGTGATAGTTTTTTCTATCATGATAGTTTTTTCTCTAATGATAGTTTTTTCTATCACGATAGTTTTTTCTTTCATGATAGTTTTTTCTATCACGATAGTTTTTTCTATCACGATAGTTTTTTCTATCATGATAGTTTTTTCTCTAATGATAGTTTTTTCTATCACGATAGTTTTTTCTATCACTATAGCTTTTTCTATCACGATAGTTTTTTCTATCACGATAGTTTTTTCTATCACGATAGCTTTTTCTATCACGATAGTTTTTTCTATCACGATAGTTTTTTCTATCACTATAGCTTTTTCTATCACGATAGTTTTTTCTATCACGATAGTTTTTTCTATTATGATAGTTTTTCCTATCATGATAGTTTTTTCTATCGTGATAGTTTTTTCTATCATGATAGTTTTTTCTATCATGATAGTTTTTTCTATCACGATAGTTTTTTCTATCATGATAGTTTTTTCTATCATGATAGTTTTTTCTATCCTGATAGTTTTTTCTATCACGATAGTTTTTTCTATCATGATAGTTTTTTCTATCATGATAGTTTTTTCTATCACGATAGTTTTTTCTATCACGATAGTTTTTTCTATCATGATAGTTTTTTCTATCATGAAAGTTTTTTCTATCATGATAGTTTTTTCTATCGTGATAGTTTTTTCTATCATGATAGTTTTTTCTATCATGATAGTTTTTTCTATTATGATAGTTTTTTCTATCACGATAGTTTTTTCTATCATGATAGTTTTTTCTATCATGATAGTTTTTTCTATCATGATAGTTTTTTCTATCGTGATAGTTTTTTCTATCATGATAGTTTTTTCTATCATGATAGTTTTTTCTATCACGATAGTTTTTTCTATCATGATAGTTTTTTCTATCATGATAGTTTTTTCTATCATGATAGTTTTTTCTATCATGATAATTTTTTCTATCACGATAGTTTTTTCTATCATGATAGTTTTTTCTATCATGATAGTTTTTTCTATCATGATAGTTTTTTCTATCACGTAGTTTTTTCTATCATGATAGTTTTTCTATCATGAGTGTTTTTTCTATCATGATAGTTTTTTCTATCACGATAGTTTTTTCTATAATGATAGTTTTTTCTATCATGATAGTTTTTTCTATCATGATAGTTTTTTCTATCACGATAGGTTTTTCTATCATGATAGTTTTTTCTATTATGATAGTTTTTTCTATCATGATAGTTTTTTCTATCACGATAGTTTTTTCTATCATGATACACTACTCAACAATATTAAAGGAACAAATTTTTTTTCAATTTTTGTTAGCGTTTTTTGAAGAGCTGTATCTTTGTGACGAGTGGTCGTATTGAGTTGAAATAAAAAGCATTTTACAGCTTTATGTTTTTTGTTTCGAGATTTGTTTGCAAAGAAATTTTTTTGAAGTACCGTTATTGCGTTATTGCAAAAAATGAGACGAGACAACTAAATTATTTTTTTTTTATTTTTTTTGAATGTCCTCATTTCTCTGGATAATTTTTTTTGAGTCAATTAAATGTCATGATTTGATACCTTGTTTATTCAGCTTCAATTCAGTTTTTTTGTTGTTGTCGTACGATTTTTTTTGACATGGTTTATCTGACTTTGAATGAAAAAAGATACTTTTAGCCTTGATTACCAATATCTCAGCAAATAATGACGTTATAAAAATTTCAAAGACAGTTTTGGAAATTTGAAAAAGCGTTTTACAAGATTTTTTTATGATTTTGTAGAAATTATTTTTTTTTACCGTTCACCGTTAGTTTAAAAAAAGTACTAAAAACTGACGTTTTGTGGTCTTTTCGTAAATCTTTTTTTTTCGTTGCAAATATTGATTGCATGGCTTGCGTTGGTATGCAAATTTATAGACTTTTAAATCATCAATATTCTTGTAAATTTTCAAATTGATTCATCGAACAGTTTTTCCTCACCAAAACTTCAAAATCTTACAAACCAGGTAAAGGAACAAATTGTGTTATTCCTAAACAGCGCGTAGTCGTCATCAAAATGACAAGAAAACTGTAATTCCAGTGGATTTTTTTCACAGTTTTGCATTAGTTAGATATTTTTTTGAATTGAAATGAAATAAAAAGTACATTTTTCCAAAAAAAAAATTAAAAAAAAAAAAATCAAGTTTTTTTGTTTGAAACATTTTTGAAATTATTTTTTTTTTTTTTTGGAAAAATGTACTTTTTATTTCATTTCAATTCAAAAAAATATCTAACTAATGCAAAACTGTGAAAAAAATCCACTGGAATTGCGGTTTTCTTGTCATTTTGATGACGACTACGCGCTGTTTAGGAATAACACAATTTGTTCCTTTACCTGGTTTGTAAGATTTTGAAGTTTTGGTGAGGAAAAACTGTTCGATGAATCAATTTGAAAATTTACAAGAATATTGATGATTTAAAAGTCTATAAATTTGCATACCAACGCAAGCCATGCAATCAATATTTGCAACGAAAAAAAAAGATTTACGAAAAGACCACAAAACGTCAGTTTTTAGTACTTTTTTTAAACTAACGGTGAACGGTAAAAAAAAATAATTTCTACAAAATCATAAAAAAATCTTGTAAAACGCTTTTTCAAATTTCCAAAACTGTCTTTGAAATTTTTATAACGTCATTATTTGCTGAGATATTGGTAATCAAGGCTAAAAGTATCTTTTTTCATTCAAAGTCAGATAAACCATGTCAAAAAAAATCGTACGACAACAACAAAAAAACTGAATTGAAGCTGAATAAACAAGGTATCAGATCATGACATTTAATTGACTCAAAAAAAATTATCCAGAGAAATGAGGACATTCAAAAAAAATAAAAAAAAAATAATTTAGTTGTCTGGTCTCATTTTTTGCAATAACGCAATAACGGTACTTCAAAAAAATTTGTTTGCAAACAAATCTCGAAACAAAAAACATAAAGCTGTAAAATGCTTTTTATTTCAACTCAATACGACCACTCGTCACAAAGATACAGCTCTTCAAAAAACGCTAAAAAAAATTGAAAAAAAATTTGTTCCTTTAATATTGTTGAATAGTGTAGTTTTTCCTATCATGATAGTTTTTTCAATCGTGATAGTTTTTTATATCATGATAGTTTTTTCTATCATGATAGTTTTTTCTATCGTGATAGTTTTTTCTATCATGATAGTTTTTTCTATCACGATAGTTATTTCTATCATGATAGTTTTTTCTATCACGATAGTTTTTTCTATCACGATAGTTTTTTCTATCATGATAGTTTTTCTATCATGATAGTTTTTTCTATCATGATAGTTTTTTCTATCACGATAGTTTCTTCTATCATGATAGTTTTTTCTATCATGATAGTTTTTTCTATCATGATAGCTTTTTCTATCACGATAGTTTTTTCTATCATGATAGTTTTTTCTATCGTGATAGTTTTTTCTATCATGATAGTTTTTTCTATCATGATAGTTTTTTCTATCACGATAGTTTCTTCTATCATGATAGTTTTTTCTATCATGATAGTTTTTTCTATCATGATAGTTTTTTCTATCACGATAGTTTTTTCTATCATGATAGTTTTTTCTATAACGATAGTTTTTTCTATCATGATAGTTTTTTCTATCGTGATAGTTTTTTCTATCATGACAGTTTTTTCTATCACGATAGGTTTTTCTATCATGATAGTTTTTTCTATTATGATAGTTTTTTCTATCATGATAGTTTTTTCTATCATGATAGTTTTTTCTATCATGATAGTTTTTTCTATCATGATAGTTTTTTCTATCATGATAGTTTTTTCTATCATGATAGTTTTTTCTATCACGATAGTTTTTCTATCATGATAGTTTTTTCTATCACGATAGTTTTTCTATCATGATAGTTTTTTCTATCATGATAGTTTTTTCTATCATGATAGTTTTTTCTATCATGATAGTTTTTTCTATCATGATAGTTTTTTCTATCATGATAGTTTTTTCTATCACGATAGTTTTTCTATCATGATAGTTTTTTCTATCACGATAGTTTTTTCTATCATGATAGTTTTTTCTATCACGATAGTTTTTTCTATCACGATAGTTTTTTCTATCACGATAGTTTTTTCTACCACGATAGTTTTTTCTATCATGATAGTTTTTTCTCTAATGATAGTTTTTTCTATCACGATAGTTTTTTCTATCACGATAGTTTTTTCTATCACGATAGTTTTTTCTATCATGATAGTTTTTTTCTATCACGATAGTTTTTTCTATCATGATATTTTTTCTATCATGATAGTTTTTCTATCATGATAGTTTTTTCTATCATGATAGTTTTTTCTATCACGATAGTTTCTTCTATCACGATAGTTTTTTCTATCATGATAGTTTTTTCTATCATGATAGTTTTTTCTATCATGATAGTTTTTTCTATCACGAGAGTTTTTTCTATCATGATAGTTTTTTCTATCATGATAGTTTTTTCTATCGTGATAGTTTTTTATATCATGATAGTTTTTTCTATCATGATAGTTTTTTCTATCGTGATAGTTTTTTCTATCATGATAGTTTTTTCTATCACGATAGTTATTTCTATCATGATAGTTTTTTCTATCACGATAGTTTTTTCTATCACGATAGTTTTTTCTATCATGATAGTTTTTCTATCATGATAGTTTTTTCTATCATGATAGTTTTTTCTATCACGATAGTTTCTTCTATCATGATAGTTTTTTCTATCATGATAGTTTTTTCTATCATGATAGCTTTTTCTATCACGATAGTTTTTTCTATCATGATAGTTTTTTCTATCGTGATAGTTTTTTCTATCATGATAGTTTTTTCTATCATGATAGTTTTTTCTATCACGATAGTTTCTTCTATCATGATAGTTTTTTCTATCATGATAGTTTTTTCTATCATGATAGTTTTTTCTATCACGATAGTTTTTTCTATCATGATAGTTTTTTCTATAACGATAGTTTTTTCTATCATGATAGTTTTTTCTATCGTGATAGTTTTTTCTATCATGACAGTTTTTTCTATCGTGATAGTTTTTTCTATCATGATAGTTTTTTCTATCATGATAGTTTTTTCTATCATGATAGTTTTTCTATCATGATAGTTTTTTCTATCATGATAGTTTTTTCTATCACGATAGTTTCTTCTATCATGATAGTTTTTTCTATCATGATAGTTTTTTCTATCATGATAGCTTTTTCTATCGTGATAGTTTTTTCTATCATGATAGTTTTTTCTATCATGATAGTTTTTTCTATCACGATAGTTTCTTCTATCATGATAGTTTTTTCTATCATGATAGTTTTTTCTATCATGATAGTTTTTTCTATCACGATAGTTTTTTCTATCATGATAGTTTTTTCTATCACGATAGTTTCTTCTATCATGATAGTTTTTTCTATCATGATAGTTTTTTCTATCATGATAGTTTTTTCTATCACGATAGTTTTTTATATCATGATAGTTTTTTCTATCATGATAGTTTTTTCTATCGTGATAGTTTTTTCTATCATGATAGTTTTTTCTATCACGATAGTTATTTCTATCATGATAGTTTTTTCTATCACGATAGTTTTTTCTATCACGATAGTTTTTTCTATCATGATAGTTTTTCTATCATGATAGTTTTTTCTATCATGATAGTTTTTTCTATCACGATAGTTTCTTCTATCATGATAGTTTTTTCTATCATGATAGTTTTTTCTATCATGATAGCTTTTTCTATCACGATAGTTTTTTCTATCATGATAGTTTTTTCTATCGTGATAGTTTTTTCTATCATGATAGTTTTTTCTATCATGATAGTTTTTTCTATCACGATAGTTTCTTCTATCATGATAGTTTTTTCTATCATGATAGTTTTTTCTATCATGATAGTTTTTTCTATCACGATAGTTTCTTCTATCATGATAGTTTTTTCTATCATGATAGTTTTTTCTATCACGATAGTTTTTTCTATCATGATAGTTTTTTCTATCATGATAGTTTTTTCTATCATGATAGTTTTTTCTATCACGCTAGTTTTTCTATCATGATAGTTTTCTATCATGATAGTTTTTTCTATCATGATAGTTTTTTCTATCACGATAGTTTTTTCTATCATGATAGTTTTTTCTATCATGATAGTTTTTTCTATCACGATAGTTTTTTCTATCATGATAGTTTTTTCTATCATGATAATTTTTTCTATCATGATAGTTTTTTCTATCACGATAGTTTTTTCTATCATGATAGTTTTTTCTATCATGATAATTTTTTCTATCATGATAGTTTTTTCTATCACGATAGTTTTTTCTATCATGATAGTTTTTTCTATCATGATAGTTTTTTCTATCACGATAGTTTTTTCTATCATGATAGTTTTTTCTATAACGATAGTTTTTTCTATCATGATAGTTTTTTCTATCGTGATAGTTTTTTCTATCATGATAGTTTTTTCTATCGTGATAGTTTTTTCTATCATGATAGTTTTTTCTATCATGATAGTTTTTTCTATTACGATAGTTTTTTCTATCATGATAGTTTTTTCTATCATGATAGTTTTTCTATCATGATAGTTTTTTCTATCATGATAGTTTTTTCTATCATGATAGTTTTTTCTATCACGATAGTTTTTTCTATCATGATAGTTTTTTCTATCATGATAGTTTTTTCTATCATGATAGTTTTTTCTATCACGCTAGTTTTTCTATCATGATAGTTTTCTATCATGATAGTTTTTTCTATCATGATAGTTTTTTCTATCACGATAGTTTTTTCTATCATGATAGTTTTTTCTATCATGATAGTTTTTTCTATCACGATAGTTTTTTCTATCATGATAGTTTTTTCTATCATGATAATTTTTTCTATCATGATAGTTTTTTCTATCACGATAGTTTTTTCTATCATGATAGTTTTTTCTATCATGATAATTTTTTCTATCATGATAGTTTTTTCTATCACGATAGTTTTTTCTATCATGATAGTTTTTTCTATCATGATAGTTTTTTCTATCATGATAGTTTTTTCTATCACGATAGTTTTTTCTATCATGATAGTTTTTTCTATCATGATAGTTTTTTCTATCACGCTAGTTTTTCTATCATGATAGTTTTCTATCATGATAGTTTTTCCTATCATGATAGTTTTTTCTATCACGATAGTTTTTTCTATCATGATAGTTTTTTCTATCATGATAGTTTTTTCTATCACGATAGTTTTTTCTATCATGATAGTTTTTTCTATCATGATAATTTTTTCTATCATGATAGTTTTTTCTATCACGATAGTTTTTTCTATCATGATAGTTTTTTCTATCATGATAGTTTTTTCTATCATGATAGTTTTTTCTATCACGATAGTTTTTTCTATCATGATAGTTTTTTTCTATCATGATAGTTTTTTCTATCACGATAGTTTTTTTCTATCATGATAGTTTTTCTATCATGATAGTTTTTCTATCATGAAAGTTTTTTCTATCATGATAGTTTTTTCTATCATGATAGTTTTTTCTATCATGATAGTTTTTTCTATCATGATAGTTTTTTCTATCATGATAGTTTTTTCTATCACGATAGTTTTTTCTATCACGATAGTTTTTTCTATCATGATAGTTTTTTCTCTAATGATAGTTTTTTCTATCACGATAGTTTTTTCTATCACGATAGTTTTTTCTATCACGATAGTTTTTTCTATCATGATAGTTTTTTTCTATCAGATAGTTTTTTTCTATCATGATAGTTTTTTCTATCATGATAGTTTTTCTATCATGATAGTTTTTTCTATCATGATAGTTTTTTCTATCACGATAGTTTTTTGTATCATGATAGTTTTTTCTATGATGATAGTTTTTTCTATCATGATAGTTTTTTCTATCACGATAGTTTTTTCTATCATGATAGTTTTTTCTATCATGATAGTTTTTTCTATAACGATAGTTTTTTCTATCATGATAGTTTTTTCTATCATGATAGTTTTTTCTATCATGATAGTTTTTTCTATCATGATAGTTTTTTCTATCACGATAGTTTTTTCTATCATGATAGTTTTTTCTATCATGATAGTTTTTTCTATCATGATAGTTTTTTCTATCACGATAGTTTTTCTATCATGATAGTTTTTTCTATCATGATAGTTTTTTTCTATCACGATAGTTTTTTCTATCATGATAGTTTTTTCTATCATGACAGTTTTTCTATCATGAAAGTTTTTTCTATCATGATAGTTTTTTCTATCATGATAGTTTTTTCTATCATGATAGTTTTTTCTATAACGATAGTTTTTTCTATCATGATAGTTTTTTCTATCATGATAGTTTTTTCTATCACGGTAGTTTTTTCTATCACGATAGTTTTTTCTATCATGATAGTTTTTTCTATCATGATAGTTTTTTCTATCATGAAAGTTTTTTCTATCATGATAGTTTTTTCTGTCATGATAGTTTTTTCTATCATGATAGTTTTTTCTATCACGATAGTGTTTTCTATCATGACAGTTTTTCTATCATGATAGTTTTTTCTATCATGATAGTTTTTTTCTATCACGATAGTTTTTTCTATCACGATAGTTACTTCTATCATGACAGTTTTTCTATCATGAAAGTTTTTTCTATCATGATAGTTTTTTCTATCATGATAGTTTTTTCTATCATGATAGTTTTTTCTATAACGATAGTTTTTTCTATAATGATAGTTTTTTCTATCATGATAGTTTTTTCTATCATGATAGTTTTTTCTATCATGATAGTTTTTTCTATCACGATAGTTTTTCTATCATGATAGTTTTTTCTATCATGATAGTTTTTTTCTATCACGATAGTTTTTTCTATCATGATAGTTTTTTCTATCATGACAGTTTTTCTATCATGAAAGTTTTTTCTATCATGATAGTTTTTTCTATCATGATAGTTTTTTCTATCATGAAAGTTTTTTCTATCATGATAGTTTTTTCTGTCATGATAGTTTTTTCTATCATGATAGTTTTTTCTATCACGATAGTTTTTTCTATCACGATAGTTTTTTCTATCATGATAGTTTTTTCTATCATGATAGTTTTTTCTATCATGATAGTTTTTCTATCATGATAGTTTTTTCTATCATGATAGTTTTTTCTATCATGATAGTTTTTTCTATCATGATAGTTTTTTCTATAACGATAGTTTTTTCTATCATGATAGTTTTTTCTATCACGATAGTTTTTTCTATCACGATAGTTTTTCTATCATGATAGTTTTTTCTATCACGATAGTTTTTTCTATCATGATAGTTTTTTCTATCATGATAGTTTTTTCTATCATGATAGTTTTTTCTATCACGATAGTTTTTTCTATCACGATAGTTTTTTCTATCATGATAGTTTTTTCTATCACGATAGTTTTTTCTATCACGATAGTTTTTTCTATCACGATAGTTTTTTCTATCATGATAGTTTTTTCTATCATGATAGTTTTTTCTATCACGATAGTTTTTTCTATCATGATAGTTTTTTCTATCACGATAGTTTTTCTATCATGATAGTTTTTTCTATCATGATAGTTTTTTCTATCATGATAGTTTTTTCTATCATGATAGTTTTTTCTATCATGATAGTTTTTTCTATCATGATAGTTTTTTCTATCACGATAGTTTTTCTATCATGATAGTTTTTTCTATCACGATAGTTTTTTCTATCATGATAGTTTTTTCTATCACGATAGTTTTTTCTATCACGATAGTTTTTTCTATCATGATAGTTTTTTCTATCATGATAGTTTTTTCTATCATGATAGTTTTTTCTATCATGATAGTTTTTTCTATCACGATAGTTTTTCTATCATGATAGTTTTTTCCATCACGATAGTTTTTCTATCATGATAGTTTTTTCTATCATGATAGTTTTTTCTATCATGATAGTTTTTTCTATCATGATAGTTTTTTCTATCATGATAGTTTTTTCTATCATGATAGTTTTTTCTATCACGATAGTTTTTCTATCATGATAGTTTTTTCTATCACGATAGTTTTTTCTATCATGATAGTTTTTTCTATCACGATAGTTTTTTCTATCACGATAGTTTTTTCTATCACGATAGTTTTTTCTACCACGATAGTTTTTTCTATCATGATAGTTTTTTCTCTAATGATAGTTTTTTCTATCACGATAGTTTTTTCTATCACGATAGTTTTTTCTATCACGATAGTTTTTTCTATCATGATAGTTTTTTTCTATCACGATAGTTTTTTCTATCATGATATTTTTTCTATCATGATAGTTTTTCTATCATGATAGTTTTTTCTATCATGATAGTTTTTTCTATCACGATAGTTTCTTCTATCACGATAGTTTTTTCTATCATGATAGTTTTTTCTATCATGATAGTTTTTTCTATCATGATAGTTTTTTCTATCACGAGAGTTTTTTCTATCATGATAGTTTTTTCTATCATGATAGTTTTTTCTATCATGATAGTTTTTCTATCATAATAGTTTTTTCTATCATGATAGTTTTTTCTATCATGATAGTTTTTTCTATCATGATAGTTTTTTCTATCACGATAGTTTTTTCAATCATGATAGTTTTTTCTATCATGATAGTTTTTTCTATCATAATAGTTTTTTCTATCATGATAGTTTTTCTATCATGATAGTTTTTCTATCATGATAGTTTTTTCTATCATAATAGTTTTTTCTATCATTATAGTTTTTTCTATCACGATAGTTTTTTCTATCATGATAGTTTTTTCTATCATGATAGTTTTTCTATCATGATAGTTTTTTCTATTATGATAGTTTTTTCTATCACGATAGTTTCTTCTATCATGATAGTTTTTTCTATCATGATAGTTTTTCTATCATGATAGTTTTTTCTATCATGATAGTTTTTTCTATCACGATAGTTTTTTCTATCATGATAGTTTTTTCTATCACGATAGTTTTTTCTATCATGATAGTTTCTTCTATCATGATAGTTTTTCTATCACGATAGTTTTTTCTATCATGATAGTTTTTTCTATCATAATAGTTTTTTCTATCATGATAGTTTTTCTATCATGATAGTTTTTTCTATCATGATAGTTTTTTCTATCATGATAGTTTTTTTCTATCACGATAGTTTTTTCTATCATGATAGTTTTTTCTATCATGATAGTTTTTTCTATCATGATAGTTTTTTCTATCACGATAGTTTTTCTATCATGATAGTTTTTTCTATCATGATAGTTTTTTCTCTAATGATAGTTTTTTCTATCACGATAGTTTTTTCTATCACGATAGTTTTTTCTATCACGATAATTTTTTCTATCATGATAGTTTTTTTCTATCACAATAGTTTTTTCTATCATGATAGTTTTTTCTATCATGATAGTTTTTTCTATCACGATAGTTTTATCTATCATGATAGTTTCTTCTATCATGAAAGTTTTTTCTATCACGATAGTTTTTTCTATCATGATAGTTTTTTCTATCATGATAGTTTTTCTATCATGATAGTTTTTTCTATCATGATAGTTTTTTCTATCATGATAGTTTTTTCTATCATGATAGTTTTTTCTATCACGATAGTTTTTTCTATAATGATAGTTTTTTCTATCATGATAGTTTTTTCTATCATAATAGTTTTTTCTATCATGATAGTTTTTCTATCATGATAGTTTTTTCTATCATGATAGTTTTTTCTATCATGATAGTTTTTTCTATCACGATAGTTTTTTCAATCATGATAGTTTTTTCTATCATGATAGTTTTTCTATCATGATAGTTTTTTCTATCATGATAGTTTTTTCTATCATGATAATTTTTTCTATCACGATAGTTTTTTCTATCATGATAGTTTTTTCTATCATGATAGTTTTTCTATCATGATAGTTTTTTCTATCATGATAGTTTTTTCTATCATGATAGTTTTTTCTATCATGATAGTTTTTTCTATCACGATAGTTTTATCTATCATGATAGTTTCTTCTATCATGAAAGTTTTTTCTATCACGATAGTTTTTTCTATCATGATAGTTTTTTCTATCATAATAGTTTTTTCTATCATGATAGTTTTTCTATCACGATAGTTTTTTCTATCATGATAGTTTTTTCTATCATGATAGTTTTTCTATCATGATAGTTTTTTCTATCATGATAGTTTTTTCTATCACGATAGTTTTTTCTATCATGATAGTTTTTTCTATCATGATAGTTTTTTCTATCATGATAGTTTTTTCTATCACGATAGTTTTTTCTATCATGATAGTTTTTTCTATCATGATAGTTTTTTCTATCACGATAGTTTTTTCTATCATGATAGTTTTATCTATCATGATAGTTTTTTCTATCACGATAGTTTTTTCTATCATGATAGTTTTTTCTATCATGATAGTTTTTTCTATCATGATAATTTTTTCTATCATGTTAGTTTTTTCTATCATGATAGTTTTTCTATCATGATAGTTTTTTCTATCATGATAGTTTTTTCTATCATGATAGTTTTTTCTATCATGATAGTTTTTTCTATCATGATAGTTTTTTCTATCACGATAGTTTTTTCTATCATGATAGTTTTTTCTATCATGATAGTTTTTTCTATCATGATAGTTTTTTCTATCATGATAGTTTTTTCTATCACGATAGGTTTTTCTATCATGATAGCTTTTTCTATTATGATAGTTTTTTCTATCATGATAGTTTTTTCTATTATGATAGTTTTTTCTATCATGATAGTTTTTTCTATCATGATCGTTTTTTTTATCATGATAGTTTTTTCTATCATGATTGTTTCTTCTATCATGAAAGTTTTTTCTATCATGATAGTTTTTTCTATCACGATAGTTTTTTCTATCATGATAGTTTTTTCTATCATGATAGTTTTTTCTATCATGATAGTTTTTTCTATCACGTAGTTTTTTTTCTATCATGATAGTTTTTCTATCATGATAGTTTTTTCTATCATGATAGTTTTTTCTATCATGATAATTTTTTCTATCATGATAGTTTTTTCTATCATGATAGTTTTTTCTATCATGATAGTTTTTTCTATCATGATAGTTTTTTCTATCATGATAGTTTTTTCTATCACGTAGTTTTTTCTATCATGATAGTTTTTCTATCATGATAGTTTTTTCTATCATGATAGATTTTTCTATCACGATAGTTTTTTCTATCATGATAGTTTTTTCTATCATGATAGTTTTTTCTATCATTATAGTTTTTTCTATCACGATAGGTTTTTCTATCATGATAGTTTTTTCTATTATGATAGTTTTTTCTATCATGATAGTTTTTTCTATTATGATAGTTTTTTCTATCATGATAGTTTTTTCTATCATGATAGTTTTTTCTATCATGATAGTTTTTTCTATCATGATAGTTTTTTCTATCATGATAGTTTTTTTTATCATGATAGTTTTTCTATCATGATAGTTTTTGCTATCATGATAGTTTTTTCTATCATGATAGTTTTTTCTATCATGATAGTTTTTTCTATCACGATAGTTTTTTCTATCATGATAGTTTTTTCTATCATGATAGTTTTTTCTATCATGATAGTTTTTTCTATCACGTAGTTTTTTCTATCATGATAGTTTTTCTATCATGATAGTTTTTTCTATCATGATAGTTTTTTCTATCATGATAATTTTTTCTATCATGATAGTTTTTTCTATCATGATAGTTTTTCTATCATGATAGTTTTTTCTATCATGATAGTTTTTTCTATCATGATAGTTTTTTCTATCATGATAGTTTTTTCTATCACGATAGTTTTTTCTATCATGATAGTTTTTTCTATCATGATAGTTTTTCTATCATGATAGTTTTTTCTATTATGATAGTTTTTTCTATCACGATAGTTTTTTCTATCATGATAGTTTTTTCTATCATGATAGTTTTTCTATCATGATAGTTTTTTCCATCATGATAGTTTTTTCTATAATGATAGTTTTTTCTATCATGATAGTTTTTTCTATCACGATAGTTTTTTCTATCATGATAGTTTCTTCTAGCATTATAGTTTTTTCTATCACGATAGGTTTTTCTATCATGATAGTTTTTTCTATAATGATAGTTTTTTCTATCATGATAGTTTTTTCTATCACGATAGTTTTTTCTATCATGATAGTTTTTTCTATCATGATAGTTTTTTCTATCATGATAGTTTTTTCTATCATGATAATTTTTTCTATCATGTTAGTTTTTTCTATCATGATAGTTTTTCTATCATGATAGTTTTTTCTATCATGATAGTTTTTTCTATCATGATAGTTTTTTCTATCATGATAGTTTTTTCTATCACGTAGTTTTTTCTATCATGAAAGTTTTTTCTATCATGATAGTTTTTTCTATCATGAAAGTTTTTTCTATCACGTAGTTTTTTCTATCATGATAGTTTTTCTATCATGATAGTTTTTTCTATCATGATAGATTTTTCTATCACGATAGTTTTTTCTATCATGATAGTTTTTTCTATCATGATAGTTTTTTCTATCATTATAGTTTTTTCTATCACGATAGGTTTTTCTATCATGATAGTTTTTTCTATAATGATAGTTTTTTCTATCATGATAGTTTTTTCTATCACGATAGTTTTTTCTATCATGATAGTTTCTTCTATCATGATAGTTTTTTCTATCACGATAGTTTTTTCTATCATGATAGTTTTTTCTATCATAATAGTTTTTTCTATCATGATAGTTTTTCTATCATGATAGTTTTTTCTATCATGATAGTTTTTTCTATCATGATAGTTTTTTTCTATCACGATAGTTTTTTCTATCATGATAGTTTTTTCTATCATGATAGTTTTTTCTATCATGATAGTTTTTTCTATCACGATAGTTTTTCTATCATGATAGTTTTTTCTATCATGATAGCTTTTTTCTATCACGATAGTTTTTTCTATCATGATAGTTTTTTCTATCATGATAGTTTTTCTATCATGAAAGTTTTTTCTATCATGATAGTTTTTTCTATCATGATAGTTTTTTCTATCATGTTAGTTTTTTCTATCATGATAGTTTTTTCTATCATGATAGTTTTTTCTATCATGATAGTTTTTTCTATCACGATAGTTTTTTCTATCACGATAGTTTTTTCTATCATGATAGTTTTTTCTCTAATGATAGTTTTTTCTATCACGATAGTTTTTTCTATCACGATAGTTTTTTCTATCACGATAATTTTTTCTATCATGATAGTTTTTTTCTATCACGATAGTTTTTTCTATCATGATAGTTTTTTCTATCATGATAGTTTTTCTATCATGATAGTTTTTTCTATCATGATAGTTTTTTCTATCACGATAGTTTTTTCTATCATGATAGTTTTTTCTATCATGATAGTTTTTTCTATCATGATAGTTTTTTCTATCACGAGAGTTTTTTCTATCATGATAGTTTTTTCTATCATGATAGTTTTTTCTATCATGATAGTTTTTTCTATCATAATAGTTTTTTCTATCATGATAGTTTTTCTATCATGATAGTTTTTTCTATCATGATAGTTTTTTCTATCATGATAGTTTTTTCTATCACGATAGTTTTTTCTATCATGATAGTTTTTTCTATCATGATAGTTTTTCTATCATGATAGTTTTTTCTATCATGATAGTTTTTTCTATCATGATAATTTTTTCTATCACGATAGTTTTTTCTATCATGATAGTTTTTTCTATCATGATAGTTTTTCTATCATGATAGTTTTTTCTATCATGATAGTTTTTTCTATCATGATAGTTTTTTCTATCATGATAGTTTTTTCTATCACGATAGTTTTATCTATCATGATAGTTTCTTCTATCATGAAAGTTTTTTCTATCACGATAGTTTTTTCTATCATGATAGTTTTTTCTATCATAATAGTTTTTTCTATCATGATAGTTTTTCTATCACGATAGTTTTTTCTATCATGATAGTTTTTTCTATCATGATAGTTTTTCTATCATGATAGTTTTTTCTATCATGATAGTTTTTTCTATCACGATAGTTTTTTCTATCATGATAGTTTTTTCTATCATGATAGTTTTTTCTATCATGATAGTTTTTTCTATCACGATAGGTTTTTCTATCATGATAGTTTTTTCTATTATGATAGTTTTTTCTATCATGATAGTTTTTTCTATTATGATAGTTTTTTCTATCATGATAGTTTTTTCTATCATGATCGTTTTTTCTATCATGATAGTTTTTTCTATCATGATTGTTTCTTCTATCATCATAGTTTTTTCTATCATGATAGTTTTTTCTATCACGATAGTTTTTTCTATCATGATAGTTTTTCTATCATGATAGTTTTTTCTATCATGATAGTTTTTTCTATCATGATAATTTTTTCTATCATGATAGTTTTTTCTATCACGATAGTTTTTTCTATCATGATAGTTTTTTCTATCATGATAGTTTTTTCTATCATGATAGTTTTTTCTATCACGTAGTTTTTTCTATCATGATAGTTTTTCTATCATGATAGTTTTTTCTATCATGATAGTTTTTTCTATCATGATAATTTTTTCTATCATGATAGTTTTTTCTATCATGATAGTTTTTCTATCATGATAGTTTTTTCTATCATGATAGTTTTTTCTATCATGATAGTTTTTTCTATCATGATAGTTTTTTCTATCACGATAGTTTTTTCTATCATGATAGTTTTTTCTATCATGATAGTTTTTTCTATCATGATAGTTTTTTCTATCGCGTAGTTTTTTCTATCATGATAGTTTTTTCTATCATGATAGTTTTTCTATCATGATAGTTTTTTCTATCATGATAGTTTTTTCTATCATGATAGTTTTTTCTATCATGATAGTTTTTTCTATCACGATAGTTTTATCTATCATGATAGTTTCTTCTATCATGAAAGTTTTTTCTATCACGATAGTTTTTTCTATCATGATAGTTTTTTCTATCATAATAGTTTTTTCTATCATGATAGTTTTTCTATCACGATAGTTTTTTCTATCATGATAGTTTTTTCTATCATGATAGTTTTTCTATCATGATAGTTTTTTCTATCATGATAGTTTTTTCTATCACGATAGTTTTTTTCATGATAGTTTTTTCTATAATGATAGTTTTTTCTATCATGATAGTTTTTTCTATCATTATAGTTTTTCTATCATGATAGTTTTTTCTATCATGATAGTTTTTTCTATCATGATAGTTTTTTCTATCATGATAGTTTTTTCTATCATGATAGTTTTTTCTATCATGATAGTTTTTTCTATCACGATAGTTTTTTCTATCATGATAGTTTTTTCTATCATGATAGTTTTTTCTATCACGTAGTTTTTTCTATCATGATAGTTTTTCTATCATGATAGTTTTTTCTATCTTGATAGTTTTTTCTATCATGATAATTTTTTCTATCATGATAGTTTTTTCTATCATGATAGTTTTTCTATCATGATAGTTTTTTCTATCACGATAGTTTTTTCTATCATGATAGTTTTTTCTATCATGATAGTTTTTTCTATCACGATAGTTTTTTCTACCATGATAGTTTTTTCTATCATGATAGTTTTTTCTATCATGATAGTTTTTTCTATCGCGATAGTTTTTTTTATCATGATAGTTTTTCTATCATGATAGTTTTTTCTATCACGATAGTTTTTTCTATCATGATAGTTTTTTCTATCATGATAGTTTTTTCTATCATGATAGTTTTTTCTATCACGATAGTTTTTTCTATCATGATAGTTTTTTCTATCATGATAGTTTTTTATCACGATAGTTTTTTATATCATGATAGTTTTTTCTATCATGATAGTTTTTCTATCATGATAGTTTTTTCTGTCATGATAGTTTTTTCTGTCATGATAGTTTTTTCTATCACGATAGTTTTTTCTATCATGATAGTTTTTTCTATCATGATAGTTTTTTCTATCACGATAGTTTTTTCTATCACGATAGTTTTTTCTATCATGATGGTTTTTTCTATCACGATAGTTTTTTCTATCATGATAGTTTTTCTATCATGATAGTTTTTTCTATCACGATAGTTTTTTCTATCATGATAGTTTTTTCTATCATGATAGTTTTTTCTATCACGATAGTTTTTTCTATCATGACAGTTTTTTCTATCATGATAGTTTTTTCTATCATGATAGTTTTTCTTTCATGATAGTTTTTTTTATCACGATAGTTTTTTCTATCATGATAGTTTTTTCTATCATGATAGTTTTTTCTATCACGATAGTTTTTTCTATCACGATAGTTTTTTCTATCATGATAGTTTTTTCTATCATGATAGTTTTTTCTATCACGATAGTTTTTTCTATCATGATAGTTTTTTCTCTAATGATAGTTTTTTTCTATCACGATAGTTTTTTCTATCATGATAGTTTTTCTATCATGATAGTTTTTTCTATCATGATAGTTTTTTCTATCACGATAGTTTTTTCTATCATGATAGTTTTTTCTATCATGATAGTTTTTTCTATCACGATAGTTTTTTCTATCATGATAGTTTTTTCTATCACGATAGTTTTTTCTATCATGATAGTTTTTCTATCATGATAGTTTTTTCTATCATGATAGTTTTTTCTATCACGATAGTTTTTTCTATCATGATAGTTTTTCTATCATGATAGTTATTTCTATCATGATAGTTTTTTCTATCACGATTGTTTTTTCTATCATGATAGTTTTTTCTATCATGATAGTTTTTTCTATCATGATAGTTTTTCTATGTTAAAACTTGTATGTATGTTTAAAAAATTTGGGGACTTAAATAAAGAGACAAACGCATACAAATGATGTTACGATGAAAAAACGAAAATCATTATGAATTTTGCTCAACTCAATAGTTGGTATGGACAATGGACATGCAAGCTACACGCAAGCCAAAAAACGGTACCTGCAAAACAAATTCATTAAGCTGATAAAGAAAATCTTATTTTTCTCAAAATTGAATCGTCTAAGCGACGTCGTTCAAACGATTCATGTATTTTTGAATTATAAGAAGCAATACAATCGTCAAAACGACGTCGTCAGATGATCATCGTCTTACGCGATGAGAGCCCTGATTTAAACAAAAATTAATTAAATTAATAATAGTTGAAGATGCCGCCATAGGAAGACCTACACTCATAAAGGTACCAGATGAGCGGTATACAGTTTTGTTTGTAGGCAGTGTCTTAAAAAGCAATTTGCGCATGGGTTGCCTGACGAAAAGTGGTCAAGGTTGACAAGCAATTACTCTCAATTTTTGGGGTTTTTCAATTATCTGCCCCAGCTTAGATGGGAAACCTTAAGGATATACAAAAAATATCATATAAAGACAATTTTATTTAAAATTATAAACTAAGTGATTTTTTTGAGATTCGAAATTTCAGTAGGGTAAATGAGGGTAAACAAAGAGAAAAGTCTAGAATCTTTTTCCAAACTAAAAATGATAAAATTTATTTTCTCTTGCGATCGGTATAGATTTATTAAAATACAAAAAAATTGTCTTATATGTACAAAAAATTTAAAAAAAATTCGAATCGAGATATGAACATTTGAAAGTCGGGAATTGCAAAATAGAGGTTTCAGAAATAATTCCCCAAAAATCAGAATGGTGTTCTATGAAAAATATTTATATAGTTTTAGAAAGATAATTTAAAAAAATATTCCCGTGTTTTTTTAGTTTTGTGTTTAACCTTTATTTTAAGTGGAGTGAATTTTTTAAATTTACACATTTATGATAAATCAAGTGTCACAGCCGACCGCTTATTTTGAGAGTGAATGTGTAACCAAAGTAAGGCACTATTCTTCTTCTGAAAAAATCAAATCAAATCTTGGGGTTGGGGTCGAAATTCTTGTTGCACTGAATTGTCTAACAATAACGTTGAAAAACTACTTTTTTGTTTTCCATTTTTGAGAAAAAACTGAATTAGCAGAAATTTATTGCTTAAAATTTTATAATAATGGAATATGAAGAAAATTGGAAAATTCTTCTGATTAAGTGGAGTGACTGAATATAATTCAAGTTAAAAGACACTTGAACTTTTAACTTGAATTAAAATTTTATAATACAGAATTCTGAAAAACAGAATTTTGAAAATCAGTATTTCAAAAGACAGAACTGAAAAAAAGCAGAATTTTGAAAAGCAGAATTTTCGTGCAAAAAACGGAATTTTGCAATGCAGAATTTTGAAACCATAATTTTGAATCACTCTCCAAATCTTTTCAATATCTCTTTTAATTTCCAAGAAATGCTTGGTTAGATGAAGTCTAAAAGCTAAAACTTAAAAGACGTGCTTAATTAGATTAGGTATAGTATGGCTTAACACGTAAATTATAACAAAAGATTTCTCGGAAAGTAACAGAGTTATTGGACAGAAAAATATTTGTATTTTTATCAAGTTATTACAAATTTTGTAAAAAAAACAAAGTACCTCGTATTGTAATTCAGTGAGCTGTCCGTTATAAAAGGTTTCACTGTAATCTTGTCTCGTATCTTAAAAAAAAAAAATTACGCCTGATATTCTTGTCCGCGTCCTATCAAGGTAATGTTTGCTTAAAGGAACGTAAAATGTATGAAATTTAAATCGTAGATCCACGGTCGCGAGAATTTGTCCGCTTAAGTGAGCTGTCCGTTATAGGAGGTTTCACTGTACTCTTGTCTCGTATCTTTACAAGTATGCATGAAAAGCCACCAAACTCAAAATTCTTAAATATCTGAGCTTTCTAAAAATGTGACTAAATCCCCCTTGAATCTCAAATTAAATAAATTATATATGGATTCAAGATGAAAAATATCTATGATAAAAATAAGTGGGTTACACCACTTTTGCACTCACAGCCTCATATTTAAACCTGTGTTATTATACAAATTTTATTATTTTTACGAACAATTTTGTTGAAAAATTCAAACATAATTTTTTTTTATAAAAATATTGTTTTACAAAATGTATTAAGATAATTTTATAATCAGTTAAAGAAATCTAACATTGACATTTAATTTGACAGTCATTAAATTCCGTTATCAAAAAACAAATTATCAGCTCTCGTGTACAAGAAAAATTACCCAAAATCAGTTTTAAATCTAATATGTTCCAGAATTGAGAAGTCAGAAGTAGTTTTATAATTGTTGTCTTTATTGGTTAAAGGCTAAATCTAGACTAAACATAAAATAGATAAGAGATAAGATAAGTGTTAGTATGTGTTAGTATAATTAGTAATGAGAGTAATGAGAGGAATGCAATGAGAGTTCAATATACATAACATTCCCTCCTTTGTAAAAAAAAAAATAAAGTATTTACTATTAGGCCAGGAAAAATGGGTTCCGAGGTTGAAAAAATTAATTCATGAAATATTAAAATTGGAATCGACGCAGAATTGTAACATCTATAACATATCCAAAGTCCCCCAAAATCCCCGCATTGGCTTTTTGTGTAGATGCATTTGAAGAGGTGCAGATGGGAAGAACTTGGAGGTCTATCAAACTAAAATATTATTTTTGGTACAACCTGACCATACGATACATGCTTTAAGGGTAGTTTTTAACGTTGAATCTAATGAAACCAAATTCAAAATGATACAATCACCCAAACAAAAGTTATAGTCCTTTTTATGTAATGATGACTTTTTTTTCAGGTACAACAGGTAAAATATTATCGAAAACCCTTTGAAAATAAAGGTATGTTAATGAAATTTGGAGTGAATGTTCCATTTATCATACGAACTAAGAATCAAGACAGTCCCCAAAAATATCCATGGTGAAAGGGTGTTTTCTTAAGGGGGATGGGCAAGTGTAGAATGTTTACCATAACACCCACGAAACAAATCTTACACTCATGAAATCCGCCAAAAATATTGAATTTGTCATGGCAACCAAGAATCCAAATAGTCCATACAAATATCTTCTGTCTAATAGTGTTTTTGTGGCGGTTACATTTTGACCTGTTCTACGGAAAATACGATTTCAAAAATTGATTTTTGCTTGAAAAGGACCATAACTTTGTTAAAGGTACTTGTATCATTTTTGTTTTGCTTTTATGAGATTCAGCGTTAAAAAATACCCTTAAATCATATACCATACTTTGTGTATATAGCTCAATTACACCAAATCGGAATTTTGGCTCAAATCTTCCAACTTCTTCCCAGATTTGCCCTCTCTTTAATAAAAAAGCCCCCAAAACAAATACATTTATTTGGACTATATTGATTCTTGGTTGCCATGACAAACTTAATATTTTTGGCGAGTTTCATGAGTGTAAGAGTTTTTTCGTGGGTGTTATGGTAAACATTCTTTACTTGCCCATCCCCCTCACAAAAAACACCCTTTCACCATGGATATTTTCAGGGACTGTCTTGATTTTTAGTTCGTATGATAAATGGAACATTAACTCCAAATTTCATTAACATACCTTTATTTTCAAAGGGTTTTCGATAATATTTTACCTGTTGTACCTGAAAAAAAGTCATCATTACATAAAAAGGACTATAACTTTTGTTTGGGTGATTGTATCATTTTGAATTTGGTTTCATTAGATTCAACGTTAAAAACTACCCTTAAAGCATGTATCGTATGGTCAGGTTGTACCAAAAATAATATTTTAGTTTGATAGACCTCCAAGTTCTTCCCATCTGCACCTCTTCAAATGCATCTACACAAAAAGCCAATGCGGGGATTTTGGGGGACTTTGGATATATGTTATAGAGGTTACAATTCTCCGTCGATCCCAATTTTAATATTTCATGAATTAATTTTTTCAAGGTTCCCCATACGATTTGTGCTATTTTTCCTGGTCTATATACAATATTAAATATAATAGAACAATATTTGATATACCGGTATATAAAGTTATGTACGTACGTTAAAGCTTCAATAAATATGGATAGTATTTTTACATATGCGCATTTTATTTAAAAAAAATTAATTCACTTTCTGTTTTATTACAAATTGATTACAAATAATAATAAATTGAATACAAATATTATTGTTTACATTTTCTTATTTTCATTTTCATTTTTTGTTTTTATTTCTGTTTACATTTTTGTTTACATTTTTGCTTACATTTATGTTTACATTTTGCAAAGCTTGAATGCGCTTTGATCTTCTCTTAGGTAAACTGTTCGATCTTCTTCGAGCATATTGAACTGCAGCACTTGTGGACGCTTCAATATCACTATGTGCATCATTGTTTGTACAAAATTCTTTCTTAAAAGTGTCATTTTCACCTTCAAAATCTGATTGAATGGATTCAGTCTTATTTCTTAAGGATTCTTTACAAGGGACTACTTTAGATGAATCAAAAGTTACTCTTTTCATATTTCGTTCGCGCAACTGATCCCCGTGAGCTTTTTTATGCGATCCATTTACATTTATCTCATAAACAGTTTTTGATAACTTTTTAATAATCGTTGCTGCAACCCAACTAACAAAATTGTTAAGATAAGACCGATACCAAACTTCTTGTTTTGGTTTAAATTCGTAAACGGTTTTGTTTTTATCGTTCATTTTAAAGATAACTTTTTTTTGTTTCGGTTTAAAATTAATATTTTCTATATTTTTATTATCCATTATAGGTAAAATGAAATCAATTAAAGTTCGTGGTTTATATTTAAATATAACTTGGCTTGGTGATAAATTGGTAGATGTACTGGGAATATTACGATTTTGAAATAAAAAATTTTCAATTTTAAACTGTAAGGAAATATTTTTTGAATAATTTTCTAATAATTCTTTCTTTAAAGCAGATTTAACAGTTTGAACATTTCGTTCTGCTAGGCCATTAGAAGCTGGATGGTAATATGGAGAAGTGTTGAACTTTATATTATTTGCTTCATAAAACTTTAAAAGTTCTTTTGAAGTGAAAGGTGGGCCATTATCGGAAATAACTTCAACTGGTAGGCCAAAAATGCAAAAAACTCGTCTTAAAACCCTAATAACATCTAAGGCACTTGTTTGTTTCATGACAAACACTTCCAACCATTTCGAGTAGTCATCAACTAGTAAGAATAAACATTCGCCTTTAAATTTCAAAAAATCTACGTGAACACGTTCGAATGGGTATGTTGTTGGACGCCAAGACACAAACTCAATACCACTCGACTTACTGGAACACTGTTGACAAATGTCACAAGATTTAGCATAATACTCAATATCGCGATCAATATTGAGCCACCATACCGAACCTCTGGCAACAGACTTCATCCGCACAATTCCAGTATGTCCAGAATGTAGTATCTTTAAAACGCTCTCCTTAAGTGCTTCGGGTATTATAACTCGCTGTCCAAACAAAATGCAACCACTCTTAATACTAAGCTCAAACTTTTCTCTACTTAGTCTTATCAAAATCGGATCTTCCAATTTAGAAGGCCAAGAACTTTCTATATAACATTTTAATTTTATAAGAACTAAGTCTTTTTCAGTTTGACAAGCTATGTCATCGATTTTAAGTGGCAAATCTCCGGTAATATTAAAAAAATTGATCATACAATCAACAACTTTTGTGCTCATTTAACGGCAATCTTGACAAGGCATCGGCATTGCCCATCATCGATGCTTTCCTATATCTAATCTCATAATCATACTGAGCAAGAATGATTGCCCATCTTTGCAATCGATGTGCTGTGATCTTATTTATTTTTTTGTTACCAAATATAACCTCTAAGGGTTTATGGTCACTAAAGATAATAAACCTTTGACCATACAGAAATTTATGTAAATGTTGCAAGGTAAAAACTACGGCAAGAGCCTCTCGCTCTATCTGTGAGTACTTTCTTTCAGTTTCAGAAAGAGTACTTGAAACAAATTTAATTGGACGTTCCTCTGCATTTTCTTCTATATGGAACATAACACCACCTACCCCATAAGCACTTGCATCGCAAACAATGCCTAAGGGTTTATTTTGATCATAATGAACTAAAAGGTGACATTCGTTCAGCCAACTCTTACTAGCCTGGAAAACGTTTTCATGTTCACTAGTCCAATTAAAAGGATTACCCTTTTTAAGTAATGCATAAAGTGGTGCAAGACGGATTGATAAATTTCTTATGAAAGCACCATAAAAACTCAATAAGCCAATATAAGACTTAAGAGATGTAACATCTATTGGCGAAGGTGCATCTACAATCGCTCTCATCTTATCTTCTTTAGGTTTTGTACCATCTTGATTGATAATGTAGCCTAAATATTCAACTTGTGCTTCGAAAAATTTACATTTTTCAAAACGCACTTTGACGTTAAACTCTTTGAGTCTCTCAACGGTAGCGATTAGGTTATCCCTACATTCTTCCCAAGTTACACCGCTCACGATAATATCGTCTATATACGCTTTGACACGTTTCAGATTTTGTAAAATTTTATCGATTACACTTTGAAAATCGGAAGGGGCTGACTTGATTCCAAACGGAAGACGTGTAAAGCTAAATAATCCGCGGTCAGTATTGATGGTTAAATACTTCTGAGAAGAGCTGGATACCTTTACTTGCTGGAAAGCTCCATAAAGGTCTAATAAACAAAAATACTTGCAACCGGAAAAACAACATAAGATGTCTTCTACTAAAGGGAGACTGTAATGACTGGTCTTAATAAATTTATTGATTGTTGCCTTAGCATCCAAACACAATCTAATCGACCCATTTTTCTTTGTAACAATAACAAATGGTGAAGCCCAATCACAAAATTTCACTGCCTTTAAAATACCGAATTCAATAAGCCTATCAAGTTCTTTACTAACGGCATCTCTAAGACCGTATGGAACGGTGTACGCCTTGTGGAAAATTGGAGTAGCATCCTCTTCCAAAATAATTTCCACTGAAAATTCGCTAATGGGATCATGGTACTTCTCATCAAAAACCTCTGGATACTTATGACAAATTTGTTCCACCACTGATTTGCCCGAGTCTAGCCTGTTAACCATAAAAAAATCTTTCCAATTCCTATACAACACGTCCAACCAGTTTCTTCCCATCAGAGCCAAAAATTCTCTCCCATCACTTCTCTCTACAACCACCAGCTCCAACCTGTACAAAATATTTCTATCCTCTTTTAACAAACCACCAACATTCACATATATTTTTCCCAGCACGTTCACCTTCTCACCTGTTACCACAGTTAGATTTTTATCAAAGTTTTGTAAATTGCAGTTAAAAAAAAATTTTTCATATTGACTTTTAGAAATAATTGAAAAACAGGCACCCGAATCAACCTCCATATCAACATGCTCATGATTAATCGCAACACTTACAACAACTGCATCAGTTTTACCCAGCATGGACGTTATATTACCTAACCTTAAATTTGATAATGATAAATTTTCACATGGTTTTTGGTTAGTTGATACTAAACTACTTATTCTATTTTTGTTAGAATTGTTAGTATTTTTATACGTTGCCTGGTAGCAAGCGTTGGCATAGTGTCCCCATTGCTTGCACTTATAGCACTGTACGTTCTTCACTGGTTTTGATGATCTGCTCCCTGATCTTCTAAAATAGTGACGTGAAGACGATCTATTTCTGCGGCTCCCATGACTTAGTTGTCGACTGCGGCCTACCCAATTTTGTTGAAACGAGTATGAAGTGCTCGATTTTTGTTGGATGTCTTTAACTTCACGTGCCGTCAACTGGAAATTAAGCGCCAACTTGCAGATGTCTTCAAACTTTTTGCTCACATCTTCGTTAATTAGTTTTCGTTGCAAATTTTTGTCTGTAACAGATCGCCTTGGGATATTTTCTTTATAATACGGCACCAATTATTACAAAAAACACTTGGAGACTTCATTAATACAAGTTTTGGTTTATGCGCTGCTTGAGCTTTCTCATTTTATATCTCTTCCTGCAAGTTAATACCTTTAAGGACAATCATTTGTTAAGAGTATTTTCATGTTACTCTCTTAGTATATTATGTAACAACTCAGGTGTCACGTGTTAAAGTCATTAGTGCAAAGCCTAAGTGCATTTCATGGGGCTTCCTCATGATTTGGTTTCAGAATTTACATGCTTAATTGTTTCTTCAGCTAGTAGCGGCCGGTGAGAATGTCCCTGATTATTCTCAGGCAGATGCAGGATTTCAAATAATCTTGGTTGTAATTCCCAAGTATTAATAAATAAATTAGGTATTAGTTTATATGTTTTCAATTTGGCTTTAGGCTAAATACTGGTTTCAAATACCTAGAGCTTTGGCAGCTTGGTTTTTTTTTTTTAATTTTGGAAGCAATCTCTATTTTTTTTTTTTTTGTATATTTACTGAAAATTGACTTCACTCCTTAAATTCATAATAATTCAAGATGGTTGCTTCCCCTTACCAACATACATTAACATTATGTATTATGTACCATTAAAATTTCAATGAACTCTGATTTACAGAAAATTTAAGACCTTTCTTCGACTATTTAACCGTACTAGGTAATTCTCAACACACATCCAACACGGAGTATATAACAACAAGCAATCGAACAAAAAACAAGTGAAAGTTGTCACTTACGTGCTAATGAACTGAGCGCCTGGCCTGAGCCATACATTAGTCTCTATAAATCTGACACTCAGCTAGTCGAACAATGAATTCAATCTTTTTGTATGAATTTTTGGAACGTCATCTTCATTCGCAATTCATCCAGTTATAATCTGATTACTTAAGAATAAAATGCAAACACTTCCTTTACTAGAAGGAACCCCAATAAGGAAACTGTATAACCTATAAGAAAAACCATTGCTTCCTTTCATCTTATAAATCTTTCCCTTATTTATATAGACAAAATACTGAAATACTGAATAAACCGCTAAATACGACAGCCATCTGACACACAATATTCTAACACCAAATTAAAAGCATATAACACAAACAACCAACAAAAAAAATCAAACCAAATAATCCCTGTGGCCCTGTGGGTGCAATCGTAAAAACACAACAAACGAAAAATCCCATCACTTTAATTCCGGAACGTGAGCTTTTTATAGCCCTCGATCTTTTTCGAATTTCTTTGCCTTTGCAAAACAAAAAGCGAATTTCATTCAAACATAAATCAATTTGGCCATCAGGAGGACAATATATAGAACACACCAAGTTTGGCCCCAAATTCGCGCTGTTAAGTTTATTCAAGTTGGTGTATGTGTGGGTGTGTGTGGATGTGTGGGGGAGCTGATGTCAGTGTCGCACCCCAAAAATGTTGTTAGAAATTCTGCTGCGGCAGAACCAAAAACAGCATGCAACACAAACAATAACATAAATGGTGACTATGAAGGCCATGCAAAGGACGAAGGACTGTCATAAATCTTCAGACCCGGAGCCCAAACCAAAGCATCAGACACAAATACCAATTCTAATCCCATTCCAGAAGATTAACACTTTCCAAAGAGTATATTTTGGGGGAGTGGTGTGGAGGAAAGAATGGAAAATGGTGGGTGGTTGGCTCGGTTGGTTTGGTTGGAGTTGACATGTCACGCACACTCGTTCAATTTAACTCCTTTGACTATACAATTGGTGCCTTTTCCGTCCCTGGTTGTAAAAGCATTTTCCAGCAACCGAAATTGCCACTGAAAGCAAACAATAGCCTCTCGATAGTGAATAACGATTGAAAAGACAACCAGGGCTGCATCAAATAGGCGGATGTTGACTCTGGGCCCTGGGGTCCTTGAAGTTTTAAAAATAGAGTCAAGTAAACATTAAATACGCGGGTAACCTGCTGGTATTTTTGAGAAGAAAAAAGGTAGCAATTTTTTTTAGTTCTACCGTAGTCCTATTACAAATGCTATTGCTATTGCTACTGCTATTGCTATTGCTTTTGCGATTGCTATTGCTATTGCTATTGCTATTGCTATCGCTATTGCTATTGCTATTGCTATTGCTATTGCTATTGCTATTGCTGTTGCTATTGCTATTGCTATTGCTATTGCTATTGCTATTGCTATTGCTATTGCTATTGCTATTGCTATTGCTATTGCTATTGCTATTGCTATTGCTATTGCTATTGCTATTGCTATTGCTATTGCTATTGCTATTGCTATTGCTATTGCTATTGCTATTGCTATTGCTATTGCTATTGCTATTGCTATTGCTATTGCTATTGCTATCGATATTGCTATTGCTATTGCTATTGCTATTGCTATTGCTATTGCTATTGATATTGCTATTGCTATTGCCATTGCTATTGCTATAGCTATTGCTATTGCTATTGCTATTGCTATTGCTATTGCTATTGCTAAATATAAATATAAATATAAATATAAATATAAATATAAATATAAATATAAATATAAATATAAATATAAATATAAATATAAATATAAATATAAATATAAATATAAATATAAATATAAATATAAATATAAATATAAATATAAATATAAATATAAATATAAATATAAATATAAGTATAAATATAAATATAAATATAAATATAAATATAAATATAAATGTAAATATAAATATAAATATAAATATAAATATAAATATAAATATAAATATAAATATAACTATAAATATAAATATAAATATAAATATAAATATAAATATAAATATAAATATAAATATAAATATAAATATAAATATAAATATAAATATAAATATAAATATAAATATAAATATAAATATAAATATAAATATAAATATAAATATAAATATAAATATAAATATAAATATAAATATAAATATAAATATAAATATAAATATAAATATAAATATAAATATAAATATAAATATAAATATAAATATAAATATAAATATAAATATAAATATAAATATAAATATAAATATAAATATAAATATAAATATAAATATAAATATAAATATAAATATAAATATAAATATAAATATAAATATAAATATAAATATAAATATAAATATAAATATAAATATAAATATAAATATAAATATAAATATAAATATAAATATAAATATAAATATAAATATAAATATAAATATAAATATAAATATAAATATAAATATAAATATAAATATAAATATAAATATAAATATAAATATAAATATAAATATAAATATAAATATAAATATAAATATAAATATAAATATAAATATAAATATAAATATAAATATAAATATAAATATAAATATAAATATAAATATAAATATAAATATAAATATAAATATAAATATAAATATAAATATAAATATAAATATAAATATAAATATAAATATAAATATAAATATAAATATAAATATAAATATAAATATAAATATAAATATAAATATAAATATAAATATAAATATAAATATAAATATAAATATAAATATAAATATAAATATAAATATAAATATAAATATAAATATAAATATAAATATAAATATAAATATAAATATAAATATAAATATAAATATAAATATAAATATAAATATAAATATAAATATAAATATAAATATAAATATAAATATAAATATAAATATAAATATAAATATAAATATAAATATAAATATAAATATAAATATAAATATAAATATAAATATAAATATAAATATAAATATAAATATAAATATAAATATAAATATAAATATAAATATAAATATAAATATAAATATAAATATAAATATAAATATAAATATAAATATAAATATAAATATAAATATAAATATAAATATAAATATAAATATAAATATAAATATAAATATAAATATAAATATAAATATAAATATAAATATAAATATAAATATAAATATAAATATAAATATAAATATAAATATAAATATAAATATGCTTTAACATCAGAAGATGGAAACACAACCTGAAATGATTATAAGTAATCCTCCACACCCCAGAACCAGCCCTGGTGATGAGATAGAGGATATAAATGCAAACATGGCTATTAGAGTGTCTGTGTCTTTCATATGCGCTTGTATTTAATTCATTTGCCAAAGTCTCGATCCATAATATTAATTGAAAATTATTGAAATTCCAATTTACTAAATTAACTTAAGACCATTTCATATATTTAACAGTTTAATTGCGAATTTAAGGGCACAATTTCCCCATTATGGCTTAACATTAAATCGGCCCGAAGAAAAGTCCTGCTGGCAGTCTTTTGACCAAAACCAGGATACAATATCCAGATCCAACATGTTTGCATTGCGGGTGTGAATGTGTGAATAATAAAACTATTTCCAATTCCTTTCAATAGAGCAAGAATAAAAAGATTTACAGATTTTCTCGGATTCACAGACACGTTTAGGAAGGCGAAGTCATATGCAATACGTAGTATGACTTTATTCATCGATAGGATATCGTTTGTTAAAGTCTCCGAATCCTATGTACTTTATAAACCATTGGAATGTTTTTATTGATACAACAAAAAAAGGAGTGAAGTAATAAAATTATCATTTAGAAACAATGAGAATTTATCCTTGGAATAGAGAGTAAATTTTGTTTAACATTCACTTTGGGTGGTGCAAAGAAGGGTTCTTACGTATCTAACTAAGGGCGGAAAGAAGCCCGGAAGATTCAACAATTTAAATCAATAATTGAATCCCTTACTTTATGGCTTTTGATTAGAATTTAAATTCCAGGTTAGACATACATAATGAAATGTATTTGTGTAGAATGTAGATATTCTTTAACTGTTTGTGTGTTTAAATACCTAATATGCTAATGGAGAATACAGAAAGCATTATAAATTCCAAAAGGTCTTCTATTAAATTCCATTGAACTTACTTAAATAAATTGCTTCCTTTAACAATGCAAAATTCAACAATGCAATTGGATGTTTTTCGATTTGGACAACGAGAAGAGAGTGCTCTTTAAGTTCAAAACGAAAAAAGATTTTTTTTTGTTGTTGTTTTTTTTTTAAGTTAAATAGGTATTGTATTTTGGTTTGGAGTTTTTAGAAATTCCATATATATTTTAGAAGCCAAAGCAGAAAACCCATATTATAAATTTACATAATTGAAAATTTTATTTGCAATTTATTAACTGTTTTATAACTACGTTACCTACTTATACAGTCTAGCGTCTACCATCTGTGAACTCTTGAATTCTATACAATGATATTTTTCTATTAAGCTTGAATATCTAATACGCAGATCGGGTTTTGATTTCGGAGACGCAGATTATAATTTTGGCTATTTATTGTAAATTTAATTGGGTTTACTGACAAATCGGAATATTTGATGGCCATTATAAATTGATTTTTTTGTCATAAAGAACGATTATAGTAATAAAACTGTTAAAATACAAATGAAAAAAATATTTGCTAAGTGATTTTGTGCTAATAAAGTTTATTTCTTTTTTTTATTGAAAGAAATTCTGAATTTTTAATAATATTCCTTGGAATTCTTGGATCATATCACGAAAAATGAGCTGCAAATTACGAAAAATGAATCCCGATTTATACCTTGGCTCGGGATTTCGTAATTTACGACTATTTGTTTGCAATTTTAAAAACTGCGCAAAATGAAGATATTGATCCTCAAAAATCGTAAATCTTTAAGTATCAATTATGCTATCGAGAGAAAATAAAAATTGCGAACAACAAATCGCAATTTGATCCAAATATTCCTCAATTGCACAATTTGTAAATTTGCAAAAAAGATTTGTGATCACCACTTTTATTTCGTGATATTGCCACGGAGCAAGCATGCAACCACCAGGCCAATTTTCATTACAGATCGTTGGTGGCACACATTGATGATTATACCTGCCATGTTGTGGTGCTTTATTTCTTCGAGAAGTAAATTGCGACAAGCAAATCGTGATTTAGGAATTTTTTGTTGATGATTTGCACCTATTCTCATGGAGTTGCGAATTATGAAGAAAAAAAAAAACGTAATTCAGTGATTGTGCAATGTTAATTACTAAATATTTATAGCAAATCAATATCTTTAAATGCTGCTTGTGAAATTATGCTTTTGGAGAGTAAATTACGCCAAAACAGTTGTATTTTGCTATGAAAAGTACAAACATGAATCATGGATTTTAGTTGCAAATCACTAAGAAACTTTGTAAAATTGCTACTTTTTGTAAATTGCTACGTTTTGACTGTTAAATTACCAGTTTTTGTATTAATTTGGGATTAAAATGTCTTGATTAACGAATTAAACATGATTATTAAATTGTAACTGCAAATTTTTCAATTGGTGATTTTTCAATTCTTTCCGTGTAACTGTCTCCCAGTTTCGCACACCAAGTTGGTTGAGGTTCTCTCTTACTTGCGTGCGCCACCTGTTACGTTGTCCTCCTCTACTGCACCATCCCACGGGGTTGGATGCAAAGACTTTCCGGGCCGGAGCTTTTATGTTCACTTGCTCTAAGTGACCCAGCCATCTCAGTCCCTGACTTTTCTCTTTTGTGGCTAGGTAAGTGTTACTGTACAGTCCGAGTCCATACAGTTCATTGTTATATCTTCTTCTCCATTCAGGACGGGACCAAAAATCACACGGAGAATTTTCCTCTCAAAACAGCCTTAAGTGGTCTGTTTCACCGTTAATAGTGCCCATGTCTTGGTTAGGTAAATGGGCTGACAGTTGGTTTTGTTACCGTCACACTAAGATCAATGTAGATCCATTGTGGTACCCTAGGGATTGTGAACCCTATGAAAAAGAAACCTATGATACATCCCATGTTAATTCAAGCCCGTTAAGGGTGTTGAAGAGTTTCAGCAGGCTATAGCCTGAAAAGTCGGTGAGTATTTCTTGGTCGTTGGAGGAGTGTCCGTTGGTACATAACCACCAGGCTGAGGAGAGGAAAATGCCTTTCAAAAGCGTGATCCTTCCTTTGCCCCCATTAGAGAAATCATCCCTACATCAGGCCCGTAGGAGCAGTGGCTCCATGCAACGTCTGGTAGATGGGTATGATAGGTCAGTGGTTGGTATATAAAGGGTGATTTTTTAGCTGGTTTGGTTTTGGCAACACTGGTTTTGACAGCTGACGTGTGTTTAGTACCTTGTGTCACTGTCAAACAGCTTCAGTTTGGTTTGCAATTTAACCATGGATCGTCTTACAAATGAACAACGCTTGCAAATTATTGAATTTTACTATCAAAATTCGTGCTCGGTTCGAAATGTTGTGTTCAGAAAATTGTGTTCAGCGATGAGGCTCATTTTTGGTTGAATGGGTACGTAAATAAGCATAATTGCCGCATTTGGAGTGAAGATCAGCCAGAAGCATTGCAACAGCTACCAATGCATCCCGAAAAAGCCACTGTTTGGTGCGGTTTATGGGCCGGCGGCATTATTGGGCCATATTTCTTCAAAGATGATGCGAATCGCAGCGTTACTGTCAATGGTGAACGCTACCGAGCGATGATAACAAACTTTTTTTTGCCCGAAATGGAAGTTCTTGACTTGCATGATATGTGGTTTCAACAAGACGGTGCCACATGCCACACAGCACGCGAAACAATGGCGCAATTGCGAGGCGAGTTTGGTGAACAGTTAATTTCACGTTTCGGGCCGGTCAATTGGCCGCCTAGATCGTGCGATTTGACACCATTAGATTATTTTTTGTGGGGGTATGTCAAGGCTAATGTCTATAGGGACAAGCCCGCTTCGATTGACGCACTGGAAGCCAACATCCATGCATTCATTCGTGAGATACCGGCCGATATGTGTGAAAGAGTATGCCAAAATTGGACTCAGCGGATGGGCTACCTGAGACGCAGCCGCGCTCAACATTTGCATGAAATTATCTTTAAACATTAAATTGCAAGGTTCAAACTATCGATTCAAATAAATATTTCATTCATTTTTTCGAATTGTTTGTGTTTTTTTTTTTTTAAAGTTCTAAACCTCTTAAAAAATCACCCGTTACATCCGTTCGTTGAAGAAATGTCTGTCGTTATATAATCACCTGGCTGAGAAGAAAAACGTTTTTCAAAGGCGTGATCCTTCCTTTGCCCCCACTTGAGGAATCATCCCTCTATCAGGCCCGTAGGAGCAGTGGCTCCATGCAACGTCTGGTAGATGGGTGTGATAGGTCAGTGGTTGGTTTATGTGTCAGTTCGATGAATGTCTGTCATCACATAATCACCCGGATAAGAAGAAAACACCATTAAGAGGTGTGATCCTTCCTTTGCCCCCATTTGAGAAATCATCCCTCCATCAGGCCCGTAGGAGCAGTGGCTCCATGCAACGTCTGGCAGATGGGTATGATAGGTCAGTGGTTGGTATAATGTCTGTCGTTATATACCCACCTGGCTGAGAAGAAAAACGCCTTTCAAAGGCGTGATCCTTCCTTTGCCCCCACTTGAGGAATCATCCCTCTATCAGGCCCGTAGGAGCAGTGGCTCCATGCAACGTCTGGTAGATGGGTATGATAGGTCAGTGGTTGGCTTATGTGTCAGTTCGATGGATGTCTGTCGTCTTATAATCACCTGGCTGAGAAGAAAAATGCCTTTAAAAGGCGTGATCCTTCCTTTGCCCCCACTTGAGAACTCATCTCTCTATCAGGCCCGTAGGAGCAGTGGCTCCATTCAACGTCTGGTAGATGGGCAATGATAGGTCAGTGGTTGGTTTATGTAAACGTTCGATGAAGAAATGTCTGTCGTCACATTATCACCTGGCTGAGAAGAAAACACCCTTTAATGGTGTGATCCTTCCTTTGCCCTCACTCGAGGAATTATCCTTCTATCAGGCCCGTAGGAGCATGTCTATGTACCATATACATCAAGACCAAAATGATAAGCGTCTTATACAGGGTCACTTTAGTTGCTCGAGAGAGAGCTTTGCTTCTCAATGGTCTTCTTAGCCCAAAGAAACATCAATTGGCAAAATTGATAGTGGAGCATAGGTAGACAAAGTCTCTGTTCTCTGACTACTCCAAAATTATAGCTGTCTATAGTAACGTTCTGTTCGAGACGTCGCGTCGCGTCGGTGTTGGGTGTCCTTTCTTGTTGACAGCATATATTTCGCTTTGCTTTCATTCACCGTTAAACCCATCTTCTTGGCTTCCTTCTCAATACTCACAAAAGCACCACTGACATCACGCTTTGTTCGTCCGATTATGTCAATGTCGTCAGCGTAAGCAAGTAATTGGACGGACTTTTGAAAGATTGTTCCTCTAGTGTTGACGTGAGAGTTTTGCACTATTCTTTCAAGAACGATGTTGAAGAAGTCGCATGACAGCGCGTCGCCTTGCCTAAAACCTTTTTTAACATCAAAGGTGTCGGTGAGGTCTTTGCCGACCTTGATGGAGCAGCGTGCATTCTCCATCATCATCCTCCACAAACGGACAAGATTGGCAGGGATGCCAAAATTAGACATTGCTCGATATAGCTCGTCTCTATAGATGCTGTTTTACGCAGCCTTGAAATCGATGAAGAGGTGGTGGGTATCGATTTTAAACTCCTGGGTTTTCTCCAAGATCTGCTGTAGTGCGAATATTTGGTCGATGGTGGACCTCCCGGGCCTAAAGCCACACTGATATGGACCTATCAGGCTGTTGACAAATGGCTTCAGACGTTCACAGAGTACGGCAGAGGAGATCTTGTAGGCGATATTAAGAAGACTGATGCCTCTGTAGTTGGTGCAGTCCAGAGGATCGCTTTTCTTGAGGATCGGGCAAACAATGCTGAGGTTCCATTCATCGGGCATGCTTTCCTCCGACCATATTTTACAGATGAGCTGGTGTATACTCCTTACCAATTCATTGCCAGCCGCTTTGAATAGGTCAGCCGCAAGGCCATCAGCTCCAGCAGCTTTACTTAAGCTTAGATACCTATAGCTATCTTCACTTCGTCGATATCTGGTGGACGGAATTGTTGGCCTACGTCATCCAGGTTGAATGGTGCAATCTGCATGGTAGCGGAATTTGGTTCGTCATCGCCGGTATACAACTTTCAGAAATGATTTTTCCATTTCCTCTGCATCGATTGCAAATCTACTACTGCTGATGTACCAGAGCCTCTTAGCTTCATGTTTATGAAGGGACGAGCGTTATAAAACACATTAATTTCCCTCAGAAAAAACAGTTCGAAGTCAAAGCGTCACGTTATTACTGCCAGGTGTCACCGGGAAAACGAAGATCCTTTACATTCCTGCTAACTCTTCTCAAGTATACGTTGGGAGTTGAGTTGCGTTGAAGCGGTGAATAACTTTATCTACCTAGGAAGCGTTGCCTCCAAGGACGGTGGTGGTATAGATGAAGATATATTTGTGGCGTGACAGCTCGTGGAAAACTAGGGTGCCTTACAACTTTCAACCATCCTTGAGTGCGAAGTGTTGGCAGGAATGGTGGGGATCTACATTTTTTGTTGAGTCCAAACGGCTAAATGAAAAGCACTTGTTCATGACAACAGATGCTCTTGGAGGATTTGTCAGTTCCTTGCAAGAGGAAGTATCTCGGAAAACATATTTTTTTAGATGGTAGCGGCTGGGAATCGAACCCAGACCTTCGGCATAACAGTCCAACGCACTAACCATTATTCCACGAGGTACTAAGGATGAAGATTTTCAGTGCCGTATTGGCAAATAAAAAGCTGCTTTCAAATGCATGTTATCAAAAGTTTGGAGGAACAACATCTACAGTTCGAAGACCAAGCTGCGACTGTTCCGCTCGAAAGTAGAGTTGGTACTAACATATAGTAGTACCGACTCTATGGTTGCAGTAAATGGAAAGTGACGCCTCTGTCACAAAAGGCTGCGAGATTAGGATTTTTTGATTGAACACTTGGTCCAACTAAGAACAAGAAATCCATCGGAGAACTGGTAACAAATCTATCGACATCGTAGTTCGTACAAGGAAGTGACAGTGGATTGAACACATATTCACGGTGAGAAGGCTCTATTGCGAAACACGTAATGAAATGGCATCATTTTGTTGAAGATTGCAGAAGACCTGTGGCCACAAAAATACTTGGCACAAAACAGTTTTTCAAAATGGTGGCTGACGACTAATACTTACACTCACGCTATTTTTAAGTACATGAAATTCAAAATGGAGAATCTCTCAATTTAATTTTAAAAAAATTGATCAGTATTGATTTGCATGAAATAAACCTCTTCCGAGTTCCGACTGGCCTATACCTTCATACAAACATATGTACCTAATACTCGATAGATGGTTTAAGAAATTATGCAAGAAAAATTATTTCTTCGTCTAACCTATGATTGGTCCTAATTCAAATGTAGTTTTTAGTTGGCCCACAGCAGATTCTCATCACCTAATTTATTTTACACATTTCAAGAGCTCACCTTTCTAACTTAATTTCAACGTAAAACATCTGGACCTTCTCAATTACCATCATAACTGGGTTTAATTCAGTTTTAAAGTGTGTTTCAGATTCCAGACAACGACTATATCAGGGAGGAAGGTATCCTTGGTGTATTCCTTTCGAAAATAACAAATCCCAATCTCCAAAAAGGAACACATTATCATTTCTGATCCCTCTTATTCACCCTCTTTCACTCAATTTACCTTGATAATATTCCTCTTCATCTAATATCCTTATCCCAAAATATAATAATTTGTAATCACATCCACAAATATCCCTGCAAGCCGCATAGTTGTATTAAGTGAAAACGTATGTTTTAGTATTATGAAGCCGATGTGATGATGGTGGAGTACAACACAGGAGAGGATAGAGGATTCTCAGAACTCGCAATTGGAGCGAGCGGCGCGTTCTTATTAGGTCCAATAAAAGATAATCACACAAACACCCAAGGAGAGTTTAACCACTCTATGATGTTGATCTCGATGCTGGAGGAAGCGGCTCAAACCGAAAAAATTCAGCAAAGTTCAGATGGGCACCGAGGCAGAGAATTTCGAAGAACCTTTTCTTTACCGGGAATTGTTATTTTTATGTTACCTGAGCTTAGATATAGCTAGAAGTTTCCCTTTTTATTCATTTAACCTCTATACCCACACCAATGCAAAAAAAAAAGAATAAACGAGCAAACAAAATATTCAAATTGCTTTTAGTTTTTTGTTCTGTTCCTTTCCTTTGAGTTGGGATCTGCTTTTCGCCCTTTTGGTATTTCGTGGTATTCATCGAAAGTGCAGTTAGGGTGCTAAGATAGGTTACTTTATGTGGGTTCAAGTCAAGTGAAAAAAAGAACTAAAAATATCAGCTAAAAATATTGAAGCTAGTAGGTTTTGGTATGAATACTAATCATTTTGAAGGTAATTGAGCTGGAGTGATGAACTCAGAAGCTATAAAGTGGAAAGTGAGAAAGGTATTTGTTTTATTTTTTACATACTTTACCAACAGGGTGTTCTCAAGGTTAAAATTCAAGTATGTTCTTCAGGAGACTTCTTTTATTTAACGGGAAATAAGTACCTATATATGTGAGTATGAAATAAGTTGTTATAGGTATCTACATGAAACAATATTTTAGAGTCAGAAATGATAAATGAATTTAATATATCTGATAAATACAAATTCGTATTGAGCTGGAAAAACGTAAAGGGTAAGCCATCTGTGGGTTTCTTTTTCAAAAAGCGAAAAATATGGTCGAATATTTTTCAATAGTTTCTACTTTTTTAAAGAAAAAATCTTCCGATTAGTTATGGAATATTTCAGTTTCAATTGCCAAGCCAATTTTCAACTTCACTGTTAAGTAAGCCCGTATGAACATTTAAAGACTTTCCAGTTTAACTTTGACGTTTATGATTTGACAAACGTGTAGAGGCGAGGGGTGCTTAAGCTTAAAATTATGAGCTTTAAAATTGTTTTTCATAATTCATATTAGTCTTATTTTAATTTTTGCAAATTTTGAAAGAAAAAATCGAAAAAATTCAGTTTGCACTGCTAATTTCACTGTGAAGTTGGCATGACTGTACTTTTTTCAGAGCAGCGGAGCTAGCTAAGAATTTGGAGAGTGGTATAAAATCCCGGAAACCAAAATCTTGAATAACGAAATTTGGCATTTTTAAAAAATCCCAAACACAAAATCTCGCAAATTAATAATCCTGCCTTTCATAGTGTCGCAACAACAAAATCTCACTTTTAACAATCTCGCAATTACATATCGCAGCAAATTATCAACCGAAGTCTTGCAATTTAAAATCTCGCGTATCAAAATCTTAAAATCAAAATTTTGGCAGAATAAAATCTCATAGAAACGTTGCCATCAATTTCACACTGAAAAGTAAAAATCCAGCAAACCAAATAAAGAAACTCGAGAACGACAAATGATTTTTGGGTTTTATTGATTTTCAAAACGTAGTCTTAAACAAAAACGGAAACCTGACATTACCACTAGATATACAATAGGTATCTATGTTTTATTTTTTGTTCTTTTGAAATTATAAAACTTAGTAGTTATGAAACAATATGATCTTAAAAAAGGTTGGCATGGCACTCGATTTATTTTGCAGAAGTAAGGAAATCTCGCAAAATCTTTTTGCATTGCTAGATTTGAATTTGCAAGATTTTGATTTAAAAATATTATTTGTTGCAATGCAGTAAAATTTTGCGAAATTTTAATCAACGAGATTTTAGTTTGTGGGACTTTGTAATTTCGAGACTATGAGAAGATTTTGTAACTGTGAGATTTCGTAATCTGAGATTTCGAATGCGAGATTTTACCTTGCAAGATTTTTTACCAGAAATCTGTAGTAAATTTCCAAATTCGACCTTTTTTACATAAAAAATAGTTTTTATATTTTTCTAAAATGCACAAAAAACTACAAATTTAAAATCTTATTCCAAATTTCTAGCTAGCACTGTTTCCTAAAATAGGTCTATCAGCTGTTTTGTGTTATGTTATCTGGCTCCCGATCCATGAAGGGTCTCTGCCTGAGATATTGCGGTCTCCCATCGGTTGCGGTCCCTCGCATGCACCCTCCATTCAGCGAGACCAAGCGCTCTTGCATCTGTGACCACTTGGTCCGTGTAGCGGAGGTTCGGTCTTCCTGGTCGTCTGGAATCTGGGGCTGGGATTCGAAGATTTTCTTGGCTGGAGCGTTGTTGTCCATTCGTTCATGTGGCCAAGCCAGTGTAGTCGACGTGTTTTGGCTCTTTGGACTGCATCCAGATCTTGGTACAGCTCGTGCAGTTCACGATTTAATCTTCTCCTCCAATTGCCCTCTTCTTATATAGGACCAAATATCCGCCGAAGAATTTTTCTCTCGAAAGTGCCCAGTATCAATTCCCCTTTTTTACTTATCGTCCAGCACTCGGCGCCGTAGAGTATAACTGGTAAAATTAGCGTTTTGTATAGCGTGCACTTTGGCTTTCGAGAAAGATGTTTTGAATCCATTTGTTTGGCCAAATCGAAGTTGCAGCGGTTCGCTAAGGTAATTCTTCGTCGGATTTCCACTAAGGTGTCGTTTGTGTAATTAATGTTTGTTCCGAGGCAGGACTAACTCCAAATTCATCCACATAGCCAAGCAGTTGAGAGGACCTGTTGGAGATGGTCCTTCCATGCTTAAACCACTCTTGCTCCACTATCTGTTCCAGGATTATAGGTTGAAGAAATCACATGATAGCGCATCTCCTTGCCTGAACCCTGTACGTACACGTCTGGAATAACTTGGATGCTGTTCCCCATTTGCACGTTGCACCGCGTATTTTGTAACGTCATGCGGCATAGCTGGATCAATTTTTTCGGGATCCCAAGTTCCAACATGGCCAATAGAAGCTCTTGGTGACTTATGCTATGTTTCCACCTAAGGTTTATCTCACTTTAGATTAAATAAATCTTTTTGGTGTTTCCACCGCACAAAAAGATTTAAAAAAGATTAAATCTGACAACACTTTCAAAAATGCAAATGGCGCTTCAATTTTTCTTATGAAGTGCGAAAGAGACAGAATGTTTTATTCGTGTCAAACAATAAAGAACTGAATTGAGTCTCGAATGAATCGTTCAGCACCATGTTAAAATAGGTTAGTTCGATTTGTAAAACTATTTGTCCTAGGAAGATTTAATAAGATTACCTAATTTCTAATCTCCAAGATTAACGAAATATATTTGTATGGTAAATCTTCAAGATTTAAAGAAGATTTGAGGTAAATCTTATAAAATCTCAGATTAGCGTTAGGTGGAAATGTAGCATTATGCTATCATATGCGGCTTTGAAGTCGATGAATAGATGGTGGGTCTTGACTTGAAATTCCTTGGTCTTTTCCAGGATTTTCCTAGATGTGATAATTTGGTATATCATTGATCTGCCTGGCCTGAAGCCACACTGGTACGTGCCGGTCATACTGTTGCAGAAAGGTTTTAAACGCTCACATAGTACGTTGGATAGGATCATTAAGCAGGGATATGCCTCTGTAGTTCCTGCAGGACATAGGATTGCCTTTTTTGTAGATTGGGCATATGAAGCTATTTGAACAGTCTTTGGGCATACTTTTCTCCTCCCACACTTGGTTGATGAGCTGGTGCATGCACCCTACCAGGACATCTCCTCCATACTTGAAGAGTTTCGCAGGTAGGCCACCCGAGCCGGTGGATTTGTTGTTCTTAAGCTTGTGGATGGCTTTCTTACCCTACTTCTTCAGTACTGGGTGGCACTGGGACCGGATGCTTCTTTGATACCCTGTTGCCTCCTCTACAAAATGCCAACCAAGCAGTTGCTGGAAATGCTGCACGTCTGCAATTCCCCTTGCTTCAGTGACTATAGGTTCACTTCGCTGTTTCGAAGAGCTTGCGTGCCAGTCCTATAACCAGATACCAGTTGCTTGGCTGCTTTGTAGAACCGGTGGGTGTTGGTGGCGTTGCTAAACTCTTCGAGATACTTGAGCTGAGAGGCTGCGGATGCTCTTTTCTTTGTGCGCGGGTTTTTTCTCTTTCCTTCCTTTTTCACGGTACTCCTCTCTTGCTGCTCTTGTTTTCCGTTGCAGCATTTGCATTCGTGCATTTTCCGTCTCCTGCTTCAGTACCGCGCATTCATCATCATAAGACGGGTTCTTTTTTCTGGGTGGTTGATAGCCTATGGTGGTCTCGGCTGTCTCCTTAATGATGTCGCGATACTGGTTCCACTGGTTGTTGACGCTTGTGGCTGGGGGTACGGCAGAGAGTTTCCCGGTCAATTGCTCACTGTAATCTCTGGCTTTTTCAGATGTGCTAAGGCATGCAATGTTGAATTTCTTCCTTTTGGCGATCTTCGTTTTCTTTTCGTTGGACAGTCGGGATCTGAACTTTGTTACAAGAAGAAAGTGGTCAGAGTCCACGTTTGCCGCTTGTAAAGTTCGCACGTCCAAGATGTTCGATGCGTACCTTGCGCCACCCAACTAACAATTTTCCCTCGGTAAGGTCCAATTTTTGAATTTCATGAAGTTACTAACTCTACAAGTCCTGTTTTGAGGTTGTACATGGAAGTTTTAAATCTTCGAGGGTGTATTTTTGTCAACAGCTTCATTGAAACCTATTAAAGCTTAACTTCCAAATTATTTACAAGCTTATATGTGTGCAGCTTCTTTAATATTTAAATAAGGCTTCTTTAAACTCATTTGTAGAAGCACGGGAAATAAAAGCAAAGAAAAAGCTTTTTTTAAGAAGCTCCATCAAAGAGTTTGTTGATGCCTGTCCAGAAAAGCCTGAAACAAGCTGTTATTTTGTTTTGAGAAGCATTTATTTCGAAGTGATGTCAACTAATTTTGATTGTATAAGTCCTCTGAATGCAAACTCGATGCAACCATGTTTTGATTATTTATCAGATGCGTATGCAGGAAGTATTCTTTTCGACAAGTAGGTTTTAGAGAAGTGATGTTACTAAAATTTGTTTGTTTAGGTCCTGTGAACACAAGCTCGATACAAACATAATTTTGTGTTCTGACAGGTACATTCAGAACGAAGAATAATTTTCGATTTGGTGGTCTCAGCGAAGTGCACAATCGTTGTGTGTCAAAACAAGTTAAAATAGCATCAAAAAAATGTACTTTATGCTATATTTCCACTTAAGATGAGTCAATGATTAAAATATTGTTCATCTGTAATTGTATTAAATTTTTTGGAATCATAGGCTAAATTTTTGAATTATTTGAAATTATTACCTCTACAGGGTCTGTTTTGAGGTTGTACATCGAAGTTTCGAATCTTTGAGGCTGTATTTTTGTCAACAGCTTCATGGAAACCTACTAGAGGTGTACTTCAAAATTATTAACAAGCTTATAGGTGTGCAGCTTCATTAATATTTCGCCAATAAGGCTTCCACAAACTCCGTTGTAGAAGTACGCGAAATAAAAGCAAGAAAAAGCTTTCTTTAGGAAGCTCCATCAAAGAGTTTGTTGAAGCCTGCTCACAAAAGCCTGAAACAAGCTGTTATATTTGTTTGAGAAGCATTTATTTCGATGAGATGGTTTCAGCGAAATGATGTCAACTTATTTTGTTTCTATTAATCCTGTAAACAAAAGTCCGATACAAGCATAATTGGTTTGTTCTGACAGACGCATGCGCAGGAGGCAATGATTTCGATTAGTTTATCTTAGCGGAGTTATTTCAAAGTGAATCATGAAAGCTGAGATACATCTGAGGTTACCATTATATCTTTTCTATAGTTCATCCGTTAAGAATTTCCACATTATTAATTACGAATATTTTGGTAATTTATCCTGAATATTATTTAAAAAAAGAAAGATTTGTAGCTTTGTCCAATGGAAGAAAATATTTTCAATATTCTACGATAATGGACAAAGTAAAAAAGCTCAGATTATAAATTATAGCTTGTATACATTATATGTAGTTGTAATTTTGACCAAACCAAACACTCAATGATCTCTTTTTATGAAATATTATGGGTATTCATGCAACAGCGTAAAGTCGTCGTAAACGTTGTAAAGTTTAAAAATTTAAGCTATCAAAGCACTATACGAAATAGTCGAACAATTATTGTCAAACTTATATTATGTCGTGAATGTCAACAGTTGAAAAAATTACAATGGCCATTTTAATGGCCCTTAAAGATGCAAAATAACAATTACATTATGTTCTTGAAGGTTATAATGGATAGGACCTATTGTATGGAGAATTAAATTTTGTTAACAGATACGAGTATTTCAATTCGTTGTTTCTCAAATCTAAACATTTGTTATGAATGTTATTTGATAAGGCAAAAATTATACTTTCACTTTCATGTCTAGGAAATTAAATTTTCTATGAATTCTCTCATGTTCTCATTAATGAGAAATTAGGGAAAAGAATTTATATAATATATTTTAAGACAATTTCCAAACATAAACAAAAGTAACAACTCACTTCAAAAAAATGAGAATGGTCACCTTATGTTAAATCTTGTTCATTAATCATGAGGAAGTCACAACGAAGTTCTTGGGAAGCTAATTTCGGTTTCAACTGGTTCCGATTTGATGCCCTCTTAATACATAACACTATAGCACGATGCGTAAGGTACATGACTCCCAGTCAGCATATCCATGGTTCAAATCCCAGAAAATCCAGCAAGTAAGTAAAATGTTTTTTCATCACATAAATATAATTGTAAACTAAGTTTCAGATAAAACCCTAGCTTTGGACAAAAAATAAGAGAAAAACAGATAGCTAAATATAAAATAAAAATAAATTTTTGATTTTATTTGCATAAGGCTTTCCCAAACCTTTTATAAAGTTCCGTGAGTGTTTAAAGATGTGTCAATTGCGGGCTGCATCTGCTTTCACAAGACTTCTTGATGCAAATAATAGCCTGTACTAAAAACTTGTATATTACTTTTCTGGGAAAGTAAAAGCCTGCCGCATTTGTAATGTTTGAATATTTTTGTTTGTATAAGGCTTTCTAGAAATATATTTGTTATCTCCAACCAACCTGTATGTGACTGTTTAAAAGCCTTTTAAGCTTCTCAAGTGGGCCAAATCCACTTTTCTAAGGACTTATGGAAGCAAATTTGCTGCATAGGAAAAAGCTTCGATAGACCCTAACAGAAGTTAAATTGTTAGTTGGGCAATTATTAGCACGTGGTCGGTTGGACCATCTGGAGATCGTCAGGTTGCTGCGTGTATCCTTCGAATCAAGGACTTTTGATCTAATTCGATTTCCCACGACGAATCCCCATTCTAGCATGTGCAGTCTTTGATAACAGCTGTTACAAATGTCGCAATCTTTTCTTTTCGTTATTCCTGATCCTATCCATCGTTTCTGCTGGATCGTGGTAATATCTGCCTTGTACCACGAGAGGACAGATTCAAGCTTTTGAGTAGCATTTGGCGTATAGAGTGTCCTTACATTCCAATTGCATACTCGTAAGTTGATGAACTGCAAAATCCGGAACAGACATACAAAAAAAACTGCAAATCGAACTCATGGTTCTATTCAATTGCTGACTGCTGAGTCAATTTGATCATTTAAGGGAATAATCATAGATTCCAAGTGCCACTCCCACTGATGTTTATTGGCTGAAATCTTTTCAACGTTATGGTTCTCGGATTCAGGTCCACACTCTTTGCTTTATATTATCCGTTTTGAGTGGCACAAGACTAAATTAAAGAATATTTTTGTTTATCAATTATCAAACTGCTACTTTCACAAACTTGCGTACAGCAGCTGCAGTTGGTTTGGTTTATTATTTCGACCATAAGTGTTTACAACACAGCATCTACCTTTGAAGTAACTTTGTAATATTATCAAGGATTGATTGAACGTAAATAAATTTATTTCACATTGGGAAAATATGAAGTCAATATAAAATAAGATATGATTCAAAAATAAACCAACAGATGGCGCAACCAGCAATTCTCGTGGCTCTAACGATTGGGATGAAATTTTCCATTTCTCTTCCTTGGAAGAAAAAAAATCTGTCCAAGAAGTGGTTTAAGTACTGGCCAGCTGCTATGCTGTTTGCATTTTCAACACATTAATTTTTCATTTAGAAAATGGGGAATTATATAATTTTATAAGGGTGCTCGTCCATTAAAAGTAAAAGTTTAAAATGTATCCTTAATAAAATCAATTAGTGTAAAGAAACACACTGTAGAATAAATTTTTAGAACCTGTTGGCTTGTTGACATGACCCTCTCGTTGTCTGGTATTATACCATCAAACAGCATTTAAATTACATCAATCTATTTCCTTTGAGATACACTACTTATCAATTAGGTGGTCTAAAGACATACATACTAGCCCCTCGCCTATGATAAAGTGGGTTTTGCTCTTTGTTTTCACCTTTTAAACACTTAAAACATTAGTATTCCAGACGTTTTCGCCATAAAATCGCATCAGACTGAAGATTCAATAAACACTTAAACAAATTATGTATAGTATACCTACTGAGAGTTAATTTATATCTTTCTTAAATAGAACCATCTGATCCACTCGCATTTTGATGTCATAAACAACCAGACTTTTATATCTACCTACACAATATAAAATTTCAATTAAAAACAAAAAAAAAAAAACATCTGTTTGTATGTTGTTTTTTTAAGGACGCTATTAAATGTTTAAACACCAAACTTAATTCATCATTTTTATACTTCAAAGTTGAAAAATAAAGAAACTTTTTTTAAGAGCTGAGCTTAATCATTTTTGAGAATTAATGTAAAAGGCAATGCAGAAAAATAAAATAAAATTCTAGTCTCAAATGATGGCAATGTAGGTAAGTTACTTACAGTAAATAATTTGCTAAGGACGTCATCGTTTTTCGAAATGAGCAGTACACTTTTAAGTAGTACCATCAGTTAATGTCAAGAATTCAGTACTTGAAAGAATTATTAAAAATTATAAATATGCACGACTAGGGCATGCGTTTCTGATCATATGTACGTCTCAAAGATTCAAGGCCACATGTTATTACATAACTGTTAATTATAAGCAAAGAATATAAAGTTACCAAGAAGTCGGTTCTCATACAAATTTTGTATCCTCCTTTTAATTATCCTTATAATACGAATATTGAATATTATGGTATGCCGGGGTGTTTGCCAATATTGTATGAGAAAGAGCTTTTCTCTTAATTATTTTTTGTTTCGTTCTTTTTATTGTTACATATTTCGAAAAAAGCTTTCGGAATCAGATTTCATTTTAAGATCCAGATAATACTTCTTGGTAACTTTATATTCTTTGTTATAAGGCATAGGCAGGCATTACCTAACTTTCGTACCATTATATTTATTGCATTGTTTACCAAAAACATCTTAAGGTTTGTCCTTGAAACAATTTTTTTGCTGAAGCATTACGATGATTGATAAGACCGAAGATTTTAAATTTCACGATCCCGTCTCTCTGCATGCGGAAGCAATTATAGTTTTAATGGCTTCTTTACTTTGATTGTCTTCAAAACGGGGACAGTTCAAAATTTTCTTCTTTTTTTCAAAAAAAAAATCTACTTTTAAAACTTCTGCTTTACGTTCTGTCTGACCAAATCAAAGTGCACGGTGCCCAGCCAAGCTCGCGGTACTTCACCAACTTGATCCAACCAGTTACGATCTAGTCCGTAATGAAGTCTGTCGGTCACGTCCTTAAACCGAAATTACTTCAGGATGGCTTTACTAGGCCTCCACACACCTTTAGCCTTAACATTAGCACACCATGTTACTTAATTTAGATTTCAGCTCACAATTTTATTCAAATAATTAATTAATAGCAAAACCAAAAATAATCAACTTCTCCCACTCGTTTCTTTTCTTCTCATCAAATTTTCTAAAATCAAAATTACTAAAAACTACTTCAAATAATAATAAAGAAAAGAAAATTTGATCTTAAAGATTTCTGATATATGGAACTTTCCATTCAACCAATTATTTTCTGCCACCTCCCCCCCCCCCCTCCGGGCACCTATGGTTATTTCTGGTTTTTAAACAAAAAAAAATAAAAAATGTGTGAGGGGAATGACCAAAACCAAGTTTGAAGAAAAATCGATGAGCAGACGGACAGACAAAATTGTGTGACCCTTTTTTTCGTCTTCCCTATCATCAATCATAATCATAAGTCTAATCAAAACTCAAGTTCAATTTTTTTACGAACTTGACAAATGTATTTAATATCTTTAAAGGGTGTCCCCTAAGCCCTAACCCCTACCTAATTCCTCATCCATATTTTGGGGGATGATTTCTGGGATTATTATTAGAAAACTAGTTTATGGGGGGAAATTTTAAAAAATTTGACTTCAAATAATCAAAATTGTGAGAAATTAAGAAAAAAAAAAAGTATTTTTTCCTAAAATTAAAATCGAACGTAACATAAAAATCGTCTGTGAAGTTAGCAGGGTAACTTTCACCTTGGCAAATAAGATCTAGGCAGCACACAGGAGTTTGCAGTTTTCTTGCATATGTTTTGCGTTTATATTCCCGATTTTGCGGTTAACCAAATAAAGGTGTAATCGAGTTTCATCAGTCTCTTCATAGTGAAGGTGAAGTTAGCAGGTCGCATCGTGTACTTCTGGAACTGAGCATGCCAGTAACTTGTTGCTAAGCTCCAAGCTTGCAGTTTTTTTGCATTTCAACGATAGGTTAAAATAGTTAAAATTTTGAAATTTTGATTTAAGAAATTCACAAAACTGACTGAAGCAATTCATCAATATCAATTCAATTCAATTCAATTCAATTCAATTCAATTCAATTCAATTCAATTCAATTCAATTCAATTCAATTCAATTCAATTCAATTCAATTCAATTCAATTCAATTCAATTCAATTCAATTCAATTCAATTCAATTCAATTCAATTCAATTCAATTCAATTCAATTCAATTCAATTCAATTCAATTCAATTCAATTCAATTCAATTCAATTCAATTCAATTCAATTCAATTCAATTCAATTAAATTCAATTCAATTCAATTCAATTCAATTCAATTTAATTCAATTCAATTCAATTCAATTCAATTCAATTCAATTCAATTCAATTCAATTCAATTCAATTCAATTCAATTCAATTCAATTCAATTCAATTATTTAGCAGACTGTGTACAAAAGTGTATCCCATAAGTGAGGTGCCAAGATCTCGGATTACTCTACTGCTGATGCAAATATGTAGCCTTGCCACTTAGCCAGTAAAGATTTCATCATGTAATGAATAGAAAAATTATGCAAGCAGAAATGTATGGGATGAGTGAACTGCGCCTTTTGGTGTCCACAGGATTTTTTTCAGGAGGTGGGCACATCATGAACTCCGACTTAAGAAAGACAAGTTCATATTTTCAAAATGTCATAATAAAAATTAAAAATATGTTCATAGTGTGGCTTTTTTTGCAGAGCAAGGGGTAGAAACAGTCGTTTTACCTACTCCCTCCAGGAGCGTGTGTGCTGCGTGCATGCATTGTTCTCTCAGTGGGCACGTTCCGATGGTTATTGACAGTTATCCGGATAGCTTTGTGTCATTGTAATCCCTTGTTAAAAAACAGCTGATAACAGCTGACGCAACAACAACTCAAGTTATCTCAAATTTTTTGGGATAACTAGATAGCATAGCGAATAAACATTGGAACGCAAGGAGTGAAGCCAACAACGTTACAGAAGCACAGTGGTCTCGCCCATACGACAAAAATGAAAAAATAATAATGCGTATTTGTTTTGTTTCTTGACTTTTTATAGTAGATTATGGTTTAATATTTACCGTTGCAAATATTGCGTCTTAAATGTCACATGTTGTCAGTTTCGTTTTCGCATTTAAAAAGAGCTAATTGTTTGGTCTTAACATAACGGGTGATTTTTTAAGAGGTTTAGAACTTTAAAAAAAAAAAAAACACAAAAAATTCGAAAAAATGAATGAAATATTTATTTGAATCGATAGTTTGAACCTTGCAATTTAATGTTTAAAGATAATTTCATGCAAATGTTGACCGCGGCTGCGTCTCAGGTAGCCCATCCGCTGAGTCCAATTTTGGCATACTCTTTCACACATATCGGCCGGTATCTCACGAATGAATGCATGGATGTTGGCTTCCAGTGCGTCAATCGAAGCGGGCTTGTCCCTATAGACATTAGCCTTGACATACCCCCACAAAAAATAATCTAATGGTGTCAAATCGCACGATCTAGGCGGCCAATTGACCGGCCCGAAACGTGAAATTAACTGTTCACCAAACTCGCCTCGCAATTGCGCCATTGTTTCGCGTGCTGTGTGGCATGTGGCACCGTCTTGTTGAAACCACATATCATGCAAGTCAAGAACTTCCATTTCGGGCAAAAAAAAGTTTGTTATCATCGCTCGGTAGCGTTCACCATTGACAGTAACGCTGCGATTCGCATCATCTTTGAAGAAATATGGCCCAATAATGCCGCCGGCCCATAAACCGCACCAAACAGTGGCTTTTTCGGGATGCATTGGTAGCTGTTGCAATGCTTCTGGCTGATCTTCACCCCAAATGCAGCAATTATGCTTATTTACGTACCCATTCAACCAAAAATGAGCCTCATCATAAAATGGAAGCAGCGCGCGATGAACATTTCGAACCGAGCACGAATTTTGATAGTAAAATTCAATAATTTGCAAGCGTTGTTCATTTGTAAGACGATCCATGGTTAAATTGCAAACCAAACTGAAGCTGTTTGACAGTGACACAAGGTACTAAACACATGTCAGCTGTCAAAACCAATGTTGCCAAAACCAAACCAGCTAAAAAATCACCCTTTACAATCAAATTTGTGCGTAAAATTGACTTATTTATTTTCACAATTTTTGAATATGGGAATTACAGAAGCAAGGTGTTTAAAGTATTTTATTTTTTATTTAGTCATATTTTGGTTTTTATTTCAAAAGTTGTATTGGTAAAACCCAATAGGTAGACATTAAAGTAGTTTGTTTAATTTTTCTTTTAAGTAAAAGTAACGTTTTAACATAGTTCTTAATTAAACTTAAAATTTTAAATGTTCCTCATAGTAGGGGAGCCCACTAAGGGAATTTGGGATTTACTCGAGCGCGTCAGATTAGTATAAAGGGGGGTACCTTGCACCCTGCTGAGTACCTCCACCATATATCAGTCCTCTATGTAGGGCCGGGAGCCGAGGGCAGGTTGTCAGATTAGTAAAAAAAAATCGATAGCTCGAAATACTCGAGCGCGTCAGATTAAGATAGGGTAGGTTAATTACACGCTGAAAAGTGTGTATTTCAATAATCTGACGATTTGAGTGTGACCTAAGGTAGTGGGAGGGTTACAAACTTGCAAAAAAAATTGTCACCTGGACATTCTCGAGCGCGATTGAATTTTTGTTATTGTGAAGCAAATAATTCTAGGATAACGGGAAAAGTATAATCTGCCGTTTTTCTCGTCCCGTTTAGGAGGGAGAGGTGATTTTCGGAAAAACGGCTTAAATGGAAAAATAAGTATTAAAAATCAACGACAATACTTAAAATGCAAAACAATAACGGTTTTAAAAGCCAGAAATCTGTTCTTTAATCCTACATTTAAATTGAATTATTTGTGGTAATAGTTTTCAAAATATTTGCATTAAAACTCAAAATTTTTATAAAAAAACGCAAAAAAAAATGTTTGGATTAATTTTTCTCAAAATTGTGGAATAAAAAACTAGATATCTTTATGTGTGGTCAATGCTCGTATTAATTTTGAATAGAACACACAAAACCGGAAGCTTTTATGTCTTATAGTTTTTAAGAAAATTGTAAATTACTGATACTACTTTTGTATGAGATTATAATATTATATCATTATGTAGCTGTTCCCATTAGTAACTATTGACATTGGAAACAGAGAATACATTCAAAGTTATTAAATGCAAACGAAATTTGGCAAACACTGAACCTCGCACATACCCCAAATCCTAAAGTGAGCCCAAGCAGGGCGGTTGCATACATATCTTACTTTTAAAACGCAGCCGTAATGCTGGCAGTGCAAGCAAATTAAAAATATCTCAAAAAAGTAGTATCAGTTACTTGCAATTTTCTCAAAAACTAGAAGACACAGAAGCTTCCGGTTTTTTGTGTTCGATTTTAAATTAATATGAGCACTGACCACAACAAGAAAATTTAGTTTTTCACTTCACAATTTTTAGAAAATTTGACCCCAACATTTTGTTTGCGTTTTTTATCGAAATTTTGAGTTTGAATGCAAATATTTTGAAAACTATTGATATAAATAATTAAATTTAAATGTAGGATTTAAGAACAGATTTCTGGCTTTTAAAACCGTAATTGTTTTGCATTTAAAGTATTGTCGTTGATTTTCAATACTTTTTTTCCATTTAAGTTGTTTTTCTCGAAAATTGCCTCTACCTCCTAAACGGGGCGACATAGATCCCCCTCCCATAGTAAGAAATGCTTGTACATATTTGACCCTTCTAAAAAAATTGTTTTCAATTTTTGGTGCCCAAGTTATTATACTCTCCCCAGTGATTGAAAAAATCCTGAATCAAAATTTTTCTTCTTTTCAAATCGTCAGATTAAGAAAACCCCTCTAGATAATCGTCAGATTAAGGTTCAGCACATGTATGACATCGAGTTGAACCATATATATCAAAATCTGACACGCTCGAGTATTTCAAAATGGCAATTTTTTTTTTGCATATTCAAGAAGCTGCCGCAAGCTTGCGTCACATCCGAATCGTCAATCTTTTGAATGTGAGCATCCTTGGGGGTCACTTAACATCCCCTATTAAAATCTGACGCGCTCGAGTAAATCCATTTGTTTTCCAATTTCAACACTCCCATACAGCCACCCCCACCACGCAAACCGGCAGATTAACATACCACCGTTGTTAGAAAGACCCAGGCCATATACATTATCAATATCTGACGCGCTCGAATATGTCCACGTGACTATTTTTTTTTTAACATTTTTGAACACCTGTAGATGCTCCCCCCACCGATGAAACGGTATACTTTACTAACATTTTTTTCTCTCTATCATCAAATCTTCAAAATCTATTAGGTCCCAACGACGCTCGAGTAAATCCACATTTAGCATCGTGGGCTCCCCTACTATCAGGTACAATGTACGTTTGTTTATTGTCTTAGATGAATGTTTACGATATTTGGGCCACAAAAACTGGCAATTCATTTGACAAAAAGTTCCATGATGAAAAATATAAGTGCTTCAGAAAAATAAAATTTTAGCTTTAACCACTTGAAATCGCGTATATACTATAATTGTGACCGTTTAGCTATTGTATTAAAAGAGTGCTGCAGATACCACAAAACATATTTTTGTTTTTGGTACTACCTACACCTTCATATATGCTATATTTATGTGTAATCATATTATAGTATGTTTTTATTTATGTTGCAAAATATAATTCTAACATTTTATTTCAAACGCTAAAGAGTTTCGTCGCTTCGTCCTTAAAACAAAAACAACAATGCATTGGCAACCAAATGAACTTTAAAAAAAGACATGGGCGTGTGAGAGGTGAATATTCTTTGTGTGCATTTCTCATGCCATCTTTTATCATGCCTCAAAATTGCATCAAAATCGGTTGAGTTGTTTGGATTTAATTGCTTGAGACTGTTCCTTAATATGAAAAAAAGATGTTTAAAAACACCCAAAAAAGTGGCCGTGGCAAACATGGTTGTGTAGACGAATTTCTTAAAAGAGCATTTTCTAAAAACAATATCTCAAAACTTAATCTATAAGCTTTTGCAAGTTTGGGTGACTATATCACCTTATTCAAAAAGGAGGCGTGGCAGGAGGTGGAAATGTATTGTCATGATTTCCTTAGCTGAAAATTTCAGCAAAATCGGTTGAGTGGCTCAGATTTATTGAATTTTGACGCCTTCTCCATACAACCGAAACCACTGTGAGGAGCTCTGAAAAAAATCAAGTGAAATCACCAACTTTCCGGCCGATATAGGTATGTGTGGAAGAACGAAGGAAAACTTGGTTCAATTATAGGTAGAACACAATGTATATCAACTCAGAAGTAATTTAAGTCTGATATCTTTACTATTCTGTTTTTATTTGAATACACATCGTCCAAAGCTTGAGAATAATTCTCATATATGAAATTTCACCTTCAACATTATGTACTGTACATACTTGAGTTTGTTGGAAAAAAAATTGAAAAATATGTATGTTACAATGATAAGGTGATAGAAACAACCATAACCGAAACATTTAGATCTCTTAACTTAAAGAATCATCACGTGTCGTCGTAATGTTTCTTGTCTAGCCTTATTTTATCGCTACTTTTATGTACTTGCTATCAGTGCTCCTATGGAAAAGCTTGTTGCATTTATTCCCTAATGCTTACACTGTGTTTATCATTATTATGGTAGTCATAACACCGTGAGTGTGTGCAAATTATATTAAAAAAAAAAAATTAAAAAAATAAAACGTTAAAAGTCCAAAAATTCCATAGAAAATTGTATGAAACTGTCTCCAGAGATTCCACAATCTTGATGAGGTCTGCATAAAATTGGAGTACGCCTTCATTCCGCTCTACACTCCTGGTTACACAAAAAAAATGAGAGTGGATAACTTTGAAATTTGAAGAAAGCAATTACCTCTTTCATAACTGCCACAGTGTCTCCAATAGCGGGGTAAGTTATGCAGTTTGTGGCTGTATAGCATTGAGTCTTTACAGCGTTTTGGAATTCCCTCTGGATTTTTGTAATAGCACCTCGAATAATACAAAATGGCATGTCGGCGTCGGTATGTTCTTATTTCCACATATGACGTTCGAGTTCGAGTGAAAGTTTCAGTCTCTTCTTTAGCTGGGGCAAGATAATTTGGCGAATGGGCCTGGCATGGTGGTTTTCGAAAACGTGATATGCGTCAGAAATGTATTTTCAGACTGTTCTCAAACACAAACAGCTAAACTTTTCAGTTCGAAAAAGCAAACACAAGTTTCTCTGCATTGTTTTTGATAATGCAGTTTGCTAAAGTCAAACGTTCGACAGCATCATCCGCCGTAAAAAAATCGAGCTGACATTAAAATCATTGAGAAGCCAGAGAATGTGTTTGCGTAAACGTCAAATGCGTTTGCAAGAAACTGAGTGCAAGAGATTTAATGCAAACAGAACGAGTGCATATTTGATGATAGCAATATTCGCTTCAAAAAATTACGATCATTTGACAGTCAAATTGACGTTGACTAGACGTTTTCGAAAACAGCACAAGACTAAGGTGAAGAAGTTCCATTCAACTTCTCTTCGGTAGTAACTGTGCAATAAGTCGTTTTATAGTTTCTCTCCAATCTTCATCGGAATCGTACCTACTCATCGTCAGTTTAATATTTTATTCGTTAGTTCCTTAAGCGCATCCATAAAAATGACAAAATCATTCCGAATATTTTTTTCTTTGTGGAAAATATATAGCAAAACGGTTCGTTCATCCACACGCTGCTGCTTTGTGTGAATTTAGCTTAGCGAAATGTCCTAGGTCATTTTTATTTGTATCTACTGGATGCGATATCTATTTAACTCTATAATATCTGTGGCTGTAGATTAACTTTCTAAACCAAAAAAAGTTGTGGAAACTAAAAATTTAATACTCAAAATGTGATACAATAAATCGTGAACTCACCATGGCAAATCGCCAAAAAACAATATCTGTGATTAGACCTCTTCAATCATTTCATTTATTTGAAATTTGTATTGAAATAAAAATTAACGTTTTGTAAACGTAGTACGTAGCATCGAGTTTTTTTAGAATATTGTAAAAAAATGACTTAATAATAAAAATGCATTCCATTGCCCAACGATAACTTCTCTATATACGAAATACGAACAACCTTGATATCTAACAGATTTCCACATATTCTATTGTTCTCAAAATATGCGGCTTTTGGAACATCAATTTCACGAAAACAAATTCCAACATGGTTTTTTGGATTATCTTCTTCCGGAAAGCCATTTGAAAATGCTTGCTATTTGCTACTGGCTGATGATGGTGCTATAGTGCTGCTCCTATACTTAACGAATAATTCAGCTTGTGGTGTCTGGCTGCGCTCACTTGAATCCTTTATAGAAGTATAAAATACATAGCAAAAGCGGAACCAATTGTCTCTGGTCAACTTGTTCCAATATAGAAAATCCCTCTTTTAAAATAGCAAACTATTTTATTGGAACTTCAATTGCGGGAAGTGGGCGTGTAATATCCGCTTTGTTGTTGGGATTCTATATACTGGGCACCAGTTGTTGTCATTTTATAGTGTTGTGTGGTGTTGTTGGGTGACACCAACCAGCATCATTATCCTTTGTTCTGGTTGTATAGAGTGTAGAGTTAAGTTATTATTTAGGTTAAAGGCGCATTGTGCGTTAATGTGGTTATGGCGAGTCTTTGTTGTTTACAAAAACAACAACTCTATATAGCACGGTCATGGTCATGTAGTTAGTTCTACGAAAAGGGTTTATACATAAAAGGATTGAAAATGCCGATAAAAGAATATATTGAGCTAGAGAACATTTACAAATTCAAACAAGCTATTAAGAGGATTTCTTAGTAAAATAAATACAGATATTTTTTTAAATAACTTGACTATTCACCATTCTGAATTTTCCAGTGAACCATTATATCAGAAAACTATCATTCCATGCCAGAAAGCTATCACGTGAAAAATCTATCAGGCGAAAAACTATTATGAGAGGAACCATTATGCGAGAAAACTTTCATATCAGACAACTATCATGCGAGGAAATTATCAGGCTAGAAAACTATCATGCGAGAAAACTATCATGCGAGAAAACTATCTTGTCAGAAAACTATCATGCTAGAAAACTATCATGCGAGAAAAACATCTTACCAGAAATTTACTATGGTACTCCGGCCTACCTGGTCCTGCCTGACTCCTAAATTCGTTCCGTCAAAGAATTTTCCAAAACGATCTGTCTTCCACTGAATCTAATCGCAAAAAGTCCCAAAATGGCGGCTTTTTGCTCTCACTCTTTCACTCTGCAATTATACTTGACCTCACTTTCACACCCACTCAGTAGTGGTAGTATTCGGTCACAAGTTTTATGCAACGACTTCATCTATTGACTGGAAGCCTGCTCCGTTGTTGTATCCCAAGTGAAAGGGATCATACACAATGTGGAGTAGCTCAATGATCGCATCCAGGGGGTCAATTCTCGATCTGTGAAACTGTGAAGTGATAAATATGATAACGCCTTCACACCAAATGCGATTCTCAAAGTGTGCAAAAATGAAAACAAATGCCAAAATGTTTACATATGATAATTCGTTTATCACAATCATTTCATTCTGTGAAAACCTGTGAAAAGAAAAATGATAAACAGAAACAAATTGTGCTCATTGGATACACCTAAGTCGCCATCTTGGTCTTTCTATGACGTCACAATCATCTTTTTCTATGAGTAATTGGTAGCATTTGTCATGTTAGTACTTTTTAGTACTCACTTTGACAGCTGTTTTTCATAACTAGTCCGGGAATCGCATTGCGCGTGTTTGTGAAGTGATAAAATGATAAAACTCTGTGAAAACTGAAATGATAACTTTGTTTTCATTTCACAGTTTCACAGATCGAGAATTGACCCCCAGTCCACTTATTATGCTACGTCAAAAGTAAGAAGAAAAATCAAATCCACATGATCCCAAACCGACCCAGACTCAGATCTTTTTCGGATGCATTTTGACTATTTACCAATCTTAAATGGTAAGGAAGACTTATAGGTTTCTAACGTTAAGTTAAAAATTCCCTAACACCTTAAACCTTCGTTCAGATTTGGGGAATTGGGGAATCACCTAGCAAAATCATCTTCGTTTAGCACTCGGACATTCTCTGATCGATGAGTGGCTTGCAATTTATGTGTCTGTCAATGAAAAGTTGGATGTGGACCGACTGTCACAAATGTCTTTGGAGAATGGAGCATCTGTCACATGTCGTCGTTGGTGTGGACTGCTGGTCACAACCAGGGTTGTCAGATTGGGCTATTTATCATAAATTGGGCTATCTTTTTTCTAGACTTGCGGCAAGGATTTGAAAAATGTAGCCCAATTTTGCATAGCTTCTATTACTTTAAAGAAAATTCGTTACATAAGTCCAACAATATATTTAAATTCGTCCAGATTTTAAGGATTTGCCCTCAGAACTTATTCCTAAAAACAAGAAGAACAAAGTAATTCTAAATTTTTTTTTTAGAAATTGGGCTAGTTTTTGGGCTACATTCACAGCAGCGATTTTGGGCTACAAGAATTCTGAAATTGGGCTACACAAGTGCTTCATGATCTGGCAACCCTGGTCACAACATATTGCGTTAGGCAAGGACCATCCGTCACATCATGCCATAATGAATGGACCTTGTGTCTTACTTGTGTTTTTATTATTTTTGTGGACCACCTGTCACACAATTATTCTTCGAATGTCCCTGATCACACGTGAAGAAATTCAATCATTTTCTTTTTCTGCGATTTGTGATGGTGAGCGCAGAAACTTGCAGAAAAGAGAGGGGGATGAAATTGTTTTAATATTTGAAAATATTCTGTGAAGAAAATTGACGTTCTCTTCTGTGTTCCCTCTCCTATCCAATCCAACCAATCGCATCGTGTCTTCCATTATGAAATTAAGGAAAAACACAAATTTGCGGTGGTTCTATATTGATCTCAAGATAGCACCAGTGGCGTAGCTACCCAGGGGTGAACTGGGGCAGCGCCCCAGGGCCCCAAAGATTTGGGGCCCCAGAGACTGACAGAATTAATTTTTCAAGGCGAAAATAAAAGTTATTCTTATGTTTAAAAAAGTTTGAGCTCAGTCTTTAGGGATATTAATTTAAAAGAATAATTTCCTGGTTAAAAAATAAAAGTTTTTGATAATTCCTTTTCAAAACAACAACAGTGTTTCAATTTCTTAAATATGTTATAAGCAAATATCAGCCTGAAGGGAAGATTTTGACTTGTGAATAATTTTTACTTAGTTGATATATTTATTGGTGAAAAATTCAATACTATTTAGAAGAAATTTTAGAATATCGTGATATCGTTCTTAAAGCTCTTTTCACGTGATGAAACATTCCATAATAACTGGCACATGAGATTATAAATGAAAATGCCGTTTTGAATTTGTTTCTGCAGTAATCTGTCAAGATTGATTATTCTTCATATTATTTGGAAATTATTTCATTCTTTTTATGGAGAGAAATAAATTTTATATATGTGTATTCAACCCGATTACAGAATCCGAAGCGTTGGTTTGCGTTTGCCGGTTTTATTTTTGCTACTGGTGACTTTTGAGGGGTACAAGAATCCGAATCCCAAAATCCCGAATTGCAAGTAAACAGAATCCCGAATGCCAAAAATCCCGAAAGGACCAAATTCTGAACGGACAAAATCCTGAATGCCAAAATCCAGAATGGACAGAATCCCGAATGCCAAAAATCCCGAATCCATTCGAAATAAAATCTTGAATTCTAATACTTTTTAGTACAGTACTTTCAAAGAACTGCTATTTTTGGCTTGACTTCCGTTCATTTTGCGATCTCAAATGACAAGAATATTGAATGCAAAAATTTCAAACGAACAAAAAAACACGAAATGTATAGCACCAAAAAACAATTTTCTCAACACATTTTGAATATAAAAATCACTGAAAGTATCTTAGGCACAAAACAGTTCAATTTAAAGGCTAGAACCTCGAAAGTACTGTTTTAGTATTAAAAATCGGGCCCACGGGATATTTTAGCGTTCGGGATTTTGGCATTCGGGACCTCATACCCAACCCAACTTTAAATACTTTTCCGCTGTGTTTTCGCAAGCGTTTCGATGTAACGTTGTAAAACGAAATTTTTCCGTGACATCGAAACGCTTACAGAAACAGAGTGATAATTACAATAATAGTCGGTATTTCTTGGAGACGTGTTCTTATTTCATCTAACACCAAATTCTTGCGTAATGGTGGAGTGAGTTTTTTACTGTTTGAGGCTAACATTTCTTATCGAACTTTTATTTTTGCAAAGGAAAACAGATTTTTTTCAGAAAATTTTTCTGCTTAGAAACTTTTGAGTGAAGGCCACAAAAATATATTCATAACTCCAACGATTTTTTTTTTTTAATTTCACTAACATCTCTGTCCTCATCCACAATTTTTTGCTATTCTAAAAAAAACCACATGCTAAGCTCAAGAATTTATATTATATATTATATATATATAACTGACATAATTATATATTATGCTGACGGCTTTTCTTCCTAATTTTTTTTAATCAGAAATGAAACCATCAAGGGGCCCCATTTTATTGTCTGCCCCAGGACCCTCGTCCATCTAGCTACACTACTGGATAGCACCGCGACAAACAATTTCGAAAATCTAATGTAGCAGAAATAACGTGCTATTTAGGTGCTAGTTAAGTGCTGCAATATGAATGAATATCTAGTAACCTTGAAATGCACCTTAACAGTTTAGCCAAGAAACCTAAATCGCTTAAAAATTACTCCAGAAAAATAAAGACATAATCAAAGGCTACCGGGGCTCTTTTCAAAAAGGTACATCTGGAATTTTTACTCCCACCCCTTCATGGTAAAACATCCTTGTGGACCTTGTGTGGAACTTGTGGTGGTGCTAACTCGGCGTCAAGATAGCACCGCCCAAACGAAATTCAAAAATCTAATGATGCAGAAATCACGTCATAAATAGGGGCTAATGAAGTGCTGTAAGATCAACACAGCACTTAATTCAGATGACCTTGGAATCAAAAGAAGACACGATGCAAACAAAATTGTAGACTTTTTATATACGACCTTGAAAACTTGAAACACCAGCATTAAAGTGCTGTCGATTGGGTTGCAAAAAGTCATATTTGATTTTTCTACTTCAATCCATTCGCCCTCAAACGGCATGTACAGTAATTTTAAGGCGTTTAAAGTTTTTGAAATACACTTTGGGTTGAGAGTACAGCACTTAAGTAAGACATAACTTCTGCATCATTAGATTTTTGGATTTCTTTTGTGGCGTTGCTATCTTGACGTCAAGTTAGCACCACCACAGGTTTGATGGGGAAGGAAATTAAGTGTTCAGCTAAGATTGCATTACTTAATTAGCACCTAACTAGTACCTCACTATTGCATCATTTGATTTTTGAATTTCCGTTGTGGCAGTTCTATCTTGACGGACCTAAAATCAATCTGCGGGGAATTTTCAATAATATTGTTATCAGAATAATATACCTATGTACGTATCTGGCTCTCTGTAGATAGTGCCAAAAGATAAAGAGTGAAGAAAAGCTGTATATCGAGCAATCTTGTTCTGCTCTAAGTGAGGATATAACTAGTCTAAGAACCAATGACATAAAAAGTCAAGTCATTTACGTAACATTATAAGTCATATCAATAATAGCCCTTCGTGTGTTAAACCAATAGCCATTTCTCTACCTACCTAAATGCGTGTCGAACAGATGTAAAATTTGACGTAAATTTTTTACATCGATTTATTTTAAATCCTATTAGCCGGAGGGAAAAAGCGTACATACAAGAAATATTAAGCTTGCAATTTTGAACAATAGTTGTCATAGGTCCATATCTCAGTGAATCCCTAAGAAGATAGAGAACCACGAAGTTTCCAAGCATCACTTGTTTACCTGAGTGTTTTTTGGAAATTTCGCCGCTTTTTATTTTTTTTTTACACTATCAGATCTTTGCCGAAGAGAGCTTAGTACAAGCAACATCTTGCGACCAAAGAATTGCCAAACACAATTTAAGTGCTTATCAGGCTCATCACTTAGTGTAGTGTTAGTAGTTAGTAAGCAACAAACTACTTAAAACATACACTTTACAAAATAAAATTAAAAACAATAATTATAAAATAACAAATAAAATGACATTGAAAAAATTAACAATTACAAACATTTAAGAGCGTGGTACACTGGTCTTCAATGAAGCTTTGAGTCTATTCTTACTTATATTAAAATCAAAAAAATTAGAGTTCAAATTCAGAATGTTGCACATGCGGGTAAAAGGCTCATGCATTCCATAATTGGTACGGTGTTGAGATATATGCATTAGTTCTAGACTACGAGTGTTGTGACCTCCACCACGGTAGTTAAGGTTAGTACAAGATAATAAATCAGGTGCATCAATAACGCCCGTTAAAAGTTGATGAATAAATACAATATCATTATTAATTCTCCTTTGTGCCAAAGTTTGAATCTGAAGAAGCTTAATCCGGTGTTCGTAAGGAGGAAGATTATAAGGATCGGACCACGGTAGTCCTTTCAAGGCGAAACGTATAAAATTACGCTGTACTGCTTCTAGTCTATTCTTATGGACATCGTAAAAAGGAGTCCATACCTGTGATGCGTATTCAAGATGAGGGGGAACAAGACTGTTGTAGAGAGCAAGGGTAACATAAGGATCCTTAAATTCCTTAGACCATCGTTTAACAAACCCTAACATAGAGTTTGCCTTGTTGACGATTAAATTGATATGCTTCGTAAAATCAAGATTATAAGTAAAATGAACCCCTAGGTCTTTGAAACTATCAACACGACGCAATGTGTGCTGCGATATTTCATAATCAAATGAACTAGGAACTTTTTTTTTAGAAAAAATGATTGCCTGACATTTAATAGGGTTGAGATTTAAACCGTTTTTACTACACCAAATAACAAAACTGTTAATATCTTCTTGCAAAAGTAAACGATCACTCACAGATTTGACGCGTTTGAAAATTTTCATATCATCCGCAAAAATTAGAATTTCACTATAACGTATATAGAGGGATACATCGTTGATAGCTAAGATAAAAAGAAGTGGGCCCAAATTACTACCCTGGGGAACTCCAGATTTGGCAAAGAAAGGGTTGGAGACAGAGCTCCTAAATCTAACTTGATAAGATCTATTATGGAGATAAGAAGAAACCCAATTGATGAGTTTAGGAGGGAAGCCAAACACCTTTAACTTAAACGTGATGATATCGTGTGAAAGTTGATCGAAAGCCTTAGAAAAATCTGTATAGATGCAGTCGAGTTCTTGACCATGTTCCAACGCAGTTGAGCACTTGTGCAAGAATGCAAGTAAATTGGTTATCGTCGATCGCTTTTGCATGAATCCATGTTGTTGATTGCAAATTATATTCTTACAGTTGAATGTCAAACTATCGCACATTACTTGCTCAAAAAGCTTAGGAATGCAAGATAGCTTGGAGATTGGCCTGTAATTGCATATATCAGATCTGTTACCCTTTTTAAAAACTGGTGTAATAAATGCTTTTTTCCAAATACTTGGAAATTTACCGGAGCTAAGTGATAGGTTAAACAAATGAAAAAGAGGGGGTGCTAATATTGATTTACATTTCTTCAAGATAATTGGTGGGATGCCATCAGGTCCAGACGAGTAATCATCATGAAGTAAGGACATATAATGTAAAATTTTTTCGATTATAATTGGGATATTATTGAAGGTAGTTTGTGGGCAGTCTTTTAAGTAGAGAAAAAAGTTCTCATCAACATCGACAGGGGTATCAACGAAAGACTGGCGAAAGTTGTTAGCAAACGCATCACAAATATCCGGAGGACTATTTAAAATAATATTATTATAAGTAAAATTGACTGGATAGCCATCAGATTTCTTTTTCAAGTTTACGAAATTCCAAAAACTTTTGGGGTCAAGCTTTAGGGAACTTTCCATTTTTTTAAGGTATTCAGCGTATAAATGATTGGAGAGGTTTTTAAACTCATCAAACAAGGAAATATACAATTCTCGGTCCTCAAGGGACATACTTTTTATGAAGTTCTTCCAAGCTCTGTTTCTTTTATTACGAAGAATTTTGAGTTCTTTCGTATACCATGGATGGCAGAAGCTAGAGTATTTGGGTATTTTGTGTGGAACTATGTCATTAATACAGTTGGTCAATACTTGATAAAAGTATGAAACTGCAACGTCAATGTCGCCTGAAACTGGTATATTTTCAATACCAGATGCACTTAAATGCTCAGAAAGCAACTGAAAGTTAGCTTTCCGAAAGTCAAAAGAATATGAACAGTCTTGTGAGTTACTATTATTAAGTAAATGCCCGTCCAAGTCAAGAAAAATGTCAAGAGGAGGATGGTATTTATCTATGTTTGATATTGCAGTAGTAGACTCTACCACTACAGTACTAACAGCGTCAGATGAGAAAACTAAATCGAGTATTCGATTTAAAGAGTTTTTAATACAGCTTATTTGCTGTAAGTCCGTAGATATAATATGGTCTAACAGTTGAAGCTCCTGTTGAGATGAAGTCAACGATGCTTCAAAGTAAGACTCGTCTTCTGAAGGAATCCAGTCAATGTATGGAAGGTTAAAGTCGCCTAAGAGAGTAATAATACTATCAAATCCAGCAACGTCAATAATATAGTCGAGAGCATGGGAAAGCTCAACATATACTGAAACTGAACTTTTGGGGGGAATATAGACATTTAGAATGAAAAAATCTTTTGAATGCATGGATATTTTGATGCAGACAAGTTCTAATGAAATATCAAAAGGGGCAAACAACAGGGAGTTTGACCTATGACAACAATTGTTGCAGATTGCAAGCTTAATATTTGTATTGAAATTGTCAAAGTAAAAAAGCTGATAATTTAACTGCTAAGTTATCCGAAGACAATATTTACGAATTCATTTCACTGATGTTGTTGGTGGCCATGATTTCAAAAAAAAAAAGTAATTTCTTTCAAATCTCATTTATAGATTGCTCTGGAGTTCAAATTCATTTAAACATATCATCCATCCTCCAACTACATATGCAACAGCATCATGCGAGGAGCAAATAGATCATCCCAGCAATAAATATAAAATATCCCGCATGCAGCGAAGCATCATCGTTCTGTCGGAGTGCGGCGGATTCGATGCATATCAACTTTGCTTCTGTCGGTTATGCCCCATTTGAGCTATCACCAGTAACACACAGCTTTCCAGTGCGCCACTTGCGACGTCAATACACCGCATGAATTCATAATCAACCCAGAGACCAAAACAGTGGTATCAGCCAGTGCCAACACCATAGTCAGCATCATCATCTGTTCCTCAGAGACATTCCGATCCCGGTTACGGTCCACTTGGAGCGGATCACACCCTTTTAGATACATAGCTGTGGCACTCAATTGCCAACACACACATCTCGACTTAGTGCGAAACATGCAATTATTTATCCTTTTTCCGGATAATAACTTTATAGCTGTCACCACCACAGACTTATTGTCAACCATGTGGATTATTTTATTCTCTGGGCTGCTCTGCTGTGTTGCTGTGCTACCATCACCGCACCGGCAAGGATTGATCCAAACTATACTCCGCTGCAACTGGGATTCACATTCGGGATGATTAAATGGATGCATGTTGTTTTGAGGTGAGAGAAGCCGGGCAGCCTGATGTCCCCAAGTCAAATTTGAGAATGGAATGCTATTATGTTGTATCGAATTTGGAATGCACTCAGTCACATGTGTGAAGCTTCAGTCAATCCTCTAAGGCTAAGGGATGATATAATAACCAGATTGAATTTTTGTACAACTGAAAGTTCAAATGAAAAAAATTTATAAAATTTCAGTGAGTGACAGCAGCACCATTTCAAACACGAACACGAAATAAAAAAACTCACATTCACCCACTGCAGATTTGGAAATTTAATTTCGTTCTTGTGTTCAAATTAAATGTGTTTTTGTCTTATGTTAACTTTTTAATTAAAAACCAGAGAGCTTTTTTTGTTTATGAATTCTATGAACAAAAATTTTTTAAAGCCAAAATTGCTGGAAGCTGAATAAAATGAGAATTGGCCAGATATACTCGTACCTTTGGGCTTATACGAATTCGTAGGGGAAGTTTTTTGGTACTTTGAATCATAACACTGTGGTGTTATTTAAATTTTGTTAAGACGCAGACTGTGAAAGGTTGATATATATTTTTAATTAATATAAATACATTTATCACATTGACACCATATGCTTCAAAGTTTTTACTGAAGAAATCTGAAATTTAAAACGTTAAAGCATAACAGGTTTTGGCTAACAACTTATTTTCTATAGAAAAAGAAGATATTATACAAAAAGTATAAAAATGGTTGGGAGAGGCAAAAAAGCAAGTAAGCAAGCTGCAATTTCAATATAGTATGCCTGACTCCTTAAGCCAAATTAGGTGCGCTTGAGACAGGCTTAATTTGAATTTCCAAATCGCTCACATTTCTTGTCTGACGATTTAAAGTACAGTAGACGCTCGATATAGTAAAGTAATAAAAACCAGGCCTGTTCACTGTTTAGAAATTGTTCACTTTTTCGAGCGGGAGTTTTCTAAGGCATTCTAAAGGAAAATTTGATCCAAAATGCACATTTCTTTCCATGTAAAAGTTTTAAATAATAATTAAGCATTAAACAAGGCTTTTACTCTGGTTTAAACAAAAAACAGAAACAATTCCTCAGAGCTCTCAAGCTATGTAAAATGGTTGCGCGAAATTTGTATACAAAATACGTTTTTATATTAAATGTTGAGTGTTCACTATTGTGGATAGTTCACTATTTCGAGATTCACTAAATCGAGCGTCTACTGTAGTACTTTATCCGACTTCTTGTGTACTCCGCCGGCCACACAGCTAGTAATTTTTTAACTTTCGCAGAACTATGATTGCGATATTTTTTTATTTAATAAGAATGTTTTTATGATCAAATTTATTAATCCACGTAAGATATCGACTTTGTCATGATGTACTTGAATGGTTTTATACTCACAGTTTTAGATTAAAAAGCATCTTACCTTTTAAAGAATTATATTTTAACCATTTCTTATCGATTTAAACCAAAATCTCATCATTAAAAATTTGGGTATCAGTCTTTTTCAGCGATTTAGCTGTTTTATTGTTTTGATTAATAGTACGTATACGTCACAGTGTACCAGTTGCTTGGTGTTTTGTATTCAAGAGAAGGGATCAAAAATAATATCAGTTGTAGTTGAGAATTATTTTTATATTTTTTCTCATTTTGTTCTCTTTATCCATTATTTAATTTTTCGCCAATTTTTATCAAAGGTCGTTGTTTATTAAGTTTATTTTTTTTAAACTAAGAAACAGGTATTTTGACAGGTATTATTGTTAACTAACATAAGCTGAGTTCTAAAGAGTGACCCAAACGGCCAATCTCAATATTTGTCACAAATTTTTGTCCAGTTTCTGTTTCACACCTTAATAATGGGTTGTTTTTGGCAGAAGAGAGTGCTCATTAGAAAGTAAAACATTGTCTCTTGACAAATTCTGCCCAAAAACTTATTAATGCAGAAATTCATTGGTCTCTGTCAGGTTGACTTAAGTTAGGTCAGATGTCAGATACCTAAATATGTGCATTTTACACACACAAAAAGAATACTTACCACCAAACCGTTCATGTCCCTGAACTTAGCAGAAAATTTGAGCATCATATTTTGAGCAGTCACCAGCGCCGCAAAAATGATTTTATTTTGAAAAATATAATAGCAATCGATACGTAATGACAAAATATCGATACGTCACCTTGCACATTGATCGCAATTATTATAAACGAAGTCATCCTCTTTTCTTCCTTCGATAAATGAGATAAACAAGTGAAATGTGTCAACTTTTTGCACGTGGTGCAATGTACCCGATACCAACATATGTACATACGGTCAATCTTTTCGTGGCCATAGATTAAAAATCTTCCACTTTGACACTTTTTACTTAATTTTTTCCATCATAACTTTTCTATTACTCTAACTCGTGACAAATGGATTGTACCTAATTAAATTTTCCAAAATCGAATCATTTTTACGGTGCTAGTGACTGCCCGGTTTGATACTCGAATTGTCTATAAAGTTCAGGGTTATAACCGTTCAACACTTTATAATTTAATTCTCTCTGAGAGAATTTCATCAAAATTTGACAAACTGCAAAATTTATTGCACACAAGCCCCTTGAACAAAGCTATTATTTTCATTAAAGAATTTTTCAGTTTATATATCAGAGCGCTCACCTGAGCAGATGAATCCAAAATTTGTTTACTTAGTATTTGACAGCTAAACTGGGGAAATTCTCTAAGCCCCCAGAAATATAAACTGGACAAATATCAACGAAGTTGTATGAATATACTGAGGATAAGAGTCTTTGAAAACGTGAATCAGGCCACCAAAGGTTCGGTTGTCCAAGAAAAGATTTGACAAAGTCACCTTCCTGTCAACTGTACAATTGTACATATTGTATTAACTGCTAATTATATAACAGTTGCCTATTAAAAATGCAAATTTTGGTAGAAAAACGTTAGGTAGAAAACATCGACCCACACCGCCACCGCACAGTGGTACGTTTGTGGATTTTGACAACAAAAATCATTTCACACGCCAGTTCTTGATGCAAATTAATGACAATTGGTACACTTATGGCCAATTTCATAAAGAAACACTAAAATTACTTTTATCTAAACTCCTTCTATTTATTATCAGACATTTAAAATGTTTCCGTTTCACCAATGTAGAAAAGGGATATTTTAGGGATATCGTACCTGGGCGAAACGCAATCATGGAGTTGAGCTCACTTGAACTTTTAACTTTGAATTATATTTTAGGGATATTTTAATTTGACTGAGTTTGCTCACAACCCTGGATTCAAAAAAAGATGTTGTTTCCCTCGCACATGCGAAGTTTATCAGAAAAAGTGAAAAAGCATAATGGATGAGGGACAATTATTTTGACAGCAAAATATCAGCTGTTGTTGACTGGAATGGCTTGACAAAAAAGACTTTTAGTTTACAATGGCATTTAAAATCTTCTTAAATATAAAAGCATTTGGTGAAACCAAAAAACATGATTTTAAGGCTAAAAGGCTTTTTAAATAATTAAAAGCCTTTCGTGAAATCGGCCATTAATGATTTAAGAACACTGAACTCAGTGGTATTGCCTATTTTATCTTCTTCAAACACCGGCTTCACAATTTAAGTCAGAACATGGTCCCAAATTTCAAAGTTTTTGTTTTTTGTTTTCAAGTTTTTGTTTGAAATGTGCTTAAATATGAGCCTGGAATGTACTTTCTGATCAACCAAGTCCATTTCACGCTCTCATTGAACTTTAGATGAAGTTATATTTTGAAATTTAACCTAAATATAGCCGTAAAACTCTTCCTTCATGGTGAAATGAAGAACTGCCTAGCCTGAGAAAAATGACTAGGAAGATCTTCAATATCTGCCACATACATAAGTTTCACCAACCTTATCAAGACTGTTATGCATCAGCAAAGAAACTAGGTTGGAGAGAATAATGCCATTCTATTGAGAGCTTAAAAATTCGCAAAGGCTTAGTAAAGTTCTTTCTAAGGATTGTAATCCTTTGTTCTAGAAAAAGCCTGATGGATCTTGGACAGTTTCTCCGACGAGATCCTTGCAACTGCTGATGATGACACACTTTCCGGGCTACGGGAATAGCAACCCCAAAACGCATAGAACTTATAACTTACCAGTAGCTCGTGTGGAGCACATCATTACCGTTATAACAAAAGAAAGGATATCCTGAGCTATTAATACTTTCTCCCCCTATAAATCTCCTGGCCGAGATGGAATTCTGCCAATCAGGCTCCAAAAGCTGCAAGATGTGGTAATCCAACGGCTAGAGATGATTTTTAAAGGATACCTCTTTCTCAACCATGTGGATTTTCTACCAATGCCTAACCTCTTTTGTGCTTAAGACTCTGAGAGACATACCTAATTGTGGAATGTCCTCTCGCACACTCTCAGCATGCATATCTCAAAGGAAACGACCCTTCATGTATATAATATAAAATACCCTCGCTATACCTTCTTGGATGTAGAAGGGGCCTTCAACAACGTGCTAACCGAATCCATTCTAGAGGACTACATCAGAGAATGGATAATATCCATACTCAGGGATAGAAGGATTCATGGCACGTTAGGTAACGCAAACTTGACAAAACACGTCAGTAGAGGGACACCCCTAGGTGGTGTTCTGTCACCACTTCTATGGCTTCTAGTCATGAACAAAATCCTCCTTAAACGTATGTGGACGAGTTGGTAATATTAGTGTCGGGAAAGTTCACTGTTGTGATAAGCGAAATCACAGAGATGATTGCGAAAAGTAAGTAAGTAAGTAAGCTACGAGCTGTGGTCTTGGAGTTAACCAGAAAGCAAAATTGAACTGATGCTTTTTACTACCAAAACTAAGATACAATCCTTCACTCCATCCTGACTTAACGGCCAACTACTCCCACTATCAACCAGTGCAAAATATCTAGGTGTCATCCGTGACCCTAGGTTAAACTGGAAAACAAACATCCAAGAACGGGTCAGGAAGGCTTGCATAGCATTCTGTGCCTGTAGTAAAATCTTTGTTGAAAGATGGGGCCTTCAATCAAAGATGATCTTATGGACGTATACTGCAGTGGTACGGCTCATTCTAACATATGGTTCAATTGTCTGGTGGCCCGCACTTTACAAGGCATATAACATCGATAAATTCAAAAACCATAGGGGCTCTTCGTTCTTGCCCAACGGATGCCTTTAGCGTTTTTCTGCACCTTCTACCACTTGATCTATAAATCAAATATTTAATATCTAGTAGTGCTTTAAGACTTAAAGAATCAAATTCTTGGGTTGCTAAACCTTATGGTCACAGCAATATCACTAACTTGATTCCCACTGACATTTTTTCGACCAACACTGACTACCGCGCTCCCACAATGAGCCTCAGTAAGAATTTTAAAGTTTTATTCTCATCCAGAATGGATTGGGATGATGACGGTAGACTTCAACACAACTATCTATACTGATGGCTCAAAAATCGAGTGCGGTGTTGGCTCAGGAGTCTTCTGTGAGTCTCTTAACATCTGTAAGTAATTTCTGCTACCGAAGTGTATTTCAAGCTGAAATACTGGCAATTAGGGAGGCATGCAAGATACTTAAAGCAGATCCAAATCAAAATCGTAATACAAGCCATCCTTACAGACAGTCAGGAAGCTCTTAAAGCCATTAACTCGGCTACATCATCCTCTAAATTGCTCTAACAATGCCCAGATGAGCTCGCAAGCCTAAATATTAACCTCAAGGTCACTCTTATCTGGGTTCCTGGTCACAGTGGCATTGAGGGAAATGAACGGGTGGATGAAATAGCCAGGCAAAGATTAGCCCCTCACATCTCACTCGCGGAGAGAGTCAACATTCCCCTTGGAGTTGTGAAGGGCAATATACTGTCAATTTTTCTTAGTGAGTCCAATCCTAGGTGGAGCAGTTTAACCAATTGCAAAATATCCAGAATGATCTGGCTCACCTATAATAAATCCCGAACAATTGATCTGATATGTAGACCCAGGCAGGACATAGCCAGGGTCGTAGAAACCTATACTGGTCACTGGCCAATAGGAGAACATGCGGCGAGGCTGGGTATTCCTTACAATACTCACTGCCGTAGCTTCGGAGACCTAGCAAGAAAAGGAAACAATCCTTCATTTACTTTGTAAATGTCCTGCTCTAGCCAGAATGAGAGCACAATCGTTTGGAGTGGCATTTTTTGACGACCCAAAACGATCTTTCCGAAATGAAGATCAAAGACTTGATCTCTTTCCTAAACGCAACGAAATGGGTCTGAGACGAAAATCGGTTGTGTTTCGCAACATGTTCCCCTCCAGACCCAAGGACCGTACGAGTAATCGGAATCCGGGTTTCTGCGGGGTTTCATGATGCGCAATAGCAATGATGATCCTACGGTTGGATCGATCGCGCTTCGGTGCTATTCTGCAATCTGCCAAGCTCAGATTTCTTCGGAAAGATCTCCACTAGAAGCCTCTTGCCATGCGGAGTGAGCAGACGGAGGCCCAGGAGGAAATCCCACATTCAATCCAAGGAACGGGACCCCTGAGGAACTAAGCCCCTCAGAGGACAGACCCACATATCCTCACTTTAAATTCGCTTTCATCCACAGGTCAAATAAGTTATGGTATCAAAAAAGCGAAATCTAGTGCTAATGGGGCATAGAGTGAGTGTTAAACTCAAGCTCATTTCAACCTACCTACCTATACTTACTTACTTACTTATCCGGCTCCCGATCCATGAAGGGTCTCTGCCTGAGATATTGCGGTCTTCCATCGGTTGCGGTCCCTCGCACGCTCCCTCCAGTCGTCGAGACCAAGCGCTCTTGCGTCTGTGACCGCTTGGTCCCTATAGCGGAGGTTCGGTCTTCCTGGTCGTCTCGAACCTGAGGGCTGGGATTCGAAGATTTTCTTGGCTGGAGCGTTGTTGTCCACTCGCTCGATGTGGCCGAGCCAGTGTAGTCGACGTGTTTTGGCTCTTTGGACTACATCCACATCTTGGTACAGCTCGTACAGTTCACGATTGAATCTTCTCCTCCAATCGCCCTCTTCGCATATAGGACCAAATATCCGCCGAAGAATTTTTCTCTCGAAAGTGCCCAGGATCAATTCCCCTTTTTTACTTATCGTCCAGCACTCGGCGCCGTAGAGTAGAACTGGTAAAATTAGCGTTTTGTATAGCGTGCACTTTGTCTTTCGGGAAAGGAGTTTTGAACCCATTTGTTTGGCCAAACCGAAGTAGCAGCGGTTCGCTAGGGTAATTCTTCGTCGGATTTCCACTAAGGTGTCGTTCGTGGAATTGATGTTTGTTCCGAGGTAGGTGAACTCCTTGACTACCACGAAATTACTGCTACCAACAGTGACGTTTTGTCCTAGGCGATGCATCGCGATGGACAGATGAGGCTTTGTTTGTTGATAGCATATACTTTGTTTTGTCCTCATTCACTTCAAGACCAACGCGTTTCGCCTGTTCATCAATAGCTGTGAATCCTTCAAGTACAGCTCTCTTGGAACGGCCGATGATGTCGATGTCGTCCGCATAGCCAAGCAGTTGAGAAGACCTGTTGAAGATAGTGCCTTCCATGTTAACACCACTCTTGCGCACTATCTGCTCCAGGACTAAGTTGAAGAAATCACATGATAGCGCATCTCCTTGTCTGAACTCTGTACACGTCTGGAATAACTCGGATGAGCTGTTACCCATTTGCACGTTGCACCGCGTATGTTGTAACGTCATGTGGCATAGCTGGATCAGTTTTTTCGGGATCCCGAGTTCCGACATCGCCAATAGAAGCTCTTGGCGACTTATGCTATCATATGCGGCTTTGAAGTCGATGAATAGGTGGTGGGTCTCGACTTGAAATTCGTTGGTCTTTTCCAGGATTTGCCTCAATGTGAAGATTTGGTCTATCGTTGATCTGCCTGGCCTGAAGCCACACTGGTACGTGCCGATCATAGTGTTGCAGAAAGGTTTTAGACGCTCACATAGTACGTTTGATAGGATCTTGTAGGCAACATTAAGCAGGGATATGCCTCTGTAGTTCTTGCAGGACATACGATCACCTTTTTTATAGATTGGGCATATGGAGCTATTTGACCAGTCGTCGGGCATACTTTCCTTCTCCCACACTTGGTTGATGAGCTGGTGCATGCACCCTACCAGGACATCTCCTCCATACTTAAAGAGTTCCGCAGGTTGGCCATCCGAGCCGGCGGATTTGTTGTTCTTAAGCTTGTGGATGGCTTTTTTAACCTCTTCGGTACTGAGCGCTGGGACTGGATCTTCATTGACTGGTCTTATGCTTCTTTGTTCCTCTGTTGCCTCCTCTACATAATGCCCATTAAGCAGCTGCTGGAAATGCTGCTTAAACACGTCTACAATTCCCTGTGCTTCGGTGACTAGGTTATCTTCGCTGTTTCGAAGAGCTTGCGTGCCAGTCCTATAACCAGATGCCAGTTGCTTGGCTGTTTTGTAGAACCGGTGGGTGTTGGTGGCGGTGCTAGACTCTTCGAGATACTTGAGCTGAGAGGCTGCGGATGCTCTTTTCTTTCTACGCAGGATTTTTTTCTCTTTCCTTCTCTTTTCACGGTACTCCTCTCTTGCTGCTCTTGTTTTCCGTTGCAGCATTTGCATTCGTGCATTTTCCGTCTCCTGCTTCAATACCGCGCATTCATCGTCATACCACGGGTTCTTTTTTCTGGGTGGTTGATAGCCTATGGTGGTCTCGGCTGTCTCCTTAATGATGTCGTGATATTGGTTCCACTGGTTGTTGACGCTTGTGGCTGGGTTTACGGCAGAGAGTTTCCCGGTCAATTGCTCACTGTAGTCTCTGGCTTTCTCAGATGTGCTCAGGCATGCAATGTTGAATTTCTTCCTTTGGGCGGTCTTTGTTTTCTTTTCGTTGGACAGTTGGGCTCTGAACTTTGTCACAACAAGAAAGTGGTCAGAGTCCACGTTTGCGCCTCCGAAAGTTCGCACGTCCAAGATGTTCGATGCATACCTTGCGCCAATTAGCACGTGGTCGATTTGGTTGGCGGTTCGACCATCTGGAGATCACCAGGTTGCTGTGTGTATCCTTCGCCTGGGGAACCTAGTGCTACTTATCACCGTATTACGAGCTGCAGCAAAGTCGATTAGTCGGAACTGTTATCTGTTGTCGTTTCGTGGAGGCTGTGCTTTCCAACTAATCCGCCAAAGATGTTTTCCTTTCCGACTTTAGCATTGAAGTCTCCGAGCACGACTTTGACATCGTACTCCGGACAGGCTCCGTAGGCTCCGTCCAGGAGGTCGTAAAACTCCTCCTTGTTAGACTCCTCAGCTTCATCGGTAGGGGCGTCTGCACATATTAGGCTGATGTTTTGGAAAGTAGCTTTGATGCGGATCACAGCCAGGCGATCGCTAATCGGCTTAAAATCGATGACTTTCGATCTGAGTCGATTTCCCACGACGAATCCGCATCCTAGCATGTGCAGTCTTTGATGGCAGCTGTAATAAATGTCGCAATCTTTTCTTTTCGTTATACCTGATCCTATCCATCGTATCTCCTGGATCGCGGTAATATCTGCCTTGTACCGCGAGAGGACAGATTCAAGTTTTTGAGTAGCACCTGGTGTATAGAGTGTCCTTACATTCCAGGTGCATACTCGTAGATCATAGTCCATTTTCGTTCCGGGTCTGGTGGCCATTTGAGGGGGGTCGTTATCCGAGGCTTCTTGCGTCTCTCTCATAACAATTGGCTTTTTTACTGTGGCCGGGTCGTTAGCCCAACGCACTAACCTCCAATCTGTAGGGCCATGGGTTTAATGTTGCAATTCTTTCCTTGATCAACATTCGCACTTACAAGTTTAGCAAGTCCTGGCATAAAGCCAAGACCAGTATCCGGCGGCTACCAACGTGGAGGTATTGTAAGCACTTGATGTGTAAGAAAAGATACAGCTCGAGGCCCCCAGTTCCTACAACATCCAACCACCACCAACCTACATATATTTTGAAATTCTTAATTAAACTAAAAATAATTGTGTTTTTCTTTTGAACGGACTTTTTTTACAGAGAAGAACCATGAGGCTGCAGGGACAGCCAGTTTTTTATTTTATTTTTGAAGAATTATATTAGCCCAAATTTAAAGCAATGCACGCTTAAGTTCATATGCGCGATATACAAATTGCGCACATTCCCATCGTCAATTTTAGTTTTGATTAAAACTTGGAATAAATAATACAAAAAATCTTGACAAACTGACAACATTTTCAAAATTCCTTATTAAATCCTGAAAAGGACGCCATGTTATGTCAGAAAGTAAGGAAAAAGGGGCTCCAGGAAGCCATACAAATATTATGACTTTAACAAAAAAAAAAGTCAAAAGTATCGATCCTGAAATGATGATGCTAAGAACGTCAAGGGACTAACAACATGCATGAATTGAAGGAAATTAGGATATTATAAAATTAAAAATTAAACGGAGTAAATGTTTTGGAGGTTATTGCCCTTAGGTGTTATATTCACAACTGACTATAACGTTGTTTAAAATTGTCTTACTTTAATTGTGTGAAAGATAAAAGCCAAGAAAATAAAACAGTGCATGACTTGAAGCAATTGGAAAATGATGGCTCTTATTAAATATTAATTTGAAGGTTATTTCCTAAGGTGTTACTTTTATCGTCCAATTGATGTAATCTCAAGTTTTTATTTTTTATTAAAAAAGTCTCTTTATTATAAAAAAAAAGTATAAGGCATAATCAGATCGAATTATTTTTACTTCGAAAATTATCAAGTGAAAAATTATGCCACCCATAGCATCTGGCTGTATTATAGCCACACAGACACAGAACAAACAAATTATAATATATTATCCTTACAAACGTGCAAATACTCTATTTGCTTCAAGATCCAATTATTATCATCCTTGCGCACAGGATGCGAAAACGTAATTTTTATATTTAAAACCATTGTTGGCGGGCTTCAAACATTGCACACGTACCTATATGTTGTAATACGAGAACGCTTTGAGGTTTTGCAGAAGGAGAACTCCCCATACACATTAGAGCTTTAGTCTTTCCAGGAGCTCTACATACTATATCCCAGTTTTAGTATAGCCAACGCTAATGTAGAGCAATTATGGATTTTTGAAATAAAACTCATTGTACGGTGTGGTGGCGCTGCATGAGGTAAGTAATTTGAAGCTTAGCCTGGTGATATGGTGATGTTGTTTTTGTTTTTCGTTTTTTTATTTTTCGGGATAATAGAATCGCACACCATTAAGGATGTGATATTCAATGCCTGATGGGGAGATATTTAGAGAAATCCATTTCTACTTCTCGAGGTTTGGTTCACACCGTGTGCTCGTACTCGTACACTCGCGTATAATGCTCATAGTCATCATAATAATATACTTTGTCTCTCTTTCTCTGGTGCTGATGATGATGATAATGATGATGGTTATGGTGCAATAGTTGTTTGTCAAAATGAATTAAAAAATTGGACATGACACGAACGCGTTTAATTGTGCCACAATTATCCGTCCTTACACATACTGGGTTTTATTGGGTGGAAATGACGATTGGGGGAGGGGGTGGTAAATGGTGAATGGTAATGTGGATGATGATAATATTCATATTTAATATTTGGATGTAATGGTGGTGGTGAAAATGCAATATCAGCATTTATGTTACATTTAGCGGTAATTTTCAATCTCTTGCTAGAGAGATATAGAGGTGACGTGAAGTGAGGTTGCTGAAGTATAGTTGAGCACTTCCCGTCATGAATGTGATGGGCTTAATAGAGCATGGCTTAAATAATGTGTTCAGGATTGAAGGATTTAAATACGAACAAATTTTTTCCGGGATTATATTCAGATCAATAGACTTTGGAGTGGCTTGGTAAATTGTGTGAAACATCGGAAATTATCATACCACTCAATAATTGCTATACCTATAGCCTATTATTGAATTTAATTAAGTAAATGAAAAGCTGATCTGGTGAGCATTCAAAATTATATACATAATTACTGCATGGTCTTTTATTTTCTATAAAGGCAGTCGATTTGGATATGGAAAAATTGTGACATTTATTTTACAGCTGCTATAGAAGATTGTTCATTTTGGATGTGGATACAACATAGAGAATCGGCAATTGGATTAGAAGTGAAATTATTAATTTAAGCCGATAACTGATTTCCTGGTTGTGGTACCCATTAAAACTGGGAAACTATGTCTACATAGTGCTTAGCGACTTTAATGCTTAAGACAGAAAGGAAGACATATTCAGTATATTAATTGGCAAATACGACATCGGATAAGAACTATCGAAAGGAAATTGTGAAGCCCGCACCAGGAGAAGGAATTCAAAGTTGGATGCATTAGTACAAAACTCTCTTAGTACAGGAAAATTCTTAGAAAAAAGCTCTCCACTATAAACACTTACACTAGACTGGGGCTGCCGGTATAAGCAAATAACACCAGCATTGCAAACTAGAGGACGATCTTGTACCTGGGTTGGAAAAAACTCCCTAGCTGTGGAAGAACTATAAGTAGTAGTCAACGGTATGATGGTCTGGCTACAAAACACGTACAAGGTCGGATGAAAGTATGCCCGGTGAATGGAACCTCGGTATAGTGTGCCCCATCCACAAGAAAGGAGATACTCTGACCTGTGCGAACTATAGAGGTATAAGTCTCCTCAACGTCGCATACAAAATCCTGTCATCTGTACTCTGTGATCGCTTAGAACCGTTTGTCAACGATTTGATGGGCCCCTATCAGTGTGGTTTTAGGCCCGGCAAATTAACCGTCGATCAAATGTTCATACTCTGACAGATCTTGGAAAAATCCAGGAGTTTCAAATCGATACACAACACCTCTTTATCGCATATGAAAGCGTCGATAGAGAAGAACTAAATAGAGCCATGTCGCATCTCGACATCCCTGCCAAACTCGTCCGCTTGTGCATGATGACAATGGAGAAATCTTGCTGCTCCGTCAAGGTTGGTAAGAACCCCACCGAACCCTTTGATGTCGAGAATGGTTTGAGGCAAGGTGATGCGTTATCATGCAACCTGTTCAACATCGTTCTTGAAGCAACTGTACGCAACTCGCAAGTCAACTACAGAGGTACGATTTTTCAAAAGTCCGTTCAACTACTTGCTTATGCAGATGATATTGACATCATTGGGAGAACGAAGCGAGCTGTTACCGGCGCGTTTGAAAGTTTTGAATCGGAAGCGGCAAAAATGGGTTTGGCTGTTAATGAGACTAAACTTTACATAAGACCCTAATCATCCCGGTCCTGCTGTATGGGGCAGAAGCATGGACCCAGTCAAAAACGGATGAGAATCTGCTTGGGTGCTTTGAAAGGAAAATTCTTCGGGTGATCTTCGGTTCAGTATGTATCGATGGAGTATGGAGGAGAAGATTTAACAGCGAGCTTTACGGGATTTTCGGCGACGTCGACGTCAATTTGGTCAAAAAGTGGGAAATACAGCGGCTGAGATGGCTGGGACACGAAGATATACCTCATGTTTGTCGATCTTGAGATAGCATTCAACACGGTCGCCAATCCATCTGGCGATCGCTTATCATGAGAGGTATTCCTGAGGAGATAGTTGTTACTACTAGGCAATTTTCTATTTTGCTCTGAGCAAACATCTAAGAACACATCTAAGCACTGAAAGGTCATACGATTGCGAGGCACTCAACACACCAACATTTATTACTGACTTTTAATTTTTATCGGACAGCTGGCCAATCAAAAACTCGAAAATTCACAAATGTGAACTGAAATTCATGTGTTGAACGCACCCCTTAAATGAGTAAAAATAAGTGTGCAGTTAGCTTTGCTCAGCTATTTGCTCCATTCGTTTGGTCTTTCTATTCTGAGCTCATCATGGAGTGTAGTGTACCTACTCCAAACTACCTCTAATATAAAAAAGAAACACAAGTTGAGCACTCTGAGTGATTTGATCTTTTTTTGACAGCTCAGTGCTATGCTCGGACAACGACGCAAGGTGTTTTTTGCTGCATAAAGCGTAAAACAGATTGAACCAGCACCAGCGGTGCCGCTGCGGCGGCCATTGTTTTAGAACCAATGTATTTAAATCATTCAGCGCAGATTAGAACAGCACCAGCAACGTCGACAGCGTCGTTAGACCAAATTCCTAAATTTGCTGTTTGTTGCTGGTGCATTGCTGACAAATTTTCCGCATTAATATTCAGGAGAACCACACTTGTTTTTACTTTTATTTTTATGTGAAAAGTCAAGCACATGAAATGACGGTGCTGGTGGCAATGTGCTTGAAAAGTATTTGCTGGCCAGCGTGCTGTACTCTGTTGACAGTGCTGGTGCTGGTGCTGGTGCTGGTGCTGGTGCTGATGCTGGTGCTGGTGCTGGTGCTGGTGCTGGTGCTGGTGCTGGTGCTGGTGCTGGTGCTGGTGCTGGTGCTGGTGCTGGTGCTGGTGCTGGTGCTGGTGCTGGTGCTGGTGCTGGTGCTGGTGCTGGTGCTGGTGCTGGTGCTGGTGCTGGTGCTGGTGCTGGTGCTGGTGCTGGTGCTGGTGCTGGTGCTGGTGCTGGTGCTGGTGCTGGTGCTGGTGCTGGTGCTGGTGCTGGTGCTGGTGCTGGTGCTGGTGCTGGTGCTGGTGCTGGTGCTGGTGCTGGTGCTGGTGCTGGTGCTGGTGCTGGTGCTGGTGCTGGTGCTGGTGCTGGTGCTGGTGCTGGTGCTGGTGCTGGTGCTGGTGCTGGTGCTGGTGCTGGTGCTGGTGCTGGTGCTGGTGCTGGTGCTGGTGCTGGTGCTGGTGCTGGTGCTGGTGCTGGTGCTGGTGCTGGTGCTGGTGCTGGTGCTGGTGCTGGTTCTGGTGCTGTTGCTGCAGACCGATCGAAATACACAACAGCATAATTATTATTGTGAGGCAGAAAGCTATTGAAATGGTCACTCAATTCAACCATATGTGTATAGGCAGCACCGAGTAGTACCTCGTGGCTTGATGGTTAGTGCGTAGGACTGTCATGCCGAAGGTGTGGGTTCGATTCCCAGCCGTGCCACCTAAAAACAGAAATGTTTTATTCGAGGTACTGCCTCTTGCGAGGAACTGACAAATCCTCCAAGAGTATACTTGTCATGAAAAAGTGCTTCTCATTTAGCCGTTCGGACTCGGCAAAAAACTGTAGGTCCCCTCCATTCCTGCCCAACAAACACGCACACAGGAATGGTTGTGAGTTGTAAGTCACTAGGCCCTGGTTCTCCTCGAGCTGTTGCGCCACCCAATTTATTTTTTATTTATTTATAGGCAGCACCGTATCAGCTGATGATGGAACGAACTTTGATGTTGTCAATAGGATAAGAAAGCTCGTAGTGTATTTGGAGTGCTTTTTCCGGTGCAGAGCTCTAGCAGAATAACGCTACGCACTCGCACTGAAACTCTTCTAGTCCAATGCCAAATCCATCTTTCTGTACGCCTTTAAAAACCTGGAAATGCCACGCTGACATCTCGAGTAGGCAACAGTCTTTTACCAACAGTTGTTTTCGATACATTTAAAAGATTTTATGGCAACAAATCAGAAATAATGTTGAGCAGTGGAATAAGACTCATCAGAAGATATATCAGGCAATGATAATGGCGATGGATTGGCCATACTTTGAGGAAACCAACCGAAATCATAGCAAAGCAGATTTTCATGTGGAAGCCTCATGGTGCAAGGCGAGTTAGCAGGCCAAGAAGCACTTGAAGGTCAACTGTACTTAACGAAGATCAGTCCCTTAATATTCAAACGTGGGCATATCAGAAGCACTATGCCATGAACCGTGATAGATGGAGGGAACCTCTTTGCTTCAGGAGGAGTTAAAACGTTGTTCCAAAGAATGCAGTAACCTATAACAGATGCCAACAACAAATGGTCTTAGCATCACAATAGCTGCGTTTTATTATCTCTGGTCTGGGTCGAGGTTATCTTTTAACATGTATTACAAAGACAACATGGGATCTAGATTTCTATCAAGGTTAATTTCAATAACCCAGATAGAGGTTTTCACTCTGACCGGCAAAGGGCTATTTAACATTGTGAATGATGTCAGCAATTTGTCAGCAGTATTAGGAATAGAGAGGAAAAGAGACAAGTGTTTACATGAAAATCAAATAAACATAAGAAAAAAAGAGACTGATTTTCACGAGTCAACCCATATGGGTTATGAGCGATAATACAACGCGGCTAATATCATCAAAGAGGAAGCCAAAACCACCATAGGGGAAGCTGATATATCTCAAAAACTGCTTTAAAGATTTCAATCCTGTCTAAATTTTGGAAGAGAAGCGGCTTTTATATCAGTCATTTGGACTCGGTTACCATTTGCAGGTTTCCTCCCGACAAACGACTCTAATACTGGGTGGGTGAAGGGGGAAAACCCTGGTTTTAAAAATACTGAAATACATCGACTAAAAATGACAGTTTAGGTAGCTTGTTCAACCCAAACAATGTGAATAATGGCTACCTAATTTAGGTAAGGTATACATACAATATAGTACAAACATATTTTTTTAAATAATTTATTTTTAAACCTTTAAGATTATCTAAAGCTTTTGTTAAACTTATTTGTAATTTCATTCAAGGGCAAATACATTTTAAGGCTTCATCGTCAACGTAAAACGAGTAAATTAATAATAAGTACCTACTTTGAAAAATGTTCTACCTATTATTCAACACGTCCTTAAAAACAGAAAAAAAACACACACCCCAATTGAGGATTAATTATCATGCTAATTGCGTGATAAGTAACGATGAAATTTCCCGAGTAAAGAAACACCTGACATGTTTCATTATTCCTTGACACTTTTCTGTTAACTCGATTTATAATCCTCAATCTGAATTATCTATTTATAAGGCTTTTGTCTCTTGAAAACCCTATGTCATTGTTGGAGTAAAAAAAAAAAGTAAAAAGGGGGGTCTACTACACAAACATGACACAAATCAAATGTTCAAAATTTTCTCAGGTAAGGCAAATGATCAAAGGTCGACCGTGTCGTCGTCGACAACACATTCCGTTCGTGCGTTACGCACATGTTTGGGATTAAGACATTTACGACCTTGGTTACTTCGATGAAACGTCGACGTTAACGTACACGGCTGACAGGTAACCAACCTTCCATCATATGTCAGAAGCAGTGACATATAAATCGGTGTATAATTAATTTTACTTTTTATGATTACATTCATCACCCTGTGGAAAGCTACAACATACAAAAATTTTAAAACATTAAAGTAACACAACAGATGTGTGTTATTAAAATTATTAAAACAACTTTATTAATAAAAAAAGAAATAAACAATCCAACTCCAAAAATATGGAGGCTGTTTGGTGGAAAAATGTAAGCTTTAAAATTATTTCTCTCTTTACTCCAACAGTTGGTACCTACATACCTCTGCCTATACTTTAACATGCGAACATTTTCCAATGAATTCAAATAAAATGTTTTCGTAAATATTTATTTGTGGCATGTTTTTGTCAACGCTACCGTGTAGCTGGGCCGTATGGCAAACGTGACGGACAGGAATTCATGCTCAAGCTTAAATATTTCATACTCTCCCAGCCGCAAAATAGATCCTTTTTTTCTGCTCGTCACACTCGTGTTGACGACAAAAAAAAAAACAGCAGGGAAAAACTGGGAAATTATAATCTATTCAGCACATTGTGCAGAATAGAAAATCACGCTGAATTGATGATTCATTGGCTTGCCGGGCTCACGGCTAAGGACAGGAGCTATAGCTGGTGAATGTTTCGACATATAAATAAGGTATTTTGACATAGTTGACACACATATGTGATATTTTGTTGAAATGGGATATGAATGAACATTGTTACGTTACATATATGAGATTAATTTTGTGTTTTAGAATAACCAAATAAAATATGTAGTAGGGTTTCTACTTTGAAATGTAGCTTATGTACGAGTTATGTAGTGTAGGTGTAGGTGTTCCTTTTGCAGATGATGTATTTGGGTAAAACAAAAAAATGATGCAGTGCTGTGTTTTTTATGGGTTCAATATCACTTTGTGTAGTGTTCCTTTTTGCTTCCTGAGATACATCATAGGTTTTTGATAAATTGGAAAAAGATTGTGCTGTTTTTATAACATAGGGTAAACTGGTCAATAGTTGTTCAATTTTTCCTTTTCCGCCATTGATTTTGCAAATATTATGGAGGGAAAGGGTTCGTCTGTCAGGGTTTCTTCAATGCTTCAACTCAAATTAAAGCGAATTTTAAGACTAAATTATTATTTTTCGGAAAGGTTCATAAATATTTCAGCTGAATTCTCTTGTGATAAGTGTAACATAAGTTTATGTATATTGGAGTAATGTATACATATTTTATAAGCAATTATTAAGGAAATAGAAAACAGTTTACTAACTTTAATTTACTTAGAAGGCTCCAAACACGGGATAAGGCTTTCCAAACTGAAACAAGGCCATATCCACGAGGATATCCTACAAAAAGGAATCACTCTTTTCCTAGGATTCAACTTTTTGATGCTTTGAAGTGAAGGCACTGGGTTTAAGGCATGGTGTTCTAAAAAGTTCAATGTAACATTTTGCCAGAAGGGCAGAAATCTGTTCAATCTAAAACACCATTTGGTGTTCTACCTAAAATATATTTTCCATAACACACCCCACCACCAGGTATTGGGGTGATCGTTAGGTACCTACACATATGTTTTTTTTTTTTTTTATTTTGAATTGAAGAACAAATAGTTCCCAAATTTTTCAGATTTTTATTTTCATTCTTTAAAGTCGCTTTTGCACTTAATTTAATAAGCTAATTTTGTTCATAATGATAAAACAGTCAGAGCATGTACTCCTATAGAAAAGGGGTTTTATTTCCCCGCAGAAGGGCAATTATCTAAGAATAATACTTAAAATGGAAAAAAATTTATTGAATCACAATGACAATGGCACCACTTACCAATTTATTTTGTTGCTATTTTTAAAGCTAGTTTTAAATCGTTGAAGCGGTTTTTTTTTATATATAAATTCTTAAAACAGTTTTAGGACAAATTTTGGTATGCAAATCTAAAGTATATATTTATGTGCATATAAAAACAAAGTTAAAAAAAATTGTACACACGTTTTTGAGATATCAAATAAAAAAAAAAAAATCTTTTCTTAGAAATTCAAAAACTTTTTTTTTAAATTCTTATATGCAATAGGTATTATTTAATGTTATTTGATTATTTTAAACAAAAATGTTTAAATAATTTTTAAGTAAAAATAAATTAAATCCGTTTAGCCGTTAATGAGAAAATTCAAAATAAAAAAAAGTTATATGAGAGGTACTATTAATAGTTGCTACGTTTAAAATTTTATATTTGTTGGTAGTAGATCGTACTTTAGTACTTTAGCATATGGAAAAGTTTATTCAAAATTGCAGGAGTATTTTTTTGAAAAAAATTCCTTTGCGGTTTTTGTAACCTTTGTATGGAAGGTACCATTAATTTTTCATAAATGTCAATTTTTTTATAAAAATATTTGAGTGGGTACTAAAAAACTCTTAAGTATCAAGTTTGATGTCGTTTTTGAAATATTTGGTTTTCAAACAAAAATTCTGAAGTATTTCCTAAAAGTCTAAAAAATATTTTTTTTTTAAATGTTGGTACACAAAACTATTTATATTCTTTGGAAGCTTCTGAATAATAAATTATTGAAATCAGTTATACCGTTTTGAAGAAATTTTTAAAATGGTTCTTTGGGAGGTGCCATTAATAGCCATTTTTTGAAAAATGGTTTTCCACCCAAAGGAAGCCCTTACTAAGAATAATGTATTGAACTTTTTTTTTTTTAAGTTGAGGAGCCGTTTTTGAGAAAAATACGATTATGTAAAATTCCTAGAAAATATTGTATGGCAGGTATCTACCATCATTTTTGGTTATGAAAAAATAATGAAAAAAATGAGCAAGTTTGAAGATAATCGATTCAGCCATTTAGGCTGTAGCTCCACGCACAGACAGACAGACAGATAGACAGACAGACCGAATTGTGAAACCCCACTTTTTTCGTTTTCCCTATAATCGTAATAGTACGGGGTAGTTAGACTTTTGCTGGGAAATAATTCAAACATGCAGTTTGACTTTGGTATTCGAAAGGGTATTAGTACACGAGCCGAAAACCACATTTTTCACAATTGCACCTAGAGTCATTTGGCCGCCATTTTGTTTTCAACGGCTTTTTTTGTTATCAGACGTAACTCACGTACTTTTGACGCTACGAAAAAAAATTGTGAGACAAACTTGTAGAAAATTTAATTATCTACAAAATATGTTAAGTAACTTTTTTCGATAAGTGCTATTTTTAAAAAGTTATACTGCATTTTCTTAAAAAAAGTAGGGGTTGATTTTGGTATATTCATCATATCTTATTTTTTGTTCTAAAAAAAAAAAAATCGAAGTAAAAGTTTTATTCCCTTCAATTATCTATATTTTTTGCCTTAACAGTTTTGCTATACGGCTTACGGCTCTCGCCCTGTAGCGCATATTATTAGTTGAGAACTGTATAGAATCATATATTTTTAACTACTTGACTTCTGCTGGTAAATAGAAACCTCGAGGCTCGAAAGTAAATTAGTGCTCGAACCGAAAACATCATTCTTCACAACTGCCCGTAAAGTCATTTAGCCACCATTATTTTTTTAACGTTTTTTTTTTTTTATCTTCGCAAGTAACTCACTTTTTATTTATGCCAGACAAAAAAATTGTAGAACAAACTTGTAGAACATTTAATTTCCTACAAAATGTTTCTTGTAACTTTTTTCGATAAGTACTTTTTTAAAATTGTACATTTTGTTAAAAAAAGGCTTTCTTTTCAATTTATTTTTATAAAAAAATAAATGTCGAAATAAAAGTTGTAGGTAGACCTTTCAACTATCTATATTTTTTGCCTCAGTATTTTTTTCTTATGCGGTATACCTTATGATATGATTTGTTAATAGTTTAAATTATTTGCGTATAGTTTAACTATATTTCCGAATTGTAAAATTAACTAATATCGCACTCTAATCGAGAAATTACCTCAGAACTTTTGTGGGAAATTACATAGAAATTCCCTAATTAATATCTTAAATTTCTAGAATGCTAATTTTATGTTAGATAAATGTAAGATAATTTTATGGACTGGGTTTTAATGGATGTAACTTCAAAACGGCTGTATTTACGACGAAACTTATCAAGACCTTTTGTGTAGAAAGTTCAGTTTTCTATAAGAAAAACGTAAGTAGTTATAGTTTAAATACTTGTTATTATGCATAAGGTTATAAAATTCCAAATACAAACAGGAGTTTTCTCCTATAAAAATCGTATGGAAAACTGAAATCTGCGACCAGGCATGTCTAAACATGATTTTTAAGGGCCCACATTTTCACAGACATCTTTTTTCGCTTAACTGAAACTTTTGAACCTGTTTGGAAGAACTTTTTTTTGAAAACAGTCTACTAATTATGAAAAATCAGATTCTATTTCTTTGTTGTTCGCTCGTTTTTGTAGTGAAAAACTCCATGTTGAGGGTGGGGTGGAAGAGAGTTATGTCGTCAATTATTTGTTTGAGTATAGCCAATTATGATACGAATATAACAAAACAAAATTATAACAAAAATAAAACATCCAATCCTGTACGGATTTCTTGAATATACATAATGCGCTACAGAAGTATACCGCATAAGAAAAAAAATATTGAAGCAAAAAATATAGATAATTGAAAGGTCTACCTACAACTTTTATTTCGACATTTATTTTTTTATAATTTTTGGTAAAAAAAACGTTAAAAAAATAATGATGGCTAAATGACTCTACGGGCAGTTGTAAAGAATTATGTTTTCGGCTCGAGTACTAATTTGCTTTCGAACCTTGAGGTTTCTATTTACCAGCAGTAGTCAAGTAGTTAAAAATATATAATTCTATACAGTTCTCAACTACTAATATACGTTACAGGGTGAGAGCCGTAAGCCGTATAGCAAAACTGTTAAGGCAAAAAATATAGATAACTGAAGGGACTAAAACTTTTATTTCGATTTTTTTTTTTTTTTAACAAAAAAATAAGATATGATGAATATACCAAAATCAACCCCTACTTTTTTTAAGAAAATGCAGTATAACTTTTTAAAAAAAGCACTTATCGAAAAAAGTTAGTCAACATATTTTGTAGACAATTAAATTTTCTACAAGTTTGTCTCACAATTTTTTTTCGTAGCGTCAAAAATACGTGAGTTACGTCTGATAACAAAAAAAAAGCCGTTAAAAACAAAATGGCGGCCAAATGACTCTAGGTGCAATTGTGAAAAATGTGGTTTTCGGCTCGTGTACTAATACCCTTTCGAATACCAAAGTCAAACTGCATGTGTGAATTATTTCTCAGAGCTCCATATAATGAAATCTAATTACCCCGTACTATAATGACAAGTCTGATCAAAATCCCGAGTTTGATTTTTTTACGAATGCATAACCATATAGTATTTACCTATGTATGTATCACAAGTAAAAAGTGGTGTAACTTTTTTCAAACATTCAGAAATTTCTTTTTTGAAAATTTTGATATGCAATATTACTTCAAGTTATCTGAAATTTGTTTGTAAAAAAAATAGTTTAAATTCGTTTAACTGATAATAAGAAAATTCACAATGAAATACACCGTTTTGGGAATGTTCTATTAATTGTTGTTTAATGTAAAGGACAATGGCAATTTTTGTATGGGAGCTGGCCCTCAGACCAATAAGGATGAGTCGTATATCATTGAAAAGGTATTCTTGCGTAGATCACTTGTTTATATGACGGCAAGTCTCAATTCGCTGTGAGAAAAAAGTTATAGTCATAATAGTAAACCAGAGTAAGAAAAGGTACGAAAGACTTTACAAACGCAGCGGAATGCAAAAACATGCGAAGAGAGGTGGGTGGACGTGGAGGAGGTATAAATATATATATATTTTATATAATGCATTCGCAAACTAAATTAACTAAATCACAAATAGGTTTAACCTAAACGCAAATAAGTTTCAACCAAGCGCAAATAGATTCAACCCAAACGCAAATAGAACTTACCCAATCGCAATTCGATTTTAACAAAACGCAACTATAGTTTAACTATACGCAAATAATTTTATTTATTAACAAATAATTTTAACCAAAACGCAAATTAATTTAACATTAGCTTGAATTATTGATCCAGCTGTACTTTTTGGATCTAACGGATTTTGGTGTTATCCATAACTGTTAAAAAGCCATTATTAAGGGACTGGCCTCTTATTTTTTGGTAAGTTCTTGGAAAAATGCGCAGAACTAGTTGAATTTACAATTGGGGTTTTGTCAAAAACTATTCCTACTACTACCACTATTCCATATCTTCACCACACAGCTGGAACAGCAAGTTGAGCCTGGGTTAGTTCAATTTGCGTTTTGGTTAAAATGATTTGTTAATAGTTTAAACTATATTTGCGTTTTGTTTAAATCGGATTGGGTTATTATTTGCGTTTTGGTGAAACTTATTTGCGTTTAGGTTAAACCTATGTGCGAATGCTATATATAAAATGTATATAAAATGAGATTGAAGTAAAAAAAAATCAATATTTTTGAAATATAACTTTTTGTATGTATTTTATTTATTTGGGCAATAACTTTTTTCCCACAGCGAATTGAGACAAACTGCCATACAAACATTTTATGTACACAAATAGACGTTTTCAACGATATATCACTCATCGTAATTGGTCTCAGGGCCAAAATTGCCATTGTCCTTTGTATACTATTTTGCAGTAGATCGCACTTATTTTAGCATACCGAAAACATTTGTATCTAAATCATAGGAGAAGGTGCCTTTATTTTTTCATAAAAGTAAAATATTTTTTTTTTAATACGTGAAACTTTCACGAGATATCAAAATTAGTTCGAGTTTGAGGGAGTTTTAAAATAAAGTGTGCGCAAAATATAGCGGAAAAAATCGAGTTAGAGGGAAATTTAAATTAGTAAAGCATTAAAAACTATAAGGTTTCAAGTTTCCAATAAATTGACCATGCTATTTTCGAAATGTGTATTTAGTTACTAAAAAAAATCGGAGTATGTTTTATAATGTGTAAAGGGTCTAGGGGAAAAACAGCGTGTCTTTCGTCCTTTTCTTAACTAAACTAATGACGACATGCTTGTAGATATTTGTGAGATCTATCTGATGCTGTCTAGCTCACAAAAGACCTAGAATAGGTACTTGCAAAATGACACACTTTCTTAAAAACCCCTTTTCAAAAGTTTTGCTTCGGCTTCTAAACTTAGGGGCATTTCACGTGAAGCGGACAACGAAAAAAAGGTCGGGTCTTGAAATTCGTCCAATTTTGGGTCACTTGTACTTCTTTTGATACTTAACATAAATGCAAAAGGATTTTGAGTTTTGAGGCCTGATGATGGAGTTATGGGCTTGTAAGGTTTCGGCAAGCCATGGGGTAGAGTTTGAAAGAAAAATGTTTATAAATTAAATGAAGGGATAGGAAAATTTTTTGAGTACTGGAGTAAATAGTAAATTAGGTGTTCTTTTCATTTATGAAATCTAAACCGGAAATCGATTTTTTTCATAGGTAGAAAACCGGAAGTTAACACTTCAAATCAGATTACAAGAAACTTCGACCATTTTAATTTTTTTTGTTAAGGTCTCAAAATTTTGCTCATATAATATAGAAACTACATGCCAAGTTTCAGAGTGGGATCTTAATTCGTTTAGAAGATACATAATTTTTAGTGCGTGGCTCTCATTCAAAAAACTGATTTTTTGTATAGAAAACCGGAAATATAGGCCAGGAGCCGAGTATTTTTTGTCTTCAATTTTCTACTGAACTGATTTTCTTGTTGCAATGTGTTCAGGGGTGTCCTCCATACGTAAATCCAAGTTGGCGGACAAGGGTGGTGCAAGCGTCAGCCGCCATCTTGAAAAACACGTTTTATCAAATATGTCGTGAACCGTACATAGGACGAATGTAATAGTAAACTCTTTCGAAAGCTTATATTCCATTCTCTTATTTACTTTTTAAATCAAGTTGTTTTAGTGAAAACTTTTTGAGCAGTTAAATTTTAAAGTCATTATTTGTGAAATTTTTTGTTTTAATTTGATTTTTTTCAAAATTTTGCCTTGTTTAGCATCACTTTTCTATTTAGTATTCAATGCTCTCATTAATTCTAAGTCAAATACTGAAAATTAAATGTAAAAATATTTCTTAGTTTTTGAGAAATTAAAAAAACAAAAGGTACTTTTTCTTATTTCTTGTTTGTCTATGAGGCAAAAAAAGTACCATTGATAAATTGAACTTTCGTTTTTTTTTTATTTCTCAAAAACTTAGAAATATTTTTACATTTGGTTTTCAGTATTTGACTTAGAATTAATGAGAGCATTGAATACTAAATAGAAAAGTGATGCTAAACAAGGCAAAATTTTGAAAAAAATCAAATTAAAACAAAAAATTTCACAAATAATGACTTTAAAATTTAACTGCTCAAAAAGTTTTCACTAAAACAACTTGATTTAAAAAGTAAATAAGAGAATGGAATATAAGCTTTCGAAAGAGTTTACTATTACATTCGTCCTATGTACGGTTCACGACATATTTGATAAAACGTGTTTTTCAAGATGGCGGCTGACGCTTGCACCACCCTTGTCCGCCAACTTGGATTTACGTATGGAGGACACCCCTGAACACATTGCAACAAGAAAATCAGTTCAGTAGAAAATTGAAGACAAAAAATACTCGGCTCCTGGCCTATATTTCCGGTTTTCTATACAAAAAATCAGTTTTTTGAATGAGAGCCACGCACTAAAAATTATGTATCTTCTAAACGAATTAAGATCCCACTCTGAAACTTGGCATGTAGTTTCTATATTATATGAGCAAAATTTTGAGACCTTAACAAAAAAAATTAAAATGGTCGAAGTTTCTTGTAATCTGATTTGAAGTGTTAACTTCCGGTTTTCTACCTATGAAAAAAATCGATTTCCGGTTTAGATTTCATAAATGAAAAGAACACCTAATTTACTATTTACTCCAGTACTCAAAAAATTTTCCTATCCCTTCATTTAATTTATAAACATTTTTCTTTCAAACTCTACCCCATGGCTTGCCGAAACCTTACAAGCCCATAACTCCATCATCAGGCCTCAAAACTCAAAATCCTTTTGCATTTATGTTAAGTATCAAAAGAAGTACAAGTGACCCAAAATTGGACGAATTTCAAGACCCGACCTTTTTTTCGTTGTCCGCTTCACGTGAAATGCCCCCTTAACAAAATTATACTTAAAAAAAAGGTAGCGCATGTCAGCTCAACCATTTAAAAAAAACTACCTGATATTTGAAATAATTCTGGTCCTGCCAAAACAAATTGTACCTATAAATATCAAGGACGGACCAAGGTCGTGCTTGTGAAAACTATTTTGTTTTCGAAATAATATTTATCAAGAAATGTCTGAATAAAAATTAAAAAACCGTTTCCAATATTAGGTATCGTACTTATACGACTATGGACACGAAGAGGTAAAATTTATTCAAAAGGTAGTTTTAAGTGCTGAATTTAAATCCGGCATTCGTTTTCCCTCATCAGCTTGGGTTTTTGAGATATTCCCGATTATAAACGAAAAAAAACGGTTTCTTTTTTTTTTGCTACTTTTGACTTTATGTTAGATTACACTGGTCTGCAAAAATCAACTTTTTTTTCGCATTCAAGTAATTTTTTGAAATTATGACAGATTTGACTTTTCTAAATCTAAATCTGGTTTCAGAAAAATTCTATCTCGTCCAGGTTTTTTTAAATTGATTTTTGAAAAATATGATTGATTTGTAAAAAAGAGCCCTCTTAGACATGGTTGACCTGGTAACAAAAAAAAAGCTATTGCGCCTATTCTGCTCAAATTTGGAGGACTTACTCCACATAATACTAGCTTTCACATGAAACCAGATTTGTCATCATCCATCAATGTTCACCTATATTATAAACCGTTATTTAAAAAAAACAACAGAAATTTCGAAATTTCGTAGTTTTATGATTTACGCTGTAAAAAATATATTTTTTGGGAAATAATAGATTTTCCCCATATTTGATATTCATAAACTCAAGTATATTAAATAAATTTTAATCAAAGACTTTAACAAAAGAAACAACCAAGCGTTTTAAAATCCCAAACACTTCTTTCCCATTTTAAGTGTATTTCACTGAGTGCTCTGTATAAAAAACTGGTAAAATATTTTAGAATATAAAAAACACACCGATCCTACCAAACTACACCTTAAAAAGTAGTTTTAAAAAATAAAATAAACTCAAAAATCCAAATAAACAATTTACTATAACTTTTTTTCTTTAAACATATTATTTTGTAGCTTTTTTTCTTTTCATATTTTCCATTGTCTGACGAAAAATTGACCAGCGAAAATCTGCCAGCATTGCTTCTGACCATTTCCCGTTATATCTTCGTTCTATGTGCATCATGTCTTGATGAAACCTTTCACCATGTTCATCTGAAGCTGCACCAAGGTTTACCGGGAACAAATCTAAGTGGGAGTCCGAAAAATGAATTTTCAGCGACATGTTGCAATTAAGAGCTTTATAAGAGCAAAGTAACTCTTGGATGATTTCCTTGAATTTACAATATCTTTGGGAGGAAAACAAATTTTAAAAAGATTTAAAATGATTTAGAAAGATGAAATATATTTCTTTCAAGTCCTGTTATTAGATTTTAAAAAAAAATTTCTATTGGTGAAGAAATTCAACTTCAAAAGTACCCAAAAAACGGGTTTTTGACATGTTTGAATTGGAATATCTCAAAAACGTGACGTGCTAGAGTAATTTTGACTTCGGATTCAGCATGCCAAAATCCTTTAGAAAAGTATACATATTTTGGTTTAAAGGCGATTTTCGTTGCAGACCAGTGTTATTCAAAGTTATTCAAAATTAGTAATCTTTCCTGAAAATACTAATTTTCTTCTTCAAAATTTAGTTCAAATCTTTTCGATAACTCTTATAGTCTCCCAGAAAAGCTTAATAAGTTTTTAGTCCTCGTCTGACGCTTAGTAATTAAAAAAACACGCTTAATAAGGTATAATATAAATAAACACGTAAATTATAACAGGAGATTTTCAAATTTGTCAACGATTTTTTGACGCCCTATGCCCCAGCTGGGGTTACAGGATACGATGAATGTTTTGAAATTCGAGCTGATTGCGGAAAACGGATGGCGGATGGCTCCCAAAATTATGTTAATTAAATATAGTCTTGTCTTTTCTTGTCCAAATGTTAATTGATATTTGTAAAACTGATTCCCGATTCTTTTTAAGAAATTTTCAAAAAACTCTTTCAAAATTTCGCCTCTATATCACAGTTCTTGAAAAATAATCCATGAAATTATGTTTGTAAAATTTTCTTATGTAATTGTTCTAGACCAGTGATTCCCAAAGTGGTCCAGGTGGACCCCCAGGGTTCACGGGATACTCGACGGGGGTCTACGTTGACATGAAGTAAAAAATGGGGGTTTACCAGTTGTAAGTCGAGGTCCACGAAAATTTATCTTGCTTCGATCTCAATGCACAAAAATGTAGGCTGAGGCAGAAATGTATTACCTACACTAATCAAAATAATGAAGGGAACAAAAAAATTCCAATTTTTTCTTTGGTCCGCGGGCTTGAAAAAAATTTGTTCAGTTGGCTGGCATGTGGATCAGATAGCCTGTTTATGTAGCATTAATTCCCTTTTTTAAAACCTCCCTTATTTTTTTGATAAATATATTTTAAGAAGATCAGCAACTGTAACTTGTAAGAACTTACATATCATCGGCTTTCTGTCAAAACCTCATAAATCTTTTTAATGGATTCCAGATCAAAAGAAATCACAGAATGCAAATATCAATATCTCGTAACTATATTATGGTACCTTTTGGTGCTATCAACTAGTTTAAAAACCTTTTACGATCTAAGAATTCCATTTGATAACCTTCTAAATTTGATGTTTGTGTCTTCTATCCTTTTTTTTAAAAACAGACTTACGAGGCATTAAAATCAGAAATCCCACGATATTCGATATTCAGTGTAACGCCTGTCGAGAATTGCAAAGTTCCGCCCGAGTTTAGGTTTGGAACTCAGCTGCAACGCAGATTTCCATCCTTAGAACTTATTTTCGAATTTTTTGACGAGTTTTGGGAATATGATAAGAATGAATGCGCCTGACTTGTTAGCCCATGTAGGCATTAATTTCCGCGGAGGATCGCACCACCTGCGAGGATTTGAACTTTTTCATGTTCCTTTTCACAGAACAAACGAACCTCTCAATCGCATGTGCAAACTTTTCAACTTGAACGCCTCGTCTGTTGATTTTAACATGAGTAAAATGGGATTAAAAATATTGTTTCGAACCAGTGCTCCACTCTCGTTTTAATGTTTTAACTTTGATTATTTAATTTTATATGTTTATATTTTTTCTAATTTTGTATATTGTCTTAGTTTTGTTAATTATCTGTATTTTTGTGTATGTGCTTGTGTTAGTTTACTTAATTTTACTAACCACTAACACATGCACTCATGATGAGACTCTGATTGTAGAATGCAGCTTGCTCTAAGCTCTACAACAAAGAATCTGAAGTGAAAAAAAAAAAAAAAAAAAAAAAAATGTTGCAGTGGAGGGTCTACCGTAACCAGTGCCTACGTTCTGTAACTTAGGCGAGAACTTCTCGCATCGAGAAAACATGGAACACAAAATCCCAACGTTTCTCGACTTGGAAAAATAAACTGTGTCTGTATCTCAATGTGAGAAACATCTCTTTTGATTTGTCTTTCCATTGGAATATCTACCGGAAACTATGTTATTGACAGTTAAAATTCAAATATTTAAAAATATTTGTACTTTTATCAAATGTCTTATGTAGGTCTGCCGTCTTAATGCAATTAGTAAACACGCATTTATATAAGCTAGTATCGCCAAGTAGTAAAAGGGAGATATAGAAAAGTGTTTACGTACTAATATATAAATTGTTTTTTTTTGAGGGTTATTAATGCATTTATTGAAAAAATATCAATCTAAACACATTATTAAATTTATGAACATAGGTAAGTCAGCGCACCCACGCAATTTTATGTTTTTAGGTTTTATTTTATATCTCAGCCCCAGTATGTCGCGAAGTTAAAATTAACAAATTTTATTGTTTATTATAATTCTTTCTATCAATTTGCGTTAAATTCAATTTGTTTAAACAAATAGAAAAAAAGTTGCAGTCCATTACGACAAACAGGAGCCAAGTTATTCATGAATTAAAAATGACGCGTCAGTTTACTAACGCATAACAATATTCTTTCTTTTTTTTTGTTAATATCTCGACCTCTGTGTATGCATGGTATGGAATGAAATTGTATTATTTTTAATAATATTCATTATGGACTTAAGGGAATTTTATTTTCTCCAAGTAGAAATCTACATACCTACAGAAGTTAAAGTTGGTAGTAACTAAGTTAATTTTTTCTTATTCCGCCCACGCTAACTCTTGTTTCGCGACATACTGGGGCTGAGATATAAAATAAAACCTAAAAACATAAAATTGCGTGGGTGCGCTGACTTACCTATGTTCATAAATTTATTTCTCGGCTTGTGTTAGTAGTTAAGGGCTGAAGTTTTTTTTAAATGGTAGGTAATTACAAAGACTTTAAAAGTAAAAAATAAAAACCTCATCGTTAAATGAGCTTTTTTCTTAATAATCAAGAAAGAGTGATTTTCAAACAATAAAAACTTACTTCAACTTACTATAACTTTTTTTGTATTTGTTTAAACAAATAAATTTTTTTATAATATAATAGCTAATCTTATTATAAATAAATCCATACTTTATTTTTTTCTGTGCGACATACTGCAGCTGAGATATTCACAAAAGACGAAAAAATGGCAAAAAAACACATTTTTACCAATAACTTTGGTAAAAAAAGTTGTCAGGTGGTGCAAATTTGGATTTAAGCTTTTTAAATGAGCCTCTATCGATCCATGAAAAAAAATCAGACAGTGCCTCTGCGCGCAAGGTCAGGCCCTTTTCACGACGTGATGACTGGACTATTAATCACAAATGGAAATACATATTAAATTAATTAAACCACTATACAGCGATTATATGGAATGAAAATAAAAATCTGAAAAAATTAGGGAGTTATTTTTTTTTCGAATTTAGAGCCGATTTTTGGCCTCATTTTAGATGAATCTTACCTACTGATGATAAAAAAAATTGTTTTTAACTCTTCATCTCCAGATTGAGAAAATTAGTAATATGGCTTGTTTAAACCTTCTTTCCTTCTTGGCCATAGAAAGACTTAGAATCGTAATCTTCCCCTAGCAATTACACTGGTTACATTGGCAACTTTTTCTAAGATCTACATTAAAGGTCAACTTGTTTCAGTAATTGGGCAGCCATAGATTTTTCTTATGAAATTTATATAGGTAGGTCGTTTTAGGTGGTATCATTTTTTTTCCAAATTTCGCAAGAATCACAATGACCTTGATTTTTGTTCAATTCATTAAAAATTCATAAACAAAATGTATGGGTGACCAATTACTGGAAATAGGTGACCCTTTATGACCGTGAAGTGGCCTTTCAAATAACATATTTTTTTTAAATGACCCAAAAGTTTTTTTTGTTACTTTGCAATTCATAGAAAAAAAATCTATGGCTGACCAATTACTGTAAATAATTGACCTTTTATCACGATCTAGAGATCTTCCAGATGGTAAAGATCTTTTGCAAATTTCCCCTTAATGAGGTGCTATCTTGCATGACCTTGCGTGACCTTGAGAAAACGTAGGCCTTGATTACACAAGTTATCTAGGGCTGACCAATTTCTAAGACTAGCTGACATTTTTGACCAAATAGATATGGAATAGCTTTTTTCGAATTTCATAAATGTATATGAGATGCTAAAGGTCCAGACTCCAGAAATTATTCTTTGGGATGTTAATAACCATTTCATTTTATGAAAAATGGCGCCCAAACTGTAACCCGGTCAGGACACCGAAACAGACATTTTATCCGAAGGTTCGTCTCGTCTACTCATCACTTATCTTTTAAGACTTCAACTGTTTTTTTAACCATGAAATTTTTCCAAATAATTTACCAGTTTTATTTTAAGTAAGGTCGTGTGTGTAAATGAAAATCCACACAAGTGCAGTGCATGCTGCGAATTATAAATCAATTTATATTGAATAATTTTGAATGAACAACAATAATTTGTGTGTGTTACCACCGCAAGTATATAGGCTGGAGTTATAGCTATTTCACGAGTGCCACCTCGATCATCAGACTCCTTTAGTGGTGCTTAGTCTGGCTAATTTTTATTTTTTTTATTTTACCATTTTGAAGTAATTGGGGGACATTTTTGAAAATGGCGTTTAAAAGTCTCAAAAGATCCGTAGTAAACGATTACAAATACACCCGTTCCCTAAGAGGTGTGACCCAACTTTCAACTTGGCACATTTTGTATTGTCCAATGATTCGCAACCCATTATTGTTTTTTAATTTAATATTCTAGTTTCCAAAAGTATTGGAAACGGTTCCACTCAACTTATCACACAAATGTTAAGTCTTGCACTAAAAAGTGTCTCGAATTATCATCTATTCAAAAATTCATTAATATTGATTATGATTAAATCTCAATTAGCAAAGTGCGTTACACGACATTGGATATCATTGATGAATAAATTATTTTACACGTAGTTAGTGCACGTGCCAATTTTCAATGTTCTTATAGCTCAGAAGTAAAATTATTGATTTTCCATAGATTTTCAAAACAAAAAAAAAACCTAAGCCGTCTCTTCTAAAAAATTGTTGAAACCATTAATAATCCAAACAATTAAACAATTATTGTTCTTTTTTTATTTAATTTCTATTTCTTTTATTTTTTGTATTTATTTCTCCCCGAGAGGATTAAATTGAGATATTGACAGCCTGGAAATGACATAGCAATTAACCAAAAGAAATTATATTTGCTTGTTCGGGCGGAACGCGCACCACATTGCCAAACAAAAAAAGTCAACACAAATAAAAATAATAAAAAAATACAGAGTGAGGGTCATTAATAAAACTCAATAAAAGGATATCAATTAGGAAAAAGATATCAATCCATCCGTTGCAGAAAATCAATAACCGCATATAGAAAGCATCAGTGAACTTGCTACCGACGCACCGCCCGCCACCACCGTCTTCGTCTTAGCATCCATTTAACTTGCTACCTTCTTCGTCATCGGCTTTCGACTTTTGACTAACACAGGACAAAAATTGTTGGTTGAATAAGTGGAGCAATTTGATGGCGTTTCTCTGCGATGAGCGAGCTCAAGCGTTTCTTTGACTTCTTCCTCCTTCTCCTTTTTCCCAAATCACAGCTGCCTGAAGATGGTTTTGGCTTCTCTGATTCTAATTAATCTTATGTTTGGTAAAAGTTGTTTTTGTTTGAAAACATCTTGTTGATGTCGTTTTCTTCCCTTGAAGGATTCTATTTATGTGATGTCTAAGGTTTTTTTTCTGTTCTTGTTCTTTGTACCGCAACTACTACATTGAGTGGTCTGTCTTATGGCATACATACATATATCTATTGACATCTGGCTAAATAACTGAATGGCGTCTGGGGATTAAGTCATTATTCTAGTCTAGTGCAATTAAATGGAATCAATGATGATTGTAATGGTTATTAAAGGCGAATTGTTAGGTATAGATACAGGTATCTGTAACTGTAGCTCGTAAATTGGAAGGACTTAATTGACGACAAGACAAGTTAAAAGGCCTTTCCTACTTGGTTTGGTGGCGGAGAAAATATTTGTATTTTGACAACAATGGGCTTAAAGTCACATCCAACAAGAATTGTCATTTTAAGTTTCGCGCTATTTTTGAACTGTCATCTGGATATCATTGAGATTACTTTTGACTTGTCGTTTTTGAAGATGTGGCTATGGCCTATGGGGAAGATAGTCCAGTCATGGGGGATATGCTTCCTTACTCAGAATAAGTTGGTGATATGATGTATGTGCGGCGCAAAATCGTATCGTCCCCTCCACGTGGTGCCCGCTGGATAGCCGTATGTGAACTAACGACGAACGTTGGATCCATCGGATCCAGGGCTGTGGGGCTGTGGCACTTGAGCCACCTTCTCAGGAAGTAAGAGCAAAAGAACAGATATAGCTCTGAAGAACCAGCCCTAAAGATCTCATCAGTCATGCGCAGGCCTCACAAGCCGGCCATGAAAGGAAAACCCATTTGTGATGAAAATACAAACGAAAACGGACAATGACATTCGTGTATGTACATGGAATGTGCGTACACTTATCCGAACACGCAAAAGCAGAACAACTTGCCGATGCCCTCACCAAAGTCAAAGCTGATATAACAGCGCTCCAGGAGATGCGATGGAATGGACCGGGTGAGAGGAAGATTGAAGGATGCGATTTTTACTATGGGAAGTGCTTACTCGATAGAAGGCAGCGATTGTTTGGGTGTGGATTTGCAGTCAGAGGAAAACTTAGGCAAAGAGTTTTAAGCTTTCGTGACGTCAGCGAGAGAGTGACTTTCAATCCGCATCAAAGCCAAATTTCACCACCTGAGCATTATCAACGCACATGCCCCTACGGAAGAGAAGGATGACACTACTAAGGAAGAATTCTATGAGCTCCTCGCCAAAACTTATGAGCAATGTCCCAAAAATGACATCAAAATACTCCTGGGAGATTTTAATGCCAAAATTGGTAAAGAAAACGTATTTGGTAGGACAGTCGGAAAACAAAGCCTGCACGACACCACGTCCAGAAATGGACTCAGGCTTATCGACTTCGTAGCGGGAAAGAACATGGTGTTGAGTAGCACTAGATTTCCCCGCCTTGATATTCACAAGGGTACTTGGTGGTCCCCCACCCCCGATAATCTTATGTGCAACCAAATTGATCATGTTGCTATCGACGGAAGGCACTCCTCTAGCATACTGGGCGTACGCACGTACAGATCAGCCAACATTGACTCGGATCACTAGCTAGTTGGTGCAAAACTGCGCGTGCGAATATCCATGGAAGCTATTAGGCAAACCATCAATGCTGAGGAGGAAATTCAAAAATGGCGTTGGTAGACTGCAATCGGAAGAGACCGCGAAAGCCTATGCCAACCAAATATCCCTAGAGCTTGCGAGGAACCTTAGTACAGACGAGATGAGCCCAGAAGATCACTGGCAGCAATGCCAATATGCCCTCAAGGCTGCTGCAGAAGAGGTGCTAGGATTCTCACAGCTGCCGCCAAAGAACCCCTGGTTTGACTCCGAATGTGCTCAGGCAAACAAAGCCAAAACCAAGGCGTATAGGCTGTGGCAGCAAAAGAAGACAAGGGCCGCCCGTCAGTTATACGTTGAAAAGAGAAGGGATGAAAACCGCTTGCTCAGTAAAAAGAAAAGAAACCACGAACAGCGTGAAGTCGAGAAAATAGAGAGGTGTTTTAGCAGAAAACAGGTGCGGAGTTTCTACAAAAGAGTCAAAAAGAAAACAACAGGATTCACTAGTCGCCCTGGTGACTGCAAGGATGAGGAAGGAAGCACCATAGTGGAAACGCAGTCGATGTTGAAAATCTGGAGAGATCATTTTAACCGATCCACAAAAAAGGCGACCGCCTTCTCTGCAGCAACTACAGTACTACAGAGGCATTAGCCTTTTAAACATCGCTTACAAAATCCTGTCTAGCGTATTATGTGAACGCCTGAAGCCATTTACGGATGAACTGATTGGCCCCTACCAGTGTGGTTTTAGGCCTGGAAAGTCTATACCATCGACCAGATCTTCACACTACGCCAAATCCTGGAGAAGACCCAAGAATTTAATATCGATACACACCACCTATTCATCGATTTTAAACCAGCTTATGACAGCGTTAATAGAAAAGAGCTGTGTCGTGCCGTGTCGAGTTTTGGTATCCCTGAAAAACTGATTCACCTTATCAGGATGACGTTGGAAAATGCCCGTTGCTCCGTCCAAATTGGAAGAGTTTCAACCGAAACCTTCGAAACCACCAGAGGACTTCGACAAGGTGACGCGCTTTCATGTAGCTGTTTTAATATTGTCCTTGAGAGAGTAGTGCGCAATACTCGGGCCAACACCAATGGCACTATCTTTCAAAAGTCCACTCAATATCTTGGATAGGCGGATGACTTCGACATAATGGGAAGATCTAAGCCAGCAGTTACGGTTAACTTTTCTAGTATGGAGTCAAAAGCATTCAAAATGGGTCTTGTGATCAATGAGGAGAAGACGAAGTATATGCTGTCATCAAATAAAGTCAACGTGACTATTGATAGATGTAACTTCGAGAGAATTTGTCTACCTGGGTACCGCTGTGAACTCTGCAAATGACATCAGTGCTGAAATCAAACGTAGATTAACTCTTGCTAATCGCCGTTTCTTTGGGCTAAGTAAGCAATTGAGGAATAAAGCCCTATCGAGAAATACCAAGGAGACGCTGTACAAAACCCTGATCATCCCGGTCTTGCTATATGGTGCAGAAGCATGGACCTTTCCCAGGCGGATGAAAGCTACCTTGATGTCTTCGAGAGAAAGGTTCTACGTACGATTTATGGTCCGGTTTGTGTCGATAGGCAAAATAACATCTGGCGAAGACGATACAATCATGAATTGTACGAGATGTACAGCGACGTGTCCCTGGTCAAGAAAATACGTATTCAGCGGTTAAGATGGCTAGGGCATGTAGAGCGAATGAACATCGACGCTCCATCCCGTAAGGTGTTCAACGCTATGCCAGAGGGTACGAGAAACAGAGGCAGACCTCATCTCCGGTGGCGTGATCAAGTTGAGGGAGATTTAAGACAACTTGTGATTCGAAACTGGAGGCAGCAAGCTAGAGATCGAGACTGCTGGTGGAGTCTACTATTTGAGGCCCAGGCGCACCCCGCGCTGTAGCACCAACTAAAGTAAAGTAAAGTATGATGTATGTGCTCTATCACAACGTGTCCAAGTTAACTTGTAGTTTTCTGGTACAGGCCCCTGCTAACTTGTGTTGCTCTTAAGCTTTATTTTAGCTAACTCAAGGTCTTCTTAGCTGGTAAGTGGAACTCGGTCTTTATTGATTGGAGATGGATCAGGGTTCTCTTCTTGTTATGTTACTATATAGCTTCTGTCACCATTTTAAGGTACCTAAACGCTTTTACCATCACACCGCAAGTTCTTCCTCTGGGGTGGTTGAATGCCTACAGTGTGGTGATTTCAGCTGCTTCTTTGATGATATCTCAATGAGCCTTTTGATGACAGGATCCTGAAAGCTAGGTCCTGGAACTACGGTAAGTCGCATTACGATCATACAGTGTTACGCCCCAATGGAGCTCACTTCTGTCGTCAAGAAGGAGGCCTTTTAAAACCGGTTGAGTGCTGCCTATTATAGTGCACCACATGCCTGGGCTCAGGCATGTAAGAGGAAAGCATGGTGTTGGTGACCGCAACGAAAATAACGAGCATTTTGTCGATTTTTGTAGTACCAACTGCCTTGCAATAGAAGGACCATGTTTGAGCACATAAGGAGTGTCACAAAGTCAGTTGAGCTTCGTCGGACAGACAAGCAACTTCAAACAAAATTGATCACTTCGTGATCAGTCAGCGACTTAGCAGTCTCCAGCACATTCGTAGCAAAAGAGGTGCAGACATTGGAATGGCCCGGGACCACCATCTGATGGTTTTTACTATAAGATTACGCACAGCTGCAGTTTTGAGATCCCGGAAAACACCCGAATGCCAAAGCTCAACACCGATCTACTTAAGGATTCCGTAGCCCCTTTCAAAAGGATTGAGAGCAATCAGTAGCACGGAACCCACCTCCATCGAAAACTAATGGTGCGCTGTGAAAAATGTTTTCATATCCAGTGTTGAAAGTATAGTCGGCCGGTTGCAATGAAGAAACATTGCCTGGCTTTTCAAATAAATATGGGCTAGGGTCAAAGAAAGAAAACAGCTCAAATATCGCATTGCAGCTACTCCAGCAACAGGGGAAACGAGCGCATCGCATGAAGATGAGAGAAGTTAACCATGCGTTGCATGCGCGTGATAAGTGTAACAACTCTTTGGTAACAAAAGCATTAGAGGCCACAATTAAGTTTGACAATAGGACCACCTATAGAACTACTAAAGGTATCCAAAGCTCTATAAACAACACCTGGTAAAAGACACAGATGGATTTCTGTTAGTCTCAGTTGGTGACCTGCTCAAAAGGTGGATCACGCGTTGTCGCCAGTAAAATGAACCCAACACATGATTGTCAAGCTCTCAAAAAAAAACATACCTTACGCAGTGTGAAAACTGGAGAGGAATTTGCGTGCTACTTGCTGTAGCCAAGGGAATACCAAAACTCGTCCTAGAGCGAATAAAAGATATGTGATAGGTAGAATAGGTAGCTTCGTGAATTTAAATCAAATATATTTTTTAGAAAGTCAAATTGTTTACCATACTAACATAATGACTCACAGACCTTACCCTGCGTATGTTTCTGAAGATTGGAATGACAAATTGCAGTGAAGAACGGTAATTTTCTCGTATTCAAAAACAGACAAATTATAACGCTCCCGGATAAGCGAGGCATATTTAAAGATCTAAGCACGTCCCTTATTTTGCAAAGTCAACTAATTTTGATACCTATTTAAATTTGCATTTTATTTATTTAAAAATGCGCATTATTAGTGTGAATTTCATTTAAAAAATTTCTACGGAGTTTCGCCCGAAAACATAGAAATCGGTTTCTAGAACACGCTAATTCATCGATTATTGATATTCTTCATGAATCGAACTTAGTACGTTTCCTGCAAAGAACTACACCTTCAAACTAGGAGCGGTGAACGGAAAATCACTTTAGAATCGCGGAATAAGCAGGAATTTTCACCGAAAAGTTACCTGCAACACGTTAGTTATATTCGTTAAAAAAATGGATAGATATTTTTCAATTTAGTTCCAATCAGGAAGTGGAGGTGCTTTTAGTGCAGTAAGAATCTCACACACTTATGACCAAGTGTTTTTCGGTCCTCCTAGAACCTATTGTAGGTTTTCCACCAACCCACAGGGTTGCCAGAACGGGCTCTTTATCGCCAATCGGGCTACTTGAACTTCTCAATCGCTCCTTCAAATTGTGATTTGCGATAAATCAAAATTTGGGCTACTCGTATTTAGATTTAAAAATGGGCGATCTTAGGCTCCTTAAAAATGTTAACAGAAAATTTTTTTTTTTTTGTATTTTCCAGAAATAGATGAGAACTTACAACATTTGAAAAATTTATTGTGAATGAACATGTCAATAGGTTCGTTCGTTAAAGTTAACACAGGGTTGACCCAGGTTTTCTTGACAGCCCGGGGAGTTGTCAAAAAAAATCTAGGTTTTTCAATTCTCAAAAAACACCATTGTAATGTTGACACTAGCAAAAAACAAGAATTTTTGAAATCTGATAATTAAAACTTAAAATTTTGCTGCAAATTGAACAAAAATAAATCAAAGTTTCCATTTTCTATTTCTTTTTGTTATTATGTATTTGAATAAAATATGTCTCTTCTTTTATTTTCCGTTTAAAAAAAAAACAATAACCAGCAGCACAGTACACAAATCTAAGGTATTATACTGCGCAGGTTGTCACTCGAAAATAAAAAATGGCTCTGAGCGTGAGGAAGAAACCACACGTAAAAACAACAACAAATTAAAATTGAAATTGTCAGAAATAAAAATGGCTGGGAGGGTGATGACTTAAATACACGTAAAAACAACAACAAATACTGACATTTGACGCAAATTTTATATATGCGCAGAAGAAACAAAAATCAAAACTCTAATGACAATTACCTTTAATATGTGTACTGTGAACCAGCAGCACTTGAATCCACAACAAAACAAATTATTCACAACTCATGTCATTTTGACAGTTTATTCGTTACCTCAACTCGTCCCAACAAAATACCTAGTTCTACTTCAGGGCGAGTTCAGAGCGGCCCCAGGTCTCAAAAAACACAGAATTTGCTTGTCAGGGTGAGTTCAGGTTTTTTAAAACACGCTTTAGGGCGACCCCAGGGCTCAACGAACAAACCTAATATTTGCTTGCAACCACTCTCAACTCTAAAAGTTGGTTCAGTTAGAACAATGTGTACTTTGGAAACAAATTGATAAATTGGAACCAGAGATTATCAATATATAACTTGTCAATCTTTGACCCTTTTGAAGCAATATTTTGAGTTCGAACCAGACTGGAAAATGCTGTAAGAACTTTGAAGTGACTAAAAATATGTACATATGTACTCAACCCACATCTTGTTTAATAAAAACAATTATGCAAATTTGACTTTGAAAATGACAGAAAAGTCATGTTCTGGTATGGAAGACATTTTGGAAGCAGTTTCAATTGAATTTTGTGAATTATGAACATTAGGGTGGTCCTACAAAAGGAACAGCAAGTCATTTTGGGTCTTTTTAAATTCCAAACGAAAAAGTTCTTTTTTGCCGTTAGAAATGAAACTTGATAATGAAAAGTAATGCGATATAAAATCATCTTGCAATCTATTTGCAAAATACTTTCAATCAAACTATAATAAAGACGTTATTTTAAATATTGTCGATTTACATCCATCTATTTCTCCTATTATAGATTTTGATTTAAAGTGTTTTTCAGACCAAGATGTTCTTGATGGTTTGATTGAACTCGATTCGAATAAAAAAGCTGGAGTTGATAGCATTCCGCCATCCTTATTATCTAATTGTGCCCCATCACTTTGTAACGCGTTAAAAATCATTTTTAATAAATCCTTATCAACTGGTGTTTTTATTGAAGATTGGAAAATATCTTATGTAAATCCAATTTTTAAAAGTGGCCTAAAACACCTGGTTAAAAATTACAGACCAATATCAAAACTCTCTGTTGTGCCAAAGTTACCTATTTGAAAAGTTGGTTACCCAGAAGCTATATTTTTCAGTCAAGGAATCTATAACGCCAAAACAACATGGGTTTGTTAGTGGTCGTTCAACTTCGACTAATTTGTGCTTATTTTCTCAATTCTGTTTAAGATCCATGGAAAATAGAAAGCAAGTCGACGTCTTGTACACAGATTTCGTCAAGGCTTTCGACAGAGTTCATCACGGACTATTGCTCCAAAAACTTCGAAAACTGGGTTTGAATGCTAATTTTTTGAATTGGTTGAGTTCCTGCTTGTCAAACCGGAAACAAGTCGTTCAGATTGAAGGTTTTTCATCCAACTTCATTCAGGTTGATTCAGGTCTTCCCCAAGGTAGTCACCTTGGACCAATTTTGTTCAATTTATTCATAAATGATATTCCGCAAGTTCTTAATTTTTCGGACTGTTTGATGTTTGCGGACGATGTTAAATTGTACAGTGAAATATCTTCGGATTGTGACTGTTTAAAATTCCAACACAATATTGATATGTTTTTAAATTGGTGCAAATACAACCACCTGGAGCTAAATTTTGCAAAATGTAAGATTTTTAGTGCCCATAGAACTTTATCCCCCATAACCTTTTCTTATAAATTTGAAAATGAACCACTCACAAGAGTCAACGAAATTAAAGATCTGGGAGTTATATTTGACTCCAAACTTTCTTTTTCAGCTCACATTGATTTTATTGTATCAAAGGCAAATTCTATGTTGGGTTTCCTTAAACGAACTTCGACTGTATTTAAAGATGTGTATACATTAAAGGCAATTTTCATGTCATTGGTTCTACCCATCATTGAGTATTGTTCTGTCGTCTGGTCACCATTTTATGAAAATGCTATTAATAGAATAGAAAAAATACAAAGAAGATTCACGCGTTTCGCGTTAAGAAATTTGAGATGGTCCGCTGAATTACCTGATTATTTTTCAAGATGTGCGTTATTAGATTTGAAAACTCTGGAGAGCCGCAGACAAGCCCAATGCGTTCTTTTTATCAAAGATATTTTAAGTTTTTATATTAAATCTGAAGAACTTCTGGTGTTAATTTCTTTTTACGTTCCGGAAAGAACACTAAGAAACAGAAATGATATATTCTATGTTCCCAATCATCGAACAAATTATGGTCTTAATAACCCAGTAACTCGTTCTCTTACGTTGTACAATTCTATTTCATGTGAAGTCGATATTTTTATAAGTAGATAAGTAGATTATTTAAGCGACAACTTTAAAAATAAGAAAGTTCTCAGACTACAAATGTATGGTTTGCGCAAAAAATATGCATTTAATAATACAAACTCAGTTGTTAAAGCAATTTGATTCCTCCGAAAAGTGTTCGCCAAAATAAAGGTTAAGCCATCCCTTTGAAGCCTACATTCTGACTGATCAAATTCGTTCAATTATAACAGTCCTATTGATGAATGTATCAATGTCAACCAATTTGTGCGTTGTCAAAAATATTAAAATTGTGTCTGTTTTATTATGCCTTTTTTTCATTATGAAGTTATATTAGCTTTTTTCGTTAGTAAATGGGGTGCCAAATCTAATTGGCCCGGTGCGCCAAACCTGTAAATACGCCACTGTCCACCAACCCAATCTTTAGTCTTCGATCCGTCGCGTCGGTGTAGAAGTGAATTGATTGATCTTTGAGGAATTCCACATCCTCCCAGGTGGATCTGGAAGGTATGGTTACCTCAAAATTGTAATCGAAATTCAATAGTGGGATTGTGTAGTCAGTGTTACTAGGTAGTGATCCAAATGAATTCAGAATAGCGGAGTGACCAATCTCATTATTGATCCACCGTGAAGATGCTTTCATCTTCCCAAGTAGATATTTCTGGACAACCAGAAAGTTATGGTAGAGAGTTTTCAATATCTTGGGAGTATTGGCTCTACTGATGGCGGACGGAACTTATAATCAACCGAATAGGGAAAGCAAAGGCTGCGTTTGGAATGCTGTCCAAAATATGGAGAAACAACTCTATAAGATTAAGCTAAAACTGTTCCACTCCAATGTTGAATCCGTCCTTCTTTATGGGTTCAGCAATTGGAAAGTAACACCCGCTGTCAGAAGAAAGCTGCAAACGTTCGTGAATATAATGTCTGTGAAATATCTTGATGATTTTCTGGCCTAACAGCATTTCCATTATGAATTTCATGCGAGGACAGGTCAGGAAACTATCAACTATGTAATACGAAGACGTAAGTTGCAGGCAGTGGAGAATGGACATACGCTTCGAAGGTCACGACTCACGAGTGCATTGCGAGTCGTGCGATGCAATAGAAGCCTCGCACTCAGCGTGACAGACGTGTTGGCCAACCAAGAAGTACTTGGAGAGAAACGGTTGAAGATGAATCAGCACAACTGGGGAAGAGTTAGAGAGAGCTGAGGAAGGTATATCTCCAAATACCATACAGTTTAGTAGTGGAGGCCTTGGAGGGGAACTGGGAACCTCACGGATGTAACAGGTCCAAAGACCTAAGTACCATGTTGGATACGTGTTATGCATCGATTAACACATGGTCGTTTTAATTGTTGGCTGTTTGATTTCATACGAACGCATATTTTGCCATTACTATTTATGGCAAGTAAAAACAGAAATTGCTACAAGCTCGATTAGAGAACAATCAACCTGCGACAAAAGCAGTTAAATGATGAATTTTCTGGGAAAGAGCTCTCATTGTCATAGATAAAAAGTTAAACAAAAAAAAACTTCGAAAACACTTTCATCCTAAATATTTCAAAAATCGAATTTTCTCATTGTTTCCAAGAACACGACGAGCGACGTAATTTTCATCTCCTTAAATTATTTATCAATATAATGATGATAAATTTGAGCACCAGATGAAAAGTTTGGAATTTACTTTTGCAGACAACAAGTAACTTTTTTGTGTGATTGAATTTGTATTTTCCGAATGAGAAGGGTAGAATATGATAAACAATTTATATTTTTGGGAAATCAGATTGGGCAAGAATTTATAAGATACACGGGTGGTGTGAGAGATTCCTCCTACAATATGAATAAGTTATTCAAATAGAAACATCTTTATTATATACGTAAAGTCTGTTGACGAGCACAATAATCTTCGGGATGAACACTGTACTATACATTAATAGCTTCAAAATACATTGTACGCCACCGAAGGGACGGTGTATGTCTATGTAGATAGATTTGTTCCTTCAACGACTATAATGGATACTGATGTTGTGCATTTTATTTATAAAAAATAACAAATTATTTATTAGATACGAAGAGCATTTTCATATTTCCATTGTGAAAATAATATCTTTTTCGTGTAAGCTTTTACGATTTAGCTTCTTTACAAATAATATGTCAAACATGACGAAGCTATGTAGTTCCAGTAATATAAAAATAAAACATTGGCTGGTTATCTCATGCGTGTTAATACCATTCTTTTTTGTTTTCTTTGGGATTATAACAAAAATAATGTCTACACCAATGATCCACTAACAATTTATACATTGAAAGAAAAATATAGAAAAATCAAAAGAGATTAAATACCTGCGTTTACAGTTGCAAATCTGCTCAGAAAATTATATTCTTGGAACTAAAAAGAATGAGATAAATTCTTGCAGATGCAACAATTGTTGGAATTGTATCTAATAACTAAATTCTTTGGAAACATTTTCTTTGAAACATTCGGAGTGAAAGTTTTCATAGTTTGAGACAATTTTCTGGAATGAAAATAAACTTTGAATAATTTATTTAGTAGACCATTGTTGAAGACAATTCTTTGGAAATTGAAAAAAAAACATAATATAAATTTAAAGTGCAAGATACACCTACTATGGGATGATAAGAATATTTGTTTTTCCTTGTGACAATATCATTAGAAACAGAGCTCTGAAATTTTTAGAAAAGATTATTAGCTATTGAAATAACATGAGAGTACATTACAGAGAAATATATTAAATTTCTATCTTGTAACAATTTTATATTCTATCTATGATCTTCTATACTCGTATATCTATTCTATTCAGTTTCTACATGTGTAGGTGTATACCTATATATTAGGGTGGTCGTTAAAAAAAGGTCATCCCGGATGGGCCCAAATCTGCTCTAGGGCCGTGTGCCAATTGCGTTAAAATTCTGGTTAAATTTGATCCCATGGCTAAATTTTGACATTACTGAGGTAATATAGACTTCAAAATTTAACCTGCTCAGGAGCTCGTTAAAATTTTAGGCGGTGGTTAATTGGCGAGGTATGCTCATGATATGAAGTGAGGGAGATGAATGTAGATAAATATTTTATTTTGTTATCATGAAGTCATGAATCCTATCGGGAAAGATGAAAAATGGAAAAAAAACTAAAATTAAATGAAAGGATTAAGAAATATAGACAAAGACCTTATAATACACTAGTCAACGAAATTAAAGGAACGAAATTTTTTTCAATTTTTGTTAGCATTTTTTGAAGAGCTGTATCTTTGTGACGAGTGGTCGTATTGAGTTGAAATAAAAAGCATTTTACAGCTTTATGTTTTATGTTTCGAGATTTGTTTTCAAAAAAAAATTTTTGAAGTACCGTTATTGCGTAATGGCAAAAAATGAGACGAGACAACAAAATTTTTTTTTTATTTTTCTTTGAAGGTCCTCATTTCTATGGATAAATTTTTTTGAGTCAATTAAATGTCATGATCAGATACCTTGCTTATTCAGCTTCAATTCAGTTTTTTTGTTGTTGTCGTACGATTTTTTTTGACATGATTTATCTGACTTTTAATGAAAAAAGATACTTTTTGCCTTGATTACCAATATCTCAGCAAATAATGATGTTATAAAAAATTCAAAGACAGTTTTGGAAACTTGAGAAAGCGTTTTACAAGATTTTTTTTAAATTTTGCAGCAATTATTTTTTTTTACCGTTCACCATTAGTTTAAGAAAAGTACTAAAAACCGACGTTTTGTGGTCTTTTCGTAAATCTTTTTATTTCTTTGCAAATATTGATTGCATGGCCTGCATTGGTATGCAAATTTATAGACTTTTAAATCATCAATATTTTTGTTAATTTACAAATTGATTCATCGAACCGTTTTTCCTCACCAAAACTTCAAAGTCTTACAAACCAGGTAAAGGAACAAATTGTGTTGTTCCTAAATAATGCGTAGTCGTCATCAAAATGACAAGAAAACCGTAATTCCAGTGGATTTTTCTTACAGTTTTGCATTAGTTAGATACTTTTTTGAATTGAAATGAAATAAAAGCACATTTTTTTAAATCAAGTTTTTTTGTTTGAAAAATTTTTGAAATTAATTTTTTTTTTGTTTAAAATTTAATTTCAAAAATTTTTCAAACAAAAATACTTGATTTAAAAATTTTTTTTTTGGAAAAATGTACTTTTTATTTAATTTCAATTCAAGACATTATCTAACTAATGCAAAACTGTGAAAAAAATCCACTGGAATTGCGGTTTTCTTGCCATTTTGATGACGACTACACATTGTTTAGGAACAACACAATTTGTTACGTCTGTGAAGTTAGCAGGTCACATGGTGTATCTCAGAAACCAAGCATGCCAGGAACTTGCAATAAGGGTCCAAATTTGCAGTTTTTTTGCATTTCAACGATAAGCTATGTTCAAAATTTGAAGTCCTCAATTTAAAAATTTCCCAAGTTTAACTCCAATATGAAGCAAGTAGGTCACATCGTGTATCTCAGGAACCAAGCGTGCTAGAAACTTGTAGTAAGGCTCCAAATTTGCAGTTTTTTTGCATTTCAAGAATAGACTAGGTCAGAATTTGAAGTCTTCAATTTGAAAAAAAAAAAATCATACTGACGTGCTAATTTCACAGTGAAGTTAGCAGGTCAGTATGAAATTTTTTTCAAAAAAAGGACTTCAAAATTCTGACCTAGCCTATTCTTGAAATGCAAAAAAACTGCAAATTTGGAGCCTTACTACAAGTTCCTAGCAAGCTTGGTTCCTGAGATACGCCATGTGACCTGCTAACTTCACTGTGAAGTTAGCAGGTCACTAAATTACACCGTTATTTGGCGAACTGCAAAATCGGGAATAGAAATGCAAAAAATGCAAAAAAACTGCAAATTCCTGTCAAGGTCCCAATTGCGTGGGTGAAAGTTGCCCTGCTAACTTCACAGACGTAACAAATTGTGTTGTTCCTAAACAATGTGTAGTCGTCATCAAAATGGCAAGAAAACCGCAATTCCAGTGGATTTTTTTCACAGTTTTGCATTAGTTAGATAATGTCTTGAATTGAAATTAAATAAAAAGTACATTTTTCCAAAAAAAAAAATTTTTAAATCAAGTATTTTTGTTTGAAAAATTTTTGAAATTAAATTTTAAACAAAAAAAAATTAATTTCAAAAATTTTTCAAACAAAAAAACTTGATTTAAAAAAATGTACTTTTATTTCATTTCAATTCAAAAAAGTATCTAACTAATGCAAAACTGTAAGAAAAATCCACTGGAATTACGGTTTTCTTGTCATTTTGATGACGACTACGCATTATTTAGGAACAACACAATTTGTTCCTTTACCTGGTTTGTAAGACTTTGAAGTTTTGGTGAGGAAAAACGGTTCGATGAATCAATTTGTAAATTAACAAGAATATTGATGATTTAAAAGTCTATAAATTTGCATACCAATGCAAGCCATGCAATCAATATTTGCAAAGAAATAAAAAGACTTACGAAAAGACCACAAAACGTCGGTTTTTAGTACTTTTCTTAAACTAATGGTGAACGGTAAAAAAAAATAATTGCTGCAAAATCTTAAAAAAATCTTGTAAAACGCTTTCTCAAATTTCCAAAACTGTCTTTGAATTTTTTATAACATCATTATTTGCTGAGATATTGGTAATCAAGGCAAAAAGTATCTTTTTTCTTTCAAAGTCAGATAAACCATGTCAAAAAAAATCGTACGACAACAACAAAAAAACTGAATTGAAGCTGAATAAGCAAGGTATCTGATCATGACATTTAATTGACTCAAAAAAATTTATCCATAGAAATGAGGACCTTCAAAGAAAAATAAAAAAAAAAATTTGTTATCTCGTCTCATTTTTTCCCATTACGCAATAACGGTACTTCAAAAAATTTTTTTTGCAAACAAATCTCGAAACATAAAACATAAAGCTGTAAAATGCTTTTTATTTCAACTCAATATGACCACTCGTCACAAATATACAGCTCTTAAAATAACGCTAACAAAAATTGAAAAAATATTTGTTCCTTTAATTTCTTTGACTAGTGTAGTTTAGCAGTTCAGCACAGACTATGGGCGTTAGATATGATAGAATATGAAGAAAATTTGAAAAGAAATTCTTCTATTTAAGTGGAGTGACCGAATATATAATTCAAAGTTAAAAGTGAGTTCAAATTCCCTTAGAATAATAAAATTCATAGTATCTTAATGCTGTGATTTTTATATTAGTCGGTAAACATCGATACAAAATTGCGTCTTAGAAGGGTACGATAGTCATCTAACTGATGAGCCCAACTTTCGTTATATATGATATACAGTTTGGCAATCAGCAACTGGGCCCATTACAACCAATTGCTCTAAAGTTCAAGACAAACAAGAAGCACTTCAGTACCTCGGATAAGACATTTCTGTTTTTAGGTGGCACGGCTGGAACTATTCTATGTATATTATAGCACATCATTGTATGTGCATTCGTTGATTTTTAATATTATTCGCCATAGAATTTTTTCTAAGAATGATCCCAGGTATCAACCCCCAAAAAAATGAACATGAATTAGGGGACACCCTGTATACACGAACATTTATACAGGAAATTTTCCAGCAGCAAAACCTAAGAATAGTAAGGCCTGCCGCCAACTAGGCAACTTTTAGTTGCTCGCTCAAGCAACTTTTTGTTGCTCCCTGTTCAAGTGCATTGGGTTATATGGGAGAGCGCCCACTAGGCAACTAAGTTGCCTGCAACTTTAAGTTGCTCGTGGAACTTTTTACCGGCAACTTAAAGTTGCTTACCTCCGCCCACTGAGCAACTTTGTTGCCGGCAGATTTATCTTACATATCTGTGGTGTTTGGTAGAAACCTGATAACTCCATTTTAAAATTAGCGTCTTTACGCCCACTTTAAATCAAGCTAGAGTGTAAACGAGGCCACAGATTTTCTTCAAATTTGGAATACTTATGAATATAACCTTTGAAAAATTATGTTTCAAATTTGAAGAAAATCGGTTCACCCGTTTAGGTTGTAGGTCGATGTAAAGTGGACGCAAAGACGCAAATTTAAAAATGGAGTTATCATGTTTCTACCAAACACCACAGATATATATTTTCAGATTTCTAAATTTTCTAATCCTCTTATTGGCCAGCTAGAATACACAAAGTATTTACAACAATAGCAAACATCGCCAAAATCAAACTTAATCCTCTGCAAAAATAGTAAAACACAAACGTAAAAATCCAAAAAGTTGCTCGGAAGTTGCTCAGTGGGCGATGGCAAGCAACTTTAGTTGCTCGGAGTTGCTCGCAAATCCGAGCAACTAAAAGTTGCCGGCAACTAAGTTGCCTAGTTGGCGCCCCAGGCCTAAGCCGCTTGCATTAAACCTAGGAGCTTGAAATTTTGTGCTGATAACACATTTGATGAAGGGTACAAAACTATGAGGTGGTGGTTGGCCAATCATAAATTAACAAAACGTGTTTTTTGCACCACCCTACTGTTCAGTCATTTTCTAAAATCCTGATGTAAGTAGGTCGCATAAGGAACCTTCCACACATGCAATTATTCATTTATCCATTTACTGAAAATTTAACTGATTCCAACCAGCTTCCGCATGCCAGTTGTGGTGTATTTGAATTCAAAAAATAAACAAAAACTGACAAAAGCATCTGAAGTAGGACACAATAAATAAATTAGCTTTAGATATTTTATTGCAGCGAACAAAAGCTAATTGTTTTTTTTTTCTCTAAAATCTGAATTTTTAATCTTTTGTTTTTTCTATAAAATACTCCTATATATAGAATTAATATGTATATTTCACATAAGCCAAATTCCATTATAGTTACAAGAGCTTAACGTTCCTTAGATCTTCCAATTTTCATGCCTTCAGGAAGTGTTAAAATTTCCATGAAATGGTTTTTGGTTATAAGTTCCTTTGAAATGACTATAAAATAATTAATAAAGGAGATGCTGTTCGAAGAAAATAATCTTTTATGGTATTTGATGTGAAATCTTCTGTGGTTTCACTTCTATAAGCTTAATAACGTCAACTGAATAAGGTAAAAAATGATTTAACTTCGTTTGAAATTAAATTTCACAACGACACGCAGGCTAAAACAGAGATCATCTTGTAATAAAATGTGGTAACGATTCCCGGAAACCGAATACCTCTCGTAATTTAATATTAATTTTTGCCTTGGAGTAATTTCGAAAGATAACACTTATTCCTGGGAAGCTGTTTTATTGTTATTTTATTTATTTAAAACAGTTGATATCGTTTTTTTTTTGGGAATTTACCTAAGTCAGGAATTATATTATTTTAGATTTTGACATTTTATTGCGAAAATATATTTGTTCAGCAATTAAAAGGAACCTATCCAGCTCCAAGAGCGTTTTACTTGCCCTAAACACCTATAAATTGGTTAAGCATTAATAGGTCAGCCGGAAAAGCTACTAAACGTACTACCGAAAAATTTGCTAGAATTTTATGTGCCGGAAATTTAATTATATTTTTCATTTGGATGCAATAACTCTGTGTAGAATTTAAAATTTCAAAGTTTTAGTGCCTTTTAGTATATGCCCTTTTAGTTTTTGCTATTAAATATAAAAAAAAAAAACAAATTTAGAAAAAAGTTTTATGGAACATATGCAATTTTTTTAAAGAATTTATTTTTTTCTATTTTTTTTTTGCCAAGTAAAATATTGAGTGAAATTTAAAATGGATGGTTGGGCCTTATAGGAAGCGCGTAGTCACTGATTGACGTCAACATGGGGATGTCCGATGGTGTAATGAACACTACACGTCAATTATTGTGCTTATTTTACCTCCAAGTGGTAATCGAAGGATACTGGTCACCTCAATCCGGACCTGATTTGCGAAACTTATAAGCGTGAGTGTTGAACAAAAAACAAAAATAGCAACACTTTAAAGTTTAAACTTTTGTCGAAAATGACTGGCTGTTTAATTGGTTTTAAATCTCAGACGAGCCCTTATCATAAGGATGGTGTGCGGAGGATGAATTCAACATAGGAAATCAACGGTATCAGCAACAGTCTGGAAGACAGAGACCTTACATTTGCTACTCTAGCATACTTACTGATAAGGTCAGTAAGGTTTGCAGTACTTGTCAAGATGCTGTAAAAGGTATAGTGGCAGATGAACCCTTTATGGGCCAATGGTAGTGTTCCCCATAGTGGGCTACTGCCATCGAATTATCCGGTCTGCTGTCCTAGGGCTTAATAAGGACCTGGGCCTACGGGCTTGGGGGCTATGTTGTTGGGATAACTTCTCTGCCAAGCAAACAAATTTTGGTTATGAGAGAGACACTAGGAGCCTCGGATGGTTAATAACCCTCAAATGCGGTAACAAGACCCGACACGTCAACGGATAACGATTTGAAAGTATGTACTTTGGAACGTGAGAACCTTTTACACCCCAGGTACAACTCAAAAACTTGAGTCTGTCCTCCCGCGGTATATGGCAGACATTACCTTATGCGATGGATAAGATCAGGTTTGATGAAAAGAAAAGATTGTGACATTTATCACAGCTGTGATGAAAGACAACACATGTTAGGATGCGCATTCGTTGTGGGAAATCGTTAAAAAGCCAAACAATCGACTTTAAACTAATAAGTGATCGCCTTGCTTTGATCCACGTCAAGGCCACTTTTCAAAATATAAGCCTAATATGTGCATGTGCACTCGCTCCTTACAATGGAGTCAGAAGCTCTTAAAGGGTTGAGTTTTATGACCTACTGGGATGAACTTACGGAGCCTGCTAAAATTTTGCTCGAATTGGATAGGAAGACACCTTCGGTGGATTAGTTGGTTGGCACAGCCGCCACAAAGAGACAAATGATAACGGTCTCCGACTAATAGACTTTTCAGACGTTTTTAATACGGTGATAATTAACACTAGCTTTCCACTGCTATGAATCTACAATCATGCCCTAATCGGCGGAAGATACACCTCTAACATTTTAGACGTGCGTACTTAACGAGGGGCAAAGTAGCAAGAAATCCACTACCTACCTACTACTTTCTTAACTTAAATTTTTTTTTTCGCCTCTTGGGGATACATTGTTCGTCTCTTGGGGATACTCCGTTAAAAAAAAAAATCGCATATCAAAGTCTACAGCTTGGGTAATGAGAACATGACTTCTTCCACCAAAAACCGCAATTAAGAGGCGCTAGTGATGAACCTTGCGCAGAGTGTTAGCTCGTGCCGGCCCTGGTTGAGGCTTGACTGTTATATAAAAAGAAAGAGAAACGACGAACCACCCTAAAGAAGAAATTCAACGCTGGTCGCCTTAGCATACCTGCAGTCGCCAGAGCCTACAGTGAACAACCAGTGGTCTCAGTATCGTGATATCATCAAAGAGGCACCCTAAGTCACAATAGGCTACTAAAATCCCCCGGAAAAGAACTTGTGGGATGATAATGAATGCGTACAGCTAAAGAAGGCGGCCGAAGATGCATATGCTGCAGCAAAAAACGAGAGCAATGAGAGAGGAGTATTGAGCAAGGAGAAGAGAGGAGGTGAAGAACCTGCGTGGAAAGAAGAGGGTATACGCAGCCTTCCAGCTCAAGGATATCGAATAGTTTCGCAATCGAAACAATGCATGGAAGTTTTAAAAAAGCCAAGCAACTGGAATAGAGGCTCTTTGAAACAGTGAAGGTAGCCTAGTACTAGGGACGTAAGTGCAATATATGAAGGCATACCTGTCATTTCAACCTGACGGGTTACATTACTTCATTACACTATAATTGTTCATGTCTTAACTTTAACCTTTAAGAAGTGTTGCCAAGATAGCAACACTGTCAGAAGAACAAGCGAAAAGTAGCCACTTACCAATTTAATTCCCGAAATGTTGCTTATATTATAAATCCAAAACCAGGGGAAGGACGATGACCCGAGAACTGCCGATAGCAGCATTTCCAGTAGTTGCTAAATGAGCATCAAATAGAATGAGAAAAAGGACAAGAAGAGAACCCAACTCCAATCAATGAAGACCCAATACCATCACCCGGATCAGATCGGATCTGATCGTTTACCAGCGGAGCTCTTCAAGCATAGAGGATATGTGTTAAAAAGTAGCATGCATCAACTCATCAACCAAGTTTGGGAGGAAGAAAGCATATCTGATGACTGGTCTATCAGCTCCATATTCCCCATCTACAAGAAAAGTGATCCTAAATCTAGCAAGAACTATTGAGGCATATCACTGATAAAACGTTGCATACAAGATCATATCTAACATACTCCATGAGTGTCTGAAGCCGTTCTGCAACGCTATATTAAGCAAGAACCAGTGTTGCTTTGGCTAGGCAGGCAGATCGACCATACCAAATGTTCACTCTCAGGCAAATCCTGAAAAAGACCAACGAATTTCAAGTCATGACTCACCATCTATTCATCGACTTCAAAGTCGCATTCACATATGATAGCATTCATCGTCAGGAGCAATATGATGTCGCCTCCCAACAGTACGCCACTAGCTGCATCCAATTACCACCATTATGGGTTGAATGTATTTCGTTGTCTTGCAAAATATTTCTACCAAAAACGGCTCTTCTTATTTCCTTCAAAACTGGACAAACTCCCAGAAAGTGGCCAACATCTTCCTTTTCGTTCAAGTTGCAGAGACTACAAATAAATGCCAAATCACTGCGATGAGGTACAAAATTGAGACGCAACATCTCTTCTCTTACTTTGAAAATAGTGCTGTTTGCTTCCACTGTAAATTTTGGGGAGAAGTAGTAAAGTTCGTTGAGATTATAATTAACTTTCGAATAAAAAAATAAACTCCATTCAGCTGCTCTTGCTTTTTCTTTGAATGCGTACGCGTACCTTTCATTCTCATCTGTTAACTGAACTGTGCTGAATCCAACGGGAGTTCTTGGATCATCGCACAATGGGACCTCATGTATGGAGAGCGTGCTCAAAATGCAAAATTGAAACTAACGATTTCGTATAAAATTGTAATGCGGATTCAAAGTTTACATGATTGCTTATCAATATGTCAAGTTTTGAAGTTTTGGGAGACATAAAGGTAATAGAAAATAAGCGATAAAAGTAGCAATTCATGAAAATTCTAAAATCCATTGCGGAGTTGTTGGTCATTTGAAAATTCGAAAAAAATAAAATCGTGGTGAATAGAAAAATATAAAAAATATATTGGCTTTAAATGAAGGTCAGTAAAAATAAAAAAATGTTTTTTTCAGTTTAGATCAGCATGTTTCCCTTACATTTTAAAAAGATTGAAAAATTACGCAGAAAATATTCAAAAAATTTTATTTCGGTTCTGCGCACCATGCTCTCACTTTTGACTTCTGTTTCATATAGAAGAATATTGATACTACTAGAGCACATATTCAGTTTTAAAAGCATGGTGCGCAAAATAAAGACAAAAATTTTTGAACATTTTCTACGCAACTTTTCAATTTTCTTAAAGTGCAAGTGAAATTAATTGATTTAATTTGATAAAAACATGTTTCTTAATTTTACTGATGCCAATATATTTTTTATATTTTTGTATTCACTACGATTTTATTTTTTTCAAATTTTCAAATGACCAACAACTGCGCAATGGATTCTTGAATTTACATGAATTGTTACTTTTATCGCTTATTTTCTATTACACTTCTGTCTCCCAAAACTTCAAAACTTGACATATTGATAAGCAATCATGTGAACTTTGAATCCGCATTACAATTTTATACGAAACCGTTAATTTCAATTTTTCATTTTGAGCACGCTCTCCATACAAGCGGTCCCAGTGTGCATCGTCCGACCCTTGATTTTCGATTTCTGAACAAAATTTCGGGACTGTGGCAACCCTTCTCTTGTCCTTCTGACAGTGTTGCCACCTTGGCAACACTTCTTAAAAGTAAAGTTAGGAAATGGACTATTTTTATACTAAAGCTCAACCCGTGAGGTCAAAATGAAAGGTTGGTCTCACTAACAGCCCCACTATAAAATATTTTTTCTCTACGACGAGTCGTTCTCAATACGATAAGCGTTTTACAAAATGATGGCTGAAGCACTCAACTTACAGGGTAGCTGAGCCATGTTTTTATATATTCGAGAACCTGCTTTGATATTTCTAACTTCGAACTCAAATTTTTTGTTAAAAAAAAATCTCTGTCTGAAGATTGAATTAAAAATGCAGATAATGAAGACTAGACATTTTTCAGTTGAATAAGATAATACGAAAACCATAACCTTAACTTTCACTCGCTATGCGAGTGACAGAGATTTCATCCTTGAGAATATTTTGGTCGGGACATCATATCATTTGACTCCGAAGCAGTAAAATGTCATTCAAAATTATATTATGACATATCTACGTATGACGTACATATAGTCATATACAGATGAGTGACATGGTAATTATAATTAATCCGTTGACACATAAAGTGTCAAAAATTTATTTCTAATTCATTCAAATTCTCAATTAATTTGGGAAAACGAAATTCTCTAAAGCAATTTTGAATGCATTGAAATTGAATGTGAATAAATAAATTATTATCTTGTGAACGCCAAATTAGTATTAGTACCACTGGTGACTGGTGTTGCGGCGTGTATGAGTATCGTCGCCTTCATGCTTGTTGCTGCTGTTCGGGGGCTAAAAACAATGCCCAATGTCATGAATTCTTTAATAGATCGTAAAATAGACAGAGAGATTATGACTTATTCAAATGTGAACTTAATTTAAATGGAGCCTTGACAAACTATCTATCTAACACAATACACTCATATATGTACAGGTATCTATTGTACACACACACACATCCATAGGATATCCTTAATGATTGAATATTTGGAATTTGGAAGCAAATATATTTGAGTGGGGATTTGAAATGAAATGATTCGAAAATTTTTACCGAAAGCGAGAATGTGTGCGCACAACAATAAATAATGAAATATTTCAGTTGGATTTCGAAAGTATTTTTTTGACATTCAGGTAATGGTCAAATGGAGTGGGTAACAGACCTAACTGCAAGCTCGTAGTCTTAGGGGGGTAAGGGCTCCTAGGACTAAAATAGGTTCATGATAAAAAAATATTGATTATTGATAGGTAGGTATAAATATATTGGTAGATATTAATAGAAGTTTTGCACTAGTAACTTTGCTTCTAAGCCAATTCCCAACGACGAGTCCGCATCCTTACGTACACCTACAATCTCTTAAAGCTGCTTTAATAAGCCACTAATCCATGAGGTACAGTAAATTGTATCGGGAATCCTTCCTTGACTTTGACTCTCCATCATACGAGTATGAAATAGAATTATCAAAACTAGAAAATTCTTTTCGATAGTAATTTATCTCAAGTATAGCCCCACTTATAACAGGCAGCCCTGTTGAGGTGGGTTACTTATAGTTTTCGCATTACACATACATAAATAGTCGATGATATTTCACTATTTACTCTTGGTCTTGGATTCATTATTATTATTTTGGAAAATAATCGCATTTTTCCCCCAGAGATTGCGCCGCGCAGACATTAAATGAAATATTATAACAATTAATGAATGTTTTAATGAATTTATTATTGAAATCGTTTCCAAACACACATAACACAGACTGCGGACTGCAAGTGGGCATAGTTATGGACATTTATAAATCGAAATCGTAATCCAGAGTGGTAGAGGTGAGTGTGGGTATGTTTTAGGCTGTTGTGGTTTTAATTTAAATTAACTTGATTTGATGCATCAATTATTAAATTAAATACCTACTCTTACAACAACAAAAAAAAAATGTATTTTACTTGTATAACTCTGTAGTTGATGCCATTTTTGTGACAAAGGATATGCATAGCATATGCCTATGAGTATAGGTCATTGTTTGTTTTTGTATTTAATAATTATGATAAATCTGTTCACTGGAACATTTAAAAGAGCTGCTCTATTAATTAAGGCACAATGTTATTTGATGTAAATAATCAAAATTACATACCAAGCCGGAAGTAATTTTTAGAATTTACATAAATTATTATTATTTAATGCCAATTGGGATTTGATTTTTGATATTTATTTTTTAGAATTAAAATTCATTATAACCTATAAGAGTTCTTCGGGTGAAGGCCGTAAGGCTTGTTTCACACATATACGGTTTCATTCGGTTCGGTCTCTATTCGGTTCGTTTTCGGTTTCAGATTTTTATTTTCACACATATACGGTTCCTATAAGGTTTGTATTCAAATATCAATTTTTAATTCCAAAAATATCAACATACTTCAGCACTAGTTGTCAGTTCCAAATAAAAACGAACAAAAAAAAACCTTATAGAACCGAATATGTGTGAACGCTACGATAAGTTTGTGTGCCCTTGAAACCGAATGAAACCGATTCGTGTCGAGGGGACGTTCGGTGCTATTCGGTTTCTATTAGGTTTTTATTCCTGCCGTTTTCATCGGTTCACACTTATCAGGTCCGACCGAAAACGAACCGAATACAGACCGAACCGAATGAAACCGTATATGTGTGAAACAAGCCTAATAGGCCGCTATGTTGGGAGAGAGAGACTTACTTACTTATCCGGCTCCCGATCCATGAAGGGTCTCTGCCTGAGATATTGTGGTCTTCCATCGGTTGCGGTCCCTCGCACGCTCCCTCCAGTCGTCGAGACCAAGCGCTCTTGCGTCTGTGACCGCCTGGTCCCCATAGCGGAGGTTCGGTCTTCCTGGTCGTCTCGAACCTGGGGGCTGGGATTCGAAGATTTTCTTGGCTGGAGCGTTGTTGTCCATTCGCTCGATGTGGCCGAGCCAGTGTAGTCGACGTGTTTTGGCTCTTTGGACTACATCCACATCTTGGTACAGCTCGTACAGTTCACGATTGAATCTTCTCCTCCAATCGCCCTCTTCGCATATAGGACCAAATATCCGCCGTAGAATTTTTCTCTCGAAAGTGCCCAGGATCAATTCCCCTTTTTTACTTATCGTCCAGCACTCGGCGCCGTAGAGTAGAACTGGTAAAATTAGCGTTTTGTATAGAGTGCACTTTGTCTTTCGGGAAAGGAGTTTTGAACCCATTTGTTTGGCCAAACCGAAGTAGCAGCGGTTCGCTAGGGTAATTCTTCGTTGGATTTCCACTAAGATGTCGTTCGTGGAATTGATGTTTGTTCCGAGGTAGGTGAACTCCTTGACTTCCTCGAAATTACTGCTACCAACAGTGACGTTTTGTCCTAGGCGATGGACAGATGAGGCTTTGTTTGTTGATAGCATATACTTTGTTTTGTCCTCATTCACTTCAAGACCAACTCGTTTCGCCTGTTCATCAATAGCTGTGAATGCTTCAAGTACAGCTCTCTTGGAACGGCCGATGATGTCGATGTCGTCCGCATAGCCAAGAAGTTGAGAAGACCTGTTAAAGATAGTGCCTTCCATGTTAACACCACTCTTGCGCACTATCTGCTCCAGGACTAGGTTGAAGAAATCACATGATAGCGCATCTCCTTGTCTGAACCCTGTACACGTCTGGAATAACTCGGATGAGCTGTTACCCATTTGCACGTTGCACCGCGTATTTTGTAACGTCATGCGGCATAGCTGGATCAGTTTTTTCGGGATCCCGAGTTCCGACATCGCCAATAGAAGCTCTTGGCGACTTATGCTATCATATGCGGCTTTGAAGTCGATGAATAGGTGGTGGGTCTCGACTTGAAATTCGTTGGTCTTTTCCAGGATTTGCCTCAATGTGAAGATTTGGTCTATCGTTGATCTGCCTGGCCTGAAGCCACACTGGTACGTGCCGATCATAATGTTGCAGAAAGGTTTTAGACGCTCACATAGTACGTTGGATAGGATCTTGTAAGCAACATTAAGCAGGGATATGCCTCTGTAGTTCTTGCAGGACATAGGATCACCTTTTTTGTAGATTGGGCATATGGAGCTATTTGACCAGTCGTCGGGCATACTTTCTTCCTCCCAAACTTGGGTGATGAGCTAGTGCATGCACCCTACCAGAACATCTCCTCCATACTTGAAGAGTTCCCCTGGTAGGCCATCCGAGCCGGCGGATTTGTTGTTTTTAAGCTTGTGGATGGCTTTCTTAACCTCTTCAGTACTGGGTGCTGGGACTGGATCTTCATTGACTGGTCTAATGCTTCTTTGTTCCCCTGTCGCCTCCTCTAAATAATGCCCATTAAGCAGCTGCTGGAAATGCTGCTTAAACACGTCTACAATTCCCTGTGCTTCGGTGACTAGGTTCCCTTCGCTGTTTCGAAGAGCTTGCGTGCCAGTCCTATAAGCAGATAACAGTTGCTTGGCTGTTTTGTAGAACCGGCGGGTGTTGGTGGCGGTGCTAGACTCTTCGAGATACTTCAGCTGAGAGGCTGCGGATGCTCTTTTCTTTCTACGCAGGGTTTTTTTCTCTTTCCTTCTCTTTTCACGGTACTCCTCTCTTGCTGCTCTTGTTTTCCGTTGCAGCATTTGCATTCGTGCATTTTCCGTCTCCTGCTTCAGTACCGCGCATTCATCATCATACCACGGGTTCTTTTTTCTGGGTGGTTGATAGCCTATGGTGGTCTTGGCTGTCTCCTTAATAATGTCGCGATACTGGTTCCATTGGTTGTTGACGCTTGTGGCTGGGTGTACGGCAGAGAGTTTCCCGGTCAATTGCTCACTGTAGTCTCTGGCTTTCTCAGATGTGCTAAGGCATGCGATGTTGAACTTCTTTCTTTGGGCGGTCTTCGTTTTCTTTTCGTTGGACAGTCGGGCTCTGAACTTTGTCACAACAAGAAAGTGGTCAGAGTCCACGTTTGCACCTCGGAAAGTTCGCACGTCCAAGATGTTCGATGCGTACCTTGCGCCAATTAGCACGTGGTCGATTTGGCTGGCAGTTCGACCATCTGGAGATCGCCAGGTTGCTGTGTGTATCCTTCGCCTGGGGAACCTAGTGCTACTTATCACCGTATTACGAGCTGCAGCAAAGTCGATTAGTCGGAAGCCGTTATCTGTTGTCGTTTCGTGGAGGCTGTGCTTTCCAACTAATCCGCCAAAGATGTTTTCCTTTCCGACTTTAGCATTGAAGTCTCCGAGCACGACTTTGACATCGTACTCCGGACAGGCTTCGTAGGCTCCGTCCAGGAGGTCGTAAAACTCCTCCTTGTTAGACTCCTCAGCTTCATCGGTAGGGGCGTGTGCACATATTAGGCTGATGTTTTGGAAGGTAGCTTTGATGCGGATCACAGCCAGGCGATCGCTAATCGGCTTAAAATCGATGACTTTCGATCTGAGTCGATTTCCCACGACGAATCCGCACCCTAACATGTGCAGTCTTTGATGGCAGCTGTAATAAATGTCGCAATCTTTTCTCTTCGTTATACCTGATCATATCCATCGTATCTCCTGGATCGCGGTAATATCTGCCTTGTAACGCGAGAGGACAGATTCAAGTTTTTGAGTAGCACCTGGTGTAGGTTAGGTTAGGTTAAGAGGGGCGTGCACAGCACAGAGGCTGTTGAGTACACGGGGGCCTATTGGTCCATTGTGATCCCCTTAAAAAAGGAGGCAGAGATGCACCCAAACTAATGGTTCACATAGACTGGATCGTTTGCGAACCAGCCTGTGCTTTCTATGAATTTTCTCATGTTTGCCATTGAGACCTGCGCTAGATCTTCCAGTTCTTCAAAAAACCTGTTTCCAAAATAACGGAGTCGATTTGTTTGGAGGTTTGGACAATCACAGAGCAGGTGTTTAATGGTTTCTATTTCCTCTACGTCTTGACAGCTCCTGCAGAAATCGGGTGCAAATACACCTAGTCTGATGGCCATTGTGCCAATGGCGCAATGGCCCGTTAGTACACCTATCAAGATTCTAATATTCTTTTTACTCAGTGATAAAATATACCGAGATTCCTTTTCATTAATTCTAGGCCATAAACTTCTAGAGATAACACAGTCGTTCCTAGTCCTCCAGGATTTATTGATTTGCTCTTTTGTTATTAGGTCTATTTTCGTTCTAATCACGCCGATCGGGATGTTAAGTCCCATATCTAAATGGCTACTACTGTTTCTATTTGATACTGACCCTTTCCTTGCCAGTTCATCTGCTATATCGTTCCCTTCTATATCGCTATGTCCAGGAACCCAGCAGAGTTTGACTCGGTTAGTGTCACAAATATCATTCAGTTTGCCTCGGCATTTTGCTACAGTTTTGGATCTTATAGTCTCACTGGCTAAAGCTTTGATAGCAGCTTGGCTGTCAACGAAAAATGTGATCTCCGACGAGTTCAGTTTCTTCGTTTGTACCATTTCTGGTGTATAGAGTATTCTTACATTCCAGGTACATACTCGTAGGTCATAGTCCATTTTCGTTCCGGGTCTGGTTGCCATTTGAGGGGGGTCGTTATCCGAGGCTTCCCGCGTCTCTCTCATAACAATTGGCTTTTTTTTACTGTGGGCGGGTCGTTAGCCCAACGCACTAACCTCCAATCTGTAGGGCCATGGGTTTAATGTTGCAATTCTTTCCTTGGTCAACATTCGCACTTACAAGTTTAGCAAGTCAAGGCATAAAGCCAAGACCAGTATCCGGCGGCTACCAACGTGGAAGTATTGTAAGCACTTGATGTGTAGGAAAAGATACAGCTCGAGGCCCCCAGTTCCTACAACATCCAACCACCGGGAGAGAGAGAACTTTTGTTATTATTATTTGTTAAGTTATTGCACAATACATACAGATGTAGTTACACAGGACTTACATAAACATTGTTTGAGAAAATCTTTTAGTACAATGTTACAATCATATACATACCTAGTTTCTTAATTTACTTTTGATAGCGCTCACTGCACAGCCCAGGGTGGACTATGGCCTCAACCAACAAGCCTCTCCAGCCAGCTCTGTCCCTAGCTAGCCACATCGACACCTCCGCAGTTACGCTCAGCAAGTTGGTTGAGGTTGCTTTCCGCTTATTTGCGCCACCTGTTGGGTGTCTTACTCTGCTTCGTACATCATCAGGGTTGGACTCGAAGATTCTTTGAGCTGGTGCATTGCTGTCCATATAATCCACGTGTTCTAGCCATCCCAGCCGCTATATTTTCAGCTTTTTGACCAGGGGAGCCGGTTCCACCACAGGTTGATGGCGCTGTATAGCCCGTAGAGCTCATTGTTGAATCTTTTTCTCCAGACTCCTTCCATACACACAGGACCAAAAATCCTTCGAAACTTAAAGGAAAATCAACTTATCTTTTCAACTGATTCCCTCAGAGGCCATGCTTCTGCCCTAGCAGCAGGATAGTCTTTTATAAAGAGGGCCTAACTAGTTAAATGCCTCCTAAGCCTGAAGAAACAGCGGTTAGCAAGAGTAATTCTTCGTTTGATCTATGACTAATGTCATTTTCCGACGTAATAGTGGAACACAGGTAGACAAAGTCCTTGGTAATTTCGATGTTATATTATGTGCCTATCCATTGTGACGTTTTGCCCGAGTTGATGATGCTCGAGATTCCTTTCTCGTTGTTAGCATATATTTAATCTTGTCTTCATTGACAGCTTATCCTATTTTCGTCACCTCCGATTCAAAAAAGTCTCTCCGATCATTGGTATCGCGTAGAGGACAGTCCTACTTTTCACTTGATACCCCATTTATAGCAGTTGCTTATATTATAGGTACATTTAGCGGAAAATGCAACTTGATTAGTGCATTTTGTAACCCTAGGTATCGGGAATGTAAATGATGCCAGGTGGTATAGGCGATGGCATTTCGATATCCAAGAAGATTTCGTGCTAAACGCATAATCTTCCAGTTTATCAGGGATCTTTATGGTTGGGTGACGAGATTTTAGTCTTTGCTGATGTGACCAGAGGGTGACACTGTCTTCTTGAATCTTCTTGATCAATATTGTTGCACTCCAAGGGTGTTAAGAAGACGTAAATGAGATGGAGAAATGTTGTATAGCACAGGAAGTGCTGGATATGAGTCACATGGTATATTTCAGTCTCCCATCTACCTAGTTCTTGTCAAGTGTAGTACTAAGGGCCAGTTTTTCAGTTCAGGGTTTACTCTGAGTTAAATCACAGTTAGCTAATCCTGAAAATGAATTAAGGCCGTTTTCGAAATCGTCATCTGCGTCAAAAATGCATTTGCAGAATGTTCTTTAAAGCAAACTGCTAAAGTCACATGTTCGAAAACATCATCTGCGATGCAGCTACACGGTAAAAAAAATCGAGTTGACGATAAAAAAAATTGAGAAACTAGAGAGCATGTTCGTAAATATAAAATGCGATTGCGAGTAAACTGAATAACGTTCATAAAACCGATTTTTTGCAAGACAGGACGATTGCATATGACAATTGCAATCTGCGTCAAAAAATGATGATCATTTGACGATCAAACTGACTTTGATTTGACGTTTTCGAAAATGGCCTAACCCTGAGTTAACTTTGGAACAGTTTTTCAGTTGAGCATTAACTTTATCTTTCAGCTGTCAAAATTCTAGGGCCTACGATGTGCGACACTATAAATATCACCTTTCAACGCATTTTACGTATCAGAATAAAGACTGCGCCACAAAGGAATTACACTGGCAATAACTTTCAATATAGAAATCAGGATGGCGCCACAACTGATAAAACCCTCAATTTGGCTCCTAAGTTTACTCACCAAATTAGATGAGTTAACTCGGAGTTAACTTAGGATTTCAGTTGACTGAAAAACATGTTTTTGAAGTCAGCTCAGGTTTAATCCCGAGACTAGGATGATCTCAGACTGAAAAACTGCGGCCCTAAGTGTAAATGCCCATGCATGAACGTCTGTTCTGTATTTTGGGTTGTTATTGTAGTAAGTGCGGTGTTGTTAACCTGGATGTTAAGTCTGTAGCTTACAATTGGGTTCTTTAGGTTGAAACAGTCTAACAGTTTATGTAGAGTTGCTAAAAATCTTAAGTTAGAGGTCTTTCGGTTTTCGTTATGCCCTTTACCTGGGTAGCTATAGCTATTGCCAGATCACCCATCACGTACCAAAACTACCTCAATATGGTCACAGAAATATTGCTAGTTAAGTTGCAGAGGGGCAGGAAAGGAATGCTGGGGAAGCTCTTATATTGGGCTGTCATTTTCCTAAAGCAACAAGAATTTGAAAAAAGTAGCTCAATTTGATTATAACTTCTTATTATTTTTAAGAAAATTCGTTGTATCATTCGAACAACATATTGAAATTCGTCTAAATCTAAACTATAAGGATTTGGCCTCCGAAATTATTTAAAAAAAAAAGAAGAACCTGATGGAAGATATTAGACATTTTGAGATTGAGATTAGAGATTGGGCTATTTTTTGGGCTACATTTAGGGCAGAGATTTTGGGCGAAAAGAATTCTGAAAATCGGCTTCATAAGTGTTTCTTGATCTGCCAAACCTGGCTAGTAACGCACATCCAATTTTCTGTCATAGTGACTAAAATAAGTGATCGCAGCTTATTGGGTAGATTTTAAGCTTCCTTTCAAAACCTTCCTCAATGTGGGTCATCAAGGATTACACTTGGTTCGTGCAATTTCTACAAGCCTATAAACTAGATTTTGTATGAGTGTTATTTGACTAATAACAGAGCTTATCCTTGTTATTAGTAAGTGCTTATAGAAGCTCTATAGGACGATAGTTTTCTCGTAAGCCGTAACTGGCTTGAAAACAGCAATAATTTTTGTTCGCTTGAATGCAGTAGAGATTGAACTGGTTTCTCGTATATTGCCATAAAATTCTCCTAACCACAGTCTTTTATTTTTTCCGCTAAACACATGAAAATTCGGAAGCATATCATTTTTTCTGCGCTGAGAGCGGTGTTGATCTCTGCGGGAGTGAAAGTTTTTTTTTTCCGTGGGTAGGTGCAAAACCTGCATCAGGCTCTATGAGGACCGAAAAACGCGTGCTCATAGAAGTGTGAGATTCTTACTACACTAAAACCACCTCCACTTCCCGATTGCAACTAAGTTGAAACTTATCTAGCAATTTATTTTTAACGAAGTGAGGTAACGTGTTGCAGGTAACTTTCCGGTGAAAGTTCCTGCTTATTCCACGATTTTAAAGCGGTTTTCCGTTCACCGCACCAAGTCGGAAGGTTTTGTTCTTTGCAGACGGCGTACTAAATTCTACTCGTCAAGAATGTCAATAATCGTTGGATTAGCGTGATCTAATAGCCGATTTCTATGTTTTCGCGCGAAACTCTTTATTTCGTCCCGAACCGTTGGAATCCCGAGATCCCTGTGAAGATCTTCGTTTCTTATATACCATGGTGCATTTACAAATGACCTAAGCAATTTATTTTGAAACGTTTGTAAGTTATTTAAATTTGTATCGCAGGTACAACCCCAGAGTTGTATACCGTAAGTCCAGACAGGTTTAAGTACCTGCCTGTATAAAATCAACTTATTATCAATACTAAGCTTAGAATATTTACCGAGTAGCCAGTTCATATCTCTTAATTTACTTTTTAATTCTTCGCATTTCTTTTTTACGTGCGGCTTCCATTTTAATTTCGCGTCTAGAGTCATTCCCAGATATTTTGCCTCATTCGCAAAGGGTACACGACCGGTATTAAGAAAGACGGGCAATCTATTTATTTTTTTATACGTAAAGTCCACGTGGACTGACTTTTGTTCATTGAGCGCTATTCGCCATGTTTTTGTCCACTCATTAACATTATTAAGAGCATTTTGTAATTTAATCGTAGCTTCGTCAATCGTTTTGCCTACTGCTAGTATTGCAGTATCATCAGCAAACGTTGCTACGAAAGTGTCTTCTGTTTGAGGTATATCACGTGTAAATAGAAGGTACAGAACTGGACCTAAAAAACTACCTTGTGGTACCCCAGCCACTATTTCTTTGAAATTAGAATATTCATTTCCGTGTCTTACACGAAAAAGTCTGTTTTCTAGATATTCGTTAAGAATTTTATAATGTCCTTCAGGCAGAACTTGTCGTAATTTTAATTTGAGGCCTTCGTGCCACACTTTGTCAAACGCTTGCGACACATCCAAAAAGACCGTCGAACAAATTTTCTTTTCTTCAAGAGCTCTCTCAATTACGTCAGTTATTCTATGCACTTGATCAATTGTTGAATGCTTGCTTCTAAATCCGAACTGATGTTCAGGTATTAATCGTTTCTCTTCTATTATAGGCTGCAGGCGCAGGAGTAGTATTCTTTCAAAAACTTTCGATATTATTGGAAGAAGCGAAATCGGTCTGTAAGAATTCTTTTCATGAGATGGTTTGCCAGGTTTCAAAACCATTATTACTTCCGCAACTTTCCATTGGCTTGGAACATATTCTAGCCTTAGAGCGGCATTTATTATGTAAAGGAGGTTAATTAATCCTTTGAGGAAGCATTTTTAATATTTCCGCTGTTATTAAGTCATACCCCGGAGCTTTATTAGACTTTAGCTTCTTTATTTCTCTGTTCAATTCAGCGAGCGTAGCATTTCTGGTTCTGTAGTTCTCACTTGAGCTAAAATTCATATTAATATTTCCATTGAGTGCTTGCCCATCAGAAGGTATAAATGTTTCTTTCAGGTGATCGGCGAATACCGCCGCTTTCTCTTTGTCACTTTAGCCCATTCGTTATGGCTTTTCTTAATCGGGGGCACTGGAAGCTTTGGTTTTTTCGTTGTTTTTATAGCTTTCCAAAGTGAGTAGTTGGAGTCTTTCCCAGCTGACAAGCTTTCAAGGTAATTTTCAACTTCACGGTTTTTGAAATCTGATATCGCTGTTTTTAGCATATTACACAAGCGATTTAAATGAGCTTTGTGTTGAGGAGCACGGGTTCGCTGCCATTTCTTACGTGCTTTTTGTTTATCTTTTATTAAGTCTTTTATTTCCTGCGGATATTTTATATCTTTATAGCGCGGCGTAACCCTTTGATAAGGCGTGTTATTCCACGCTGCCTTTTGTATTATATCAACAAAGGTATCTACTGCGTCTTCAAGCTCAAGAGGCGTTTGTAATGATACCCTCAATTCAACGTTGTCCTCGATTTCTTTCTTAAATCCTTCCCAGTTGGTTTTACCGTTTGTTAACCTGGGTGGTTTTTCAATTTTGACAAGGCTTTCCTCATAGTGAGTATGACTGCAGAATGATCTGAGAAGAGATCATGGCCTTCTGAGATTTCAAAACGGTTAGACGGTATTCCTTTTACCATAAACAAATCGATTAAGTCAGGTATTTTTGACGGATCAGTTGGCCAGTAAGTTGGCTTTCCGGTCGAATGAAAATCGCAAACATTTTCCATTCCTGCCTCATATAGCATTCGACCCTTTTGAGATATGCATCTTGAAGCCCTAAAGGTGTGCTTTGCATTAAAATCACCACCAACAATTAAGTTTGGGCTTAGCGACTTTATCAATGTCGTAAATTCACTCTTATCGATTTTGCAACGTGGAGGGCAATATATCGAAGAGATATTGAGTAGAATGTTTTTAGTTCTAACCTGAACACTACTCAATTGCATCGATTCTACCTCTATTTTCAGGCCTATTGAGTGTTCAATGCACTCTTTTATATATAACGATGATCCACCCCTTGCTTTATTTGAAGGATGAACAGCGTGGTAGTCAAGAAACCCGTGGATTTTAAGATTTGATTAATTTTTGGCATGCGTTTCTGATATCAAACATATGTCGATATCATTTTGCTGCATATACGTCTCTAATTCTCCAAGTTTTTGCCATAATCCGTTGGCATTCCACGTAAGAATTTTAAACTTTTCCATCATAAATTTTTTGAGAGAGATTTGGGTCGAAAACCATTTTCGAGCTTACTTAACCTATCAAAGATAAGTTTATTTGTGTCACATTGTTCCTCAAGTTTCGACAGAATTATTGAAAAGACTTTTGTAACCGGGTCTGTTTCAGCGTCGTTGTTTGCGGGTATATTTTCGGCCGCTATTTGGGCATATGTTTCTGCATTTCCTTGCTTTGATATAGTACAGTGAAAGTGTTCAAAAAAAAATTTGTGCTATGTGTGGGGTTCTCATAAAGTTGTTCACTTCCTTCAGCTCATCCACGACTAAACCCCTTCTGAAAACCACAGAGAGTTTCTTTCTTGGTGGTTACTTTTTGAATTTCTATACAAACGAAAGCCATTTTTTGCCGCAGATATTGCTGCGGTAAAATTTGATTTTTGCAGTTTATTTTTAAAAACATCTTGCAAATGCTTTTTTGACGAAAATCACGTTTTCGAAAACAGCCATTTTGAACAGTTTTCTATGGACTTCTCCTACAATAATATTTCGCATATAAACAAGAAGGTGGAGAAGAAATACAAAGAAATAATATTTTTGAGCCACCTGCGACAATTACTAGATATAAACTGTTAAGAATTCTCTTAATTTCAAGTTTCAAGGATCTTATGGTTTATAAATTAACCTATATTCTAAATGATTTATAATAAAATGAATAAAAATGTACGAGAATTTTATTTTTAAGTTATGTTTTGGAAAAATTCCAGCTTCTAGGCCACTACGAGAAATTAATCATTCTCATATGAAATTCCACAAAACTCTTGTATGCTTCTATAGCGTTCATTTAGTAATAACTTTAATCCAAAAAGATCCCACATACCTGCAAATGTTGCCATTTAAAGTCGCTCCCATTCATTTTACGCACGAAGGAAAAGTTTTATTTTAAATTATTTTTATTATTTTCGCATATAACTATACTTCAAAAACCACTCAGAGAAGTTGCGTTGTTTTGAAAGTGCACATTTAATATCCAACAGATAACAAAACACTACTTTAACACTTTCGTGAACATGGTGTGATTTTAATCTCATCGAAATGTTTTTTTTTTTTTCTTCTTATGCCGATTGATGTAGCAAAACGTGTGGTGTAAAGGTTCCTTCCTACAATTGTTTTGTAGAGTCGTGGCGAATTAGAGTTGCCACTGCAAATATTCGAAGCAATAAATAAAATGTAAGAATAAATGCCATTTCTCATTTTTCATATAAAAATAAATTGTGAACATTTTAGAATGGCCAATGATTCACGGATCTGGGATCTTTCCACATCCTATATGGGATATTTCCCAAAAATGTATTCCACCAATTACCTATACTGACCCATCAGTAGGTAATTTGTCAAAAAAAAAGTCTACAAGTCCTGGAAATAGATCAGCCTTATAAAGAGCTTGTAATCAAGTCATAAAGTTTATCAAGGTCAGGTAAGGTCACGCGAATGTATATTATTTTATTTAATTATTTAAATTAAAAGCGGTTCCATTAACAACATAGTTTTTTTAAAGTACGAAGTTAAAACGATTTATAAAAAATATTCTGGTGTTAGACTACCTATTCTGCTTTGAAAAACAAAAAAGTATCCAATTTTATATCCACCTAAAGTTGTACCATGTCAACCATGGTATGTATCAAGTTTAAAACCAACACCGCATGTAGTTTAGAAGATACAAGTAACGAGTTCATCCTGTGCTCCATTGCCATAGAAACAATTCAAGAATTAAAACATCGACCTCCTCAACAACAACAAAAAAAAGAATATAACAAGAAATTTCATTCCACTTTTAACGCAACCACCAAGAGTTGAAGATTCTTACTTGAAAGTTTGAAAAAAAAAAATAAAACAACTGAAACAAGAAGTGAAATTAGAAGCAAAGATACAAAAAAGGATTCCAGATCCACATAAAGCTATACGAAGAATCTTTCGCGGATTATCCTTCAATTATCGTGAAAGCTTTTTCCCTCTGCAAGGCTTCGAGTTCCAACTCCGAGTGTTTTCTGTTCTGGTTTGGTTTCTAACGGTGGGCGCAAAAGATTGTCTAAGCTCTTGTATGTAGTTAAGAAATTATAACATCCCCTTCTGCCCATCATCTTACACCTACCTCCATTCTTTAACTTCCATTTTCATTATTCTTTCCCCATCTTTACAAACTTTCCGCTTTGGTTAAGGTTTTTTTGTTTTAATGTTTTTATGTCATTTTCATTCTTTTGTAACAAAAAAATAAAATAAAAGGAAGATATGTACATCTGCTATTTGTAATTGCAATTTTATCGACAAGTAGTTTGCATCCTGTTGCGGATAAATTGCTCGCAGACACACACAATCTTCTTTCATAGAATTATAGAAAAATAATCGCATAGAGCCATTGGTCCCATGTGAATGAGAACGAGAACGACACAAAACACCCCAAGGATTTTATAATTAATTAACGGAAATTCATGAAACCACCATCACCGCATGCCGGACAATAGTTGCGGTTATCTTTTGTTTGTATATTTTATAGTTAGTAAACAATATGGAAATTAAAATAGCATCCGTCGGCAATTTATTTCTAAAGTAGCATTTGGTTATTAGTTCAGCAGGAGGAGAGGAGCAATTATTTTGTCAATTCATTGAAATTTTTATAATTATTTTTATTTTGCTTAATTGCTCATTAAGTCCGTTAATTTGCATGCTAAAAGCAGACAAATTCTATAATATCCTTAATGCTAGATGTTTGGTTTAGACAGAGTAAAAAATTATAAACAAAAATGAAAATAGTTTTAGAGAAATAATTGAGAACATTAAAATTGAAGTCGAGTACACCAGGTAGGGATTTTGTATCAAAACAGACAGACATCAAAATTTTTCCAAACAAAATCTCAAAAAAGCTAAACACAACAAGAAAAAGGACTTGTTTATGTAAACGTGCTATGTAGGAGGATTTATGAGACTGATTTTGAGATTGTGTTTCAAGAACGCTGCTAAAGAAGTTTCATGACAGCGCATCCGACGCTTTGTCGAAAACCTATTTTGATATTGAAGGTGTTAGTAAGGCCTTTGCTCACCTTGATGGAGTAGCGTGCCATTTCCATCGTCATTCTGCACAAAAAGGCCGAGTCTGTCAGGGATGCGAAAACATTGCTCTTTATTGCTTGCTACCACACGCAGCCTTGAAACTGATGAAAAGATGTGTGGGGTGTCAATTTGTAGTTCCTGGGCTTTTTCAAAATTTGCAGAATTGTGGACATTTTATCGATGGTGGACTTTTTGATGAAAGACTTCACGTGTAAGGATATGGATTGGCCGTGGGAAATCGGTTTAAATGTAGATTTATCGACATTAAACCGGTAAGTGATTGCCTGGCTGTGATCCGCAACAAAGTCACTTTCCAAAATATAAGCCTAATATGAGCACATGCCTCAAATGGAGTGAGCTTTTTAAAAGATGAGTTTTATGACCTCCTGGGCAGAACTTACGGAGCCTGCCTGGAGTACGATTTAAAAATTTTGTTCCTGGACCTCAATGCTCAAATTGCTTAGGAAGATACCTTCGGTGGATTAATTGGTAGACAAAGTCTCCACGAACAGACAAATGATAACGGCCTCTGACTAATTGATTTTCATTCAGAAGTTCGTAATATAGTGATAGGTTTCCACGGCTAAGAATCCAAAGAGCAATCTGGCACTCCCGAAACGCCAATCAAACATCTTAGATGTACGCATGTATGTATGAGGCAAACTTCTACTCTGGACATTTTCTTGTTACGGCAAGATTAAGAGCTTAACTGTCAAATGCAAAGAAACTACGAACCGTCCTACATAAAGAAGAAATTCGACGTTGGCTGCCTTAACATCATTAGAGTAGCGAAAAGCTCTCCGCTGCCTTAGACGCTAATGACCAGTTGTCCCAGTCTCACGATCTTATCAAAGAGGCAGCTGAACCCACCCCTTAGAAAGAACCCGTGGTACGATAATGAAATCATACAGCTGAAAAATGTGACAGAAGATGCACATGCAACGTAAAACTAAAGCAGCGAGAGAAAGGTACCGAAAAGAGGAGAAGAAGAATCAGCTCAAGTAGATCAAAGAATTTCGGAATTGAAAAAAGAAACCAAGCAACTGACTGCTGGTTTTAAATTGGAATGCTGGATCTTGAAACAGGGAAGGTAACCTAGTCGTTCAAAGCACGGAAATGGTAGATGCATTCAAGCATCATTTCCAGCTGCTGCTAAATGGAAATCAGGTAGAGCGAGAAATAGGACAAAAAGACAGCCCAACTCCAGTCAATGAAGACCCAGTACAACCACCCAGTAAAGAAGAGGTAAACTGAGCTTTAAAGGATCTCAAGAACAACAAGGCCCACTGATCTGATGGTTTACCAGCTGAGCTCTTCAAGCACGGAGGCGATGTTTTCAAAGGTTGCATGCATCAACTCAACAATGAAGTTTGAGGGGAAGGAAGCATGCCCGATGACTGCTATATCAGTTCCATATGTCGCATATACAAAAGCGATCCTGTGTCCTGCAAGAACTGTTGAGGCATATCCCTGATAACCATCGGATACAAGATCCTATCCAACGTACACTGTAAGCGTCTTAAACCGTTCTGCAATACTTTTACTGGCAAGTGCCAGTGTGCCTTCTAGCAAATAATATCAACCATAGACCAAATATTCACTCTCAAGCAAATCCTGGGAAAGACCAACGAATTTCAAGTCGAGACCCACAATCTATTCATCGACTTCAAAGCCGCATATGATAACATTCATCATCAGGAGCTCTACATGGTGATTAATTAATTTGGAAACTTACGATTCCGCGAAAACTCATCCAGCAAATAAAGGTTAAGGGCTCTTCTGAAATATTCCAAACATGCACAGAGTTTTGGCAAGGAGATGCGTTATTATGTGATTTCTTCAATCTCAGCTAGTAGTGTGCAGGGCATAGGTGCTAACACAGAAGGCACTATTTTCAATAGATCTGTGCAACTTCTGGGGTATTCCGAAGATCATCGACATCATCGGCCGCTTCCAACAGGCCGTTATAGAAACTTTCACGGCAGTTGAAGAACTTGTTGGCCTTGAACTAAAAGAAGATTTGCTATCAACAAACAATGATCTGTCAAGCGACTAGGACAAAACATAACTGTTGATTGCAACAACTTCAAAGTAATCAGGGAGATGAACTGCTCGAGGTAGACATTAATCCCACGAACGACATTTTAGTGAAGATCCGACCTAGCAAACTGGTGCTTCCTCACACGGAAGAGCAAGTGCGCCCTCTATTAAATCTTTCAACTGTGAGCCCTGCCTTATGGTACCGAGTGTTGGGCGATAAAGTAGAAAGGGAGCGCTGATACTGGATTCCTTCGAAAGAAAAAATTCTTCGATGGATATTTGGTCTAGTGTGTGAGGATGACGAATGGAGAAGACCAAACTCTATGAGCTGCATGAAGATGAGTCCAGAAAATCAAAATACGTCGACTACATTGGCTTGGCCACATCGTGCGAATAGACAATAATAATAATAATCTCAGCCAAGAAATTCTTTGAATCCCAGCCCCCAGGTTTCAGAGAACGAAAATGGTTGAACCTCCGGTTTAAGGACCATGGTCATCATGGATACCAGAAAGCTTGGTCTAGATGACTGATGGAAGGAGAGTGATCAGGATGGTAGAAGATGGATGGTTGCCGTTGCCGTGTATGCTACGACCCTTCATGAATCGGGAGCTGAATAAGAAGAAGAAGTACACAGGAACACAGGGCAACTTTCACCTACCCAAATGGGACTTTAACCGAAATTTTCAGTTTTTGGCATATTTGTTTACATTTCTTTTCTGATTTTCCCGTTCACCAAATAAGGGTAAATCGTGTGTCTCGGGAACCGAGCTTGATAGAAACTTGCAATCGAGCTCCAAATTTGCATTTAAAGAATAGGCCCAAATTTTGATTTCTTTAATTTAAACAAAAAATCATTCTTACCTGCTAGCTTCACAGTGAAGTGGGAATCAGGAATTGAAATTCAAAAAACTAAAAAAAACTGCTGCCTTTACAAAGCTGCAAGGTCTGTGAATGTAAAGGAGAACGGTGCATTTGTAGTTGGCACTTCTTTTCTTAAGCTTTGTTGAGAAAAGAATAGAAACAGATTAAACTAGCACCAGTACCATCAAGGCATCAACAGAATACAGCACGCTGGCGCTGGCCAGCAAATATTTCTCAAACACATTTCAACTGTTTGACATTTCCGAGTTCCATGTCCAAGGTATTTAATTTTTTGCAGTATGGTGCCCCTGAATATTGTTCCGGAGAAGTTGCCAGCAATACACCAGAAACAGCTTCACATTGTGGCACTATGAACTATTTTTACATCTTTTGTTAATATTCAATGTCTTACTCATCAGAGATAAAAATGTTTGTCTACAAAGAATATCTAGCTTTTAATTTTGAGCAATATTGTTGTCAGGTCTTAAGTGTTGTCTGTAGTTAGCCCCTAAGAAGAAAAAAAGCGGCGAAGTTTCCAAACTTCGGTTTCAACAAGTATTTACCTTAGTGGTTTTTAAAAACTTTACTGGTCTCTATCTTTTTAAATACTAATCACAGAGAATTAGAGTGTTGATACAAATTACTCAAAATTTCCAGCTGAATATTTTTTGTAACAAACACTTTTTCTTTCCGACCAATTGGTATTGTATTAAATCGCTTTGGCAAATATAAGGGCTGAAATAGGGTCAAGTGCTTATGACCTTCGGGAGCTACAAAAAGTTTAACCCGTTACAAGTTTGCGCTGGTTACATCACCCCCATTTTCGGTAATATTTCACTGCACACTCCTTGTGGCCTGGAAAAAAGACAGTAGAACGAAAAAATGAGAACTTTGCTTAAACAAACAAACAAGATGATCAGCCTTAAGCTACAATTTAAACGCATTTGCTTCTTAACTTTATTTTTTGAAATATTTCTACGTCTTTTAAAGATTTTCAATGGAGGTTTATTATAAATTCTTTCAATTTACTGAAGAAATAAAAATCATCTCTTAATCAATCATCATAAGTTCAAACTTTAAAAATGCTTCCTGATTTGAAATAAGAGTTTTTTAAATCATCTATAATAGCTATATCTAGGTAACCTTATTGCCCGTTTGAGTGGTTGCAGTTTTTAAAAGTTAATATCAACAAAGAAAAACTTTATCCACCATCTTTTGAAATGAAAACAACTATTTATTCAACTTTTTTTCTAATAGTTTTTTTTTTCGCATCCACAACTGAAAAAGGTATAATAAATGAAAACGCAAGCAAAAAAAAAACTGAACAGAAAATCCTAGAAAGTTATTTCATTATGCCGAAGCCGAACGAACATAAGTTTTACAAAACATCGACAACGCTAAGAAAACTTCTTCGCTATATAGCATAGCTGATGGCTGACAGTATTTACCTTTTCCATTCAAAGGATAAATTTTCTATTTAAACGAGAGACAAGCTCCACGAAGTGTATATAGTCAAATGATGGTTAATTTTACAGCTTGTTGTGGTTAGAACTGTCACTTCCTTTTTTCATTAAATTAAAACTTGTAGATACAACTTGCAAAATAGTAGTATACATAAACATGTCACTCTGTTGCACTAAGTAAAGATAATAAGTTTCAATTTAGAAAACGGAATGTTTTTGCATCGTTTGCTGGAAGAAGTTGATAGATTCATCTATAAAAATGCCATATACATACATAATTAAGGTAAATGAGATGTTGACTTATCAATTTTGTTTAGCATTAAAAAAGTTTTTGACTATTTTCATACAATAACCAAAATTTGTGCAGTACATACCCCCACATCGAAAATATAAACCTTTAAAACATTCAATAAACTATTAACCACCTGAACACAATGGTCCAGCTGCAGCTGTTGTATTATGTTGAAGTTTTCTCAACAGCTTCACATGAAGCGATGTTTACTATTTTTGCAGCTTTCCAACTTTGACAGAATAGTTAAACTGATTATGTGTATGCATACAATGTTTTTGAGGTTTTTGGGAAACTAATACATTGCAATGACAGCTTGACGTCTTGTTGGCAAACTCTTAACCAATTTTCTGCAGCGTTATATTGGCGTTGCTCCAGTAAGTAGAGCTAGAGCAATTTTACTACTGATCGAATGGAAAACAATAGAGGCAGGGTGTAATTTTGCAGGTTGTTTCAGGGGTTAGGTATATACAACAAGTTGGTGACCTCCTACCCTTTGCTTGCCGCGGTGGTGATGCCAAGCCCAACTTTTCTTCAATTTTGGTTTAATAAGAAACGCTGCACCGATGAGGATGAAATTTCCATAATTTGTTGAAATGACGGGAGAAATTGTTAAATAAAATCCACCCACTGCAACTGCCCACTTTTCATATTTCTTTGTTTCTCGGAAACGGCTCCAACGATTTCCAAGAAATTTTCAGAGCTTCTTATGGATGAGAGAAAATTGACAAGTAAAATCCGCACCCTGTCGGCACACTGAAACCCCTGTGGGTTTCACCACTGGGTTTGGTGAAACCCACAGGGTGTCACGCTCCTTTCTCATATACATAATATTAACGGTGCACGGGGAAAAAAGAAAGAAAGCGACTGAACAACAGCAAGCTTGTGTGTGTTTATAAAAATGCTAATCGGTGTCGCAATTGATAAATAACGAAACCTGCATTGGGATAGAGCTAGCGATGTGGTTTCAGTGGCGCGGTATGAAGTTCATCGGCCTCTTAATCACAAGGTTCATGGTTCGCTTCCAGATGACGGCAAAGAGTTTTTCAATTTATACGAGCATAACCGGAATAAGCACCACTAAAGGAGTCTGATGATCGAGGTGGCTCTCGTGAAATAGCTATATAACTCCAGCCTATATACTTGGTCGTAACACACACAAATTGTTGTTGTTCTTTCAAAATTATTCAATAAACATATATTAGTTTCTTGGAAACTGTCCTAGTGAGTAACGATTTAACTGTCAAATAAAAAACAAAAGGCCAAATCAGACCTCAAAGTCTTATACTTTTCAGATTGAAACAAATCATTTATTTGAATTCTTTCACATCGTAAGACATTGCCACGCTGACTTTTCTTCGATATTGTTTTTTTAAAAGACCGACTTTCAATTCAAATCATGTTTTTGCGATCGAGACTTTGTATAATTCATCAGTGTACATTGAGGGGTGGGAAATCTAAGCGTGTTGAGTATAAGGTAGTTTTCAGGCACATTTATTTTTTTAGAGTTGTCCCCTTTTGACCTAATCAACATTATATCTTATAAATATTTGTATGAATGTAGGGAAATAAGAAAAGTGGGAGTGACAGTGGGCGGATTTTTCTGAAACCAATTTGCCAGTATTTTTCTTGTCCATACAAACAAACTATGAAAATTCCATGGTAATCGTTGGAGCAGTTTCCGAGAAACAAAAGAAAAGTAGGCGTGGCAATGGGTGGATTTTGATTTACCAATTTTTAAATTTTTCTCCAGTCAAAATAACAAATTATAAAAATTTTCATGCATATCGGTGCAGCAATTTGTTAATAACCCATAATTGAAGAAAAGTGGGAGTGCCACCAACGCTCAGCAAATGGTAGGAGGTAGGCAACTTATAATTAAGTTGTATACCGAACCTCAAAACAAGCTGCAAAATTTCAGCCTACCTCTATTAATTTCATTAACAATTCTTATTTTACTGCACTAGCTTTTTACCTTACATTTCACATTTAATGTTATTCCACAGACTCCTAATCAGGGCTACCTTTCTAGATATTGCGAAAGAGCCAATAAAAAGAGCATTTAAACAAAAAAAGAGCCACCACTGCAAACGTTCCCCAAATAAAAAAAAAAATGCCAAAATACAATTTACAAATTGAAAAAATAACAAAAACTTTAGAAAAACCGTTGTAAAACAAATTACATATTAACTTCGTTTTCCAATTTTGTAGCTATTTGTTAACAAAAAAAATATCCCATCACACACGCTACTATGAGGGAGAGTAAAAATGTGTGCTGGAATATTGTATAAGTTGGGAAAGAGTTACTCGTCCAAATGATTTTGAAAATGAACAATATGAACATATTCCCAATTTTTAACCGAAATTCCTCTAAAATAGTGATTACAAAATAAATTTTGTAAGCCTTTTCTTTTTTTTAAATTCAAAAAGCTTAAGTCAATTTATAACTTTTTCTGGATAGCTTATTAAATGGCAGAAATCATGACCTAGAACAAAACATGGATATACCTATCTCTTCATCAGACTAACTGCCTGAACAGAATGCAAGACGCAGCTGGAATAGATGTCAAAAATGCTGCAGTAGATGTCAAAAATGCTGTAGTAAAAGTTAAAAATTGTTCAACTCTTGCAGCTCCGGCTGCAGCATTTTTGACATCTATTCCAGCTCCGCCTTGCATTCTGTTCAGGCAGTAAGTAATGAGTGGATCTAAAAATCTTAGCATAAACAATCTTTTATATTTGAAATCAGTTCTTAACGTGATTTCATCGCAGCAGGTTGTCTGATAGTATAGTTAAACATTTTCTTATAGCAACAAAATTATCATGGGGAACATTTTCTTTTTTCTTCAGCTTCGTGGCCTTTAAAAATATCTTCCAAATTTTTAATGAGCAATTTGTTTTCGTGGTTAATATTTTGAATTTGTTTGTATTTCAAGAATGAATACAAACGCGTTCAGATTTCAATGAATTTTTTGCTCAGAGGAAGAATTTCCAAGAGTTTTTGTGTTGGAGGGAAATTCCAAAATTTTGAAAAGGGAAATTTAATTAAATAGAAAAATTAAGGCCTAACTACATTCAATTCTCTTTTGTACAAAAGTGAAAAAGTATTTTGTCTTTTTCCAATAAACTGCTCAATCCTATCTTTTATCTCAAGTTTTACAAAAGTAAAAGTGAGAGCATTCCTAACTTTTACTTTTGCAGAAAAGTGAAACACAACTACATCTAAACAATTAAAAAGAAAACTTATTCATAGGTGTCACTCACATCGATAATAGCTGCTGAACTCAATGGTCAAAAAGCCACTGAAGCTTAAGTAAAAAACTAACGAAAAGTAGCTTTCTGTAGCGTCAAAAGGGGAACACACACATAATGTACTTATCCATCTATCTCTTTTGACATTCCTGTTTCAGCAAATGTCATTTTTACTTACATAAGTGAGGTGCACTCAGGAGCGCTCACTTCCGTAAGCAAGTTGAACGAAACTTGACGAAACGCCCCACTCCGCAATTATAGTCGTGTCATAAGCTTTCCTTGTATTTGCTGTTTTCAAGCATTATAGTTCTAGCCTTTTCCGTGTTTGAATGCATTCAGCTAAACTCAAATCAAGCCTTTAAATAGACCCATATTTTTTAGAACTGTTTTCAATTTTCCTGGGAGATACCACGCAAGAAAAACTCACCTTGTACTGATTCTCAAAGGTGGTAAAAGAGTAAATTTTATACTTACTTACTTACTTAAGGCCGCGCTACAGTCCGGGGTGGACCAGGGCCTCAACCGCAACAAGCTTCTTCCAGCCGGCTCGGTTTCTAGCTAGCTGTATCCAGTTTAGCACGCTAAGGTGGTTGAGGTCCTCTTCCACTTGCGTGCGCCACTTTTTACGCTGTCCACTTCTACTGCGCTGTTCCACGGAGTTGGATTCAAAGACTTTCCGGGCCGGAGCATTTGTGTCCATTCGCTCTAGGTGACCCAGCCATCTCAGTCATTGGCTTTTCACTTTTGTGGCTAGGTCAGTGTCGCTGTACAGCCCGTAAAGTTCGCTGTTGTATCTTCTTCTCCATTCCCCATCTATGCAGACGGGACCAAAAATCACCCGAAGAATTTTCCTCTCAAAACAATCAACGCGTTCCCATCCACCGTTAACAGCGTCCATGCTTCTGCACCATACATCAGGACCGGGATGATAAGCGTCTTATACAGGGACAGTTTAGTTGCTCGAGAGAGGGTTTTGCTTCTCAATTGCCTTCTTAGCCCAAAGAAACAGCGATTGGCAAGAATTCTTCGTTTGATCTCAGCACTGGTATCGTTCGCTGAGTTTATAGCGGATCCTAGGTAGACAAAGTCTCTGACCACCTCAAAATTATAGCTGTCTATAGTGACGTTCTGTCCGAGACGTTGGTGTTGGGTGTCCTTTCTTGTTGACAGCATATATTTTGTTTTGCTTTCATTCACCGTTAGACCCATCTTCTTGGCTTCCTTCTCAATGCTCACAAAAGCACCACTGACATCACGCTTTGTTCGTCCAATTATGTCAATGTCGTCAGCGTAAGCGAGGATTTGGACGGACTTTTGAAAGATTGTGCTTCTAGTGTTGACGTGAGAGTTTTGTACTATTCTTTCAAGAACGATGTTGAAGGAGTCGCATGACAGCGCGTTGCCTTGCCTAAAATCTTTTTTGACATTAAAGGTGTCGGTGAGGTCTTTGCCGACCTTGATGGAGCAGCGTGCATTCTCCATCGTCATCCTGCACAAACGGATGAGTTTGGCAGGGATGCCAAAACTAGACATTGCTCTATATAGCTCGTCTCTATAGATGCTGTCATACGCGGCCTTGAAATCGATAAAAAGGTGGTGGGTACCAATTTGAAACTCCTGGGGTTTCTCCAAGATCTGCCGTAGTGTGAATATTTGATCGATGGTGGACTTCCCTGGCCTAAAGCCACACTGATATGGACCTATCAGGTTGTTGACGAATGGCTTCAGGCGTTCACAAAGTACGGCAGAGAAGATCTTGTAGGTGATATTAAGAAGACTGATGCCTCTGTAGTTGGTGCAGTCCAGAGGATCGCCTTTCTTGAGGATCGGGCAAACAATGCTGAGGTTCCATTCATCGGGCATGCTTTCCTCCGACCATATTTTACAGATGAGCTGGTGCATACTCCTTACCAATTCATTGCCAGCCGCAAGGCCATCAGCTCCAGCAGCTTTATTGGACTTTAGTTTAGATATCTTTACTTTGTCGAGATCGGGTGGACGAAATTGTTGGCCTACGTCGTCCAGGTTGAATGGTGCAATCTGCATGGTAGCGGAATTCGGTTCGTCATCGCCGTTATACAATTTGCAGAAATGATTTTTCCATATCCTCAGCACCGACTGCGATTCTATTACGATTCTCCCCTGATCATCATTGCAGGCTTCGGTCCAGGCCTTGTAACCCTGGGAGGTTCTCTTTACCTTTTGATAAAACTTCCGAACTTCATTCCTGCAATAGCATCCCTCTAATTCCTCGATCGCGTGCTTCTCATGCTCTTTCTTCTTCCTTCTAAGAAGCTTGTGTTCCTCTCTCCTCTTCTGCTCGTAGAGCTCGCGAGCAGCTCTGATCCTTCTATGCAGCGCCGCTTTGTATGCCTGTTGTTTGGCTGCATGTACTTGCCGACATTCTTCGTTGAACCAGGGGTTTCGCTGTTGTGGTGGTGCAAAGCCCAGCACTTCAGAGGCGGCATCTCTGATGGCCTCCTGGCAGTTTTCCCACTGGTTCTCGATGTTTGCAGTTGGCGGCAAAGGACTTGTTAAGAGGGCGCGAGAGGACTCGATCGGAAAAGGACCTGGCGATTTCTTGCGACTGTAGCCGTCGGACTTCGAACTTCCTCAGAGTATTTCCCTGTTTTGGCTTTGGTCTGGATATCCGTAGCACTACCTTTGCTACAACGAGGTAGTGGTCCGAGTCAACGTTGGCTTCTCGGAAAGTTTGGACATCCTTGATACTGGAGGAGTGCCTTGTGTCGATCGCAATGTGGTCAATTTGGTTGGCGGTTGATTGACCAGGAATTCGCCATGTCCCCATATATATATCCAGATGCGGGAACTGCGTACTAGCAACCACAACGTTTCGCCCCGCAGCAAAGTCGATTAGCCTGAGTCCGTTATCGGAGGTGGTGTCATGCAGGCTGTATCTTCCGATTGTGCAACCAAAGACGTCTTCTCTTCCTAGTTTGGCATTAAAATCACCCAAGACAATTTTAATGTCTGTGGGGGCATGCGCCCATATCAGGCTGATGTAGGCGAACTTAGCCTTGATGCGAATTGTCGTGAGGCGTTCGTTTACATAATTGAAACTCAAAACTTCTTGCCTAAGTCTGCTTCTAACAGCAAATCCACATCCAAATAGACACTGCCCTTGTGGTCGGTAACAGTCACCGTAGTAGATATCGCAGGCTTTCAGTTTTCTTTTGCCCGGCCCATCCCATCGAGTAAATTTTATACAGAGACATAAAAAAACGCTACCGATTAAATTATCTCGAAAACAGTTTGAAAAAAGATACTTAACATTTTTGGTAGGAAATTTTCTAAGCTACAACCTAGTTTTTGATATTTTTTCTTTAAGAGTTACGGTAAGGGAGTTATTCCTTAAAAACCATGTGGTGGGGTCTTTGATCCCCCGTAAAATTGTTAGCGGTACTCATATCGATTGGGACTTTTAACAGTTTTATTAGAATGTCATAGGCATAGCATGTACCAAAATCCAGCTTTCCGCCACTTATTCCGTAATTTGGCTGATTTTAAGGCTTACATTACTTGAATATTTGCTTTCTTTACATTCTTCTTTAAGAATGTGACTTAAAGAAATGCAGTGACAATTTTTTTTACAATCTTTTTTTCTTTTGTCAATCAACTGATTGCAATTCTGTTTGCATTCTTTTAAAGTCCTCTGAATTCTTTTTCTTTCTTTGAATTTTTTTAATTCTTTTGAATTCATTTCATTCTTTTGCGTTTTGCACTCCATAATATTTATATTCCTGCGGTCTTGTTAAATGTTAAATGCTGCGTTTTAATATCTGCGGGTCTAGATCGAGGTTATCTTTTAACACGTAGTGCAAATACAACTGGGGATCCAGGTTTGAAGTCTCTTTCTAAATCCAAGAATTCTGCAATGGTAAATTCTTTGAAATGAATTGAATTTTCAATAATTGTGCCGACCACTTCATGAAGCAATTTTCACGCTTCCTATGTTCTATATACATATATAGCCCTTTGTTTGTTCGATAAATATCACTTCATTTTTATTTTTCAGTTGAAACTGACAATAAAGACTGATTATTTTAGATATAAAGCTTCGATTTAATCATCCAACGTCAATAAGAAGTAAATAGTTGACTTTCCAAACACTTATTCTCTAATGCATTTCTAATAGTTGGTTGCCTATCCTAAAAGATCTCAAATCACCCTAGTTTCTAAATCCAAAGTAAAATTTCAACCTAAGATGGAGATAATTGAAGTCTTCAGACTTCTGAGTTGTGTAAAGACATTGATTGAGATCCTCGTCATCATCAAGCTCGTTGTATTAGAGTTTAGTTCTTGTCTCCATCACCCTCGTTTCGTATATATATACATAGGTATACAGCTCAACAAGATGAACTTTAATTCCTTTTAATTGGGAAATAAATTACAAGCTAACATCATTTGCTCGCTCACACTCACACTTTTCAAGTTAACATGCAAAATTGCACATTATAATCAAAGTGAAGAAGACACAAGACTCTCTAGCAACCCATCATAGTCTAGAATAGGTACAATAAGATAGACGCACGCGGAATATATGTCACGCGTTGCCGTGTAACTAAATAACGCCCTAATGGCCTGTAAATTTAAATAAGGGATTTAGAAAGTTTTCTATATACATAAGGAACATATAAGGAGGTGGAGACGGAAAGAAAGACGTTCATCTTGTATAACGACACAGTTTGTGCCTCCTGCATCACAAGGCCCATTCAGTGTGGTCCCTCCCCAGGTAGGTACCAAGGATCTCTTGAAAACTTTCACACAAAGTATGATGGAATGCGTTCACTTATCAAGGGAAAAGTTAACAGTGCAGCAGGCAGAAGGTACAATCCTTCTACTGTATCTAGACAACGTATACCGTAACCTACTTGGGTTTGGTTTGGTTTTTCTTAAAGGAATGTGATTTTGAATAAGTGAGCCTTGTGGAGAGCACCTTTATACCCTACTAAAGGTTCAAGTCTTGCCGCAAGTTTATGAAATTGTTTGAAAATTAATTTGTTCTGCATGTTATCGCAAATAGACTGAAACATAAACAAGCCTTTACAGTGTATAGAACACTCATGCATTTCCTCACAATCCCTCCCCAATTTATTTCTTAGGAGACTAATAATAATTTTCTGGATGCTGGTGGAGGTTTTTTGTATATAGATAGTAGTTATTTGTTGTTATTATAGGAGTATAGTTTTAATAAGTAACTAAGTATATTGACTGTTTGGGTTTTGGAAATTTTTCGAGGTTCTGTTGAGTTTGCAAACTTCTTCAAAAACTAAATCTTTATTGGCGATGGTGAACATGGAAGAAGCTTCAAATTAAAAGAACTTTAAATATAACCTAATTGTTTAATGGATACAAATTTTATGGCATTGACTGTTGACTAAAACGATGTATGTATTTATTTCAAGTAATAAAATGTCATACTTGGTTTAAGGCGCTAAGCTCTTTTACTAGCTGTTTATACAGTTTAAAGAACGATTTGAATGTTATTCTTATAACGGGTGTTTTTTTGAGGCATAGAACTTTAAGTTGGCAACATTATTTTAACTGGCGGCCATTTTGTCAGCTGTCAAGTGATTTATTTAAAGTTTGGTTTGGCATTTCAACATGAATAGACTGATGCCTGAAATACGCTTCCAAATTGTGCAACATTTTGAAAATCATGGTTCTGTTTGAAATTTTCATAATCGAATTTTGTTTAGCGATGAAGCTGACTTTTGGTTGAATGGATACGTCAATAAACAAAACTGCCGTATTTGGAGTGATGATAGTCCTCAAATGTATGTTGAGACAGCGTTACATCCGCAAAAACTGGCTGTTTGCTGTGCTTTGGAATAATTGGTCCGTACTTCTTTAAAAACGGTGCTAACCAGAACGTTACAGTCAATGGTGACCGCTATAGAGCCGTGGCGGGCATATGCCAGAAATCATATTTAAATTATAATGCCAGAAGATTATCTTTCGAATAAAGTAAATTTCATGTCAATTTAAAAAAAAAAATCATCTTTGTTTTATTCAATTTCAAAGTTATATACATCTAAAAAAACACCCTTTACATCTTTATATTTCTTATATAAGTAAATTTAATATCTTAAATGTTTTTAAGTTCCAAGCAACTAGAACATAAGCGCAAGTGCGTGCGATCCAGTCGTGCTTTTAATTTTTCTTGCTCATACGAACAACAGTTTGAAAATTGTGCGTTGCTGGAAGCGCATTTTTCTAAAAATCGTTTTCAAAATTTTTTACTTGATCATACGAACAATCCCCAAAAAATGTCATCCAAATCGGCAGAGCTAAATCTGAGAAGCCAATAAATAATAGAAGTTGGCATTGTAGTCGGTGGATTTTGCTGAAAACATTTTCAGATTAGTTTTCTTTCTCTTAGAAATCAATATATCCACAGCTGGGAAATATAGAAATTAAAAAATGGGTGTGGCAGGAGGCGGATTTTACAAAAAAACTATTTTTATATTTTTTTTCTCGGTCTTAGAACAGAAAACCAGAACATTCGCATTGTTACGAAAAAGAAATACTCAACTGAACTTAAAAAAATGGAATGGTTTTACATAAGTGGTAAAAAGAAAAAAACAATAATAATAAAAAAATATAAAATAAAAGTAATTAATAGAAGTGAAAAACCAAAGTAACCAACAAAAGTAACCAAAAGAAGTAACTAATAAAGTAACCAATAGAAGAAACCAATAAAGTAACCAACAGGAATATAAATGTAACCAGTAAAACTAACCAATAAAAGTAACCAATAACGAAAGTAACCAATAAAAGAAGACAATAGAAGTAACCAATAAGAGTAACTAATAAAAGCAACCAAATAGAAGTAACCAAGAAAAGTAACCAATATAGTTAACTAATACCAATACAAATATTTAAATTAAAACAACTTAACAACTCTTTTGATAAATTGAGGAAAAAAAACGTTATTTCAATTCTTGATTGAATATGATTGTATGGAGAAAAAAAAGTTTAAAATCGTTGGAGCGGTTTCTTAAAAAAATAATTTTTATATATAGAATTCTTAAAACATTTTTAAGGAAAAATTTTGGCATGCAAATCTTAAGTTTTTATTTATGTGCATATAAAATTTTATTTGAAACTTATTTTAAAAATTCAAAAATTTCTTTTTTGAAAATTTTGATATGCAAAATTATTTAAATCAATTTTTTATTTATTTATTTTTTTTTATTTATTTTATTTCGTGATTGCTAAATAACTGTAAGATACAATATCTTATAAGATAGTTATAAGCTAATTTTACAGAGTTGAGCAAGCAATTAGTTAAATTAATATTAAAATTGAATCAAATATAATTAAACGATAATGAGAGAGAGAAAAGAATATATATTTATGTATAATACAATTTTTAAATTTCATTTAAGTATTTACTGAAAAATGATTTTTTTAAACCTTTTTAATTCTTGTTGTGTTTTGAATTTCTTTAATATTGCGTGGTAAGGAATTCCAAAGACGAACTGAATTTACAAAAAACTGGCGCTCGGATGTTAAAAACGAATAGCGAGGATGAATCAGTTGACGAGATCTATGCGAGGTAGCAAAACTAATTTTGTCAAAACAGTATTGTGGTTGGCGTGTAAGCAGTATGTCAGAGAGCAAGATCAAACTGCGAAGTTCAAGATAATTTTCAAACGGCATATCCAGCAGCAGCGTAGCAAAATCAGATATTCTATCGTATCTTCGTAGGCCAAAGACGTAACGAACGTGTTTTTACCGGCGTAAAAGACTGGGTAACCCATAATGCACGTAGAACACCATATACTTTGCCGACAAGTCCATTTATATGATTGTCCCAAGTCAAAAAGCGGTTAAAAGTCACTCCGAGATTTTTGGCAGTTTCAACATATTCGATTGGAGCATTGCTCAACATAATCGGCGGAAAATAATCAAGATCTAGACTCTTTCTAGATATAACTACACATTTTGATTTTTTTGGGTTCAAAATAAGACCCTTTAATTGGGACCAATTTAAATTTTTTTCAAGGTCTTCATTGACACTGAAAGCTCCATGCTCAATGAGTCCAAGTGGGCAGCTTAGGTACAGCTGAACGTCATCAGCACTCATTTGACAAGAACAATTATCAACCAAGGATGGAAGTTCATTGACGTAAATAGAGAACAATAGAGGACCCAATATGGACCCCTGAGGAACACCAGAAGCAATCGGCAAAAAATTAGACAAGGTGTCACCAACTTGAACTGCTTGTGTTCTATTAGTCAAATAAGAATATATAAGCTTCGTAGCACATGGTGAAAAATCAAACTTCTGGATAAGCTTTTTACATAAATTGAGATGGTTAACTGTGTCGAAAGCCTTTGAGAAATCAAGCAGAACCAAAAATGTTACCTCATCCTTATCCAACGCTTGCCTTATGTCTTCAGTGACGTTCAAAAGTGCTGTGATGCAGCTGTGCTTTTTACGAAAACCAGACTGTTTAGGTGAAAGCATTGAACTAGCCGTAAGATAAATATTGATTTGTTTCTGCAAAATTTTCTCAAAGACTTTCGACAAGTAAGAAAGGACTGAGATAGGCCTGAATTCAACGCCTTTTGCGTTTTTTGGGAGTGGTATGATTTTGGCTACCTTCCACAGGTCAGGATATACCCCCGACATTAAAATCGTATTGAACGCGAACGTAAGATATGGCAACACGATAGGCAAAATCATATACAAAAATTTAGGGTGAATAGAATCCAGTCCAACAGCGTTTGACTTAACAGACAGCAGACCTTCAACAACATCAGCAGTATCTACAGAGCAAAAACCAAAACCAAGATTATCTGACTGATCCGTAAATGGTAAAATGTCTGATGTAGATACTCGACGAAGACACCAGTGTCAATGGCAATGAGGCAAAGGTTTGGTTGAGTGTATTAACATTTACAACCTCAGCTGCCACGTTTCTTGGCTTTCCAATACCAATATTGCGGAAGTTCTTCCACAATTGTCGCCCGTTCAATGAAGTACTAAGCTGATGAGAGAAAGTTTGTGATTTGACTAATCGTATTTCAGCAACAACTTTGTTACGAAGCAAACAATACGTACGTCGCAACTCAATCAACCGATAATGCTTCCAATTGTTGTACGCATCATCCCGTTGTTGCATTAAGACTCGTATGTTACTCGTAAACCATGGCTTATTATTTCGTTTTAAAATTTTAGTTTTTAATGGTACGTGAGTGTCATACAGTAGTTGAATATTTTGAGTTAAGAACTCCATCTGTTCATTTGAAGATGGCATATAAAAAATACGATCCCAACTAACGGCCCTAGTGTGCCGTTGAAATTTGAAATTTGTTTATAAAAACATCAATCAAAATTCGTTCAGGTGCGAATGAGAAATTCAAAATAAAAAAAAAAACAATCTATGAGAGGTACTACTAACAGAAAATTAAGAAGATGGTTCCTTGGGAGTTATCTACCATTAATAACCATTTTTTGAAAACTGGTTTCGCACTCAAAGGTAGCCTTTGCTGAAAGTAATTTATAAATTTTTTTTAATAAAAGTTGTGGAACCGTTTTTGAGAAAAAAAATCGATTATGTAAAATTGGTTAAAAAAACGTGTACAGTTTGTTTATAGAAACGACGAATGTGAAACTCCTTTTGTCACGCTCAAAGAAGTAAAAAACATGGTGTCAACCTAAATTGTCTAGCAAAAAATCACCAGGGTACGATCTCATAACTGCTCAGGTTTTGAAAGAAATGCCTTCAATAGCCTTGAAAAAAACTCCAATTTATAATAAATGCACGCCAATATGATATGAGCCACATAATTGGAAAATTTCAAAAGTCATTGTAATGCCTAAACAAGGTAAGCCACCAACAAGTTATGTTTTACAGGCCTATATCGCTTGCTTTCACCAATCATGGCAAAAGTTTTCGAAAAACTGCTCCTGAAAAGGCTTAGAAAAATAATAGAAAAAAGAAGAATAATTCCGAGGATTTAGAAATAAACATTTGACGATAGATCAAGTGCGTATGGGACTACGGATGTTATGGAAAAGGCACTTGAAGAAAAACAAGTATGCTCGGTTATATTCTTAGATGTTGCTCAAGCCTTTGACAAGGTTTGGCACTTGGGACTTTAGTACAAACTTTATAGGGTCATACCCAGGCAGTACTATATGAAATACTGAAATCATACGTTACGAACTGACTCTTTAGAAACACAAGGAAGTGTCCTAGGACTAACCCTGTATCTGTTATATACAATGGATATTCCAGCGGACATCAACGCTATCATGACAGCCTTTGCTGATGATACTGCAATATTGGTGCCAGATAAATCCGTGACGAAGGCTACACGAAAACGATGCAAAATGCGGTCAATAAAGTGAGTGATTGGACGCACAAATGGCGTATCAAATTAAACGATGTAAAATCGACGCATATAAACTTCACAGTTAAAACATTAACAATGTTCCAATTGTTATAAACTGTACAGCAGCTTACTCCAATACTACCAAATACCTTGGAATGACTTTGGATGCAAAGCCTAAATGGAAAGAGGAAAGAGCACATCACAAAGAAAAGACAAGAGTGAAGCTTGAAGTACAGAAAAATATTGGTTATTAGGAATGAACTCTGACCTATCTATTCAGAACAAACTAATGTTATATAAGCAAGTATTGAAACCCGTTTGGACATATGGTATCCAACTATGGGGCTGTACAAAGAAAACAAATGCTGAACCCATCCTAAAATTCCAGTGTCCTTCGTGGAATAATAAATACCCCTTGGTATACGTGACCTTCAAATTGAAATGTTTAAAGAAGTGGTATAAAAACACGCTGTATCACACAATCAGCGACTGCAAAGTCATACCAATTCCGAAATGTAGACCGTCTTAAATGTACGAGATAATGTTCGGAGATTAAGAAGAACCAACTCCCATAAACTGATGGCCTAAAAGCTATGGGAAAGTGTTATAACTTTAAACTTCCGCGAATGTGATTTATGAATTAAAAAAGAAAATCTTTTGAAGATTTCCATCGTATAAAAAAAAAATTGGACTGTCCCCAGTCCAGTGACTTGTTACGAAAAATGGTCGATACGCCATTTTTTTTTATTTAACATAATAAAAAAGTTGGAAGTGCCGAAAAAAAAATATTTGGACTGTCACCAGCGCCGTAAAAATGCATCGATTTTGATTTGTTACGACAATATCTCGATTTTTTTTATTTACCGTAATAAAAAATTGAGATGAACAAAGTTAGAAGTGCTAAAAGTGGACTGTATCCAGCGCCGTAAAAATGCATCGATTTTTTATTTTTCACCATAACTCTTTTACTACGGTAAATACAAATAAATAAAAAATTGATGCATTTTTACGGCGCTGAAGACAGTTCAAAATATGATATTCAAATTCTCTGCAAAGTTCAGGGTCATCATGTATTGGCCGTGTAAATGGTTGGTGCAACGGATAAATGACATTTTAAAACTAAACGAAGCAATAAAAATTTTTAAGGGACTGGTGCAACTGGCCTTAAAAAAACTAAACAAAAAAAAAGTTTTTTTAGAAAAAAGTAATTTTTGTTATTTTTATGTTTTTCAAAAGTACAAGAAATTTGAGCATCCGATTTTCTGTTTCTGACTTAAAATTAATAAAAGCATTGAATTTTGAAAAAAAAAACACGTAACATTTTTTTTTTTTGGTTTTCAAAATTTAATTTTCAAAAACTATTCACTAAAACTACTTTGTTTAGAAATAAATTAAAAGAAGAGATGTTTGGATTTAGAAAAAGGTATAGGCATGGCATCGTAAGTCTTACCGTGGTTTCTAGTATTTTTTTTCTGTTTGTGCTATTTTTTTGTTTTAATTTTCCCTCCTGGCTAAAATGGGTGGAGTAGACCCCCCTTTTATACGATTTATTTCCAAACCCAAACTACTCGCTTAAGCTTTCTTCACTCCTTATGTGATTCGCCCTGTATATTTACAATTGGTTCTTAATTCGACTGTACGTATTATATTGTGCCTACATTCATTGACCTTTCTAATTGCTTAGACAAATTTTATACATTTGGAGAGGGTCTTAACTTATTTATGATAATTCTAATAGCTATTAAAAAATCTTTCATATTTTATCTTCAACTCTTAACATCATCATAAAAATATTTAAGTTGAAAAGAATTTAATTACAAATAATTACTTTAACTAATTTTATAAATGGCCTTATCGCTTGTTTAACAAGAGTAGGACACTAAAAAAATAAAGATTTCCGCATATAACCCTTAAACTAATAGGTACACCAAACTAATAAAAGATTAAAAGTTTTCTTTTAAGAAACATTTAAATACCTAAACGATGATGAAACATTCTAATTATGCAATAAACCTTGCTCGTCAACGTACCATAAAATTGTTTCCTCACAATGTAAAGTATCTCTCAAAGGGGTTTTACATTAATTGTCCTTTTGTTTCTCCTCATCAAAACTCAAAATTCATTTCACGCAGCATTGCCATCTGCCCTTATAATATTTTTTTCTTGTTTTTTTTTCTGTTGCGCTCCTTGAAATTATTAGAATACCTTCCGCTCCTCGTGCAAAAGATATAAAAAGAAAAGAAATTACAGCAATTAAGTCCAAACTCATCACCCAACTGCAATGATAACTTTAAAAGAAGCACTTTTATACGTTATTCATTATGCTAATTGGCGAGGCAATCAAAATTCACATTGAAAACTTATTCCTTCCTGGATGACGATGATGATGATGATGAGGATGACGATGGTGACGATGGTAGAATATGCATACAAAATGGCATGCTCCATTGGTTGCCCTTCGATAAAGGTACCTTCATTCCTATATAGGGTTAAAGACCAACCTCCGCAGAACCACCTCTCCTTCAGGGAGTATAGAAATTGTATAAGAACTTCGTTCAATACATTTTGCAATAACTAGATCGTGACCCATTAGCAGGATACTAAAAGTTCTGCCTGACTGGGACTCGGACTCGGGACTCGAACGACAACTCTACAATTATACAATCTACAATACCGTCCAGTTCATAGTCGGGAAGTATGCCTCAGAATACAAAGACTCTGATTATAATTTTCGTCATCCTCTTAGTGTCGTCATTTTCACTGCCATAGAATCCTCGCAAACTAGAGCTGAAAGGCTTAACCCAACCGATTGCATTTGTACATTTGCCCGTGTCGTCGACCATTCCTGTACGGATACACCGATATAGAACTAGAACGCTGGACAAACCCACTGTTCCCCACAGCATAGCCGGTGCATTGCTGAGGCTCTGCACTAGCTGTATAGTTTTGTGAGAAGCAATTAAATCGTATACTCCTTGCTCGTTATGTCTTTCCTCTGCTTTGGTGTGCTCACCTTGATGTTCATTTTTTTTTTATGCAAATCGGTACAAGGAAAAAAAAGAAAGGCACAGAAAATTTACACGGTGTAGGTGAAAAAAAAACTGAAAAGAAAAACCGTTTGAAGTGGCTCTTCAAGTTTTGTATTGAAAATGTCTTCAAAAGTGCTGGACTTTTTGGCAAATAAAAATACTTGAGTCGAGACTTTGAATGGCTTTTACCTATTTAAAAAAAAGGCCAAGTGGGTCAGTTAAAAAGAAATACCTTTACCAACCTATCCAATATCCTTGAGTGAGGTAGTTCTTGGCAATATCTTAATGACGACGACACCTTCAATTTTGTTAAAGTTTGTAAAAGGTATTAAATTAAGTCTTTTATTTATTGCATTTTAATTGACTTGGTCGAATTTCATAATAGGTAATTTTAATGTCAAAGTTAGGTCTTTTTCTCAAAAAGTTTCGTTAAATTGGACTTAGTTTATATATAAAATGTACTAGATTTTACAGTAGACATTATGTAAAGAGAAGCGGTTGAAAAGATAATAATAAGGTACCTCTTTGATCTGCTGATGTGGTCACTTTTTACAAATTTTTTTTTGGGTGAACGGATAACCAAAATATCAGTAGAAGGATTTGAAGGTGCATGCATTTTGATATTGAATACAAAAGTCTGGCAGAATTTATTGATGCACGTGTTGGGGAAGAGTGGTTGAAAAAAATTAAATTTGGTGTTGCAACAGCTCGTGGAGAGCCAGGGCCTAGTGACTTACAACTCTCAACTTTTTCTGTGTGGGTATTCTTGGCGGGAATGGAGGGGATCTACAATTTATTGCCGAGTCCAAACGGCTAGATGAGAAGCACTTATTCATGACAACAGATACTCTTGAAGGGTTTGTCAGTTCCTCGCAAGAGGCAGTACCTCGGAAATAAGCATTCTTTGTTTTTAGGTGGTAGCAGCTGAGAATTGAACGCAGACCTTCGACATGACAAGGTACAACAAGGCAATGGCAGAATATGTTGAGCTCATTAAGTTCAGATATAAACAGCATTGTCAAATAGGGTGTTGACAATTTTATAGAATTTAATTCAAGTCAAAGTTCAAATTTGAGCTTTAACTTGAATTATATTCAGTCACTCCACTTAAACAGAAGGATTTCTTTTCAAATTTTCTTCATATTCTATAAGTATGGAATTTAATGCATCCAAAACCCAAAGCTGTTTTCATTCGTTAAAGAGGAATGTTCTCCCTTTGCGACTATACCTACATGAATGGAACTTTTATCGAGGAAACTGATAAACTTTCTCTTCTTGGTATCTGATTACTGGTTACTGATCAGCTCTTGTGGAACGAACACATTACTAGATATTGCTAAAAAAAATGCTGTGAAATGCCTAAGGTTTCTCACAAGATGTAAAACTTTTTTCCCATTCTGATCTGGCAACTATTTATAAAGCCTTAGCTAAAGCTAAAGTATAACTCTCATATTTGGTCTGGTCTGGTGCATCCAAAACATCACTGTACCTACTGAATAGAATCCAAAATATAACTCTAAAACTTAAAGCAGGGTTGCCACTTCAAAAAAAAAGAGGAATGCAGTAGATTCTTTAAATAAATCCACAGTAGATTCTTATTTAACAAAAAAAAAATAATAATCGGTTTCTTAAAACCTTATGAACTCTTGATGTTATATCTAAGTGCACTGAGGAAACTTAAGGACATAGCTCTTCTGCCTGCATAGCTGGGTAAAAGACCGAAAACAACTAATAAGTTCAAGTATATATTAGCTGAAGCTCAGTCCCAGAAAATGCATTCGAGATCAAAGCTTATGTACCACTTATAAAATAAGATATTTTATGTGTAGTAGATACAAACAACTATTTGACATCACTAGAGTTCCCGGAACAAAAATACACCTACAAGTTATATGAATTAATAAGGAAGTCTTTAGCATCTTAATTGCATCAATTCACTGCCAAAACACTTACAAAATCCACACTTTATACAGTGCACTTACGGTCTAACGAAACATATACTACTCCTTAAAATGTTAAATAGATAGTTTCAACCCGCATTGCACATATCATTCAGTTTCAGATTCACACGCTCATTAAAAAAAATTCAAAGCAGAAATGAATATTAATCCACATCGACACACATCAACTACTACAGACTTTCCGCTCCAAAAATCATCCATCGCCTTCAAGGAGATTTATGAGAACCTTTGGTATGGGGATAGCAGATAGGGGATGGCAACAGAATATTAATCTAGGCACCCGTTTCGGAAGGGTTTATTCCTGTAAGAAATTCCCGTCTGTGTATATTTGTTGTTGTCGTCTCCCACAGCACACATCCTGGTTGCACATTAAATATGACATTACGCGCATCTCGTTATAATAATAAATTGTCAATTCATAGTAAAGCAACCAGAAATGCACACAGATGTAACTCCTCATCCAGCCCAGGAACATTCGTAGTCACAGGTGCCTTTCTGGAGTCGTGGCTCGTTGTATGTACAAATCTTTCAACTCCAATATTGCTGTGCTGCATCATCAGAATGTAACACATCCTTGTATACAACTTAAGCTCCTTGACATTTCTCCGCAAATGATAATAAATATTCAACGTTTCTTCATTGTTGGGGTTTAAATTAAATACAATTAAGAGTGAATTTAACCGTATCCAATGTTGTTTCCACCAAAACACGCCAAATAGGGAAAGATTTACATGATGTATAAGTAGGCAAAGGAAAGTTATACATCTTTATTCTACTTCACGGATGAACTTTTTGATTACATTGCGGTATGTAGCATTATTGTTTGTATTTAAAGTTAATTGTATTACTTTTACTTGATTATGATAAAACAGAGGTAGCGTTATGATGGGGAACCGGTAATTGTATACAATTGTATATTCAGAGACATTTAATTAGGTGTCTTATGCAATGCTGCTCAATCTGTTGGGGTAAGAGTGATAATATTAGCCGTACTCTTCATAGGTTCAGCTGTTGGAGAAATCCAAATAAAAGATGAATCCAAGGCATTATAATGCCACGGTTAAGCAAGGAGGTGATTTTGAAATGGTTTGGGAGGCATGCCAAGCCCCTGGGGTTGGTATGTTACCTTTTTTTTTAAGGAACTATGAGCTGATTTCAAATATTTTAATATTTTGAAAATCGATTTTAAAAATAGTTCTGAAATGCTTGGAACTGGAACACTTTTTATTTCTATAAAAACAATTATCCGAAGCAAGGGTGATCAAGATCCCACCAAAATCACCTGATCTAAATATATTGATAATATTTGGCAAAAATTGGATATTGAAATTCAGAAACCTGAGATATTTTCAATGAAACTTACTTAAAAAGAGTTTTACTGGGGGACGAGAACAAAATAAGCCCCAATTATAGAAGACAAAAAAGATTATCTAGTCTCTACAAAATACAAAAACAAGAATACAATCCGTGTTTACTTACCTTTTTAGATATAAAATGTAACTGGGCCATTTTCACTGTGAGCCACTGAAGGTAGAGGTACATAGGTAGGTACTATAGGGCAAGCTTTGGATTCGTGCAAAAAAAAAATAGAGATAACAATCAATCATGACATTGCGATGATAGAGAACACGAAAAAAGTGGGTACGTGAAGCAAGACTATCATCTAAACGATATCGTTTGCCAATTTTTCAGAAATTGACCCCTCCCCCCCCTTCCACGAAGAATTTCCCCACTAGATATTTTTTTTCTTAGATAAATCCCAGAAACCATCCCCAAAACATCGAGCACGACTTAGGGGAAACCCTGTATACAAAAAAAAAAAAAAAAAAAAAAAAGTACGTATACGCCACAGTGTACGAGTTTTTAAAACGGTCCCCTTATTGAAAATTCATGGTTCTTTTAGATAGAAATATTTTTAAATAACGACATTTATTTTAAAATTAATGATACACGTTCTTGCAAAATGAGAAATACGGACAAAAATACAGTTCTTCAAGGACTGGGGATAGCCATATAAATAAAATGTATGTAAGAACCAGGGATAGGATTATGCTAACTTTGCCCTTTTTTGTGCGTCATCATATGAAAATATTGACAACATACAAACAGGTTTCATGTCCTCCTGATTCCAAAAATATACAGTTTATTTTGCCTTTTGTTCTGTTTAAAACCTGATAGTTTGAAATCCTCCTTCTAATAGGTACTAATGAACATAACTGCAAGGTCAATGATCTCACATTAGCCCTTAACGAATCTATGGCTACTTCCTGTCCTGTTACTCAAGTAAGGGAAAAAAAAACACGTTGGTGGGATTCAGGACTTGAACCGCTCAGGAAAAATTGTCGAAAGTGTTTCAATCGAGCTAAACGCACTCGTGAAGTGTCAGATTGGGAATCGTATAAGGTAACCCTCAAATCATATAAGAAAGCGTTGAGAAAGTCAAAAGGATCCTCCTGGAGAATTTAAGTGGAAAATAGGGGAAACTTGAGAGGCATCATTGTATAAAAAAACTAGTTTTTATATACAATGGAGGCATTTAGGCAATTCTCATTTCCCTGGTAGCTCCCAAAATATTAATAGCTGATATGAAGTCAAGCTATTCACAAAGGTCCGATTAACAGGGACAAGCTGCTTTGAGCACTCAACAGCTTCCAACCTTACAAATCTGCGGGACCGGGCGTTATAGTACCAGCCGAACTCCAAATGAATAGTGTGACCTATAGTTTATACCCAAAGCTGGGCAAATGCTGCCAAGTAAAACCGAAAAACCTCAGACTTATTAGTCTATCATTCCTTCTTAAAATCTTTAAACGTTTGATTGATATCCACTTACGAACAAGCATTGATTGGCAACTATTATCTACTGCTCAACATGCTTACTCCAAAGGGAAAACTGCTGCAAAGTGGAAACTGCTCTACATACTTTAGTACGAACCATAGGATATTCCCTCCATCATAAAGATTACACCATGCTTGCTTTCTTAGATATAGAAGGTGCTTAATAATGCCGACACATCTGGCAATCACATCTGCGCACTGACATCCCTGAAGGTAGATGGTTCACTTGGTGAATTAATTTACCAAATGCTGACTAGCAGGGTCATCAACTCAAAACTGGGCGGCTTTTCTGCTAGAAGGTCTGTCAGTAGAGGCACGCCACAAGGCGGTGTCATATCTCCTCTACTCTGGAACTTTGTGGTAAGTGAGCTGCTAACATGCCTGTAAGGGTTACAGAGTGATTGCCCATGCAGACGATGTTGCTATTGCCGTATCAGGAAAGCATCCTACTACCTTAAAAGAACTCTTACAAACCGTTTTAAACAAGCTTACTAATTGAGCAGACCGGTGTGGTCTGGGTGTCAACCCTCATAGAACAGAACTTTCTCTATGTAGATGTAGATGCTCCTTCTATTAAAGGTATTCCATTCAAATTCACTGAACAAAGAAAATATTTGGATCTTATTTTATATAACAAGCTGGAAGCCTAATATACAAGAAAGAGTTAAAAAGGCCCCAGTGGCACTCTTCTCATGCAAAAAAGCCGTTGTGATTAAATGGGGCCTTCTACATCGTATTACTCACGACTGGCTATTTACTTCGGTGATTAGACACTAAGCAAAGTACAATGCTTGGCTTGTTTATGTCAAAGTGGTGTGCTTCGTACGAGACCCTCTGCCACTCTAGACGTTCCGCTATATCTGACGCCCCTCGATATTTTTAGCAAGCAGGTGGCTGCAAATACAGCAATTCACCTACAAGCTTTCTCACAATGGACCAGCAATAATATTGGCCATTCCATTATCCTGAATTCATTTGGATCACTACCTAGTCACATTGACTACACCATCCCAAAACCACAATTCGGTTCAAACTTTCAAGTCACCATTCCTTCCAAAATTCCAAAACCACAATTCGGTTCAAACTTTCAAGTCACCATTCCTTCTAGAACCCTCTGGGAGGATATGGCTTTCTTGGATGATGAATCGGTCCATATCTACACGGACGGATCGAAAACTGATGAAGGGGTGGGTGGCGGTATGTATTCCAGGCAGAACCTATGGCGATTAAAGAAGCCTTATCTTGGCTGAAAGAAAACTACAGATTTCAAACTCAATTCAATTCAATTTGTTTTATTGAACATAATATATACAATTTGACTTACAACTAATAAGATACATTGAAAAAAATTACATTTGTTGGCACATAGGGGGCCTAACTTTATACTATGTCTTATGTTTAAAATTTAATAATTATATAAAATACATGTCAAAATGTATTTAAGCGTCGCACAGTGGGGTGAAAAGCTAATCCAGCGGGTCAAAAATCCAAATCTTTGTAAACCAGTGGTGTGTGTGTCCTATTGTTATTTCAACACCTAAATAGCCTAGCAAATACCAAATAAAGAGAATAGTCATTTCATGGTTATGTGGACAATTAGCTATTTTTAAAGACAACAAAGACACAGAAATAATGATAAAATGAAGTCTCTTTGCCCGTTTTTGGACTAAATTATGGTCAGAACATAGGTTAAACTATATCAGCTAATATAATGTTCACCACTGAGATGTTTTCCACTCATAATTTTTTACTTTTTAGCCGAACAATTTGGGCCACTGTCGTCACATAACCTGTAAGATGTTATGTTTTACTTTTCCCAAACGGGCAAAAACGGGCAGATGAAAAATAAAAATATGTTATCTATATTAATCCTGGAACACAATTTTAGTTCAATCTTTTTGTACAGATTTGTACAGAAAAAGTTGCAGCCTACCGAATAAATGTTTTTTCAATTTTTTCTTACTAATATAGAAAATAGCACGGTTTGTTTAGCTAAAACACCGTAAATCATAAATAAATAAAATTTCTAACCTTCTTAAACATAGTCCATTTGTGAATAATAGCAAAAAAGTTCATAACTTTTAAAACAAATAAGAGGTAAACAAAATCCTACCATCATAAATATTGAACGAACAATGGCTGAATGATCTATCAGATATTAACGGTATTATTGCTTAAAAACTAAAGTCTTGTGTCAGTTAATTTGACTCTATTCATTGTCTCTGACATGTTTATAATCAACCTATGTACCACCTGCCCTGATATAAAATGCATAGTTTTTGGACTTTTGACCCTCTAGATTCGCTTTTGAGACCACTGTGCGTCGGTTGACTTTCTCATTCTCGGGGTGTTCCATCCCGGTTGTCTAGTGGTGATTTTGGAGTGGGTTGTTAGAAGGTTTGGCATTTAGCCGCGGTAGTAGGCTGACCCTGTGTCAGCGTAGAAGGAAACTGCTTCCTCGTTGTCTATGGGGATAATGTTGTCGTCCAGGGTTTCCATCACACTGAGGTACCTCGGATCGGGTTGTCGTTGCACGGTGGACATACTTCTCATCAACTGATTTGGATGACTGTGGATGTTTTCTATTAGCTTCTTTGTAGAGAGCACTAGGTACCTGTCCAGAGGGATTATGTTCGCTTCTGTGTAGAGGTGCTCATTCCTGTAGTGTTTCCGTCGCTGGCGGTCAAAGTGTAGTCCGGTGCAAATTCTAAGTATTTTTCTTTCAAACACTTGAAGTTCCTTCATGGCTGTCTTGGAAATTGAGAACCAGACTGGGAAGCAATAGGCTATGACTGGCCGCAGGAGTTGCTTGTACATCAGTATTTTCGTGTGTTGACTTAGTCCGGTTCTTTTTCTCATCAGGGGATGTAAACGGTGGAAGACCCAGCTGGCTCTTTTGAGCACACTTCTTGAGTGCGGGTTGAACCTAAGCAACTCATTGAAGTGGATTCCCAGATACTTTACGTTCCGTTTGGCAGCTATGGTGGATCCATCTGGGAGTTTCAGAACAATGTTTCTGCACTTCGCTGCAGTGCAACTGCCTCTGCCTGTTGAGGGTCTCCTGAAGCAGACAAGTTCCGATTTAGAAGAGTTGATCCGGATGCCCCATTTCCTGTAGAAATCAAAGAGTCTGTTGATGTGAGCCTCCACTTTCCGCACGGCGAGTAACGGTGACGTTGAACTGGCGTAGGTGAGCGAGTCATCAGCATACAGGAGGTTCTCACATCCAGTTGCGACAGGTTGGTCAGATGTCATCAAGTTGTAAAGGAAGGGGCCAAGTTTCGATCCTTGAGCGACTCCGGCTCTGATGGTCTTTATGCTTGATTTACAGTTGTCCAGTTGAACGAAAAATTTTCTGAAAGAAAGAAAAGAAAAAAGAATTTTGATTAGTGGCAGAGGTAAATTTAATAGATGTAGTTTGTGAATAAGGGCTTCTATCCATACGCTGTCGAATGCTTTCTCGACATCCAGGAAGCATCCAACTGTGACACGGTGACTGTTGAGCGCTGATGTGATATCATGTTGGAACTTTAGCAGCGGATGTAGCGTCGATTGTTTTTCACGAAAGCCAAACTGCATGTCAGGGATGATCGCATTTTCACTGCAGAACCTCTTGAGCCTCCGGAGGATTACTTCCTCCAGTATTTTGCTGATGTTGTTGAGAAGCGATATAGGCCTGTAGTTGGACACCAAGTTGAAACTTCCTTTCTTCGAACTTCCTTTCTTCGGGATCGCCACTATCTTCGCTGTTTTCCACTTCTGAGGGAAGTAGCAGTTATTGATGCAGTTATTAAGGATGATTGTGAGAAGGATCATCACTATATGTGAAAGCCTTTTTAGGACATAGTTGGAGACTCCATCTGGTCCAGCTGACTTTTTTGGCCTCGATTCGTGAATGATCTCTGCTATCTCCTCCAGATTACATAGATGTGGGCTGTCAATTGGGTCACTTGCTGGATTGGTGTCATTGAATGTGACTTCTTCTGGATTAGGCTGCATGGTCTGCTGAATGGATTCCTCAACTTCGTCCAAAAATGTCGGGTCAGCAGGTGTGTTCGGTGTGAAGTTTCCTTCGAAGTAATTGGCAAACGCTTCCACTTTTTCTTGTGTTGATGTTGCTTCAATGTTGTTGCTGATAATAGTTTCCGGGATTGGTGGCTGCTGATATCCGCATCTTATTCTCGGATAGTCAAGCAGCTATATCAAATTCCTGGAATCGGCCTCTACTTAATCTATAACAGCCCTAAATTGCCATTCATCTCTGCTGGAGATGGCGCAGCAGTTTAACATTCACCTGTGTTGGGTGCCGGGTAGAGAATGCAATCCCGGCTTGTTTCTTAAATCCCGGGATTTCGGGATTCAAAAATTTTCAATCCCTGGATCCCGGGATAATCCCGGGATTTCAAAAATATTTTTTAAAAATTTATTCAGAATATTGTTTCGTTTGAAGTTGTTCGTTTTCCAAATTTAGAAAATAAAAACATTTTAACCATAAAACTTATTTTTCTTCCCAGATGGAGGCCGAAATAAAAGTATTAAGTCTCTGCATACTCAGAAAAGCGTTTTGAATTTGGAAAACGAACAACTTCAAACAAAACTATATTCTGAATAACTTTTTAAAAAAATATTTTTGAAATCCCGGGATTATTCTGGGATCCCGGGATTGAAATTTTTGAATCCCGAAATCCCGGGATTGAAAAAACACGCGGGATTGCATTCTCTATGTATATTGTAATAGGTAATATTAAAAAACGCATTAACTATTTATAGACCCTGAAGATGAGGCAATAGACCTCGAAATATATAGGCAAAAATAAAAATATAAAAGAATGTGTTTTATTGAACTTCAAAGAAGCAAAACAAAAGGTAACATTAAATAAATAAATAAGTTCAACGTAAAAAGAATTAAATAAACAATATTTTATTCAGTTGTTTTCAAAATAAAATTAATATTCTTCATACTTTTTGAATTCAACTGAAACCGACATCGATAGAATCATTGACTTATTAGGTACATATATAGGAAAGTCAATGGATTGAATAGTCGTACGGTTACGTAATGAAAAAAAAAATAAACAAAGGGGGACAACCAGTTTTACATAAAAATTGTTGGCAAATTGTTCCTGTACGAAAGTCTAAATGCAAGCAGGAAGAAAAATTGTATGCGAATATTTAAGCCACCAATCCCGGAAATCCCAGTATTGAAGCATTATAATCCTGGGATTTTCGGGATCCAAAAATGGCTCGGGATCCCGGGATCCCGGGATTCGGGATCCTGGGATTGCATTCTCTAGTGCCGGGGCATAGAGACATCCCGGGTAATTGCAAGGCCGTTGAACTCGCTAAAAGTGGAACATTTCTACCTCTTCTACCTTATAAGGTAGATATAGGTATACCCACCGCTACATGTAATCGTATGCTAAAGCAAGATGCATTAGATAGAACAAACCTTAAGTGGAACAATATCACCACTTGTTTGGCAACAAAACAAATCTGGCCAGTAATGGACTTAAAGCAATCTAAGTGCTTGATATTTCTAAGTAGATTGCACATTAGCTCTATGATTGATGTTATAACCGGACATTAGGCCTGTTTTTTAGTGCATTTTTATATTCGCTTAGAAAAAAGTAGCATGTTAATTACAACAACAAACTGGTATAATTCCGTATTGTTGTTGTATTTAACATGCTACTTTTTTCTTAGCGAAGATAAAAATGCACTAAAAAACAGGGTTATTGTCTTATAGGCAAGCACACGCAACGCGTCTTGGCATATTCTCTAACTATTTTTGCAGAAGTTGTATAAAATGAGGAAGAGATAGAATCGATTCCTCACCTTCTACGCACGTGTCCTGCTCTATCTCATAGATAAAGTTAATTTTAGTTATAGTATCTCAACTTAAATGGTAAATTAAATTTTATAAAATTTAAAAGATAAAATACTTCTATAAGCACATTACCTATCATTAAAGTAAAGTACATCTTCATTAATAAATATAATCTAAATCGAAATTGTCTCTGTAGTGTGGTTGCCAGAACATTTTGTTACTGTCATTGTACCTTCTCGTACAAATAATACTCAATAATTTGTATCCCATTCCATAAGATAACAACAAAACATTCCATGCCTTTCATCGACGAAGGCTTAATTCAATACGATACGTGAAACCAAACCACAATCATTTGTTCACTTCGAGTTAAATATATCTATATTTTATTGACAAATATACATATACATATTTATGTATTTTTTATGCGAATATGGGTGTTAAAGCCTTTAAGCGTTTTTTGTTATATGATTTGATTTGTGCGATATGAAAATGCATATAAAAGCATAATTTTTTAATACCACACTCACCAGATTAAATAATATTTAAAAAAAAAAACAAATTTTAAACAATTTTTTTAAAAATTCCAATACTTGCAATGCCACAATAACAAAATTATTGAAGCAAATTGGAAAATTTATTTAAATTCATTAAAATAATTAATTAATTAAACACGCAATGGGTAATTATTTCATAGGCATTGCATCAATAATTCACACGAATATTTTTGCAGTATGTAATCTTGTTCTCTATGGCAGATTGCAGCAGTAGTTGACTTTTATTTATATTGAAAAAAAATATTGATTTTGATTTTGAGTCCTACAATATAAAATATTTAAAATATTTAAAATTGTGCATCAATTAGTGTCCCTCATACTTATTTCAAGCAAATTAAATTAGGCGGAACGAGTGCTGAAACATTGTCGATTATGTATTATGGATTGGATATAGATTGGTATTGTTAGGATACAAAAAAATATAATCAATTAATCAGGCTCAAGTTTTGCAGGATTTTTACACCCTTAGCCATATCCTTTTTATTATTATATTTTAGTAATTACATACGTAAGTTGTAACAATAAATTAGCGACACTTGTTGCCATGTTTACAGTGAAGTTTTGTGATTTTTATTATTTTTTGTAACTAATATCCTTGAAAGACCCGAATGCATTTTGGGTATTGCACAGTACTAGAAATATAAAGGTGGGTCCACACTATGCCGATCAACATTGTTGGTTAACATTGTCGATCAACATGCTAGTGTGTACGTGAAAAACTTTCGTAGCAAACATTTGTGTGGTTTGGAATTTTCTGATCGATGCGTCAGGATGCAACCGAAGGGTTCAGGGTTCGAATCCCGGTGGTACCCAACTTTTTTTTTATTTTTTCTTGTCAACAATTAAGTTAAAACGATATTATGAACATTAAATACTTATTCACAACAAATATTGCATTTTTCATCCGGTGAAAATGTGATTAATAACGCACAAAACCAAAAATTATGTTCATGAAATTAAAACCCTACAAATGTTTTTAATAAAATGAAATTTGTTGAACAACTTTGTCGATTGCTATCCATTTGAATCGGGTTACGTTCGGGTCAACAAATGTTGAATGGCTTTGTAGATCAACACGTCTACACTTACTCAACACTGTTGATCAACGATGTTGATCTACACAATTCGACATAATGTGGAAGCGGCTTAAGAACTATTTTTCGTTGCTTAATTGAATTGAGATCATAAGAACAAAGGTGTATCTTTATATGTTCACATAGTTGGTATAAATACAAAAAGTCAGTCAGGGCCATGCCTAAGGGTGGGGAAATGGGGCAGCTGCCCCAGGCACCTTGCCGTGAAAGGCACCGCGCTTTTCCACAAACAGCTCACCAATTTCGTGAAAAATGCCACCATGTCGTGAAGAGCCCCAATCGGTGAACTTATGAATAAAAACTACATTTTTTAACTGACAAATTATTATTGCTTTTCTACTGAAATGGATTCGAAATAGAGTGAGAACGATATGACTCCATAAGGTCGATTTTTATAATCTCTATGAAAAAAATTCTACTGATTAAAAGACCGACTGATCCAAAAGTAGACAAAATTTCACCAAAATTTCGACTTTTGGTTAATTCGAGATTTCAACAGTCGACATTTTGAAAATAGACATTTTGGTAAGATAATAAATTAGGAAATGATTAACAAGTGCATTTAACTTGCTTTACATTTGCATCAATCAAATTAAGCGGTTGTTTGAAGAGTAATAAAGATATGTGTCTTAAACCCGTTTGCTGATACGAATCTTATGGATTTATGTTCTACTTAAAAGCTTATGTTCTACTTTTCCCTCTGCTTAAACTATCACATAAGCGCTTATGTTCTACTTAAATATTTAAGTTTCGTATCAGCAAATGGCTAATTTTAGTCTTAATTTTCCAAAGAATAAAAAATAATACTAGGCGTTTTTTATTGGTAACTTATGGATAGCGCAGCAATGCGAGTCCGAGTAAAACGTATATTCACTTTTATATCAACTCTTAAATGAAATCTCAAAGTTGGTATCTGTGGCATTAAAATTGTCAAAATCAGCTGTTATTGAAAAAAATAATATTTGGAAAGAAAAATGGATTTTAAATGGTTCCAAATGGCGTTTGTTCGAATTTGCATTGCTGCACCTATGATAAATGTCTTGCTTAGATAATTGTCTTTCAATTTTTTGCCCTTTTACACTAAGATGTATCCTAATTAGTTGATTATAGTCGAAAACAAACAAATGAAATCATTCCTATATCCAATTCACAATTAAGAAAGCTAAGGGATGTGTTGGAAAAGTATTGCTTTTTGTATGTCAAGTTGAATAAAGGGCTATGCACATGGGAACGATTGTCGAATAAACGAACAAAATGGGATTTAAAACATTTATTAACCTAAATTCTTCAAAATTGTAGAAATTTTAGTAACGTTAATGTTGAGGTATGTACTAAAATTTGCATTTTATTTGCCAAAATAAAAAGAAATTTGAGTTAACAAATTGTTCTTCGCAAATTACAATCTCAAAAAGCAAACAGATGATTATTCGTTTATGCTGGGTATTTTAAAAACTGTCCAAACTTACGTTACAAAACTGCCTTTTACCGGATTCCGATTAAGTCTTAAATATTAAAGGTCAGGTCAAATAGAGCACGGTCCAGTGGGATTGTCAAAACTTTACTGGGAAAGTTAGCATCAAATTTTGTATTTAAATTTTTATAAAGACCACCAGACCACGCTCTGTTTGACCAGGCCTTAAGAAAATAGACAAAATTATGACAAGTTGCCAATCGTTTAAATCTGACACTGACATTAGTGTTCCCATTGGGATTGACATTTCTGAGGGAAGTGACAAAGTTCCATTATGTCTTCCATTTTCTGCCCATTAATGCTATAGTCGTGTACATGGTTTAAATTTTGCCATATAAATGACAGGGTAAAATTGCGTTAAACATTGCCATTAAAGTCGTCGTAATGACACCGGTCCTCAAATAATTACAATACATATACAATGAAGAATAAACTTGCTAATCCTGGCCTGGCCAGTTTTACGACTTAACATCAGATTGCCATTAATTATTTTGTGTGTGAATGTTTAAGCATATGTCATCATGGCAATCCATTATGTTGCAGAAGTAAATTTAGCCACTATGTGTAAATGGGGTTTATAGCTTTGTTTTTAAGTTTTACTAAAATTGCTTCCTTTTTTCAAATGCCTATTAATCCCCTAACATCTTTTCTTAACTCTTCTTCAATCGAATTTCATTCTCTTGATAGAAAGAGAATTTCAGACTCTTAAGCTAGAACTATAATGCTCGGAGGGGCACTTAAGTGGTCGGAAGAAATAAAGCGAATACACGGAAAGCATATGACGCGACTATAATTGCGGAGTGGAGCGTTTCGTCAAGTTTCGTTCAACTTTGGTTACTTAATTAAAACTGACATTTGGTGAAATAGGAATGCCAAAAAGAGAAAGATGATAAATACATTATGGGTGTGTTCCCCTTTTTGTCGGTACGAAAAGCAACTTTTCGTTGGTTTTTGACATTCCTCGCGTTCCAATGTTTATTCGCTATGCTATCTAGCTATCCCAAAAATTTTGAGATAACTTGAGTTATTGTTGCGTCAGCTGTTATCAGCTGTTTTTTAACAAGGGATTAAAACAACACAAAGCTATCCGGATAACTGAAAATAGCCAGCGGAACGTGCCCATTAGCTTCAGTGCCCTTCCGACTATTATAGTTCTACCTTTACTTGGCAAGTAACGAACATAGTCCACGTACCCACAGTACACATATTAAAGGTAATATCTTCCGCGTTTTCATTTTCGTTCAAGTTCGCGCATGTGTCAAAAGAGAGACCCCTGTCAGTTCATTGTGTGTGTACTGTGACATTTTCAACACTTTCCAAATTTAACATTTAGATTTTCAGTTTTCTCAATTTTCCAAGCCTCTGATTGGCCAGAATTCAGAAATCTGAAGATTCAATACTGAAATTGAGGCATTGAATGTACCCATTGTCAATTTGACAAGGTCTCTGAGAATTGATTTGTTTTTTATGTTCAGTATCTGACAACCGATTTTTGAAAACATGCGCAATATATTACCTTTAATATGTGTACTGTGCACGTACCTACATTTGTGTAATTTACAGTACATTTAGTGAGAGTGTTTACCCGAAAGTACCCTCTAATGATTTCTATTAGAAATGAAGTGATAGTTATTTGTCTGTAAAGAAAGTAAATGTTAAGTGATTTGATTTCAAAACTGCCATCAGAAGTGTTTACATTTGGTGGTGACAATACAACGAGTCATGGCATGGAATATTTACGATGATCGTCTAATCGTATCTTAATATTCCAAGCCACCTAGTGGTGACTAGTAAAAACAAAGCATAAATAAAACGAACACATCCTTATATGATCAAGGTCTGCCAACCTTCACGTAAGAAATATTTTTCTGAGCCCAAGTGTTGTTCTATTCCAAACATTCCACAAATCTTATCTGCAGTATTATATGCACTATTTTTATTTTTATTTATTTTACTGACTAACTTATCCATACTATTCGATTGTTGTTGTTTACTGTGTTAACCGTTTGCTGCGCTGCCTATACACTTACCAATAAAAAACGCCTACTCTTAAGTTCCTGTTAGGAAATTAAACAAGGATGTATGATACGCGTGTGTGCCCATTCAATGCAAACATTACAAGAAGAGCGTTGTTCTTTAATCTTACGTAAGAATGACTGAAAGACAAAATGTCGAATTGTTGAAAAATCGAGAGGTTAAAATGTAGATTTATATCGACTGTTTTATGTCTAGTTTTGGACAGTTGAAAAGTCGACTTTTGGTCGAGTTGAGATTTCAAAATGTCGAAATTTTATCAAACAGTAGGCATTTTAACTTGCAAGGAAGTCGATATTAGCCTACATTTTGGACTGGTTAAAGAGGTTTAGAATAATTTCAAACATTATTTTTTTTATCTGATTTTATTAAATGAAAAAAAGTCCTCCTCTAATAATTGAATTACAGTTCTAAGGTCCTTCATTTTTCTTACAAAACAAACTATAAGTTGATGCATTGGCTCCGTGGTAACCTATTCTCATTGAAGCTTTTGCTCTGTTGTACTTTTGCTGACCTTGTTAACTTTTTTCAATAAACTAATACTGAGAAAGTTTTGTAACCGCTTAGAATTGTTGTTTGAAGTATCTGCTGGTTTTTTGCAGCGACTAAGTGTCCGAAAACAGACTCGCTTTGGAACGTTGGTACTGTGTTTAAAACTTAGAAAAATATGTTTTCATTGCAAAATAAGTTAGCGCACACCTAACTGGAATCACCACGGCACGTCCCTGATCATGCCTTATTTTTATACGCAGGCACCCACAGGGCTTTTTCCAAGTGGAAGGGGGGGACAAATCTTCTAGGAGGGTGTTGATTTCTCAAAGTCTCCGGCAGAAAAAAGGAAAGTACATATTTGTTAAAAGTTCATAGCACAAACTTAAAAATATGTTGCTAACGTGGTATTTTCTAGAGTGGGGAAATTTCCCCCTCTTGCCCAACTCTATGTTTGTATGCAGCATATGTTTTGCTTTTGTATGTTTTCACTTTCGCAGGGTTAAGGTTTTCCACATTATGAATACAAGCCAAAGTTCCTACGCAGTAAAATTTGCTTTTGTAACTAATAAATTGCAAGCTATATATTGTTTGGGAAATATTTAATCACCAACCCCAACCCCTCTATCACATGAAAATATTTTTACTGGTAGCAATTTTTAAACCTGCGATGAAACAGAAATACAGACATGCCCGGAATACCTGTAATGCTTATATTCAGAGAACAAAGTTCTTACATGGCCAAAATGTTTTTTGGGTATAAATTGACAGTTTCCATGGACAAATAATTATTCTTTGACGCAGAAAGAGTTTCACGTTTCACTCAAAGCCCTAAAATTGCCCTTTTCTGGAGCAATAAAAAAAAATCACTATATTTTCATATTTTTAAAGAGTTTGTTTAATCCATTGACATTGCAGCCATCCGTTTGTGAAATTTGACAGTTTATGATATTAAAAATATGTAGAAGAACTATTCTTCTTTGACGCACACAGAGTATTTCGTTCAAAATAATACCTGGAAAGTTCGAAAATTTCTCTTTTTGTGGTCAAAACAAGATCTCAATTTGTTCGTTTTTTTTTAAGTTTTTAATCTATTGTCATCGTAGCCATCCTTTGCTGAATTTGACAGGTTATGGCTTGACAGAAAGGGACTGTTTTCTGAGCGATAAATAAAATAATCCGATACTTTTTGGCTTTCTTTTCTTAAATGGTAAAAAAATATTAGTTACGACTAACTCCGGTCGTATTTAAGTTTAAAAACGTATCTTCAAGTATCATTTTCCTAAAAACAATCAACATCTTAGGCCTGGTTCACACGAGATTGTACCGCACGATTTTTTGCAGTATAAATCCGTGCGAATAAGCAGTGGCGTATATATTTTACATAGAGCCTTTCACACGACGTTTGTACGGCAAGAAAACGTACTCAGCTAAGTACGTTTATCGAATACTCAACGGACTTATCAAACAAAACGAATGAACTGCGACGTATCGTCTTCCAGTGGCGTATAGTTTTATATAGTCTCGTTCACACGGTTAAAATCCACGTTGGGTATTTGTTCGTTGACATCGAATGAGCTTCAGTGGAGAGAAAAGCCGATGTGCACAAAAAAAATTAATCGACCGATATGGTTTATTTAAAAAAAATTATAACTCCGGTGATTCTAATCGGATCTTGTAGGTTTAAGGTCTTAAAATAAAGAAGAGGAATGAGGCCAAACATATGCGTTTTTAGTTTTTCAAAATTATAAAAATTTTCATCAACATTTGAATTTAGAATAAAATAAATGGAATTGAATTGGGCTTTATTCACCCCTTTAGTATACAAATTTTTGCCCCTTCTCAGTAATTTTTTTACACAATATAGTCCGTAATGTCAGCTTTCTTTAGAGGCCTTAATCTTGAAGATCCAATGAATAAAACGAGAGATATAACTTTTTAAGGCCATCCATATCAAATTTTAATAAAAAAAATTCCATGTAGATAACGGGATCTTCTCGCTGGTGGATGGTCGTGGACAATGGTCCAAGCAGGTAATTTCAATGCAATTGTTTTGATTTTTCGATCAATTTAAAATCAATATTGTGTCGCTTATATACCACGTAGGATAATGAATGAGGTATAAAAATAACCGTAATTTTATTTATATGCAATATTTAAAAACAGCAAACAAATTCATCAATGCACTAAAGAGATATGAGTTCATATGTGAAAGCGCTTAAATATTGCCGTTATGTCCGTCCAACGGTATTCTAGGAGTCTTATTTTTTTAATTCATATTTAAATCAATAATTTCTATCACTCATCCGAATTTCAGCTTTCTAGCCCTTTCCCTTAAAAAGATAAAAATAAAATACTTCACAAATTCAAACTTTTCCATTCATTTTCATTATACTGCACCTATTCGAGTTTTAAACGAATAAATATAAATAGCGTGTGAACACCAAATATTTGTTCGGTAAAAACCGAATGCGATAAAAAAACGTGCGGTACAATCTCGTGTGAACCAGGCCTTACTCTATTTCAACCGAATAAATGAATGAATGAATTCGTTCGATAGTTGAAATCATTCAGTTACTAACTATCGATAGTTCAAATCATTCGATAGTTCCCATCACTACATGAAACATGCAATATGCACAAGCAACTTGCACATGCAACATGCAAATGCAACTTGCACATGCAACTTGCACATGCAACTTGCACATGCCACTTGCACATGCAACTTGCACATGCAACTTGCACATGCAACTTGCACATGCAACTTGCACTTGCAACTTGCATCATGCACATGCAACTTGCACATGCAACTTGCATATGCAACTTGCACATGCAACTTGCACATGCAACTTGCACATGCAACATGCACATGCAAATTGCACATGTAACTTGCATATGCAACTTGCACATGCAACTTGCACATGCAACTTGCACATGTAACTTGCAGATGCAACTTGCAACATGCACATGCAACTTGCACATGCAACTTGCACATGCAACTTGCACATGCAACTTGCAACATGCACATGCAACTTGCACATGAAACTTGCACATGCAACTTGCACATGCAACTTGCACATGCAACTTGCACATGCAACTTGCACATGCAACTTGCTCATGCAACATGCACATGCAAATTGCAACATGCACAAGCAACTTGCACATGCACATGCAACTTGCACATGCAACTTGCACATGCAACTTGCAACATGCACATACAACTTGCACATGCAACTTGCACATGCAACTTGCTCATGCAACATGCACATGCAACTTGCATATGCAACTTGAACATGAAACTTACACATGCAACTTGCACATGCAACTTGCACATGCAACTTGCACATGCAACTTGCACATGCAACTTGCAACTTGCAACTTGCAACTTGCAACTTGCAACATGCACATGCAACTTGCACATGCAACTTGCGCATGCAACTTGCGCATTTAACTTGCAACATGCACATGCAACTTGCTCATGCAATGCACATGCAACTTGTTTATGCAACTTGAACATGCAACTTGCACATGCAACTTACACATTCAACTTGCAACTTGCAACATGCACATGCAACTTGCACATGCAACTTGCAACATGCACATGCAACTTGCGCATGCAACTTGCACATGCAACTTGCACATGCAACTTGCACATGCAACATGCAACTTGCACATGCAACATGCAACATGCAACATGCAACATGCAACATGCAACATGCAACATGCAACATGCAACATGCAACATGCAACATGCAACATGCAACATGCAACATGCAACATGCAACATGCAACATGCAACATGCAACATGCAACATGCAACATGCAACATGCAACATGCAACATGCAACATGCAACATGCAACATGCAACATGCAACATGCAACATGCAACATGCAACATGCAACATGCAACATGCAACATGCAACATGCAACATGCAACATGCAACATGCAACATGCACACGCAACTTGCACATGCAACTTGCACATGCAACATGCACACGCAACTTGCACATGCAACTTGCAACATGCACATGCAACTTGCGCATGCAACTTGCACATGCAACTTGCACATGCAACTTGCACATGCAACATGCAACTTGCACATGCAACATGCAACATGCAACATGCAACATGCAACATGCAACATGCAACATGCAACATGCAACATGCAACATGCAACATGCAACATGCAACATGCAACATGCAACATGCAACATGCAACATGCAACATGCAACATGCAACATGCAACATGCAACATGCAACATGCAACATGCAACATGCAACATGCAACATGCAACATGCAACATGCAACATGCAACATGCAACATGCAACATGCAACATGCACACGCAACTTGCACATGCAACTTGCACATGCAACATGCACATGCAACTTGCACATGCAACTTGCACATGCAACTTGCACATGCAACTTGCACACGCAGCTTGCACATGGAACTTGCACATGCAACTTACACATTCAACTTGCAACTTGCAACATGCACATGCAACTTGCACATGCAACTTGCACATGCAACATGCACATGCAACTTGCAAATGCAACTTGCAACATGCACATGCAACTTGCGCATGCAACTTGCACATGCAACTTGCACATGCAACTTGCACATGCAACATGCAACTTGCACATGCAACATGCAACATGCAACATGCAACATGCAACATGCAACATGCAACATGCAACATGCAACATGCAACATGCAACATGCAACATGCAACATGCAACATGCAACATGCAACATGCAACATGCAACATGCAACGTGCAACATGCAACATGCAACATGCAACATGCAACATGCAACATGCAACATGCAACATGCAACATGCAACATGCAACATGCAACATGCAACATGCAACATGCAACATGCAACATGCAACATGCAACATGCAACATGCAACATGCAACATGCAACATGCAACATGCAACATGCAACATGCAACATGCAACATGCAACATGCAACATGCAACATGCAACATGCAACATGCAACATGCAACATGCAACATGCAACATGCAACATGCAACATGCAACATGCAACATGCAACATGCAACATGCAACATGCAACATGCAACATGCAACATGCAACATGCAACATGCAACATGCAACATGCAACATGCAACATGCAACATGCAACATGCAACATGCAACATGCAACATGCAACATGCAACATGCAACATGCAACATGCAACATGCAACATGCAACATGCAACATGCAACATGCAACATGCAACATGCAACATGCAACATGCAACATGCAACATGCAACATGCAACATGCAACATGCAACATGCAACATGCAACATGCAACATGCAACATGCAACATGCAACATGCAACATGCAACATGCAACATGCAACATGCAACATGCAACATGCAACATGCAACATGCAACATGCAACATGCAACATGCAACATGCAACATGCAACATGCAACATGCAACATGCAACATGCAACATGCAACATGCAACATGCAACATGCAACATGCAACATGCAACATGCAACATGCAACATGCAACATGCAACATGCAACATGCAACATGCAACATGCAACATGCAACATGCAACATGCAACATGCAACATGCAACATGCAACATGCAACATGCAACATGCAACATGCAACATGCAACATGCAACATGCAACATGCAACATGCAACATGCAACATGCAACATGCAACATGCAACATGCAACATGCAACATGCAACATGCAACATGCAACATGCAACATGCAACATGCAACATGCAACATGCAACATGCAACATGCAACATGCAACATGCAACATGCAACATGCAACATGCAACATGCAACATGCAACATGCAACATGCAACATGCAACATGCAACATGCAACATGCAACATGCAACATGCAACATGCAACATGCAACATGCAACATGCAACATGCAACATGCAACATGCAACATGCAACATGCAACATGCAACATGCAACATGCAACATGCAACATGCAACATGCAACATGCAACATGCAACATGCAACATGCAACATGCAACATGCAACATGCAACATGCAACATGCAACATGCAACATGCAACATGCAACATGCAACATGCAACATGCAACATGCAACATGCAACATGCAACATGCAACATGCAACATGCAACATGCAACATGCAACATGCAACATGCAACATGCAACATGCAACATGCAACATGCAACATGCAACATGCAACATGCAACATGCAACATGCAACATGCAACATGCAACATGCAACATGCAACATGCAACATGCAACATGCAACATGCAACATGCAACATGCAACATGCAACATGCAACATGCAACATGCAACATGCAACATGCAACATGCAACATGCAACATGCAACATGCAACATGCAACATGCAACATGCAACATGCAACATGCAACATGCAACATGCAACATGCAACATGCAACATGCAACATGCAACATGCAACATGCAACATGCAACATGCAACATGCAACATGCAACATGCAACATGCAACATGCAACATGCAACATGCAACATGCAACATGCAACATGCAACATGCAACATGCAACATGCAACATGCAACATGCAACATGCAACATGCAACATGCAACATGCAACATGCAACATGCAACATGCAACATGCAACATGCAACATGCAACATGCAACATGCAACATGCAACATGCAACATGCAACATGCAACATGCAACATGCAACATGCAACATGCAACATGCAACATGCAACATGCAACATGCAACATGCAACATGCAACATGCAACATGCAACATGCAACATGCAACATGCAACATGCAACATGCAACATGCAACATGCAACATGCAACATGCAACATGCAACATGCAACATGCAACATGCAACATGCAACATGCAACATGCAACATGCAACATGCAACATGCAACATGCAACATGCAACATGCAACATGCAACATGCAACATGCAACATGCAACATGCAACATGCAACATGCAACATGCAACATGCAACATGCAACATGCAACATGCAACATGCAACATGCAACATGCAACATGCAACATGCAACATGCAACATGCAACATGCAACATGCAACATGCAACATGCAACATGCAACATGCAACATGCAACATGCAACATGCAACATGCAACATGCAACATGCAACATGCAACATGCAACATGCAACATGCAACATGCAACATGCAACATGCAACATGCAACATGCAACATGCAACATGCAACATGCAACATGCAACATGCAACATGCAACATGCAACATGCAACATGCAACATGCAACATGCAACATGCAACATGCAACATGCAACATGCAACATGCAACATGCAACATGCAACATGCAACATGCAACATGCAACATGCAACATGCAACATGCAACATGCAACATGCAACATGCAACATGCAACATGCAACATGCAACATGCAACATGCAACATGCAACATGCAACATGCAACATGCAACATGCAACATGCAACATGCAACATGCAACATGCAACATGCAACATGCAACATGCAACATGCAACATGCAACATGCAACATGCAACATGCAACATGCAACATGCAACATGCAACATGCAACATGCAACATGCAACATGCAACATGCAACATGCAACATGCAACATGCAACATGCAACATGCAACATGCAACATGCAACATGCAACATGCAACATGCAACATGCAACATGCAACATGCAACATGCAACATGCAACATGCAACATGCAACATGCAACATGCAACATGCAACATGCAACATGCAACATGCAACATGCAACATGCAACATGCAACATGCAACATGCAACATGCAACATGCAACATGCAACATGCAACATGCAACATGCAACATGCAACATGCAACATGCAACATGCAACATGCAACATGCAACATGCAACATGCAACATGCAACATGCAACATGCAACATGCAACATGCAACATGCAACATGCAACATGCAACATGCAACATGCAACATGCAACATGCAACATGCAACATGCAACATGCAACATGCAACATGCAACATGCAACATGCAACATGCAACATGCAACATGCAACATGCAACATGCAACATGCAACATGCAACATGCAACATGCAACATGCAACTTGCACATGCAACTTGCACATGCAACTCTCACATGCAACTTGCACATGCAATTTGCACATGCAACATGCACATGCAACTTGCACATGTAACTTGCACATGCAACTTGCAACATGCACATGCAACTTGCACATGCAACTTGCACATGCAACTTGCAACATGCACATGCAACTTGCACATGCAACTTGCAACATGCACATGCAACTTGCACATGCAACTTGCACATGCAACTTGCACATGCAACTAGCACATGCAACTTGCACATGCAACTTGCACACGCAACATGCACATGCAACTTGCACATGCAACTTGCACATGCAACTTGCAACATGCACATGCAACTTGCACATGCAACTTGCACATGCAACTTGCACATGCAACTTGCACATGCAACTAGCACATGCAACTTGCACATGCAACTTGCACATGCAACTTGCAAATGCAACATGCACATGCAACTTGCAGATGCATTTTGCACATGCAACTTGCACATGCAACTTGCAACATGCACATGCAACTTGCACATTCAACTTGCACATGCAACATGCACATGCAACTTTCACATGCAACTTGCACATGCAACTTGCAACATGCACATGCAACTTGCACATGCAACTTGCAACATGCACATGCAACTTGCACATTCAACTTACACATGCAACTTGCGCATTCAACTTGCACATGCACCTTGCACATGCAACATGCACATGCAACTTGCACATGCAACTTGCACATTCAACTTGCAAATGCAACTTGCACATGCAACTTGCACATGCAACATGCACATGCAACTTGCACATGCAACTTGCACATGCAACTTGCAACATGCACATGCAACTTGCACATGCAACATGCACATGCAACTTGCACATGAAACTTGCAAATGCAACATGCACATGGAACTTGCAGATACAACTTGCACATGCAACTTGCACATGCAACTTGCACATGCAACTTGCACATGCAACTTGCAACATGCACATGCAACTTGCACATTCAACTTGCACATGCAACATGCACATGCAACTTGCACATGCAACTTGCACATGCAACTTGCACATGCAACTTGCACATGCAACTTGCACATGCCACTTGCACATGCAACTTGCACATGCAATTTGCACATGCAACTTGCAACATGCACATGCAACTTGCACATGCAACTTGCACATGCAACTTGCAACATGCACATGCAACTTGCACATGCAACTTGCAACATGCACATGCAACTTGCACATTCAACTTACACATGCAACTTTCGCATTCAACTTGCACATGCACCTTGCACATGCAACATGCACATGCAACTTGCACATGCAACTTGCACATGCAACATGCACATGCAACTTGCACATGCAACTTGCACATACAACTTGCAACATGCACATGCAACTTGCACATGCAACTTGCAACATGCACATGCAACTTGCACATTCAACTTGCACATGCAACATGCACATGCAACTTGCACATGCAACTTGCACATGCAACTTGCACATGCAACTTGCACATGCAACTTGCACATGCCACTTGCACATGCAACTTGCACATGCAATTTGCACATGCAACTTGCAACATGCACATGCAACTTGCACATGCAACTTGCACATGCAACTTGCACATGCAACTTGCGCATGCAACATGCACATGCAACTTGCACATGCAACTTGCACATGCAACTTGCACATGCAACTTGCAACATGCACATGCAACTTGCACATTCAACTTGCGCATGCAACATGCACATGCAACTTGCACATGCAACTTGCACATGCAACTTGCACATGCAACTTGCACATGCAACTTGCACATGCAACTTGCACATGCCACTTGCACATGCAACTTGCACATGCAATTTGCACATGCAACTTGCAACATGCACATGCAACTTGCACATGCAACTTGCACATGCAACTTGCAACATGCACATGCAACTTGCACATGCAACTTGCAACATGCACATGCAACTTGCACATGCAACATGCACATGCAACTTGCACATGAAACTTGCAAATGCAACATGCACATGGAACTTGCAGATGCAACTTGCACATGCAACTTGCACATGCAACTTGCACATGCAACTTGCACATGCAACTTGCAACATGCACATGCAACTTGCACATTCAACTTGCGCATGCAACATGCACATGCAACTTGCACATGCAACTTGCACATGCAACTTGCACATGCAACTTGCACATGCAACTTGCACATGCCACTTGCACATGCAACTTGCACATGCAATTTGCACATGCAACTTGCAACATGCACATGCAACTTGCACATGCAACTTGCACATGCAACTTGCAACATGCACATGCAACTTGCACATGCAACTTGCAACATGCACATGCAACTTGCACATTCAACTTGCACATGCAACATGCACATGCAACTTGCACATGCAACTTGCACATGCAACTTGCACATGCAACTTGCACATGCAACTTGCACATGCCACTTGCACATGCAACTTGCACATGCAATTTGCACATGCAACTTGCAACATGCACATGCAACTTGCACATGCAACTTGCACATGCAACTTGCAACATGCACATGCAACTTGCACATGCAACTTGCAACATGCACATGCAACTTGCACATTCAACTTACACATGCAACTTGCGCATTCAACTTGCACATGCACCTTGCACATGCAACATGCACATGCAACTTGCACATGCAACTTGCACATGCCACTTGCACATGCAACTTTCACATGCAACTTGCACATGCAACTTGCAACATGCACATGCAACTTGCACATGCAACTTGCAACATGCACATGCAACTTGCACATTCAACTTACACATGCAACTTGCGCATTCAACTTGCACATGCACCTTGCACATGCAACATGCACATGCAACTTGCACATGCAACTTGCACATGCAACATGCACATGCAACTTGCACATGCAACTTGCACATACAACTTGCAACATGCACATGTGCACATGCAACTTGCACATGCAACTTTGCACATGCCACTTGCACATGCAACTTGCACATGCAACTTGCACATGCAACATTCACATGCAACTTGCACATGCAACTTGCACATGCAACTTGCACATGCAACTTGCAACATGCACATGCAACTTGCACATGCAACTTGCACATGCAACATGCACATGCAACTTGCATATGCAACTTGCACATGCAACTGGCACATGCAACTTGCACATGCAACATGCACATGCAACTTGCACATGCAATTTGCACATGCAACTTGCACATGAAACTTGCACATTCAACATGCACATGCAACTTGCACATGCAACTTAAACATTCAACTTGCAACATGCACATGCAACTTGCACATGCAACTTGCAACAGGCACATGCAACTTGCACATGCAACTTGCACATGCAACATGCACATGCAACATGCACATGCAACTTGCACATGCAACTTGCACATGCAACTTGCACATGCAACATGCACATGCAACTTGCACATGCAACTTGCACATTTAACTTGGACATGCAACTTGCACATGCCACTAGCACATGCAACATGCAACATGCACATGCAACTGGCACATGCAACTTGCACATGCAACTTGCACATGCAACTTGCACATGCAACTTGCACATGTCACTTGCACATGCAACTTGCAACATGCACATGCAACTGGCACATGCTACTTGCACGTGAAACTTGCACATGCAACTTGCACATGCAACTTGCACATGCAACTTGCACATGCAACTTGCACATGCAACTTGCACATGCAACTTGCACATGCAACTTGCACATGCCACTTGCACATGCAACTTGCACATGCAACTTGCACATGCAACTTGCACATGCAACTTGCAACAGGCACATGCAACTTGCACATGCAACTTGCACATGCAACATGCACATGCAACATGCACATGCAACTTGCACATGCAACTTGCACATGCAACTTGCACATGCAACATGCACATAAAACTTGCACATGCAACTTGCACATGCAACTTGCACATGCAACTTGCACATGCCACTAGCACATGCAACATGCAACATGCACATGCAACTTGCACATGCAACTTGCACATGCAACTTGCACATGCAACTTGCACATGCAACTTGCACATGCCACTTGCACATGCAACTTGCAACATGCACATGCAACTGGCACATGCAACTTGCACATGCAACTTGCACATGCAACTTGCACATGCAACTTGCAACATGCACATGCAACAGGCACATGCAACTTGCACATGCAACTTGCCCATGCAACTTGCACATGCAACTTGCACATGCAACTTGCACATGCAACTTTTACATGCAACTTGCACATGCAGCTTGCACATGCAACTTGCACATGCAACTTGCAACATGCACATGCAACTGGCCCATACAACTTGCACATGCAACTTGCACATGCAACTTGCACATGCAACTTGCACATGCAACTTGCACATGCAACTTGCACATGCAACTTGCACGTGCAACTTGCACATGCCACTTGCACATGCAACTTGCAACATGCACATGCAACTGGCACATGCAACTTGCACATGCAACTTGCACATGCAACTTGCACATGTCACTTGCACATGCAACTTGCAACATGCACATGCAACTGGCACATGCAACTTGCACATGAAACTTGCACATGCAACTTGCACATGCAACTTGCACATGCAACTTGCACATGCAACTTGCACATGCAACTTGCACATGCAACTTGCAACATGCACATGCAACTGGCCCATACAACTTGCACATGCAACTTGCACATGCAACTTGCACATGCAACTTGCACATGCAACTTGCACATGCAACTTGCACATGCAACTTGCAACATGCACATGCAACTGGCCCATACAACTTGCACATGCAACTTGCACATGCAACTTGCACATGCAACTTGCACATGCAACTTGCACATGCAACTTGCACATGCAACTTGCACGTGCAACTTGCACATGCCACTTGCACATGCAACTTGCAACATGCACATGCAACTGGCACATGCAACTTGCACATGCAACATGCAACATGCAACATGCAACATGCAACATGCAACATGCAACATGCAACATGCAACATGCAACATGCAACATGCAACATGCAACATGCAACATGCAACATGCAACATGCAACATGCAACATGCAACATGCAACATGCAACATGGAACATGCGACATGCAACATGCAACATGCAACGTGCAACATGCAACATGCAACATGCAACATGCAACATGCAACATGCAACATGCAACATGCAACATGCAACATGCAACATGCAACATGCAACATGCAACATGCAACATGCAACATGCAACATGCAACATGCAACATGCAACATGCAACATGCAACATGCAACATGCAACATGCAACATGCAACATGCAACATGCAACATGCATTATGCAACATGCATCATGCAACATGCAACATGCAACATGCAACATGCAACTTGCAACTTGCAACATGCAACATGCAACATGCAACATGCAACATGCAACATGCAACATGCAACATGCAACATGCAACATGCAACATGCAACATGCAACATGCAACATGCAACATGCAACATGCAACATGCAACATGCAACATGCAACATGCAACATGCAACATGCAACATGCAACATGCAACATGCAACATGCAACATGCAACATGCAACATGCAACATGCAACATGCAACATGCAACATGCAACATGCAACATGCAACATGCAACATGATACATGCAACATGCAACATGCAACATGCAACATGCAACATGCAACATGCAACATGCAACATGCAACATGCAACATGCACATGCAACTGGCACATGCAACTTGCACATGCAACTTGCACATGCAACTTGCACATGCAACTTGCACATGTCACTTGCACATGCAACTTGCAACATGCACATGCAACTGGCACATGCTACTTGCACGTGAAACTTGCACATGCAACTTGCACATGCAACTTGCACATGCAACTTGCACATGCAACTTGCACATGCAACTTGCACATGCAACTTGCACATGCAACTTGCACATGCCACTTGCACATGCAACTGGCAACATGCACATGCAACTGGCACATGCAACTTGCACATGCAACTTGCACATGCAACTTGCAACATGCACATGCAATTTGCACATGCTACTTGCACATGCTACTTGCACATGCAACTTGCACATGCAACATGCACATGCAACTTGCACATGCAACTTGCACATGCAACTTGCACATGCAACTTGCAACAGGCACATGCAACTTGCACATGCAACTTGCACATGCAACATGCACATGCAACATGCACATGCAACTTGCACATGCAACTTGCACATGCAACTTGCACATGCAACATGCACATGCAACTTGCACATGCAACTTGCACATGCAACTTGCACATGCAACTTGCACATGCCACTAGCACATGCAACATGCAACATGCACATGCAACTTGCACATGCAACTTGCACATGCAACTTGCACATGCAACTTGCACATGCAACTTGCACATGCCACTTGCACATGCAACTTGCAACATGCACATGCAACTGGCACATGCAACTTGCACATGCAACTTGCACATGCAACTTGCACATGCAACTTGCAACATGCACATGCAACAGGCACATGCAACTTGCACATGCAACTTGCCCATGCAACTTGCACATGCAACTTGCACATGCAACTTGCACATGCAACTTTTACATGCAACTTGCACATGCAGCTTGCACATGCAACTTGCACATGCAACTTGCAACATGCACATGCAACTGGCCCATACAACTTGCACATGCAACTTGCACATGCAACTTGCACATGCAACTTGCACATGCAACTTGCACATGCAACTTGCACATGCAACTTGCACGTGCAACTTGCACATGCCACTTGCACATGCAACTTGCAACATGCACATGCAACTGGCACATGCAACTTGCACATGCAACTTGCACATGCAACTTGCACATGTCACTTGCACATGCAACTTGCAACATGCACATGCAACTGGCACATGCAACTTGCACATGAAACTTGCACATGCAACTTGCACATGCAACTTGCACATGCAACTTGCACATGCAACTTGCACATGCAACTTGCACATGCAACTTGCAACAGGCACATGCAACATGCACATGCAACTTGCACATGCAACATGCACATGCAACATGCACATGCAACTTGCACATGCAACTTGCACATGCAACTTGCACATGCAACATGCACATGCAACTTGCACATGCAACTTGCACATGCAACTTGCACATGCAACTTGCACATGCCACTAGCACATGCAACATGCAACATGCACATGCAACTTGCACATGCAACTTGCACATGCAACTTGCACATGCAACTTGCACATGCAACTTGCACATGCCACTTGCACATGCAACTTGCAACATGCACATGCAACTGGAACATGCAACTTGCACATGCAACTTGCACATGCAACTTGCACATGCAACTTGCAACATGCACATGCAACAGGCACATGCAACTTGCACATGCAATTTGCCCATGCAACTTGCACATGCAACTTGCACATGCAACTTGCACATGCAACTTTTACATGCAACTTGCACATGCAACTTGCACATGCAACTTGCAACATGCACATGCAACTGGCACATACAACTTGCACATGCAACTTGCACATGCAACTTGCACATGCAACTTGCACGTGCAACTTGCACATGCCACTTGCACATGCAACTTGCAACATGCACATGCAACTGGCACATGCAACTTGCACATGCAACTTGCACATGCAACTTACACATGCAACTTGCACATGCAACTTGCAACATGCACATGCAACTGGCACATGCAACTTGCACATGCAACTTGCACATGCAACTTGCACATGCAACTTGCACATGCAACTTGCACATGCAACTTGCCATTGCAACTTGCAACATGCACATGCAACTTGCACATGCAACTTGCACATGCAACTTGCACATGCAACATGCACATGCAACTTGCACATGCAACTTGCACATGCAACTTGCACATGCAACTTGCAACAGGCACATGCAACTTGCACATGCAACTTGCACATGCAACATGCACATGCAACATGCACATGCAACTTGCACATGCAACATGCACATGCAACTTGCACATGCAACTTGCACATGCAACTTGCACATGCAACTTGCACATGCAACTTGGACATGCAACTTGCACATGCCACTAGCACATGCAACTACAACATGCACATGCAACTGGCACATGCAACTTGCACATGCAACTTGCACATGCAACTTGCACATGCAACTTGCACATGCAACATGCACATGCAACATGCACATGCAACTTGCACATGCAACATGCACATGCAACTTGCACATGCAACTTGCACATGCAACTTGCACATGCAACTGGCACATGCAACTTGCACATGCAACTTGCACATGCAACTTGCACATGCAACTTGCACGTGCAACTTGCAACATGCACATGCAACTGGCACATGCAACTTGCACATGCAACTTGCACATGCAACTTGCAACATGCACATGCAACTTGCACATGCAACTTGCAACATGCACATGCAACTGGCACATGCAACTTGCACATGCAACTTGCACATGCAACTTGCACATGCAACATGCACATGCAACATGCACATGCAACATGGACATGCCAAATGCAACATGCACATGAAAGATTTTTATAGACTCTTGATTTTTTATTTCTCATAATACATGAAACGTTTTCACCAATTTTGATGATTGTACTAATTTTGTTGTTTTGTGCAACTTGCACATGCAACTTGCACATGCAACTTGCACATGCAACTTGCAACATGCGCATGCAATTTGCACATGCAACTTGCACATGCAACTTGCACATGCAACATGCACATGCAACTTGCACATGCAACTTGCACATGCAACTTGCACATGCAACTTGCAACAGGCACATGCAACTTGCACATGCAACTTGCACATGCAACATGCACATGCAACATGCACATGCAACTTGCACATGCAATTTGCACATGCAACTTGCACATGCAACATGCACATGCAACTTGCACATGCAACTTGCACATGCAACTTGGACATGCAACTTGCACATGCCACTAGCACATGCAACATGCAACATGCACATGCAACTTGCACATGCAACTTGCACATGCAACTTGCACATGCAACTTGCACGTGCAACTTGCACATGCCACTTGCACATGCAACTTGCAACATGCACATGCAACTGGCACATGCAACTTGCACATGCAACTTGCACATGCAACTTGCACATGCAACTTGCACATGCAACTTGCACATGCAACTTGCACATGCAACTTGCACATGCAACTTGCACATGCAACTTTCACATGCAACTTGCACATGCAACTTGCAACATGCACATGCAACTGGCACATGCAACTTGCACATGCAACTTGCACATGCAACTTGCACATGCAACTGTCACATGCAACTTGCACATGCAACTTGCAACATGCACATGCAACTTGCACATGCAACTTGCAACTGGCACATGCAACTTGCACATGCAACTTGCACATGCAACTTGCACATGCAACTTGCACATGCAACATGCACATGCAACATGCACTTGCAACATGGACATGCAACATGCAACATGCACATGAAAGATTTTTATAGACTCTTGATTTTTTATTTCTCATAATACATGAAACGTTTTCACCAATTTTCATGATGGTACTAATTTTGTTGTTTTATTTATCCTATTTTACCTGTACTAATAAGAGAATATTATAATAATTTAATTTAGAGAATAAGCTTTTAGGCCAGTCAACGAAGACTCAAAATTATAAAATAAATGCAATAAATCATGCTCTCTGGGTTATTATTTAATGTGGTAGGGGTGACCCCTAGGTATAACATACTAATGGGGTTTTCTTTTGGTAAATTCAGATTTTGATCTGAAAATTGATTTTTTTCGTCGCGAATGGTATACGATTTCAGATTGATTTTTCTTTTTCATTGGATTGGTGTATCATTTGTGTTTGTGAAGCTATAGCTATCCAGACATGTCAAACCGATGGCTTTCAATTGTTCTGGTGTGCAATGGTATTAGTAAAAGAGGGGTAAATCTGCCGAATAATCCAGATCTGCAAAATTGATTTTCGATCAAAAAAAAAATTGATTTTTTTGCCCATTGGAAGGCTTTTATTGCCAAAATCTGTGATTTGACAGATCTGAAGGGGAAAAAAATCAATTTTTGTTACCAAAAGAAAACCCCATTAAAGTCCCCAGCCCAGGGCCGCGAGCTATGGCCAGGAGAGGGTTAAAGGTCCCCTTTTGTTATATTTCGGGAATATTTTAAATAATTTTTGTTGAGTAATTGTTACTTTCCGAAAAAAAAGTAGTTTTCATAATTTTCAATTTTCTCAAAAACCAGAAACCCTACAACCGTCTGGTTTTCAGCATTCGACTCAAGGTTTACAGCAAGATTGAATGATAAAAGACAATTTACTACTTTATAGTATAAAATAAAAAATGAAAAATCATTTAAAAACATTTTTAATTTTTTTTTTGTATTAATTTTGAGGTTTCAAAAGAATTTTTCAAAAATTGTTAACTTGATTTGACTATATAATAAAAGAATCTGTTTTAAGCTTTTAAAAAAGATGTAGCACAATATTGTAAGTATTTCCGTTGTTTTTAAATAGCTATTTTTCTATTTTCAGTCAATGTTTAGGGAATTTGCCCCCCCCCCCTTATAGAAAGGAGGGGGAAATACATCTCCCATTCAAAAGAATTTATTTCTTAGGATATGTCCAAAAATGCTTTCATAGAGTATTGGGCTGTAACTTGGAAATATTCTGTGTACTTCTTACCTTTGAAGAAACAGTGTTTCTCATATAAAAATAACCACTGTATCAAAAAATCTAAATAAGGACATTTTAAACACAACCAGCTTCTGTACACTTCAACTTACTCTCATGACGTCACTGAAATGACCATGAATCAATATATACGTACTTTTCCGGTTATTTCTTGGTTAATTGATCAAAAACCATTGATGTTGTGAGACATTAACATTGTTTTTCAATTTTTTGAGTTTTCTGCTCCCCGTATCTTTCTTAACCTTGCTCCTACTGAAAATATGAATGAGACCTTTTTTGTAGGAAATTTATTATTCTTTCATTTTGTAGTGTACACTTTTCCGCTCAAACGCTTACTTTTCAGAATATTCCCGAAATATTACAAAAGGGGACTTTTAACCCCCCCTCCTGGCTATAGCTCGCGGCCCTGGGCTGGGGACTTTTAGTATGTTATACCTGGTGGTCACCCCTACCACATTAAATAATTACCCAGAGGGCATGATTTATTGCATTTATTTTTCCTTCGTTGACTGGACTATTTAGACTAAGACGAGTAAAATATTCGTTAGTTAATTGTAGTTTATTTATTTAATCTCTTATTATCTTCGAATTTTCTTTTTCTGACTTGGTTCGGTTCAGCTGAGCCCTCCGATTGATCTCTTGTCTGCAACTTCTAATCCGATTCATTGTTTTGCTGATGACAGCACTCCTTACTTTTCATATTGCTTCCCAGATTCACAACCCTGCGCTTCGTGTGTGGAGCTAAAACTACAGCGTATGATAAGCTCATTAAATTCCTTCGAAAACACAAAGCTATACTCTGTCGGTTAAGCGAAATATACCACCATCCACCTATATGTCATTATCTATGATTAGTACTTGCATCAAAATAACCGAAAAGCTTTCCACTGTCTGTTTGTGCATTACTGACCATCTTTTATGGAATAATCATTATATTTGATGTAACCAAAACTGCAGCAAAGTGCTTTGGTTTTCTTAAAAGGTAGGCACAAGAAATGTTGTTCCCCTTTTGAACTGGCTATACCATTTATAAAGTATACATCCGCCCAAAACTTGAGTTCAACTCTCATGTCTCTGGGCAGGTGCCCCTATTAAACATTTGAGCTTATTCGACAAAATCCAGAAAAGAGCCCTTAAACTTATAGATGATTCAAACATTAACTTTTGTTTCACTAGAACACCGTCGTAATGTTTCCTATCTCACACTGTTCTACCGATTTTTCTATCTACAATGCTCAGATGAAATAGCCAGTTGGAATCCCCCTCATGAGGCAATTTTGCCATAATACTCATCTAGCTATTAATGCTTATCAATTTACACTTGAGTCAAACTTCGGACATCACCAATTAAACCCTCTCTACTTTTCCTAAACGCTCACGCTGTGTTACATCATAAACATTATAAGAGTATTCATAGTCCCTTGTGTGGGCGCAAATTATACAAAACAAACAAAAATTTAAAAAAAATTCATCAACCATTTTTAAAATACCGAAAATCAAATTCTTGATAATAAAAAAAAAGTTTTTAAAAATATTGAATTGCATTTAAAAAAAATTCATCAACCATTTTTGAAATACCGAAAATCAAATTCTTGATAATAAAAAAAAAGTTTTTAAACTTTTAGACGTACAAAACTAAATTGAACTCCGTTCAGCCAAAAATGGGAAAGGCTGAAATAAAAAAAAAGGTTTTACTGTAGTAACTGTTAATAACGGTACATAACTGGAAGATCGAATTATTTGAAAAGGACTTCAGAAGAAAACTTCGTTTCTTTTTTTTTGTTCAATGTGCTTTTTTTTTTTTGTTGCTACTATAGCTTACTATTTGTTGCGGGCTCCTTTCTTGCCGTCGGGGTCAGTGCTGGCATGCTTGACCGGCCTCACGCTCGTCGGAGGGTGTTGGTTCTTGACCCCTATCGGAACCGCGCAGACAAAAATCATGCCAGGCTCAACGTCGAGGTGATATGACGTTGCGAGAAACACTAGTCATTACCCACCCTGCCATGGTTACCTATCTCGCCTAAGCAACCCCTTAAGTCGCCATCCTTCATTCCCTCATCCCACCCCTACCATCATTGTTGATCCTCATCCTTTATCCTTTCAAATTAAAAACCCATTATGCTTTCATTTTTATGCTAAAACGTTATAAATCATAGTTTTATTGCCCATTTTAAAAATAAAAATAAAATAAATTAAACAAAAATCAAAATAAATATAATAAAACAATTACGCTAATTTTGCCAAAAACAAGTTAAAAATGGTCCACTATTGTTTGACCAAAACAAATACAAAAAAAAACAATTTAAAACGATGAATTTAATGTGCACTCAAATGTATTTATATGTATTGCTAATGTATACCTGCGTTAGCTAGTACTCAACAACGTACTGCACTACTTTAATTTACCGCGCAATAGTCCCCGACCCGAAATTCCCTAATATGTGTAGTACACGATCAAAAAAGGTACAAGCAAATAAAATTACTCACCACTTTGCTGGCGCTTCCGTTTACGGCTGACGATGAAGTGGCCACTGCATCCAGGCTGTAGTATGTTGACAAATACCTGTATTACTTTTTCACTTATTTAATCGGATAGCTACACAACAAATTGAATTTCTTAAAATTTAGCCCTAGTGCAAGATTTAACTATCCGTATATATGAGGATATATATACATACATACGGGCACTAAAATTCACTTGTTGGTTCTTACTTTAATGATTACTTTAAATTTTAGGGTTTTAGTCTTTAAATTGCAAAATAAATGGGCAGATTAGAAGCAAATGAACAAAGTTATGTACAAAAAAAAATAAAAATATCAGATATTGTGGGTTGTCGCCGGGATCGAACTCAGGACCCTTGGCCTGGCGGGCTGTCGCCTAGTTGGCTGCGCCACGGAGGTCCTTGGTTTAGTTTTGGTTTAAAATGTTGTTATCTTGAGTATTTTGGATATAGCTGGTGATCATTATTCAGAGGAGTTGGTTACAATACTTTTTTTTGCACAATAGGAACTTTGCACCAAACCGAACTCTTTTGCCGATCGTAGATTAAATATTCGGCCACCCACTTTGTGGGGGCCGTGACCACAGCGTTGCTTTTGCTTTGAATAGCAGGTAAAATTCCTACACACAAATATATAAAAAAAATTAATATTTGGAAGGTTCTAAGTGTGCTATATCGATTTATGTACCTTTAATTCTTTAACGAGCTTCTAAAGATTTTGTTAAAATAAAAGCTAAAAGTTTCCTCTTTACTTCCTCACACTTGCACTGTTTTCCTACTCAAATTAAATTTGTTATTTTACTTGTTAAAATGTGTTTTCAAAATATTGTTTTTCTTACTTTTTAATTTCACATGTAAATTTGTTTAAATTAATTTTTATTTAGGCACTGGTGAAGGGAAACTTTCGCGCTCTTATGAGTGTGGATTTGATTTTGGGCATCTCCATCTATGTTCCCCTGCATGTTGACGGGAAAAGTGCCACAACTTTTCAACGGTGACGACTCATTCTCACACATAAACGCTTTTCTCCTACTTTAAGCGAAAAGTTAGGGGAGTAGTGGCTTATTTGAAAAATAAAATCAAACACGTAAATGCACTGAGGGAAAAATGTATGCACTCAGCACATCATTTTATTTACTCATCCTATATTTTTCTGCACACATACTTTTCTGTACTCATTACCTAATGAAATATATACTGACAACATAAACCTATTAGCAGTGAAGCAGCTACTAAATAGTTCTGTTGACTCATTACACGAATATGTACCACGCCAGCTTACGATTATGTAGTGAGAATAGATTCTATGCACTATTTTTTGGTATCATTGCGTAAATATAAACTTTCCATGGACTCAGTAAATAATTATGTGTAGGTTGTCGCATAATGATGTACTGAGTATAGCTCATATACACTTATTAAATAAATGTAAATAAATCTATTTAGGCATTTTTTGAAAAAACTGTTAGTTTTCTGCGATTAGTACAGTGTCTATGCACTCAATAAATAAATATAAATATTTTATGTATGCATTTACTAAAAACAAACCGGTTATCTGTGATAAGTACAGATTCTTTGTAGTGAGGACAGATCAATTTGTATGTAATGAGTACATATTTATGTAATGAGTCCATATGTTTATGTACTCCATGTGTGTATGTCCTCACTACATATGTTTGTATCGAGTCTATGTACTCAATTCATATTTATGTAATGAGTCCATATGTCTATGTACTCCACATATTTGTGAAATGAGTCCATATGTCACTACATATTTATGTTATGAGTCCATTCATTTAAGAGAATCCTCTGTAACGTTTCACCTTATTCTGAAAGTTTATTTTCTAGATATTTATTTTGTTTTAAAAATACTTTGTGATACTTACTCGGATTTGAACTGGGAACCTTTCACACAGGAAGATAGCACGCATCCACCAGGCCACTTGGGGGCACAAAAAACTGGTGCCAAAACTGAATAAGTTGAAACTCATTGCTTGGATGGCTGAAGTGCTCAATATACACACAGAGTCAGTACAAGTTGCGTGGACTCAGCACTGTAGCTAGTCAATAGATACATGTGTAGGTATTGAGTATATACCGTCTGTATTGAATAAATGTCGAAATGGCACACGTCGTATTTACTCAACACATAACTTAATGTAACCTATAACAGTTTCAGTTGCATGGGTTCCGCTTGATATTTGTTGAGTATATACCGTCTGTATTGAACAAAATGTCACCATAGACTCTGTGCAGGTTGCATATACTCAGTACATAACTTTATGTAATAAATGTTTTCTATACTTTGATGGCTGGTGCTTGATATGAACTGACTAAATACCATCTGCATTGAATAAATCTCGAAAAAGACTCAGTATACATCATATTTACTCAGTACATAACTTCATGTAATAAATGTTTTTTATTGGTGGATGGCTGGCGCTTGAGTATTAACTGTTTGCATTGAATAAATGTCACTATATCCTCAGTGCACGTTGCATATACTCAGTATATAACTTTATGTATCAAATGTTTTTTATTGTTGGATGGCTGGCGCTTGATATGCGCTGATTATATACCGTCTGCATTTTATAAATGTAGACATAGACTCAGTACACGTCGTATTTACACAGCACATACCTTAATGTAGTTAATAATTTTTTATTTAGATGGCTGGCACTTGATATGTGTTGGGTATTAAACTTCTCTATTGAATAGATATCGAGATGGACTTAGTACACATTGCTTATACTCAGAACATAAGCTTAATTTTTAAATTTAAATTTTATTAAATCGAAACATATTTGACTTTAGCTGGTCCATAGTTTTGTAATGAGTATATTACGTCTTTATCCAATACACAAATCGGTACTCTAGATTGTTAGTTTTATTCGATACATAACTTGAATTATAACTAGTACACATTAACTTTACTTAGTGAATAGACCTTCGATGGCAATCCTTTGCAAACATCGGTACATACAATTTACATTTATGGTTCTGTACGGAGTGCATTCATTTTTCCCTCAGTGTGCATTTCGTTACAAAGGGCTTTGCGTTTTGTTGACATTCACAAAGTTAACAAAATTGCAAATTGAACCCACGAACATTCATTAGTGAATAATCAACCCAAACGTGGGAGCCGTACCCACAATATAGCCGGGCAAAAGAAATCATCGCCAGAAACCAAAGTGTCAGAACTCACGTCCAAGCTAAGTCAGTCCCTGTCAAATTCCCGTGAAATACCTTCCTTACCCCACATCACTGACGAATATCCTTGGCATGGTAAACTCCTATCATTTTGCCAGCCAAAGTCTCAAGCTCGTACATGCAGTTCCCTACTGTACGGCGAATACGAGCCTTGATGAACTTTGGAAGCAATTTTGAGTTTTGCCCTTGAGCAAAATTGCTCAGAGCAAAATTCCGATAGAAGATTTCCTGACCTACCCTAAACGAAGTTGGCCTTGACCTGGTATTGTAAGTAGCCTTCGACCGTTCATGTGCGCTTTGCAAATTATTAGACAACTTTTGTCGTGCAAGTGCAATCTTTGCTTCGCGAGGCACAACATCTTGTTCGGGATCATGAAGTGCTCCTAAATTTCTGAGAATTTTGTACGCTGATCCATGGTTAACCATATTCTGTCCGAACATTGCATAATATGGCTGACAGCCGATAGAGTCATGGTTATCAGACCTCAACGCACAAGCTATGCTCGAGAGGTAAGAGTCCCAATTATCTTGCTCGTCTCGTACAAACACTGTCAGTTTATTTAAGATACTTCGGTTCACCCTCTCTGATATATTCGCCTGTGGAGAATAAAATGCTGTTCGGATATGCTGCACGCCATAGCTCTCCAAAAACTTGGCAAACTCAGACGATGTAAATTGCTTTCCATTGTCTGAGTGCACAAACTCGGGCGTTCCAAAAGCATGGAAGACCTCCGGTTCCAAGAATCGAATAATGTTAGTTGATGTTGCTTTCGGCAACGCTTTGAGGAAAGTATACTTGGAGAAGTGGTCAACAGCGATGAAAATAAAAGTATTGCCGCGTTTTGTACGTGGGTAAGGTCCCAACAAATCCACGTACAAACGCTGCATCGGTCGCTCAGAGACGATCTGCTTCGTAATCGGAGGACGAAGACTTCTGTTTGGCGCTTTTGTGGCTTTGCATACCTCACACTGGCTCACGTATGACTTGACCTCCGTGGCCATCTTAGGCCAATAGTATTTCTCTCTAACTCGAGCATAGGTCTTTGAGAAACCACTATGACAACTAAGCTTGGTCCCGTGGGCCATTTCAATCACTTCGTGAGTCAAAGTGCTTGGTATCCACAGTCGCCACAAATAATCTTCGCTTTCAAGTTCTTCACTCCTGAATCTAACTCTTTTGTATATATACTTGTCGGATACAACTAGATCTGGGAGTGAAGCTTGATTTTTAACTATTTCCTCTCTTTTTGATCTGTACTCAGCAGAGTCGAACTCTGGCGAGTCGATATCTACTTCCTCTCCTATCGCTGTGATCGAAATCTCTTCCATATCTCCCCTCGAAAGCGCATCCGGAACAACATTCAACGAACCCTTACGATGTTCGATCTTGAAATGGAAACCTTGAAGCTCCAAACTCCATCTTGCGAGCCGCCCACTCAAATCTTTCAGTGACATAAGCCACTTCAGACTTGAATGGTCAGTAATAACACGAAAAGGCAAGCCTTCGACGTACGCCCGAAACTTTCTAATGCTGAGCACTGCTGCCAAGCACTCGAGCTCTGTCACCGTATAGTTCTTTTGTGCCTTGTTCAACTTTTTTGACATAAAAGCTATAGGTTTCTCATTGCCATCTGCATCCAACTGGAAGAGAACGCCTCCGACTCCCTCAGACGACGCATCACACTGAATCGTGAATTCCTTTTTAAAGTCTGGCTGAGTCAAAACTGGAGCGGAAGTTAACGCTTCTTTCAATTTTTCGAATGCTTCCTTGGCTGCAGATGTCAATTCAAAAGTCCTTTGCTTTTTAAGGCAATCGGTTAATGGAGCTGCGAGGTCAGCGTAGTTCTTGATAAAACGCCTGTACCAGCCCGTCATACCAATAAATCTCCTCACCTGTCTCGCCGATTTAGGAAGAGGAAAGTTTACCATCGCGTCTACCTTTTCAGGATTAGTTTTTAGCGTTCCCTGACCGACAATGTAACCAAGAAACTTTATCTCACGCATGCAGAACTTAGACTTATTGAGGTTGATGGTTAAATTCGCTTTCCGAAGACAGGCTGCCACATCCGCCAATACTTGGATATGAGTTTCGAAATCCGCTGTGCATATTAAAAGATCATCTAAATAAACGAAAACATGTTGTCTAAGGCGAGCTGGAATTACTCGGTCCATTAGACGACACATTCTCTGTGCGGCGTTGCATAACCCAAACGGCATCACATTAAAGTGATACAGTGGCCGTCCAGGTACAGCGAATGCCGTTTTTTGTTTTGACTCTTCATCTAACGGTATCTGCCAAAATGCATCTTTAAGGTCTAGCCCCGTTATGAAGTGAGTGTCTTCTAATCTACTGATGATACCTTCAATATGTGAAAGCGGATATGCATCATTAACCGTTTTGCTGTTAAGCTTACGGCTATCCAAGCACAGGCGAACCTTTCCTGGTTTTTTTACCATCACTATTGGCGAGCACCAAGGAGAATTACTCTCCTCAATAACCCCAAGTCCTAACATGCGATCGAGTTCTTTATAAACCTCCTCCTGCTTCACCGGCGAAAGTGGATAATGCCTGGATTTTATTGGTACGGCGTCACCTGTCTCGATTGTGTGGGTTTCGACGTGCGTTTTACCAAGACCTAGCTCAGCAAAGTTCGGAAAAAGCCGCTTTACCGAGTCTAACTTGATTCTTTGAATCGTCGTCAGATCGATAAAAGCCGCTTCCTCAGCAACTTCGCGACTTTCCTCAAACATGTTATTACTGTCGATCTGGCTCACTTGTGGGGTCAGGTGAAACTCGTTCCAGAAATTCATGCCAAGATAAACCTTTTGCGTCAAGTTAGGAATTACATAGAACGTAATGGTCTTCGTTATACCATCAAGAGTTGTTGGAATTTTACAATACCCAACGATATCGTGGGATTTCCCGTCAGCCGTTCTTACAACATTCTTGTATGGTAACATTTGAATTCCATTTCGTTCTATGAATTCAAAACAAGAGTCTCCCAAAACAGAGATAGATGCGCCACTGTCCAATAGGCCTGAAACAAGCTCATCTTTCAGCTTTAACTGTGCATACATTCTACCATCTGTTTTGGAAGTCAAGATTGTCTCGACTATGTGTCTCTGAAAGTCCTTTCGCTTCCTATACCTTTCCCTACACTTTTGGATCTGGGCACTTACAATTGGTTTGCCAACAATTTCGGAGCGTTTCCTATAGTAATTGAGCTTCCTCTCGTGAAGAGATTTCAACCCAAAAACTTTCACAGGATGGCTCTCCGAAATTGGAATCTCTCGTCGAAGAATTCTGACAGGCCCCTCCGATTCCAAAACCTTACCTTCCTCTACCTGCTCTGACCCATCAAACGACTTCTGAACAACCAACTCAACTGAACCCGGTTCACTTTCCCTACCCGTTCCGTCTCCTATTGCAGCTTTCTCTGATCGGGATAGTTCTTTTGGAAACGACTCTCCCCGACTGTTCTGTCGTTCCCTTGACGGTTTCCCTGGTGTTTTTGGCATTCTGGGGTACTCACGCCTTTTTCGCCACAGAGAAAACAGAATAGCTTTCTTTCGTGTGACGGACACTGGTAGAAAGAATGCCCCAATTTGTCACAATTCCAGCAAACCAACGACGAAGCTGGCTGTCGATGATTAGCCCTGCTGAATGCTGCGACTTCATCCTGTGGTTCCAGCTCGATATCTTCTTCCACATGGATCTCACTTATGGCCTTATGAGAAGTTATTCTCCTGGCTAGAAAAGTTTCGGCTTCTCTAGCCTTTTTCCGGAGATTTTCCAAACTGGTAATCTCCGCTGCCAACAACACCTCACCCAACTTATCCTTGGCATTGCTTTTGATGATTTGTATGAGCTTTACTGAATCAAAAGGTTCATTTAACCGGTCGTTCAGTTGAACGATAGCTCCATAGAAGTCATCAAAAGATTCCTTAAATCCCTGCTTTCTAGTGAGCAGACGCATATATACCTCGACATCAGTTTCCCTGCTTCCAAACTCTCTTCTCAACGAGGTTTTGATATGTTGCAAGTTAGCGTCAGGATTTTTGCGCAAAAAGGACCAAAACCACACATTAGCCTTTCCAGTCAATAACAAATGAAAGTTTGCGCTGACTTGATTGTCACTATATCCAGACGAAGCTTGCAACCTATCCACCTTGAAAAGGAAATCCGATACAGGGTCACTTCCATCGTATGTTATGTTCCACCTATCCAAACGGCAAACATTAGGTGTATTCACAGCACTTTGTGGTCTTGTCATCACAGAAGGTGCACCTTGTGCCGTGTCCGGAACTTGAGGTTGAAACATATTTGGTATATCGCTGTCTGCAACATTCGAAAACTGGGGATTACTAGGAAGTCCCAAGTTGGAAAGATGCTGTTGGGAACGGGGGTTACCAATAGTCTCTAACTTTCCCATAATACCCCTCATGAAATAATCCATTTGGTCAAAGAATCTTATCTGGTTCGACAATAAGGACTGATCAATCCGATTAGCCAAACCATCGATATCCGATGCTCTACCAACCCCAGCAGGGGATCCCGGGTTTCCCGTGATGTCATGGACTACTCGATCGTTTTGGCTAATTATCTTGTTACCACCAACAGGATCTGAATTCCCAGATGCAGCAGGGTCCTCTTCGGCATTATTGACCCCGTGAGCTGTTTGTTCATCCGCGTTTGACATTTCAGAAGAAGGTGAAAAAGATACCGGTTCTAAATTGTAAGAGTCGTCCAAACTCAAAAGGTTTATAGACTGATGAAACCTCTCAAAATCCTCCAACAAAATTCCTTCGTTCAAAAGTCTTGAAATTCGACAAGTGTTATGAGGAATTTTTAGGTTATTATTCATAACCCAGAATAAAGGATAACACCAAGAAGATTACCAATAAGGAAACCACTAAACTAGTTAATTCAAACACCTCAGTATCCAACGACTAAATTCTCTTCCAACTGAATTCCACAAAAAAATTAAGAAAAAGGAACACAAACAAAATCAAAAGAATTGAAAACACCTAAAATATCCCACTGTCTCAATTACTTAAAAAAAAAACAAATTAAAGGCTCAAACTTAATTGAACTAAAACTTCAAAAGAAAACTATTTTCACATTCGGATTTGGATGAGGATCAACCACTCTGGAAAAAATGAGATAAGAGAATAAAAGATGGCGAAGCGCTGCGAGCCGAGAAAAAAAAACAAACTACGTTAAAATATCTAACTACTTTAATTTACTTTCTAGGGCGATTTGCAACCAAACATAATCACAAACCGACTCTAGAAGTTGAACTATTGTAGATGAAAGGTACCTATTGAAGACTCAATATGAATCCTCTTAGTCTCTTTCATCATTATTTATATGTATATGATGTCTTCGCGAATCTGGGCATTGATACCAGGAAATACTGCCAGCTTTATGACTCAGACCACTAAACACCATGTCTTAACAGTTTGGAAAAAAAACTTCCGTCATCGCAACACAGTACCAAGGTCACGCACCTCGGATACTGGGACTTATGACGGAAAGTTCTTTCCTTACTCACAAACATAATCAAAATTAAAATGAAAATCAAAAGTAAAATCAAAAGAAAATTAATAAAAAAAAACAAAAAGTTAAAAGCAATTGAAAAGAAACTAAGTAGGTGAAATTGAATCTAAATGACATTGAAAATGATAAAAAAAAACTGAAAAGAACTATTGAAACTAAAATGAAATGCAAAAAATTAAAATGACCTATAAAAAAAAGCAAATTTGGCTCGTAAAAAACTCACACTCGCTACTGTACAGTAGCGAGGCCTACACGTTGTGGGCGCCATTGTTGCGGGCTCCTTTCTTGCCGTCGGGGTCAGTGCTGGCATGCTTGACCGGCCTCACGCTCGTCGGAGGGTGTTGGTTCTTGACCCCTATCGGAACCGCGCAGACAAAAATCATGCCAGGCTCAACGTCGAGGTGATATGACGTTGCGAGAAACACTAGTCATTACCCACCCTGCCATGGTTACCTATCTCGCCTAAGCAACCCCTTAAGTCGCCATCCTTCATTCCCTCATCCCACCCCTACCATCATTGTTGATCCTCATCCTTTATCCTTTCAAATTAAAAACCCATTATGCTTTCATTTTTATGCTAAAACGTTATAAATCATAGTTTTATTGCCCATTTTAAAAATAAAAATAAAATAAATTAAACAAAAATCAAAATAAATATAATAAAACAATTACGCTAATTTTGCCAAAAACAAGTTAAAAATGGTCCACTATTGTTTGACCAAAACAAATACAAAAAAAAACAATTTAAAACGATGAATTTAATGTGCACTCAAATGTATTTATATGTATTGCTAATGTATACCTGCGTTAGCTAGTACTCAACAACGTACTGCACTACTTTAATTTACCGCGCAATAGTCCCCGACCCGAAATTCCCTAATATGTGTAGTACACGATCAAAAAAGGTACAAGCAAATAAAATTACTCACCACTTTGCTGGCGCTTCCGTTTACGGCTGACGATGAAGTGGCCACTGCATCCAGGCTGTAGTATGTTGACAAATACCTGTATTACTTTTTCACTTATTTAATCGGATAGCTACACAACAAATTGAATTTCTTAAAATTTAGCCCTAGTGCAAGATTTAACTATCCGTATATATGAGGATATATATACATACATACGGGCACTAAAATTCACTTGTTGGTTCTTACTTTAATGATTACTTTAAATTTTAGGGTTTTAGTCTTTAAATTGCAAAATAAATGGGCAGATTAGAAGCAAATGAACAAAGTTATGTACAAAAAAAAATAAAAATATCAGATATTGTGGGTTGTCGCCGGGATCGAACTCAGGACCCTTGGCCTGGCGGGCTGTCGCCTAGTTGGCTGCGCCACGGAGGTCCTTGGTTTAGTTTTGGTTTAAAATGTTGTTATCTTGAGTATTTTGGATATAGCTGGTGATCATTATTCAGAGGAGTTGGTTACAATACTTTTTTTTGCACAATAGGAACTTTGCACCAAACCGAACTCTTTTGCCGATCGTAGATTAAATATTCGGCCACCCACTTTGTGGGGGCCGTGACCACAGCGTTGCTTTTGCTTTGAATAGCAGGTAAAATTCCTACACACAAATATATAAAAAAAATTTATATTTGGAAGGTTCTAAGTGTGCTATATCGATTTATGTACCTTTAATTCTTTAACGAGCTTCTAAAGATTTTGTTAAAATAAAAGCTAAAAGTTTCCTCTTTACTTCCTCACACTTGCACTGTTTTCCTACTCAAATTAAATTTGTTATTTTACTTGTTAAAATGTGTTTTCAAAATATTGTTTTTCTTACTTTTTAATTTCACATGTAAATTTGTTTAAATTAATTTTTATTTAGGCACTGGTGAAGGGAAACTTTCGCGCTCTTATGAGTGTGGATTTGATTTTGGGCATCTCCATCTATGTTCCCCTGCATGTTGACGGGAAAAGTGCCACAACTTTTCAACGGTGACGACTCATTCTCACACATAAACGCTTTTCTCCTACTTTAAGCGAAAAGTTAGGGGAGTAGTGGCTTATTTGAAAAATAAAATCAAACACGTAAATGCATTTCGTTACATATTTACCGTTGCTTTTTCAACTATAACTTAAGTCTTCTCATCCTTAGATAGAATTCATAAAGTACTAGAATAACCTATACCCTAGCACAATAGTTACGTTGCATTCCCTAAACAAAATCTACCCATATACTAGCACTTCTAGGAATACTTATCAGTTAACATCTGAATCTAGTTTTGAATAATTTTCAAGTATAGAGATTATCTTTTTAGCCACAACACATGAAAGTGAAATGTGTTAGCCGGCTCTGCTGTTCCCTCCCATTGTAGTATTCAGAATTTCAAAACAACTTTTCATCTCCTATTTAATTGTATGCTACTTTCCTACCTCTCGCATTTAGTTAATCATTTTAAGGGTAGTCATAGTCATATCTCTTTGAGTGTACTACAGATTGTTTAAAAAAAAAAACATTTGTTGATGAAGTGCAATCAATAACTAAACGTAAAAAACATTTTTACTACTGCTTAGCCCACTTTCTATTTATAATGCCTTCGACCGATAAGGCGATTTTAACTGAAATTCCCCAAGTAAACAAAGTATTATAATTATTGATTATTTTCGATTTTTAATTTTTACGTTTATTCCCCAGCATAATTCATTAATGGAGGTTTCAATTCACGTGTGCAGCCATATTGCTTGTTGACAAAGTATTGCACACGACATAAATTTATAAATGAAGACTCTGATAACCGGGACAAGTTGTCGTCGATTAGTTTTTTTTTTAATGGCCGTTTGAAGTGCACAGTGGTCATTGGAATCGAAAGGTGATTAAAATGTTATGATTTTGTCATTTGATAAGGCTTCTTGTTTGTTTTGTATATTAAAATGACTCAAGATCATTTTTTGAAAAATCAAAGCTATAAAACTAAATGAAACCAGCTTTAATTGCAAGGTAGTAAAAATTTTACGTTTACTTTAATCAGTTTAAAATTCTAATAAATCATTCCATTTACCTATAGACAGCCTAAATATTAATAGTAAATATAAATCAACAGTCAATATAATCACTAATTTTTTTTTTTTTCTCTTTAAGAGCACCGCTCTATCCCATTGCCTTAGGAAATTATTTGAAATACAGTTATTATGTCTCGAATATAAACAAAAATCAACATTTTTTTTGAATATAAATACATAATACTTTAAAAAGAAATATATAATATACATAGGTACTTTAGCTAGTCTTCATCTTTGATACAATTTTCAACCAATTCTCTTAGATTTGGATTTTCCATTGCCGCTGCTATTCGTTCTTTATCGTTGATTTGTTTATTAACTGAAATTATAGGAAAGAATAAAATATTATTAAAGAATATGATTATGATTTACTAAAGCGAGAGGACAATATATTTGGTTTTACCAAATTACATCAAAGTACAATAATTGAAAGTGTAGGTTCAATTTCCAGCAAATTTTAGTTCAAAGTATTTTCTGAAGTATGAACATTTAACTTTATTTTATATATTTTTTACGCGCACTCAAGGGGTTATGACTACCCAAGTGTTAGACACAGTGCGAGCGTTAGAAGATCAAATGATCTCAGATTCCGTGATATGGGATCCGCGGAGCTTATCTAGGGAGGGGTGAAAACCAATTTCGGCTAACACGATTACCCTCTAAGTTGCATTCATATTTTTTTTTTATGCACTGTTTCTCGCAAAGGCCCCAGTTATGGACTGCAAGACTTTGATTTTTTGAATAGCATTTAATGAAGCTTTCGACGTCTATACTTCTTTTTTTGCTATCACTCACACCCAAAATCTGCTGTGGGCTCTTAGTCTAGATAGTTAGAGGGAGAAGAAAATTCGCCTTTTTTAGGGATAGGCTGAACAAATGCTTTTTTCTATCCAGTGAGTAGGACAGATGGAAAAGTTTACGCAGTGGTTTTTTCAGCGTTGAAGAACACCTCTTTAGAACAATGGAAGGCATGCTATCAGGGCCAGGGGATATCTGTATATCGAGATCTTTTAGATCTTGCAACTACACGAGTGCGAAAAAAGATTCGTCCTATAGAATCGTTGGCGCTCTTAAGGACGTGAGAAGTCATAACACTATCTGGCAGCGTCGAATTGATCTCAAGCTGTGCTGCAAGCAAATTGGTTTCTCTAGTGAGCTCACATAGGGAGTGTCATTGAAGACAGGCGTTGCGACCGAAGACGAAGTAGAATTCCGAATATTTTTTGCAAATGACCAAAAATGCTTACCACCTTTGGGACATTGTAGTATTTTTCGCCTTAATTTCCAGTCATGTAAAAACTTGGTTCATCGAATATGATCGTTACTAATCCTCCTAGCTTCCTTGAACTTTTTCCGATTTTCCTCCGAGGGGTTGGCTTTATAATATCGGAAGCTTACTTCTCTTACATCTTTACACCTCAAGTCAAACTACGAGTTTTCTTTCAGTTTGATAGATTTTGACCCATGCGGGAAAGATTGACCTGCAACGTAAGGAATTCGAGTTGGCTCGTCGACAAGCTGAGTCAGGTGGTTTAACTCAACGAAAATCTCGTAATACCTAACCTTCCTTCGGGTGTTGTCTGGCCAGAATAGCGTAGCCACGAAGAATAGTGAACATTCAAAATTCTTTTTCAACTTTTCAAATACATTTATTCATTTTCGAGAAATCATTATTTAATTATTGTTATCCTTCGTCTTAAGCTACCTAATAAGGTTTTGCGGAAACAACAAAAATACGTCAATTTTCAACTAGCGCTTGAGTCCAAATGGGTTGTCAGTGAAAAAACTTTAAACAGAGATATATATATTGCAAATTGTTTATACTCCTAATTGTACCTTGATGTTTTTTACAAATAATTGATATTTTTCGAGCCATAAGTAAAAAACTTGCAAAAAAGTATTTTAGCATAATTTTTGCTTCCTTTTCTGTTTCGCGTCACTAAATCAGCACCCTCGAAAACATTAATCAAGGAAAAAATCAAGAACTACCCCACAATTTTCTTAATAAGCACCTTTTTGACAAAGCGCGCAACGAAGGTAGATATTTAGGCAAGCATAAATTCCCCTTCTCTTAAGACTCCAGAGAGCCCACTCAGGGTGTTAAGTTTTTTTTTTGTCATCCTCAAGCTAAATTGGAGCTATTTTATTACCAAATTAAGAAATTATAACGTTGTTCCGGTGAAACTCACTATAAGGCTGAATAACTAGAGGCGAGGCACCCATTACTCAAAGAAAAAAATTGTGGATATCTAGCTAGAAAATGTTTGAAATTTAAAGAACAAAAATTATGTTTTTTTAGTTTCGGTAGTGAAAAATTACTAAAATGGAACAGTGTAAGTTTTTGCTTCTGCACATCTCTGCAACTATGAGTTTCCAACCATATAAAATTTATCAAATCGGTTGAATTTATTTTTTTTTTTTGGGGAAAAAGGCACAGCAGAATTAGTATGTTAATAAAATCACTTATAATGCTAAATCGTTATAAAAATAAAGAATTGCACCAATCGGCTGCTGATAGTCGTTTTGAGGATAGCTATCTCTATCATAACTATAAGGAAATATAGAGAGAGCAATGGTCAAAACGACAATCATTTATTTTAGCGATCGTTTTGGTTTTACGCGATACGGGCCCAGTATTTGAATTATTTAGACGTTTTGGCAATGCTATTAAATGTGCAAGTAGGTACTGTTCGTTGGTAACGATTAACGACTAGCTAGGATCAGGTCTAGAAAGACTGAGTTGGCTTATACCTGCTTAATGTACCTGCAGAAATACGCTGTAATTAATAGGTGGACTTATGTTCAGTACGCTCATTCATGTTCAATAATGGGCAGTTCATTGTGTGAAGAATTCATAACAAAAATTTTCCACTCTAAAGTTAATAAGTTTTTTTTTTACCAAAATGCATAATATTGCGGTTGAGAGATAACTGACTTTACTTGTTGCCTTAATTAAAAATGATAATCAAATGATATAAATAGAGCAGAGTGGCACAACTTACTTTCATCTTCTGTTGAGTGGGCTCCTTTTTTAATGTATATGTCCAATTTAACGTTATGAGGCAAGCTTCTTTCTACCTTCACTCGAATGCATAAACCAATTAAAGTCGCTAGCGAGCAATGAGGCACTGTGGGATTGAATTCAACTCGAACCTTGTGTGATAATTGGTAGTTTAAATGTATTTTCTGAACCAAAAAGCATGTTTCTTCTTACCACATAAACATTCGATTTTGTTGGAGGTAGAACGAATATTCCCTCTTCATAGATAACATTCAAGTCTTCTAAAGTGCATGGTTTTTCTGGGTCACGAATACTACGCAGAACATCTATGAATATGAAAGAAAGTTTTTTTTTATTGATATTATGCAACTTCTAAGCATATAAATTGTATTAATTTACCAAATAATGTCTCTTGTAGATCTTGAGCGTCTTTGTATCCTAATTCTTTGAGGAGAGCTTCTTCACCAATTGGAATCTCCTCATCAGAAAGCTGTGAGCTCTGTTTACCTGTTTGACTCTTGGCTATTGTTGCCGCTTGCACATTGTCTGTCGTCGACATCTTACGAAAGAATGATAACATAATTGGGGTTGTTAATTTTTTTGATTATGTATTAAGAAAGTAGTTTTTAGTTTGTGTTTATCTCTATAAATCGAGGGTTTTATTTGATTTGGTTTTTTTTAATTTCTTTTTCTTCAAAAGGTGGATAACTGTCAGAAATTGCAAAGTTTTGACATAAATCAGCTGATTCCGTGAGTTTAACTTTGTAGGTATAGGTGGCAGACAAATCGTTTGAGAGAATAGAAAATACAGCGGTTATTTTGTTTTGTGTTTTTCAAGACCATACAGTGGAGTATTTGTATCTAAAAATAGCCGATTCATAAAAAAATGTGTGAAATTTTCTTGCGGAAAAAACGATACCCGGATTATGAACATGTCTAGAAAAAAAAAAAACAATGGAAAATATCCTTGCCCAATTAGTAACAAATCCATTAAGCAACATTTATTTCACCATACACGCAACATATTGGAAACGACTGTCTAACTAGTCAACTGTCTAAAAGTGCAAAACTTTGCAAAAAGTGGCCAATGTCGTTAAGCCTTAAGGACGCCTGTTGTACAAACGTGGTTCAAATTTTGATCCGTGGTTCAAATATTTTTACTGGCTGATTTCAGCGAAATTACTGGGGTTCGGCGATGGTTCAAGGGTCAAGTATGTTACAGAGTTGCCAATTTAATGCCTGAACCGTCGTTGAACTTCAGTTTGTTAGCCAAAGTCAGTGAGTTAAAATTGCTGAACCACGAGTTAAATATTTGTACAACTGGCCCTAAGGCTTTCTGTTTTCATCTAGTAAAAACTTCAAAAACAAATTTGCCATGTTTTCATTTTTGCACAATCATGTTTCTGGCTTATTTACTTATTTATCTATTTATTTATTTACTGGCTTAATTCAACCTGATTAACATACAAATCATAACCTAGTGAACAACCACCATAGTGGAGAAAGTGATTTTTCGACATTGTTCACTGGTACAGACTTGCGAATGTGTTGTGAACGTTTGACGTTTAAAATCTCAATGCCTTCAATGAGGCATTTTTCTTTTGTAATCGAACTGTCAACTGTTCACCAATAAGAGTTCCTGTACCTTTTTCACGGGAATTGCTCGTGAAAGGAAAACTCTTCCACAGCTTCACAAGTACGTTTCAGATGAACCGAAATGCAAATTTTGTATGGATTCACGACATGATTCAAAAGTATGTATACTTATATAGGCTTTAAGGGGGACGATATGTTCTACGTCAAGAACTTTTTAAATCTTTCCCACTGAATCACAATAAGGTGCGTTTTATTGGTATTTAAGCCTTTAACATACTTCCTCGTGAAGTGAACAAGTATGTACTAGGCTTTATAGCTACCGCAGCAGTACAAGCACCAATAAACCGTACACTCATCTTTTATACTAAACCCAAGTTCAGCGCCACCTAAGCTTAAGCTTAACAAAACTTAACTTTGCAACACGCCATCACTCCACACCACAACGAATGAATTTAAAGTACCAATACCTCTCCACATTAAGGTGGAACTATGTAGAACAAGCGGAAGCTGTCGGAAGCAGTATGTGACCGAAAATAGCAGCTTTTCTAAAACGTCAATCCCCCAAGTCACACATGACATAATGCACTTTAAGTGGTTGAAAATGAAAAAAATGTAAATAATTGTTTGTCCAATGTTAATTTTCTTATACTTATTCACAGCATAAAGAGTGCAAGACTTTTATTATTTCACTTTGCAAAACCACGAAAATTTGACGTGGTATTAATTAATGAAAAGAAAGTTTCAGAGATTACTTCATTCATACATCAAACAGAAAAAAGAGTTGAATGCACCAAAAGATCGTGATAAATAAAACAGACAGGATCTCAGTGACAAGAGTGTTATACCCGTCTCTTTTTACCTTACGTTTGTTTATTTTGCATGTGTCTGTTGGATCTTTTCTTTGCACTACTGAGATAATTCACAATAGTGAATATCCTCCAAGCTGCCAGAGTGAAAACTAATTTTTTGATCATTGAAATAGATCCAGATAGAAAAAGCTCCCATGTTGTCTTTGTAATTACGTGTTAAAAATTGATCTGGGTCAGATCATTTGGATAGTAAAATGCAACTTCTAGTTTATGGAAACTTTTCCAACTCACTAATCAACCCGCTTTTTTCTTGAAGCCACTGTTCTTGCGAAGCGAGGCATTTAACAATGTACATACGCCACTGCGCTAGCTACTACACTCGCTCGTGTGGCATCAGGGTTTATGTATCCAAAAAAAATCAGTTTAACTAAACTTGAAACACACATAAATGCATATCGTCACCTGGGTTCTATCTTGTTCAATGTCCATTTTTCAAATTGTTGGGAAATCGATTTTTAAAGTTTAAGTTTAAAACTTTTATTTATTTTAGGAATTTTTGTTTGGAAAGTAAATTTTTTTAAAGCTTTAACAATTTTGTATTCAAATTGACTGAATTTTACAAATTTAAGCTGTTAACTCGAATTAATTAAAAATTAAAGTATACCATCAAGTCATTTTGGATATTAAACAATGATGTATGGGACGTTTCAAAGTTGTTTCGTTGATAGGATATTGAACAAAAAAAAGTCATATTGAACAAAATAGAAATAATCAAAGTTAAACTACGAAAACAATGTAGCCAACGGTAAATTGAACAAAAAGCCATCCTTATTGGCTTAAATCAAATTTAACTATAATTTAGAGTAGGTATTATAAAACTGAGAATTGTTCGTGTATAAGTTTAAATACGTTTTTCTTTAACTGTCCTTCTTTACATAAGTTTAAATAATAAGTTATATAAGGAAGCAATATTACTTAATTTAATAAGGAAATTTTTTTCGTAAAAGTTTTTTCTGATCTTCTCTCATTGCCAAAAAAAAAACAAAAAGCAAATAATTTTTTTTAAAATAACGCATTTTATTGAAAAAATCTTTTTTAAGAACAACAAACTTTTAAATATAAATAAATAAATACAAAAATCAATTCACAAAAAAAACAAATAAACAAAAAATCTTACAATAGGTATTGTTTTAATTAAATAATATGGATATTAATCATCTTTTCTTTAAGACTAAGAGCCCACAGCAGATTCTGGGTGTGAGTGATAGCAAAAAAAGAAGTATAGGAGTCGAAAGCTTCATTAAAGGCTATTCAAAAATCAAAGTCTTGCAGTCTACAACTGGGGCCTTTGCGAGAAACAATGCATCAAAAAAAATATGAATGCAATTTTGAAGATGATCGTGCTAGCCGAAATTGGTTTTCACCCCTCCCTAGATAAAGCTCCGCGGATCCCATATCACGAATTCTGAGATCATTTGAGTGTTTAATTTGCCCTGTGCCAGACTGTTGAAAAAGAAAACCGGTTTTCACTTAGAATTTTGAATTTTTTAAACGGTCCCGTAGAGCGAATTATACACTCAAATGGTCTCAGATTCCATGATATGTGATCTGAGAAGCTTATCTAGGGAGGAGTGAAAACCAATTTCGGATAAACGATTATCCTCGAAGTTGCATTCATACTTTTTTTTCGATGCACTGTTTCTCGCAAAGGCCCCCAGTTGTCGACTGCAAGACTTTAATGAAGCTTTCGACGCCTATACTTCTTTTTTTGCTATCACTCACACCCAAAATCTGCTGTCGGCTCTCGGTCTATTTAGTCTTATTTCATTTCATCAATATAAAAGGTACATTTCTTAAACACATTAAATTATTGCTTAAGGCAATCAAAGTCAGAAAGAAATTAATACAAAAATTCAATGGTTTTTTATAATGTTTTGAACATTGAACAAAGTAGTTCTCTATATCTTGAAAACTAAAAGAGATAGAAAAAAACGGATTTCACCAAACGAAAGAGCATCCAAAAATTATAGTAGGACTGCATACTTAACTCAATTTCACCAAAAATGGTCTATTGAACAAGATAGAACCCAGATGACGATATGTGTTAGAGTATATTGGATGCAGTGATGGCTTTAGAAGCAATCCTAATATTTCCATGTATTAACACTCATATAGAATTGTGTGAGGTGCTCTGTCAAGTTGTGTGGGATGAAATTTCATATATTGTTTCCAAGCTTATACCTACATTTTCTTCACACTATTTTGACATGGCGTGGAAGGGCCAGAAGTGTTATCTTTGTCATAGTCCGTACGCCTAGATTTCTACGATCTGCTCTTACACAAAATTTAACCCAGCGGCTCCATTAGCAATATTTGAGGCAATAAATTGCCTTTACTCATTGCTATTGCCTTTAATAATGCAAATAGAGACGCTTTGTCAATGGCAATGGCAATATTGCCTAGAAGATGAGAGACAATTATTGATTTCCATCTTCAAGGCAATAAATTGAGGAAAAATGGGACTCCCCGTAATTGTGAATGGCTTCTTTATTGATTTTTTCAATTAAATCGTAGAATATGAGAACGCACATGACAAAATATAGTGAATTCAAATTAAATTTTAAGGGTATTCATTCAACAGCGTAAACTCGTCGTAAACATCGTAAAGTTTTAAACTTCGTAAATCTGTCAAATTTTCCATACAAATTGTGACAGAATTACGAAGTTTAAAAGTTTACAATGTTTACGACGACTTTACGCTGTTGTATGAATACCCTTTTTATTTAAAATAGGGGATTTGAACAGCATTTGCAGTCAAATATTTCTATACACACATTTTATAATTGAAATTGCCTGGCAATGAAAATGCCCACCCAAGCAATAAATTGCCATTCCTATTCCAATTGCAATTGCCTCAAAAATTGCCAATGGAGCCACAGCGTAAGCCAAAAACGACATGCAATTTGAAATCGATAAAAAGGTAAAGTCCTCAATTTCTTTGATAACATCCCTGGTATTGTCATGTCTCCCTGGAGCCACAGCACAGCGGCTACTTCATTAACAGCTGATAAAATTTTCTTATCAGTTCAATACTTGAAACAAACTTGACTTGTCGTCTGCACAAATTATTTCCCCCATAGCCGTAAGTGCGAATTTTCTTTTTCTACAACTATCTGATTAAAAAACAACTCATCAGAAACTTTAACTTAACAAATAATAAAATTCAATTTAATACCGGTACCACAGGTAAGAGCAAAAAATGACTGCACATCTGTTCTGTAGGCTGTAACTGTAGTTGAATAGCAAGAGTGACTCATACGTTAAATTTATTAATTTTTTCTATGTTATGTTGTGTCCTATTTGAAATGAAAAACTATTTTCGTGTCGATTCAATTCAATTCGATAAAAAAAACAAGAAGAAAAACTACTTGTGCGTACCCACCCCCCGTTCACCTCAACTGTCCCACCCTCACAGCTTACTTTGATAGAATATTTTTATTTATTTTTTTTTCTCATTTTGCAAAAACAAAATACACAGGAGAAAAATTCCCAAAAAGGAACAAATAATAAATAAAAAAAAAAATAACGGCTCTCCATGAAAAATTTTGATGATTGCGAAAGAGGAAATTTTCATACAAAGAAATTTTCTTTGAAGAAGAAGCTCATTTGAAAATCTAAGGTCAAACTGCGAGGACTGATAATAAACTGGGATTTGTGATTGCACATTTTTTTTTTCGACACGTGCACACAAAAGCTTTTGTGAGAAAAATTTTGCAAATCTGGAAATAGATAAAACATTTTCTTAGGTTTTTTCGTATTTTTGCAATACATAATAATTTGTTTGTGTTATTTTTTTTGCTGGCGAAAAAGGTAATCTGGTTTCTAAGAAGTTCTAATTATTCTTTTTTATTCGTAATAGATCATGTTATTTTTTGTCAATTGAAAATCTTTATTCTTTTTTATGTCTTATTTTTTTTTTTGTGTTTTCTTAGTTAAGCATTGAAAATGGGCTCCTTAAATGAACCAAAAGCCGTTAATACATTGCCAAAAGGAAAATATACGCTTGTCGGCATAGACATCGACACAACCGGAAAAAGGCTTATTGATGAGGTAAGTTCTTTTTGAATTGCCGGAAAAGATAACTAGCTAGTTTATTATAATCATTATATTTTTGTTTGAATAGATTGTCCAGCTAGCAGCTTACACGCCAAATTCACATTTTGAGCAATACATCATGCCATACATGAATCTTAACCCAGCTGCAACGAACCGACATCAAGTGCGGGTGATTACCATTGGATTTTATCGGATGCTAAAGTCTTTGCAAACCTTCAAGGTAAGCTCCAATTTTGTATCTAAATTTGTATCTTATTATTTTAAGAAAGTTAACTGTTTCTTTCGATTTGCTTAAATTTAACAGTTAGGAATGTCTAGGTTCTGTTCTTGTGCAACAACATGTGGTTTCAATTGAATCGATGAGTGGAAGGACAGTATAAGTGCCAAATTAAAAATGTAAGAAAAATAGGCATAACTTCTTATTGCTCAGACAAAAAATAGATTTTTTGGTATGAAAATGTAAAAAGGATTGCTCATGATTGAAAAGTTTAAAATTTCATTTTTAAAAACATTTGTTTAAGCCAATAACCAAGTTATTGTAATTTTTCTGCAATGGCGCTTGTACTGTTCTTCCACTCACCGATTCAATTGATGTTTATGCACATAAATAACGGACTATGAATTGGTTCATGAACAAATGTATTTTCATGAGTTATCTAATATGGAAAGCCATACTTTTGTTTGAATAAATTTCTATAATTTATACTTGATAACTAATCCAAATATTTAACGCGAATTTAACTGAAATATATTTATCAACAAATTGTTCTTTAGGCAAATTACACAGAAAAACCGCAATACAAAGATACAAAAACCATTCTTAATCCGAAACCTACAAACCCCGAAAAAAAAGCAATCAACGAATGCGTTCGTAGTGGCATTTTTTATATAATTTTTCACTACAATGGATTATGTGATAGTTTTTTTTCGGGGTTCGTAATTTTCCGATTACGATAGAACTCGTGATTGGGCTGATTTGATTTCGCAACTGATTTAATTTTAACAAGTTGTTTGTTCTTTTACTTCCCAAAACTGCCAATTTCTACTAATTTTAAATTTTTAATTGAATTATGGACTAAAATTGGGTCAGAAATGGGTAATTTTGAGAAGTAAATCAACAAACATAGTTTAACAATTGCGATCTACCTAGGTATCTGTTTTTGAACACTTTGAATTTGGTTTTGATCAAAGCCAATTTTTATTATCTAGAAAAGGATTTGTTTATTATTGGACAGAAAGAAAAACCCCAATCCTTTTTCTGACTAAAAAAATCTCTTCAGAAAAGAATTTTTTTTTCAGTATTTGTCGGCGAAACCAATTAACAGTGAATGTTCTGGGGAGTCATTCCGTATTTCGATTATCGCCAGACGATATCGTTTAGAGACGATATAGTCTAAGAGCCGACAGCAAATTTTGGGAGTGGAGGTATAGCCAAAATCGAAGTAGGTATGAGGGATTATAGATACCTACAGTTGTGAACACGAAAATAGCAGGTTAAATTAAAGGAAAAATGATATATTTTTAACCGTTCTTGTGGAATACTGGGGTTAGGGTTCAGTGTTGGGTAGACGTCGCACATACTAGCAGGATCAAATACTACCATAAAAAACAATCTTTGACCCATCTGCCCGTAAAATATTACGCTCACAGGAAATCTAACATAGTTTCTTGCAAACTGACACCATTTTTCTGCATGTGTTTTGGTGAGGGGTGGCTTATTCTTCGTCATGATTGCTCCTAAATTTGGCTGTTTTCAAAATGCAAAATGCAGTACTGCAGCGCATCATGATTTCTTAAATTTTTTATTTTTTTTACTTTATTAATACAATTCAACATTAACTGTTGCAATGCATTAAAAAACCACAACACTAAATTATAGTGCATTTTTGTACGTAAATTTATCTCAGAATATGACTATTAAAAATATGATACACTGCAGTACTGCATTTTGGAACTCACCCTTTGCCTCTAGGAGTCTTCTTCTCCAGTTCTTATCACCCATAGACAGATTGAGCTGTTAATTGAGTCTCAGTTGTCGATTTTTGTGGATTCTCTCTAGAAAATCGCACGATCCTCCTTCTGTCATTGGGTGTTATTTTGCTTTCTTCATATCTTCTTTCTGGATTTTGCTCATTTTTTATAGAAATTGAGATCATTTAAGCCGAGCAACAACAAATGTTGTGCACTTCCTGGTATGACTTGCCTTCTCTGAGCTGCAACAGAATTAATTTGCGCTGCTCATCAGTGAAGTGTTTAAATACGGCCCACTTTCGCAAACAAAAATATTAAAAATGCTTGTTTATGTTCATATTTCCTTAAAAACATTTCTTCTACTACAACTGACTTGCTTTCGGCTTATAGCACTTCAAAAAAGTAAAAAAATTGAATATTTACAAAATACTGCTATTTTAATGTTCACTTCAAAAACGATTCCTAACGATTAAATCTACCGTTATTCTGAACGCACGAAAAACTAACTAAAGCTATCTAATGATTTAGGTTTTCACTAAATGCATTCTTTTTTTAATTGGAAAGTCTAGAACCAAAAATAGAAGGACTTCAACAATGTGTGTGAAACCACTGCTATTTTCATGTTCACAGCTGTAGGTACATGTAGGTATCGTGATATCAAATACCAATCTCTGGCAGGTTTTGTTTTCAGCCTTTGGGAGGGGTGGGAGGTTTACAAGTACTTGATCCTCTGGTTTATTTTCAGAGTTAGAATCTCTTTAATTAATTGTTAAGAAATCGGGTATTATTCCCTGTCATTTTTTCTTAGCATAAACACCAGTCCTATTAATATAACTTCCTTTTTTTGGAGATATTCAGAAAAACACACAAAAAAAAAATCTCCAAAACGCCAATAATGTATGCTTAAAAATGTTAAATCATGGGTCCTATTTATCGGATCACCAAGATAAAAGTCTTGAGACTTAGGGAAAATGACAGAGCATCATATCCTAAAAAAAACCTGCCCGGCTTTTATATTCCATATCACGATATTATGTACCTATAATCCCTCATACTCCTATTTGGGTTATACCTCCACTCCCAAAATTTGCTGTCGGCTCTTGGTCTAATAGTCTTGCTTCACGTAACATTGAAAATTAATATCGTAATAAAATTAATTCGCGATCTCGTTTCGTCCATACAATCAGCCTTATCGCAAATAAATTTTCCCCCGTGTGATAACTGCAATAGTAAACAATTATCGAAAAAAGGAAAAATTCCTAAGAAATAAAATGCACGACTGAGTTGCACGTACTTGTTCTTATGTTCAAGACACTGAGAGTTTAAGAAAATTGTATATACAAACATGGAAATTATGAGAGAAAAATGTAGAGAAGCATGAAATACGACACTTAAATTAGCTAAAACAACTCTTTTGACAGTTTGAGGTGAAAAAAAAGTATGCCATCTTAATTCATGATGGAATATGATTGTATGGGAAAAAAAAATTTAAAATCGTTGGAGCGGTTTTTTTTTAAATTAATTTTTTGTATATAAAATTCTTAAAACATTTTTAAGAACAAATTTTGGTATGCAGATTTAAACTATATACATATTTATGTGTATATAAAAACAAAATTTGAAAAAAATTGTCAACCCGTTTTTGAGATATCGAATTTTCAAAAAAAAAGTTTGAAACTTTTTTTAAAAATCCAAAAACTTTTTTTTTGAAAATTTTGATATGCAATATTATTTAATCTTATCTGAAATTTGTATATACAAAAATTCATTTAAATCCGTTAAGCTGATAACGAGAAAACTCAAAATAAAAAAATACGTTCTATGACAGGTACTACTAATAGTTGCTATGTGTAAAATTTTATAATTTTTGATGGTAGATCGTACTAATTTTAGTATATGAAAAAAGTTTAATCAAAATCGTAGGAGTCGTTTTCAAGCAAAAAAATATTTTCCTTTGCGGTTTTTTCACTTTTGTATGGAAGGTACCGTTATTTTTTCATAAATGTAAAATTTTTTCTAAAAATATTTTAGAGAGTACTAAAAAAGTCTTAAATATCGAGTTTCAAAAAAATCTATGGTGCCGTTTTCGAAATATTTGATTTTCCAAAAAAAATTTTGAAATATTTTTTAAAAATCCAAAAAATATTTTTTCAAAAATGTTGGTACACAAAACTATTTACAGTGTTGGACAGAGAATTAGCACACATTAGTGAATCGGATTTTAATAAGGAAAATCTGTACTTTTGCTATGTTCTTGGAACATAATTTATTGAAAACTCTTTAATTCAACGCTGAAGAACTTAAATATATACAAAAAAAATTCAACAAAATAAGAACAACAAAAAAATCCTTAAACAAAATTTTTTGGTGTAACAAGTGCTGGTCACAGAATTAGCACAAGTACGAAATTAAATAATTTATCACTAAAACAACTAGTTTTTTTTCTAATATTTTGTTGGGTACCCTTTCTGCTTTAACACAGCCTTAAACCGCCGAGGAATACTCTCCTCTAGGTGCTGGCATTGATGAATAGGAATGCTGTTCCAGCCATTCCTTATTGCCTCCCAAAGTTCTGCTAGATTTCTTGAGTTCCTTAGTCCAACCTGATATTCAACATCGTTCCATAGATTTTCTATGGGATTCAGGTCATGACTCTGCACAGGCCAAGGCAAACGATTGATTTGCTGATCATTTAGCCACTGCTTCACCAGCCCGGAAATGTATTCAGGATCATTATCATGCATGAATGTCCATAATAATGGTAAATTATCGTCTCCAAAGGGTTCCATATGGTTTTCCAAAATGCTCTTGTACTGATGCTGGTCCATTTGCTGCTCTATTTTCGCAATAGGCCCTACACCGCACCATGAAAACGCAGCTCAAACCATAATACACACACCACCGTGTTTCATAGTTTTAACTGTGTAACATGGATTAAGATCTTGTTTTGGTGGAAGCCAAACATGACGCTTTCCATCAAAGCACAATCGATTAAATTGCGACTCATCACTCCAAAAAATATTTTTCCAAAATGATAAGAGTTTGGATCCGTACTCCCGTGAACTTAAGCCTGGCTATAATATTTTTTTTTTTGACCCCAGTGCTTTGTAGTGCGTTTTTATGGTACGGTGTGGGCCCTATTGCGAAAATAGAGCAGCAAATGGACCAGGATCAGTACAAAAGCATTTTGAAAAACCATATACGGCCCTTTGCATACGATAATTTACCATTATCATGGACATTCATGCATGATAATGATCCTAAATACATTTCCCGGTTGGTGAAGCAGTGGCTAAATGATCAGCAAATCAATCTTTTGCCTTGGCCTGTGCAGAGCATTCCTTTTCGTCAATGCCAGCACCTAGAGGCGAGTATTCCTCGGCGGTTTAAGGCTGTGTTAAAGCAGAAAGGGTACCCAACAAAATATTAGAAAAAAAAATAGTTGTTTTAGTGATAAATTATTTAATTTCGTACTTGTGCTAATTCTGTGACCAGGGTGTCAATTCTCGATCTGTGAAACTGTGAAGTGATAAATATGATAACGCCTTCACACCAAATGCGATTCTCAAAGTGTGAAAAAATGAAAACAAATGCCAAAATGTTTTCATATGATAATTCGTTTATCACAATCATTTCACTCTGTGAAAACCTGTGAAAAGAAAAATAATAAACAGAAACAAATTGTGCTCATTGGATACACCTAAGTCGCCATCTTGGTCTTTCTATGACGTCACAATCATCTTTTTCTATGAGCAATTGGTAGCATTTGTCATGTTAGTACTTTTTAGTACTCACTTTGACAGCTGTTTTTCATAACTAGTTCGGGAATCGCATTGCGCGTGTTTGTGAAGTGATAAAATGATAAAACTCTGTGAAAACTGAAATGATAACTTTGTTTTCATTTCACAGTTTCACAGATCGAGAATTGACCCCCAGCACTTGTTACACCAAAAAATTTTGTTTAAGGATTTTTTTGTTGTTGTTATTTTGTTGAATTTTTTTGTATATATTTAAGTTCTTCAGCGTTGAATTAAAGAGTTTTCAATAAATTATGTTCCAAGAACATAGCAAAAATACAGATTTTCCTTATTAAAATCCGATTCACTAATGTGTGCTTCTGTCCAACACTGTATATTTTTCGGAAGCTTCTGTATAAAAAAAAATAATTGAAATCGGTCATACCATTTTGAAGAAAATCAAAAATTAAAAATATGGTTCCTTGGGAGGTACCATTAATAACCGTTTTTGAAAAATGGTTTTCCAACCAAAGAAAGCCTTTACTAAAATAAATTTATTGAATTTTTTTTAAGAAAAGTTGTCAAGCCGTTTTTGAGAAAAAATACGATTATGTAAATATGCCAAAAAAAAATGTATGACAGGTACCGTTATTTTTGGTTCTAAAAAAAAATGAAAAAAATATGTCGGCAGAATCACCAAAAACCACTAAGTACCAAGTTTGAAGAAAATCGATGGAGCCGTTTAGGCTGTAGACGAACAGACAGACGGACAGACAGAATTTTGCCACCCACTTTTTTGGTGTTCTCTATCATCGTAATATCATGTTTGATTGTTATCTCAAAATTTTTTTTTTGCACGAATCCAAAACTTGCCTTATAGTACCTATAATCGCAAGTAAAAAGTAGGTATCGCCAATTTTTTCCAAAGGAAAATTAGTGATTTTTCCCTGGAAAAAATTCACTTAAGTTTAGCTAGAGGATTTTGAAATTATAACACGTACATTTTACTTTTGTCTTTTTATTCCATTTTTGTCTGTTTATTTTAACATTTTTTATCTTCCGTGTTCAAAGTGATACATTTGGGGCAGATTTCTCTCTTAAAAATTAATTAAACTTCTGCCAAGAGTTCCCTGAAGGTGGATTGAGCCACCTTTTTGGTGTAGCCACCTTTTGCGAAAAAAAAAATGCAAAAATGCATTTAGTTTGACGATAGAAGGTATGCCAAATTCTTTTTTGGGTGGTTTTAAATATCCAGTAAATGATGTGAAAGCTGGGGGTCATTCCGTAATTTTAAAAATTATAATCGTCAAAACGATTATTGTTAATAGTCTAAGAGCTCCAACATATTTTTGGTGTGAAAGGATGAAAGGAAATATGTTCGTCTGCCAGCACGTAGTGGCCCCATTTACGAGAAAAAGTGCATCAAAAGTACAACTTTTCTTAAAATTGAAATAGGGAGGGAAACCAATTCAAAAACAATACACCCTTAAGCCCTGGAATCGCTGATTACAAATATGGTTACGACAGACGTCTAAGCCCCGAAACCCCCGACAGACGTCCTTGAAAATGCAACTTTTGCGCGTTTTTTTAAATTTTAGGAAACCACTTGAAATATATCTCAAATGAAAGATCTTGACTCCCTGAGCGCGTTAAATTGGTGGTTAATATGAAGGATATGGTATATACATACATACATATATTCAGAAATACGGATCTGAGTTTCAAAAATGTAGGTTTATAATTGTATGTATTTCATTAATTTATTCACAAAGTTAGACTTTTTAATAATTTAAATTAAATAATACTCTCAAAATAATTCCAAACTGGTTCGAAGTTATTTCCGGGGGAGATTGGGTATGAGAGTATTCAACTCCGGGGAAGAAATAAAATCCGAGGGAGAGCTATCTCTCTCGGAATTGGCGATAAGGCTGAATATTTGCTTTACGTAAGTCAATAATCTTCAAAACGCTATCGACAAAACGGTAGAGCTTAGACGATAGCTTAAGAGATGTCGTCCTGTAATTATTTGAGTGTATTAGGAGCGATAAATGCTTTTAACAATGAAGGCAAACTTGTTTACATTTTTGTCTTTTTCTTATAATCATGCAGATTTTTTTTTTTTTTTTTTGATAAAGTCAAAATATCGTTTATGTCCCGTTTAAGCAACATGTAAAATATCTTTTAATCGCGTCTTTCAATCGTTTTACGTCACTTCAAACATCTGCTTTTGACAATTCAGTATTTTTCTTTATATTAGCTGCGTTTTATTATCTCTGGGTCTGGGTCGAGGTTATCTTTTAACATGTATTACAAAATCAACATGGGATCTAGGTTTCTATAGAGGTTAATTTCAATAACCCAGATAGAGGTTTTCACTCTGGCCGGCAGAGGGCTATTTACCATTGTGAATGGATGTCAGCGATTTGTCAGCAGTATAAGGAATAGAGAGGAAAAGAGACAAGTGCTTACATGAAAAACAAATAAACATAAGAAAAAAAGAGACTGATATACAGCACTGCTTTTGCACCACATCGTTTTATTTTCACTAGGTGAACCATATCGTCGGCTTAGAGTGTAAACCTACTAACTCCATAAATGGAAATTTTACAGGAGAAAGAAAAAACTTCGCAAAAACTTTTATCGTTGCTAGAAAATAAAATCCAAAACATGGATTGTGTGTTAGTTGGTACTCTTCCTTTCTAAACATAAAACAACTCAAGCAGGATCTTAGTTTTGTACTTATTTGCATCTTTGTAAGTTACCCGGTTTTCTTTTTTTGGTAATGTAAAAAAATAATGGACTTAGCCGTTTTTCCAGAACAATCAAAAATAGAGTAGGATTTTTGCTAATCGATAGCTTTATTGAGTATAAATAATGTTAAAATAAAATATATAGCATTCGAAAATTAAATTAACCAAATCGCAAATAGGTTTAACCCAGTGGCGTAGCTAGGGGGGGGGCGAAGGGGGCAGCTGCCCCGGGCACCAGGAGTTAGGGACGGCAAAATTAACTTCGTTGTGCGTTGGAAGTTGTAAGCCAATTAGGTAAACAAATTTTTTAATTGGAAATTTAACTAAATCTATATTAGAAAATAGCTTATATTTTGTATATGTAAATTTCAGTTCAGAGCTCAGAGGGGTTGACACTTCTCAGAAATCAGAAATTTTTTCGCGGTAGGCATGTAAAAAAAAGTAAAAAAAAAAATATAATTATTTTTAACAAAATTGATAAATGAATGAAAAAAAATAAACCTACCGTTGCTTTTTTTCAAAACATAAAAAAATAAAACGAAAAAACTATTAGTTCATAGGAACGGCTTAATGTTAGTCAAAATTTTGTCTGCTACTTTAAGTATGAAGGTACCCATAACTTAACTAAATAGCTTAAAAAATAGTTTGACAAAATTTTGTTTGATTATGGTTAGACCGAAGGGGCTGCAAATTATTGTTTTGCCCCAGGCGGCAAATATCCTAGCTACGCCACTGGTTTAACCTACACACAAATAAGTTTCACCCAAGTGCAAATAGATTTAACCCAAACGCAAATAAAGGGTCCGCCAAATAATTTTTTTTTTTTGAAAATGCTACTACTACATGGAGTGTAGCTTCGGCTGTGTGGCACGTAGCGCCCTCATGTTGAAACCAAATGTTGTCAATATCCTCCGCTTCAATTTTTGTGAACAAAAATTCGTTCAACATTGTCCGATAATGATCGCCATTGACTGTAACGGCCACTCGAAGAAAAATGACCCAATTATGCCTCTGGACCAAAATCCGCACCAAACAGTGACTCGTTTTGGGTGTATCGGCTTTTCAATGTATGCGTGCGGGTTTTTTGTGCCCCAAATGCGAAAATTTTGCTTGTTTACATACCCGCCAAGATCAAAATGAGCTTCATCAGAAAAGATGATTTTTTTGGCAAAATCGGCATCTTCTCTAAGTCGATCGCAGGCTGACTTAGCGAAGCAGCCATTTGAATGAAATTATTTTTCATTATTAACCGGAAAGATTGTACTTTCAAATAAAAAAAGAAATTTGAGAAAATATTCAGTAGTTTTTTTATAGCATTTTCAAACAAAATAAAAGTTATTTGGCGGACCCTTTAGAACTAACCCCATTCGATTTAAGCAAAACGCAAATATAGTTAAACTATACGCAAATAATTTAAACAATTTACAAATTATTTTAACCAAAAAGTAAATTGAATTAATCTAACCTTGAATTATTGATCCAGTTGTACTTTTTGGGTCTAATGGATTTTGGAACTATCCATAATTGTTAAAAAGCTCTTATTAGGGGATTGGCCTTTTATTTGTTCGGAAAGTTCTTGGAAAAACGCTCAGAACTAGTGGAATTTACAATACTGTTAAGCCTTCCATTTCTTCACCACACAGCTGGAACAATAAATTGAGTCTGGGTTAAACCAATTTGCGTCTTGCTTAAAATGATTTGTTAATAGTTTAAATTATTTGCGTATAGTTTTGTTTAAATCGAATTGCGATCGGGTTAGTTCTATTTGCGTTTGGGTTTTGGGTTAAATCTATTTGCGCTTGGGTGAAACTTATTTGAGTTTAGGTTAAACCTATTTGCGATTTTGTTAATTTAGTTTACGAATGCTATATATAGGGGTTCATTTCAAAAGGTAGTGTTTTCGCTAACACAAAGGTTCATTGGTAGTGTCTACCTTGAGATTTAATAAACACAATGTTAATGTACATTTCGAAACAAAGTATGTGGGTACTAACGGAGGTACTATTTTTGTACTTTTTTTTAAATTATTTTATAGAATACCTATCATGATAATAAACTGTATTATTTCTTAAAAATCAGGTTCCCCCCTCTCTGTCCTGTTATTCGAATTTTATATGGTATTTTTAATTGTTATGGAGTTAGCAGGTGAATTTGGATGTTATGGACTTAGCTGTTTTACTCATCAAGCGTTTTGGTCAGCTAAGAAGCCGAATTTAACAAAAATAATTATGTCAGACGATGCGTCTTCGTTCGATCTTTCAAACTGCATACTTATCTCAAATTTGGCAAAAATTGGATTTAGCAGGTTTACACTCTAAGCCGACGATATGAGTTATGAGCGATAATAAAACGCGGCTATTATGATATTAGCCTCAGTAGTCTTTACCCAACCTTAGTTTTATCTTTATGGTGGGTGGATATTTAACATTTTGTATGTTCAATTGGTTTCCGCAAATTAAAAAAAAAAAAATAAACGCATGTAAAATACCTAAAAAAAATAATAATTGTTGTGGATAGAGAAAGAAGACTAAAATGCAAGACCTTAATATAATACAGATTATAGGTGGTGCAATAATCAATATATTACCTATGAAGACGACATCTTAATAAGTGCCTCTCTAAATGGTCGTTGCACTGAAAGGGGCATCCAATGAGATACGTAGATTTTATGTGTGAAATAAAGAGAAATAAGATTTCACCCAAAACCCACCGATGCCCCACTTTCAAAAATAATTATCGGCATGTAGTACCTGTATGTATTCATATGAACATACATATATTACATATAGTATGGTCCATTTTTCTAAATATTTAAGTCGTCTCTAAATTTGGTTATTGGTAGGGCCCATTATGTTAATAAAAAAAGTTGAAAAAGCCGTTTAAAATCGGATATAATTTTGTCTCTTTATTCCAAGGGGAGCCGCACTGTGTGTCGCTCTTCTTTTGTCAAATGTAGATCTTCGAAAAAGGCCGTTTTCGAAAACGTCAAATCAAATTCGATTTGATCCTCAAATGAAAGTCAATTTGATCGTCAAATGTTCGTCATTTTTGGACCTAAATTTCAATCGTCAAATTCGTCCTGCTTGTACAACATCATTCAATTTACTCGCAAACGCATTTGATGTTTACGAACATGCTCTCTGATTTTTCATTTTTTTTTTACCGTCAACTCGATTTTTTTGCTGCACAGCTGCAGATGATGTTTTCGAACATGTGACTTTAGCAGTTTGCGTTAAAGAACATTCTGCAAATGCATTTTTGACGCAGATGGCGTTTTCTAAAACGTCCAAAATCAATGTTGGTGTTAAAAATCTTAATTAATGCGTGAACGAAATTTTTCGTTTTGACTTGGTTAACGAAAAATTTGTTTCAAAAAAATTAAAATTTTCAACGACAAAAGTCGTTTATAGGAATAAAATACACTCGTATTAAGGGTGTTTCGAATCGGATGTGACAAAAAGCTAGAAGGTGTATGTATGTTAAAACAAAACAAGAACAAAATTGTAACAAAAAATTTTGTTTAATTACATCTTTTGATTTACTAAAATTGCATTGGTTTTTCAAAAAATGCAACCAAATATATAAAATCCAAACACTTAACAAAAAAGAGTACCTAATCAAAATCGGAGCTACACTTCAGATGTTCGAGGTTTTGACGTTTCTCATCGCATCTGTGTGGTTGCTCTCATTTATCACCATGTTAATTAATTTTGACAGGCGAAAGTTTCGTTGTCTTTCCGAATATTTCTCGTTGGTTTGGGAGAGCCTCTATTGATTCGACTATATAGTGAAAGAGGAAATTTCATAAGTTAAAAACTTTCAATTGCCACATCGAAATTTGACATAAAAGCTATTATACTCCCACATAATATTCCCACAAGAAGTGTATGTTTGAAAGAATTATGTGCATATATTATTTTTCTTTTCTAGGTAATCAAATCAAAATCCGAGATAGCTGCCTTAAAAGACTTTCTGAACTGGTTGGAGTTGCTAAAAAAAAATAATCCAGAATCCGATGGCATTGTACTGATCTATCATGAAGAAAGAAAGTTCATACCGTACATGATTTTGGAATCGCTGAAAAAATACGATCTCCTGGAGAGATTTCAACAAACGGTTAAAGCATTTGCCAATGGGTTTCACTTAGCTCAAAAAAATGTCACGACCACAAATGAAGATGGTGGCACAACACAGTATTTGAGCTTGAGAAAGCTCGCAAAAACTCTGTCAGGAGTTGGTGATAAAAATAACAATAGCAATAATAACAACAACGAGGAACAAGTGAGCTCAACATCTTCACCAAAAGTGGAGAAGGCAGGTGAAGCAACGGTTTCACCAAAAACAGAAAACAAAAAGCAGCGAAGGAACCGTCGCCGATCGAATAGTGAATCGGATTTATTCGATGGAAGCGCTAGTATTCGTGCCAAAATGACCTATAATGTTGCACTTCGCCTAACAAACAATAACAACGAGGGGAAACCAGCAGATGTTGAAAATATGCATGAAATAATTACACAGTATGCACAACCTATTTCCTGTGATCTTGACGAGTTGGAAAGCCAAAATTTAATGTTGGAACGTCAAAACTCTTTCCGACCGGTCTTTTTGAATTATTTCAAAGCAACACTCCAACACCGTCTGCGTGCGGTTAAATATCGCATCATTTTGGCTGAAAACGGCCATGACTTGAATAGTTTGAATACTATCTGGACGGCAAAGCAAAAGGAAGGACTTGCAGAAGTAATCCAAGCTATCGAGGATTTAAAACAAGAAGACAAAACAGATCTGATTGATTTGTTTGATAGTTTTTACGATCCAGCTAAGACCACAATAAAACCAGTGATAAAATCGAACAGGAGAGCTTCAAGGCGATCGGGTAAGTGATGAATTTAATACTAAACTATTAGCTCTCTTTTTAAACGTAACTGTCAATCCTTCGTTTTTTTAGGACGAAACAAGGAAAATCAGGCTGGTGGTGATGCCAACCATGTCGCTGGTGATAATAAAGTTCAGCCTGATTCGACAACAAAAGATGGCGCCGTGCGAAGAACCCCACGATCACGCAGGGGTCCACGTTCGCGTAATAACTCGAACGCCAACGCAAACACAGTAAAACCCACCATTTCCCCCACAGCTGTTGATACGGTTCTTCCTACAGCTGTTTCGACAGCTGTTCCTGCAGCTGTTCCAGAGATCGCCCAGGTGCCTTTAGTTTCAAATTTGTAAACAAATCTACGTCAGTGAATTCATTGGTATCTTTCAATCAATAGAATTCAACTGACTAAAAATGTGCCTTTAGAAAAAACAGAAACACTATGTAGGATGAAACAAACGCTAACACTTTTTATACAACGCACAAACATGTTGCATTTATTGTCAACATATCGATAACAGATTTTACAAACTTTGATAGTATTTTTACTATAACCATGAAGTTCTTGAAACAAAATGAGAAAATAATTTTTTTAATCTTATTTCAAATGCAGAGAACATAAGAAAACAAAACTGAAGTGGAAACAAATAAAAAAACAAAAATGATGTCTCACGAGCGCCTGTCAAAAGCTATCCACTTATAGCATTGTTTTAAATCGTCGTCTTCTCACTAGCTTCGTCATCGTAGTTAATGAAATTTCAATAGTTTATTTGTTACTTTCGGATTTAACCATTCAGAGCATACCGAAATTATTCTAAGTGGAAGACGAAGATAATCCAGTGAAAAAATAAAAAATGAAGAAAAGAAAAATAAAAAAAAACCAAGAAGAAGAAAACTAATGAATTAAAAAAAAATAAAAATTGATCCGAGTTTGGTTTAACTTAGCAGCTAATTTCACTTAGAAAACTGCCGTCGAATATCTACGAGTTTCTTTTTTTTGCTCCCATTATCATTATTCAGTTGAATAATTAACCTTTTTGTGGGAAAAAATACTTTATTGTTGCTGAATTATAAACAAATCCTTTTTTTGTTAAAAAAAAATAAACTACACAAGCTAGACATTGAAATACATATAAGAATCAAAATAAACTGCAAACTCACACTGAACCGAATAGCAATATACAATAATAATAATTGGTTTTAAAACTAATAACGGTCATGTTTTTACATCTCCTGATGATCGACTTGATTTGATTTTTATTATTTCTTTTTTTTGTAATAGTGCAATTCATTCATAAATGCAATCGCTTTCCATTGTTATCAATTAAAATTGTTTTTTTTTCTTTATATAAAATATATATTTTGTTTAGAAATAATAAATTGTTGAATTGAATCAAACATTTTTTTTTTATTTATTTAAAATGGGTGTAACGATAGGTGTACAACTTGGACTTAGTTTTGCGGGTCGTTGATTGTGCACTGGGAGTTTATTTTGCTTTGGTACTCTTTGGTAATCCAGCTAAATTTCTATCTGTAAAATTCCATGGCTGGAATTTGGAGTTTTCTGGCCTTAAACTGATAGCCTGGCTCGTTAACTACTTGTACTAAATATCCCCAAAAGTTTTCAATTAGGTTTTGGTAGGGCGAGTACGGCTTTCATCGAAGCAAATCGATATTTTTCCCCATACCAAAACATCGCCTTCTCGAAAATGGTGACGCGCTAAAAAGGTTTTTTATCCCATTAGGCTTTCAAAATTAATTTGTTTTTAGTCCCATTTTTCCAATTTATATGAATCATTGTAGACAAAGTGATGGGGAGAAATTAACTACTTTTGGCACTATTGAGTTTGAGCTTCAAAGGTCAAAAATGAGTGCAATAACTTTAAAAAAAATACTGGAAAGACGTTTTCTTTAATTTTTGAATATTTTTGGACCCATACACGGGGCTTTTAAGCAGGACAAACCCCCCATCCACACGGCGTGCATAGTTAAAGACTTGAAAGAGGGGCAAAATATCGATTTGCTTCGATAAAAACCGTACTCACCCTAACAAAACCTAATTGAAAACTTTTGGGGATATTTAGTACAAGTAGCTAACGAGCCTGGCTATCAGTTTAAGGCCAGAAAACTCCAAATTCCAGCCATGGAATTTGCCCAGATAGAAACTTAGCTGGATTACATAGGGAAACTTTACGATGCCATGCTGGATCAAATTTATGAAACTTTAATGAACAAAAGTGACACTACCCACTACTAAAATTGCCCAATAAACTACTTTTCCAAAAAAAACTTGTTTTACTTCCTTCCATTAGCATTTATAACCAATTGCAATACGTGTGTCTATTCAGTTGACGCAAAAAAAAACTGTATTTTTCCAAGTGAAAAACTTTGCAAGAGAGCCGGAGAAAAAATAGCGGTGCTTTTTGAATTATTCTTTATGATTTATGTTCCCAATATTATAAACAAACAATAAGCATCATCAAATGAAACATATGCACCTTGTTTGGAAAACATGGACAAAGTTCCCTTGAAAATTTGTGTGTCTATTCAGTTGAAGCGGAGTGTATTTTGAACAAAATTTTTCGGTAATCAACTTTGGAAAAAAGTCGATTATCGAAAGTAAACGATACTCGTAATAAAGGGCGCCTTACCTTGTCAAATGTCAACATTTGTTGTTGTGCTAGGCGTTATTTGAGAGGTCTCGAATTGCATTTTTTAATTTCGTAAAATTTGAATTTTTGAGAACTTGGGTCCGTATTACGAATTAAGATTATCGTTTAAAATCCATCGTTATATTAGTTACGTTGCGATTACATTTTACAATAGTCGTTTTGTTTTTTAAACGATACTCGTTTTATTTTACCACTGCTTTTGGTGGTCGTTTTTTATAGTTTTGACACATGACTTAATTAGCTATTATATTTTCTGTTTGTTGTTTGGGCTTAGATATTTTGATTTTATCAAGCATAATAAATAAATAAATTGGGTGGCGCAACAGCTCGTGGAGAACCAGGGCCTAGTGACTTACAACTCACAACCATTCCTGTGTGCGTGTTGTTGGCAGGAATGGAGGGGACCTACAGTTTTTTGCCGAGTCCGAACGGCTAATTGAGCAGCACTTATTCATGACAAGTATACTCTTGGAGGATTTGTCAGTTCCTCGCAAGAGGCAGTACCTCGAATAAAACATTTTTGTTTTTAGATGGCACGGCTGGGAATCGAACCCACACCTTCGGCATGACAGTCCTACGCACTAACCATCATGCCACGAGGTACGATTTTATCAAGCATGCATTCTCGTAAATCATAATCGGTCAACGTCGTGACTATCGTTACATTGAGGATTGAGTATTGCTTTTTCGCCTTTGGTTTCGTAATTCGTTATACGGGACCTGCTGAATCAGCCTCATTGTGAGTTCCACCCGAACAACATTCCACCTGGAAAAAATGAGATTTTACTTTTCGCCTATTTGGAGTTTCACCCGAAAAATGTTAAATGTTCGAAAATTCCTCCTTTTCTGGAGTACTCAATTTTAACTTAATTTTTGGCGGAGAACGAAAGAAAAACAATGGGTACTGGTACTTTTTGTGCAAGTTTATTGCTTATTTTAGGGCAATAGAAGTTCGGGCGAAATTCAAAATAGCTTTTGAAATTCCGGGTGAACCAAAATTTTTCGGGTGAAATATTTTCCAGATGAAACTCACAATAACTGCTTGCCAAACCAACGCGAAATCATTCGAAAAGATCATTTTTTGTTGTGATTTAGCATTGTGTATCTTTCATATTTTGTATCGCTGCGAATTATTCGCTATGATTTCGCGTTGGTTTGGGAGAGTCTTGATTACTATTTGTAATATTTTTGTACTGTGGTTTTCGACTTCACTCGTATTGACTTGTTTTTACATTCCAGACGTCGGTGTATTTATCAATCGATTTCTTCAATCGGCATTGTGTTTGTCAACCATCAATGAAAAGTTGATAAATTGTGATTTCTTATCAATTCCCCATTAGGCATGTTCAAAAAAAAAAAAGATTTCAGAGACCTCACTTTATAAAAATATATGGGAGTGTCATAATCTCTGAGATCTCAGAAACGTAAACTGGCTAATGTTGAGAATGGAAAAATCGGTAATGTCAGTGTCAATTGTCATTGACTTTATTGTTATATTTCAAGTTGTCTTTCAATTGAAAAAATAAAAATGTACGACTTGTCGCACGTACTTTCTCTTATGTTAAAGATGCTGAAGGTTTAAGAAAATTGTATATAATATTATAACCCCATGGAAATTATGAGAGAAAAATATTTAAAAGCATCAAATACGATATTTTAAGAGCCAGTTTCAAATTAATATTTCCTTATCTTCTGGATAAAAACTTTAATAGTCACTTGAACTGGCGGTTAGGCTACCCGAAACTTTATCTGTCGGATATCACTATCCGAGACATTTGAAACCAAAAGTTGAAGTTTATCATGTGGGTAAGTTCCGGATAGGCTATCCGAGACTTTAACCGGAACATTTGAAACTGGCCCTAAATAAGCTATAAAACAACTCCTAATTTGCTGTGAAAAAGGAACGCCATTTTAATTCTTGATTGAATATTATTGAATAGTTTGATTACTGAAAAAAAAAAATAAAATCGTTGGGGTTTTTTTTTAATAATTTTGTATATCAAATTCTTAAAACATTTTTAAGGCAAAATTTTGGTATGCAAATCTCAAGTATTTATTTTATTGCATATAAACATAAAAAAAATTAACCCATTTTTGAAATATTCAAAAAAATAAATTGAAACTTTTTCTTAAAATTCAAAATTTTTTTTAAATTTCGATATGCAATATTTGTCCAATTTATATTGGATATACATATACATAAGTAAAGGAACAGACTTATAATTTCAAGGTACACTCAGTCACAAAAGTAAAGTATACACTGGACCCGCTATAGAACACTAGTTTATTATGTATGTATGTATATTCACTTTTGGGACACATTGTTATTGTAAAATATAATTGAGAGAAATGCTATCCCTTTTTAAAACACTTTTTATCCCTATTTCGCACTGCTGACACTTTTATTAATTTAATGAGAAATAAAATGAATGAAAAATGTAGTGTCATATTTTTAGGCTTTAGGGCTGTAACGGTTTTTTTACTTATGTATGAAAGGTACCGTTATTTTTGCATTAAAGTATTTTTTTTTTCTTAAAATATTTTAGAGAGTATTAAAAAACTCTGAAGTATCGAGTTTCAACAAAAAAATAGATCATGTAGTGTAAATTCACAAACGCATCGTTGCAGCAATGATGCACAATCGTTTCCGCCAAACATTCATAAATGCATCAAACTCGTATTACTTTTTGCGTAACATGTTCATTAATGCAAACTTGCATCAAGTGATGCGCAAACTTCAAACAAATTAGAATCAAGAAAATTCTTGATGCGTTGTTGCTGATGCATTTGTATCAGTATCAGCTGCGTTGCGCATCAGCATCGCAAAAAAGCAGTGATGCGGAAATATTTGACGTTTATGAATTTACACGTAGTTTTCGATGTATTTGATTTTCAAGCAAAGTTTTTAAAATATTTTTAAAAATCCAAAAAATATGTATTTAAAAAGAATTTTTGGAACACAATACTTTTTATAGCTTCTGTATAAGAAAATATTAGCTGCGTTTTTTTGTATGTCCATATGGAGTTTGGCGAAAAAAACGACATCGGGACATTTCAACATTTGCCTTGGTCTGCCATTTTGTTCTGAACTATCTTACCAACAAACATTTGACATTTCTATACAAATTATCGATAACATAACGACAATGGTAGTCTGGCAATACCGTTTTATCGGGACAAAAGTTAACTCCAGTTAATTATCTGGACTTAGCTAACTCTTTATGGACATAGTTGTTGTTGTATTTAACATGTAAATTGTTTTGCTTTGTTGTCGTTTTTTCACACAATTTTATCTGGACATGCAAAAAAACACAGCTATTAGCCGTTTTCCTTTGGAGGTGGCAAAGTACTTATGAGTAGATGAAAACCCTAATCTAGTACTACCAACTGCACATGCTCTCATGTGCGAGTAGATACATTTTACATGGGAAAGCAGTTTGATGTGTTCCATTGAAAAAAGCTAGCAAAGTACTTGCAAGTACTTCGCCACCTCCAAAGGAAAATGCCTATTGAAATCATTCATATCGCTTTGAAGAAAATCTAATACAATAAAACGCACGACTGAATCGCACGTACTTGCTCTTATTTTCAAGTTGTGTGGGGACTTAAGAACTTTAAAAAATATTCAAACAATTATAGAAAAAGTATAAAAAGCATTTAAATCGTTCTTTTAATTGTATAAAGAGTCTGATAAATAACTCAGAGCTCAAACAAAAGTATGCCATTTGATTACTTGAAAAAATAGAAATACATGCAAAAAAAAATTAAAATCGTTGGAGCCGTTTTCTTAAAAATTAATTTTTCATGTATAAAATTTTTGATATATTTTTGTTGTTCTCTATCATCGTAATGTCATGTTTGATTGTTATCTCGATTTTTTGTTTGTACGAATCCAAAACTTGCCCTATAGTTCCTATATGCTATATCGCAAGTAAAAAATTGGTTATTTGGGAGGCACCATAATAACCAATTTTTGAAAAATGGTTCTCCACCCAAAGGTAGCTAGCGCCTTTACTAAAAGTAATTTATTGTTTTTGTTTTTAAGAAAAGTTGTAGACTTTAGCCGAGAGAATTAATTGTACGAAAAAGTATAGTTCCCATTGAGTGGACTCATATAAATGTTACTCAGCAGAGAGTCTCAGATTCAATTCTATAAAAATTACTGAAATCTGTTAAAAAGAAAACAATAAAAATATTAATTGTGTAGCCTGGCCAATTCAAAGTCGGCAATTCATAATATTAAGTGGTCAACGTAGTTATAAGAAATTTAATGTAATATCAAAAGAAACCTCAATACAAAATTACTACTACTACTACTAATTACACATGTTCTCGGCTTGAACCTAGCACTCAAATCGCGCTAAATTTTCACTCTCACATTTATCTCTCCAAGCACCAGCTAAAAACCCTAGCTAAATTATGATATAAGATTTCGGTTGAGAATTATATATCACTGAAAAAAGCTGTTCTCTAAAAAGAAATTGTACTCAAAAATTTTAAAGAATTTTATTTCAATAAGGGTATTCATGCAACGGCGGAAGCTTGTCGTAAACGTAGTAAAGTTGTAAACTGCGTAAATCTGTCTAATTTTCCATACAAATAGTGATAATATAGGTATGAACAAGACAACAAAATGCTTAAGAACACGAAGCGGAAAAATATTCATTGAGAGTTGCACAAATTCAAAAAATTAAAACCAATGCAAATGCAAAAAAATCACACAGCCGCTGTAATGCATGAAACAACAAAAAAAAAAAACACGAAAAAACACAAATGTCATTTTTTCGATCCAAATAATCTGCTACAAATGCTCATCGAACAGCGTACTGGGTACTGCAGAACGAAAAGTAAAACTTAATTTTAGTTTATGATTTCGTTTTGTCATTTTTGTATGGGATTTTTCGTTTGGCATCAGCATCAGAGTAATAGGCTTAAGGTAGAACTCTAAAGCTAGAACTATAATGCTCGGAGAGGGGCACTTAAATGGTCGGAAGAAAACAAGCGAATACACGGAAAGCATATGACGCGGCTATAATTGCGGAGTGGAAGGTTTCGTCAAGTTTCGTTCAACTTTGGTTACGGAAGTGAGGTGCGCTCCCGAGTGCACCTTCCCCCCAAGGGGCACAGATTTGAATTTTGCAACAAGAAATTCAAATATTTGGTTTCACAAGGGTAGATTCGAAATATTCTTAAAACCATTGACCTATTATATATGGACTGCCAGGAGCCAACTTCACGGCGGTTCATTTTCAACAACTCCGAGTGCACCTTCCCGCCCTCGTTTTTAATTATCTCCTTTTCCCACCACCAACAAAGGACCTATAAATCGCACTGGAAAAACCTGGCAATGTGAATATCAACTTACAGTAATAATTAGGCGTGTTTTGTTGAGCTTTTACAATGCACATAATGTGAAAATTAAGATATGTTATTCTCATTCAGCCATAGAGTTGATGTTCAGAAGCAATAACCGATTCAAATACCGTTCCTAACATTTGAACAACATTTTGCATACTTTCAGTACATATTTATTATTAAGCAGCTGGCCATTTAAACAGTTCGTATTTTTGTTGAGCTAGTAGTTCTGATCAAATGTGCTGTTGCTGTTAACTTGTTGTTTTTTAAATTAGCATATCGCATATGAAAATTTGGCTGAGACAAGTTGAACAAACGTGGTTCAATTTAAAATCACTGATTTTTCCGATTTAAATGAGGTTCAACGATGGCTCAAGATGCAAGTATGTTATATGACGAGCACACCTCACGAAAGCAAAAGTGAAAGAAACTAATCGATATGTCCCACTCCACAATGATATGCCCTTCCAATGATTTCGTGTGTTTCTTGTTTTCTTCCGAGAAAATGTTCACATTTAGGAGCTCGACAAAACATAAATGGCAAAATTGTGGCAGCGAAATAAACTGTTTTGTGGCAAAAAGCATAATTTCTGGGGGTGTTTTGGTGGAGTTGCCTATCCTGCTATAACGATTTTCGGTATACATTATCGATTCAAAAATATGTGAAGAGTAAAATACAAGAAAAACAATTATTTAAAATACACGACTCCTGTTTGAAATTAAACGGACATTCCCATTTATTATAAGAAACAACTTCCGGTATGAATTGTACTAGATTAAAATGTATCTTTTTTCCGCTGAAAACAGCTGACAACTTGTTGGTTTCTTGTTGCTGAAATAAATAAGAACAAAGGAAAACCAAAATAAACAACAACAACGAAAGAGAGTCAAAAGGAAAACGTCAAAAAAACCAACTACCTTCAAAATCCAAAACCAAAATGTCATTTTGCATCCACTTGTCAGTGCGGATGTTGAAGGCGAGAAATAGAAAAGTTCTTAAATTTTTTGTTCGGAAAATATATTTTTGTTGAAATTTAATTCGTAAAATAATATATCCACGTTTCGTTAGAGTTTGTTTCGTTCGCATGTTGTGTTGAGTGAATTAATCACCATTTGATTGAAATACGTTTTGAAAAATTAATACCTTTGTTTACAAATAGAGTCAAATATTACAAATAAATTACTCCTAGAAAATTACAAGGAAAGCAATTTGTTAATAGCAATTGCAATTGTTTTATAAAGTGCGTTGTATAATCCCCAAATTGTTCCAAAAAATCATTCAAAATTCAGCAAATCGAGGAATTCATCCTGGAGGACCTCATGCAGGATTGCCAAGAGGCATTTCCTGATGAGACAATCCCTAGGAATATCCATGCAAAGGTTTACTTTGCTGCAAAAATGAATCAGCCCAAAACACTAGTTGCAGCATTGAATGATCTACCCTCGCGGGAGCTGTGCAATTATCTGCTGAATGTCGTAAGTTAATAAAATGTTATTTTTTTTCTAGGACAAAGGATTTTCTGGGACACCCAGGCAGGATGCCAATTGGTGCCACCTGGCTAATCATTTATAATTAATGCGTACATAGCAAAAGTGTGCTTTTTAGTATAAACATCGCAAATAAATAGATAGCCGCGATTTCTTGAGATTTTTGCTCCTTTTCTGCTTCTGGCCTGTCATAAAATTATTTATAGTGTCAGTGGATGGCCCTATTTTTAGATCTCTAGTCTTTGCACTATCGGGCGGCTTGTTGGTCTATTGGTCTGCCTTTCTCATGGTTTATTGTGTGTACTGGGAGGCGAGAGTGTAATTGGTGATGATGATGATAATTTCGGTTGATTCTGATCAAAACAAAAAGCGATTTTTGGTTGCGCACCACAACACAGAAGAGCAGAGAACTACTTTTGCTTCTATCGAACCGAACGAGGCCACGAGACCAACATCAACGTCAGTAATGAAATGGAACTGTTGCACAGAATGGAATTTTTTCTGTTTTGATTTAGAAACCTTTGACTGTCGTATCTATCTCTATCTACCTATGCCTTGTGACTGCACTTGAGGTACCTTAACCTACCTAATTTTATAAAATAAAACAAGACACAAATTAAAATCTTAGCTGACGTGAAATTTAGGTACGATCCGGCTGAAGCATTCCGTTTGGCAATGACACTTGCACTCTGAGCTCATTAATTTGTTTATGTTTATTTTGTCGATGTTTGCTTTACCCATCCCATGATTGTGTGTCGTGTGTTATAATTTATTGAGAAAAAGGGAAAATGCAAATTAAAGGTGAACGAAAATTTAAGTATTGCAAAATCTTTTATGTGCGATGTGAGTATTTTGGGTGCACTAGTTTTCTATCTGGTACCTACCTACCTAAATGAACTATCTCTTATAATAACGCAAACATTTGATATTTTTGAAATATTGGAAAAAAACATTTTTCTTCGCTATATTCAAAATTATTTTGCATCTAGCCATATATTTTCCCAAACAGTTCCAAATGGAATCTGGAAGTAAAATACATAAAAAGAAAATCTTGTCCAGGATCACGAATGCAAAAAATCCCGAATGCATTCGAGATAAAATGCCGAATTTTATCACTTTTGTAGTGCTATTTCAATACTTTCAAAGAAACCGAACAGCTAATTTTGGTTTGACTTCTGAACCTTTTGAGATCTCAATGAAATAAATGAGAAAAAAACTCTAATGGTATTCCCAACAAAATATTTTATTTTCGAAATTCTTCCACCGATATTCGTACGATTACTAATTATTTCGCAAATTTCTTTCAAACGGTTTGCACCTCAACTGACATTCCTGATTCATCTGCACATGAGGCCTTAAATAGCTTCCTAAATTAAGGATCATTGCAAGTTAATATATGAGAGCTAATGGAAGTTTTGACCAGTTTTTGCCCAGATGGAATATCTCCTTTTATTTTGAAACCTTCTTTCATTACCCCTGTTCATAAGTCTGGACATAAACATGATGTTTCAAATTATCGCCCGATTAGCAAACTATCTCTTATACCTACCTAAATTATTTGAAAAAATTGTATGTAAAAAACATTATTTTCTTCTCAAAGAAGTCATATCACCTAACCAACTTGGTTTAATATCAGGTAAATCTACCTCAAAAAATTTTATGATCTTCTGCAATAGTGTAGTCGGATGTTTTGAAAATTGTTATCAATGTGATGTCTAATACACTGACTTTGCAAAAGCCTTGGACAGAGTCAATCACAAAATTTGAATAAAGAAGTTTTGGGTATCCCTCAGGAGTTCCCCAAGGAAGCCGTCTTGGCCCACTTTTATTTCCAATTCTGATACCTAAATGATATACCTCTTCGTCGTATTATCAACTCTGAAAAACTGTTGCTTGCTAATGATTTGGAAATATTTTGTCGTATTAAATCTAATTCCGATTGCTTTCTTCTCCAGGAAGATCTTTATCTTTAAGTCGATAAAGATCTTCCTGGAGAAAAACAAAATCTATTATTTTTGAATGTATCAAAATGTCAAATTATGTCTTTTTATCGATATAATTGTCCTATCTTTTTCAATTATAGGATTGATTGATGATGATGCATCACTTGCAGGAGTTTTCGAAAAGAGGGATCTAGGTTTTTTATTTAATAGAAAACTTAATTTCAATCTACATAAAGATTATATTGTTGCGAAAGCAAACTCGATGTTAAGATCTATATTGTGGAGTTCCAAAGAGTTTTCTGATCCGTATACTTTCAAATCGTTGTATATTGCTTACGTTCGGTTTGTGTTGGAATATTGCTCGGTGATATAGAGCCCTTTCGATTTAAATAGTTCCTTTTGAATTGAAAATATTCAACACGCTTCACTAGACTTGTAGTTTATCGTTAACACTGGAATATTCGAATGCCCTCATATGATTCGCGATGCCAACTTATTGACTTAACAAACCTGGCTAATCGCCGTAAATATTTTTTTATAATATTTGTAAGAGATTTATTATATAATCACATCAACTGCCCCTTTCTTTAAGCTATAATTAAGTTCTATGCTTCCTCAAGAAACTTGAGAATAAGAAATATTTTCTGTGAACCCTTTCATAGAATGAATTATGGGCTAAATGAGACTCTTACAAAATGTTTAAGAGAAGCAAATTATGTAGAGAGTTTTGTAGATATTTTTTAGTTCTTCAAATAGAAACTTGTTCAAAGAAAAATTGTTAAATATTATAAGGTAACCTGGATGGTGCTTAAGTATATAATATTGTATCTTGCTGTCGTAAAGAAGTACATTTCCCCTTTTTTTGTTTGCATACGCGTAAAATCTTCCAAACAATTCAGAGCATATAGGTAAGTTGGAAGAAGACAAGAAAAATCCTATCGGAGGGAAGTAATATTTGCGCTCGCTTGGACAGGAGGGGTAATTTTATTAAACAAATACCTACATTAAATAGAAATAAAAATAATTAAAAAACAACGGGAACACTTGCAGTATTATTTTGTAGCGTTTTGGTTGAAAAGCCAGAAGTCCATTCTTATGATTGAGTTCCAAATTACGTTTTTTTGGTAAAAAGTTTTGGCAAAAATTATGTTTTTTTTCAAAATTTTCAGTTTGAAAACAATTTTTGCTGAATCTGTTAATTTATAGAACATTTCTGAAAATATTTTTGTTGTGATTGTGCAAATTTCTTGCCTTCAAAATAATAACATATGGGGATTTCCTTTCTGCTGTTTTTATACATGAATTTCACATTCACATTCTGTTTTTGAGAGGAACTGGAATAATCACATTTTATATCAATAAATGTAAGGTTAAGCTAGGTTAGAAGGGGTGATGATACGGTAAGCCGCATCATCTCACTCGGATCTCCGTGGATCCATTGCGCTCCCCAGGATAAAGGTAGGTAGGTGTGAGGAAGGGATGGGTGTGGGATTGAGGACAAGTTTAGGATGCCTCCTTGAACCAACTGACTTCTGAGTGAATTTCAGGATATTCTTTAGTGGCAGGGTAGAGATGTCACCCATTTCGTCGAAAAAGTATTCTCCGGGGGCTTCTTATTTAGTTATGGCCTGGCCAGACTGGGGCATTCACAAAGGAAATGGGATGAGCCCTCCTCCGCCTCTTCATCTTGACACCCTCTACATATAAGTCAGATGGGCTGATACCCATTCTGCTCATGTGGGTTCCCAATGAGTTGTAGCCCGTGAGGACTCCCACTAAGAGCTATAATTTAGGCCTGCTTATCTTGAGTAAGTATTCAGTTTTTTTCTTCGTTATGTTCGGCCATACATTTCTTGAAACCCGACAAGTGTCAAGTGGTGACCATCTGACGTCTGCAGCTTCAAGAAAATTCTGGCATTCTGGCCCTTTTTCCAATTATTACACTGTTTAAGTATAAAAGCACTTTTGGCCGCCAGCTCTTTCGTGAGTGATAGCAAAAAAAAGAAGTATAGGCGTCGAAAGCTTCATTAAAGGCTATTCAAAAAATCAAAGTCTTGCAGTCCATAACTGGGGCCTTTGCGAGAAACAGTGCATCGAAAAAAAATATGAATGCAACTTCGAGGATAATCGTGTTAGCCGAAATTGGTTTTCACTCCTCCCTAGAGAAGCTCCTCGGATCACATATCTCGGAATCTGAGATCATTTGAGTGTATAGTTCGCTCTACCGGACCGTTTAAAAAATTCAAAATTCTAAGTGAAAAACGGTTTTTTTTAAACAGTCTGGCAGGGTGAATTAAACACTCAAATGATCTCAGATTCCGTGGTATGGGATCCGCGGAGCTTATCTAAGGAGGGGTGAAAACCAATTTCGACTAACACGATTATCCTCGAAGTTGCATTCATATTTTTTTTCGATGCACTGTTTCTCGCAAAGGCCCCAGTTGTGGACTGCAAGACTTTGATTTTTTGAATACCCTTTAATGAAGCTTTCGACGCCCATACCTCTTTTTTTGCTATCAATCACACCCAAAATCTGCTGCGGGCTCTTAGTCTATTATGTTTTCATTCCAGTTAAGTTTACGATCAAGTACAATGCCAAGATATTTGGCAGTTCCCGAAACATGTAGCGGAGTACCGTTCATGGTTGGTGGATCAATGTCGGGAATATTGTGTTTCCTCGTAAACAATACCAATTCTGTTTTCAGTTGGTTAACGTTGAGTCCGCAGCTACTGGCCCAATTGCTGAGATTGTCAAGAGCTATTTATAGGACCTCGCATAGAGTAGAAACAAATTTTCCTGAGGTCATCGGCATATGCAATGACCTTGATACCACTCAGATTTAGTTTGACTAAAATCTGGTTGACGACAAGGAGACAAAGCAAAGGACATAAGACTCCACCCTGTGGAGTATCCTTACACGCCCAAACTTTTAACTTGCTATCAACCATTTCTACATTTATTAGCCTCGTTTGGAGCATGAAGCCTATCCATTTTATCAGTATCAATGCTGGCGTAGTAAGGTTAAAAATATTACTTTTTCTTTGAAAATTAGTTCTAAACGTAGATTTTTTACTATTGAAGAAAAATCTACAATAACTTCAAGGCTCGAAGCTGGTGATTCCAATAAAAGTTTTACTAACATAAAAAAATGTGTGAGTACCGGGACTCACGTGGAAGATGTGTAAACATTCGTTTTCACCTGAAGGTAAGGGATCGGGTCATTACCACGCATGGCAAAAATTAGGAATCTGTAATACAAGCGCTAAAACAAAATGGTTGCACGACACAAATTATAATGAATTTACCCCTTAAAAAACACCTTCCGAGAAAACTTTATGACGTCACAAAGTTGTTCCTGGATTCAAAGTTAAAGTGTCAAAAAGTAACTTTGAGTACATTTTTCCAACTCATCTCTTTGATACTGAGTTGAAATGGTTAATCTGTCAAAAGCAGCTGAAAGCACGATGTTTTCATTTTGAGTTATCTTTTGCTTCTCGATCGTTCGGTATGGAATTGATCTCATTTTTGTAATATGTAATAGTTTAATTTTATTATCCCCAAGATCTGATCCAGATTAGATTATCATAATAAAACAAACTGGATCCCAGTGCGACAAGAGTGTTATATACCCAGTGGCGTAGCTAGGATATTTGCCGCCCGGGGCAAAACACTAATTTGCCGCCCCTTCGGTCTAACAATACTTAATAATAAAATCGGTCTTAGAGTTGCAGACAAGATTTTGACTAACATATTTTTTTTATAAATGCAAGGAATTACATTCTGCGAAATATTGATACACGCCACTTTGCCGCAATATCTGCTGAATGAAAATTTTTTGTTTCTGACCTACTGGGATTTAACTTTAAACCGACTATATATAATATAGGCACATGAAACTTGAATTTTTTTTTTTAATGTTTGCTTTCGTTCAAAAATTGTAAAGTTCATAATTGTTCATTCTCTGAGAGCTCAGATATTTTTAAAGTGGGGCAAAAAATCTCACCTGAGCACTAAGATTTTTTCCAGAGATTACTGAGACGAAAATTTTTTGGGTTAATTTCTCAATGTTCTTTTTCAGCTAAAACTGTTCATTTGACAGCCAAATTGCAATTTCTCGGTGATGTGCAAATACGAAATCGATACAAAAATACAGAATAGAGGTTGAGTGTTGATAAAAAGGAAACATAAATTGATCTTAGTATTATTTTTCATTCATTTAATAAAGTTTTGTGCTTTAAAATTAAAATTTTTAAAGCAGCGTTAAAATTTGTTTCCATAATTCAGTACGATTGAACAGAGTATCTTTGTTTCACCACAACATTCCGCCTACGTCAACTTGATATTAAGCGCTCGGTGAAATTTTACTTGGTGGGACACGCCTATTGTTGCATCAGTCCTCGACAGCGAAACTGAGAAATTGCATACTGTTCATATTTCTCAGATCTAATGATCATGAACCATGAAAGGGTCAAAGCAACGGTTAAGTCACTACTGAGTGTCTGACTACAGAGTTGTTACCTACTTCACTGAAATTGCAGTAGATTGTTGATCTAATACATTTTTTCTCAAAATAAATCTGCTGAAAAATCTACATAATGCACTTCATTTTACGAACAAAAATTAATCTTCAAGCTTTCGCAAAAAAACAATCACATTTTTTTAAAATTCTTTGTGTTGAATGCAGCCATAATGCATAGTTTAGAGCTTTTTATGTTTGCTGGTTTTATGTTTAAACAAAAACTTTTGTTATGTTTTATTTATTTTTATTCATTTATCAGTTTTGTATAAATAATATTTTTATTTTTTATATTTGAGAAAAAAAAACAAATTATCTGCGAAAATATTCAATCGAAAGCATTTTTGTTTTTTTTTTTTTTTAATCTAACGTGAGACGTGACACATTCTTTGAGAAAGGTCAAACCCTGTGAACTAAATTGAGAGAATTAACAAACACATATATGTAAAGCTTAAAAAAAGAATGGTCATTACGAAAGCCATTTTGTTTCAAAATTTGAAAGAATTGTTAATTTAAAAAAATAAACATTTGTGTTTATTACCAACTTCTATAATGAGCAACGGCCATGATTCTGCCGCCCCTAGTGATTTAAACACAATGAAAAATTGTACGTTCTTATACGTACCAATGTTATAGAATTTTTAACTTAAAAAATAATACTTTTTTGTTTATTTCCAACTTCTGCAATAAACAACGATGATGATTTTGCGCCTCTATTGATTTCAATTTAATAAAAATGGATTTAATTATTTATTTTACAAAAATTAAACTTGAGTTTATTTCCAACTTCTCATGAAGATCGAGAAAGTTTATCCTTTTGTTTCTGTATTTTCTCTACTCTATTTTCTATTTTCTCCCTATTTTCAACACAAAAAGCCATCTACCTGTGAGAGAAAAAACTCATTTTTGCAAAAAAGTACAAAGGGTGTATGGTCAGAATTAATTTGCAAATCGAAATCCAAAAGCAATGTCGGATTTTGTGTTGTTTTTGTAATACATGTATGCATATACAATCCAGATCAGATCTGGGGGAAAATAAAGCTAATGGGGTCTATCATCGTATCCGTTCGGAGAAATCTCCGATCGGAGAAAAGTTCCGATCGGAGAATTAATTTTGTTCATGGTATCCGAATCGTAACAGAAATATAGACGCGCACCGACGCATGTAGTTGACATAAAACAATAATGTATGTCAAATAAATAAACATTAATTTTCATTGTGAAAGAATCATGGAAAGTGCAGCACTATTTTTGGAAGCAGAACGGTATGAGCAAAAAGTTTCTAGTAAAGAAAAGAGAAGATCCTTAAGAAATACAGCAAATATAGCAGATTCCATGTTTGATTGCTTTTTAAAATTTTTTATTTTTTTCGTCCGCATACGCCAAAGTTCCGCAAGCATTTGACTGTCGGAGACAATCGGAGAGAAAAGTAACAAAACAATCGCCATACACCGCATGAAATCGTGACGCGTTGCTTTCATTTTGACATTTCAACGCATACTTTGAATTTTGTCTGAGGAATCTACGATTGAGTAATCGGAACGGCTATGATGATAGAAAATTCGTAGATTTCGTACAAATCGGAGAAAAATTTGTTACGATCGGATACGATAATAGACCCGAATATATTTTTATAAAGCTAATATATTTTTATTTTTATTGATTTTACCGTCGACATTTTTTTATCTGATTTGATCGATTTGTAGTAAAGAAATTTGTGCAAGTAATGAAAGATAAAAAAAAAATGGAAATATTTTAGCTTAAATATTCAATTTTGTGCTAGAATGAAGTTAAATGAAATTTAATTTGAAAAATTTATGCATTTTCGAAGTGCTGATAAAAGTTCTTTTCAATAATGAAATCACAATTTCTTCTTGATTTTTAATTCCAAATTTATTTCGACTTTTTTTTTACCCAATTTGTTTGACAGATCAGCCATATTTTTAGCTTTTGTCATTCCTAAATGAAAAGTAACTCAAAGTCACAGTACACATATTAAAGGTAATTAGGCCTATTCTGCCACACCTGTTATTCTGCTATGAATTTTCTGTTATGAATCATAAAAGATTTTCCGCATAAAAGATCTTTTATGATTCCTATTCAGGTGTTCGAACTTTTATAAAACTCTGTTATGAAACTTTGAAAACGAAATCAGTTAACGAACAGACCTAAAATCTGTTGTCATAATCAGCTGTTCTGTTATGAATTTCGTTGAAAAAGAAAATGGGCAAATTGTATTTTCATTTATTTTTTCTGTGTTGCAGCTAAAAAGAGTCTTATCCTTAACACCGTAGAAATAGAAATCTCAAGATTAGGAGAAACCACTAACAGGCCAGGAGATAAGGTTGGATGAAGTTGTTGATGTTCGTTAATGGAATACAACTACCAGAAGGCCAGAAGTGATCTTACAAGAATAATTCTGAGTTGTATAGTGTGTTATTCAGTGCTTTGTTGTAGCTTAAATTAATAAAATAGAAATATATTTAATTAAGTTGTTTTTGATCGAACGTCGTTTCTTGGCGCTTCCGCTTTGTCATCTGATCTTCTGCGAATAGTCGTAAGCACTCTATTCTTTCTGTAAGGTGATTTTAACGGCGTTTCCGTGTAATAGCTAAACATACTGGGGCTGTTAGGGACATTCAACAGACTCCTCTTATAGTCGATGGAGCTTGTTGATCTAATGCAGCGAGCTTTCATGTGTCCTGCGCTTTCTTCTACAAAGATAGTGTTATTTTAATTTACGTATTTGTTTACAAAACTATTTTTTGATATGTTTTCCTACATTTGTCTCCTTTTAAGAACATTTCGTTGAGGAAATATCCATTTTTACTTGATACAACTGTGTTCTCATTGAAATCTTTTATGATAAAAGTCAAAGAAGTTTGTCTTTTATTCTTTTATGATTTATAGCAGATTTGATAACAGATTTTGACATGCTGAATACCAAAAATGCGATTTGTAAAAGATTCTGTTATGAGTTCGAAAGTTTTGGCAGTTCATAACAGATTTCTTAGCAGATTTAATAACAGATTTAGCATGCCGAATACCAAAATTATAATTCATAAAAGATATTTTGACAGCTTAAACTTTTGTATGGAAATTCATAGCAGAATAACAGAATAGCAGAATAAAAGATCACGCCGAATAGGCCTAAATATATTCCGAGTTTTCATTTTCGTTCAAGTTCGCGCATATGTCAAAATCTCAGAGACACCTGTCAGTTCATTGTGTGTGTACTGTGATATGTTCAACACTTTCCAAATTTTACATTAAGATTTTCAGTTTTCTCAATTTTCCAAGCCTCTGATTGGCCAGAATTCAGAAATCTGAAGATTCAGTACTGAAATTGAGGCATAAAATGTACCCATTGTCAATTTGACAAGGTCTCTGAGAATTAATTTGTTTTTTTTTTGTTCAGTATCTGACAACCGATTTTTGAAAACATGCGCAATATATAACCTTTAATATGTGTACTGTGACTCAAAATAACTTTTTTAAATATGACATAACACTTCTTTTTGAAACATTAACCACAGCCAACTAGAGAAACAGAAAAGAATGCGCCACTTGGCAAATCATGTTATGACATTTCAAATCAAGAAATTGCTAATACCACTTAATTTCACAAACCAAAATTGCCACCCGCGATTGCAGAGATTAATATCAAAAGCAGCATATGGATACAAAATAATGAAATAAAAAATTAAATTTCTAGAAAAAAAAGCAACAAAATCTTCACCTGGCAAAATGTATGTCAAATATCTCTGTCAAGATATGATTGCATCTTGACATCCAATCAAGATATGAAACGGAGTGACTCCATTAGATATTTAATGTCAAGACCAGAGAATATGAAATAAAGAAGTCAATCCTCAGCTGTCAATTTGATTTGCCTACAAAGCTGAAAAGCTGGTTTCGTTCAAAAATTCGTAACGTCACAATTATTCAGTGCTACGCCCCCACAAATGAAGCGACCGAGGAAGACAAAACCGCGTTCTACACTCATCTTAACTCGGTTTACAGTAGTGTTCCGAGAGCCGACATCATAGTCGTTATGGGAGACCTCAATGCCCAAGTCGGTTCAGACAATTACGGACTGGAACGCGTGATGGGAAGAAATGGCTTGGGGTCACGGAATGAAAATGGTGACTTGCTTGTCGACTTTTGTAACGCGAATCGTCTTGTGATAGGTGGGACTGTATTTAAGCATAAGACGTGCAACAAAATTACCTGGGTGCATCCGGATGGTCAAACCGAAAACCAAATTGATCATATCATGATTCAGCAGCGATGGAGGAAGTCTATGTGTGATGTCCGGAGTATAAGAAATGCCGATGTGGGAAGCGACCACCATTTGGTTCTGATGAGTCTCAAACTACGAACCGCTGCCGTACAAAAACCAGCGCAGGATGCAGCAAGGAGCTCAAAATTCATTACGAATGCTTTAAATGACCCCAACATATGTCGAAACTATGTCACCACCCTTAACGACAGAGCCTCGTCATTAAACGGAATCCAGAATTCAACAATTGATGAGATGTGGGGTGAAATTAAAAGTGTTTTTATGGAGGCTGGATCCGAAACTGTACCCAAGCGAACGAGACGTAGAGACTCTTGGATATCCCAAGACACCTGGGATAAGATCGAACTTCGCAAATCGTTGAAAATCCAAATAAATGCTGAAGCAGATGTTCAACGAAAGGCTGACTTGCGAAGAGAGTACCGCATTGCACATAAGATGGTCTATCGCTGTGTGAGACGTGACAAGAGGGTGAAGGTAGATGGACTCGCAGATAATGCGGAAATCGCTGCCAGAAGAGGAGATATCCGGGAATTGTACCAAATAGCCAAAGATGTTATCGGGAAAAAAAGCAACACCAATCATCCTGTAATGGATGTGGATGGCACACTTTTGGTATCAATTGAGGATCAGCTTCGTAGATGGAAGGACCATTTTTGTGCCCTGCTAAATGAGGATTCAGTTGAGCAGAGTGCTGAAGTGCCCCAACTAAACGAGATGCGCAGGTCCTATAGGGGTATTGACATCGAACCCCCGTCAGAATCGGAAATTCGTACATCAATAAACCTCCTCAAAAACAACAAGGCAGCTGGACTGGACGGAATACCAGCTGAATTCCTGAAAGCCGATCCCGTAGCAGCGGCTAGTATTTTACATCCGCTGATACAAAACATTTGGGAAAACGAAAGCTATCCCAGGGACTGGAAGGATGGTGTGATTGTTAAGTTGCCAAAGAAAGGTGACTTAAAGAATTGCAACAATTGGCGTGGTATCACCGTTTTGTCCGTTTTCCCAAAACTAATGGCAACAATCATACTCGAGCGAATAAAGGATAGAATCGAGTCTACACTCAAGAGGCATCAAGCTGGCTTCCGCAGTGGTCGATCGTGTGTCGACCATATCAACACCCTGCGTATCGTCCTCGAGCAGTCGATGGAATTTCAATCACCGCTTTACCTCATGTTCGTGGATTTTGAGAAAGCCTTTGATCGAGTTAACCGAGAATGTATATGGAGATCGTTGCTTGGTAGAGGAATTCCACCAAAAATAGTTGCCATTATTAAAGAGTCCTACAACAACGCAAGGTGTTTTGTTTTGCACAACGGGCAGCTATCCGACTCCTTTGTAGTGCAACAGGGTGTGTGAGACAAGGGGATGTTCTATCGCCAATTCTCTTCCTGCTGGCGATGGACGACGTATTGACGGCCAGTGTAGGTACAGCAGAGCGACAGGGCATTCAATGGAGACCGTTCGAAAGGCTCAGTCATTTAGACTATGCCGATGACATATGTCTACTGGCAAATAACATCAGTGGGCTGAACGGGATGTGCCAAACACTGCAAGTGAAGGGAGAGTCGAGTGGTCTAAGAATAAACAGCAAAAAGACAAAAATAATGCTCACAGGCCGCTCCACACAGCAGCGTATTATTCTACAGGAGACGCCAGTTGAAGTAGTGGAACAGTTCAACTACCTTGGCAGTATTGTCTCTGCAAACGGTGGTACGGATCTGGACGTTAAAAGTAGAATAAATAAAGCTCGTGCTGCCTTTGGTACTCTGTCCCCAATCTGGAAATCAAGTCAAATCTCCTTACGCACTAAGTTGAGATTCTTCGAATCCAATGTCAAATCCGTGCTGTTATATGCTTGTGAAACCTGGAAAGTCACGTCTATCATTTCGAAGAAATTGCAGGCTTTTGTGAATCGCTGTCTTCGCCATATCCTAAAGATTCGGTGGCCACAAATAATATCAAATGAGGAATTGTGGCGCAGGACAAGTCAAGAGCGGCTGGACGTCGACATAAGAAAGCGTAAATGGCGTTGGATTGGTCACACACTGAGGAAACCAAACAATGAAATTGCAAAGCAGTCCTTTGAATGGAATCCTCAGGGTGCACGGCGGGTTGGAAGACCAAGAACAACATGGAAATCAACTGTCTTAGCGGAAGCAGAATCCCAGAGAAAGACGTGGCCACAGCTAAAGTACCTTGCAGCAGACCGTGAAGGATGGAGACGTTTTGTTGACGCCCTATGCCCCAGCCGGGGTTACAGGACACGATGATGATGATGACAAAGCTGGAAGCGAACAGCTGTTGTATTAGATTTGCAAAGTATTAGTGAAAAGCAGTGCAAAACGCACACATAGAATCAAGTAGTCATTCAGCACATCATTCAGCACAGGTCTTGTTGTTGTTGCAATTCACATCTATTTCTTCGACACGAAATGAAATTACAAATACAATAATGTAAGCAAATGGGTTTTGGGGGGTGAAACGAACGAAGGATTGGCTTCTTTATTTGATATTCTCTGGTCAAGACGAACATTCTGAGAGAAATTATCTCCACTCCACTTAGCAAATACCAAAACCATTAGGTATAAAATGAAAACTACCTTATCTATTCGAGTTTACAGAGTTCTACTTATCTACAATAAACAACATGGTTCCAAACGGAACCGTGAGCCCATATCCGTTACAGCCGATTTTCAATTTTACCCATACCGAGCGCTAAGATGTTTTCACATCAAAAAGTTTGTTCACTTTTTAATATAAAGATAACAAAATGGAAAATCGGTTTTATAAAGAAACACCAGATATAACGAACGAATTTACAAGATTTTGAAGCCAACCTTAAAGGCCACTAGACGCGATAAAGAGTAAACTAGTTTCAGTTATTGGTCACATTTTAATAAATTTTCAAAGTTTTTTTTTCAAGGACACAGTATAAATTGTTGAAATTCATACTGTCTTAAAAAAATTTAAATATTCCGTGTCTGCCTCTTAACAGTCGAATATGCTAACTACATAGTAAGCTGATTCGAGAAACAGTTGTTTAATATTGAAAATGTTAATTTTTCATTCAATTGTATGGTAGCCTAAGAAAATTAGATTTCCACTTCGAAAAAATTCCGACAAAGTTGAATTTGGGTGGATGGCTTTGTTTTGACAATTATTTTGTTTTGACGTTTTAAGCATTTCCTAAAAAATAAAAGACCAGGGAAACAAATTGAAGGGGGGTGAAAGGGGGTGAAATTCAGTTTTTTCCTATTTTCTCGAATATTCATTCGTGATTCATTGAACTTGAAGTTATAGCGTGTCAAAGTTGGCATTTTGATTTTTTACTATATACTCTACTATAAAAAGGATAAAGTTAAATATCTCAAAAACCGTTTCTTCAATAGCCCCTTTTATGTTTTGCATAACCTTCATACTTGTTCAGTTCCTAGACAGGCCATGACCTTATATGGATTCTCTTTCTTTTAAATAATTTAAAACGACTTAAGAAAGAATAAAATTATTCACAGACCATTGACATTTTGTTTTGTTAAAAAAAAAAAATATTATTACCTTTGTAATGTCTTTTATTGTGTGGGCTAATTTCAACGAACTCTTATTTATTTGTGAAATGATACATCGAACCGCAATTTCATCAGATACGGATCATCTTTATAAATATTCATTCAAAATCGCATGTTTCATTATAAAAATACCTATATAACTAAATATATACTATAGTCATATTTATGTATGTCGATTTTAATATTTTTATTTTTCAACTCTTTGTCATCATTGAGGAACAAAACAAAAAATTCCACAAATTTACTGTTTGTGATCGTTCTCACGCCATGCGATCTACGAACTTCGATCGCAAAAAAAAAAATATTTCTTGTTTACTTTTTGACCAAGTTTTGAATAAATTATAATTGTTTGCGATTTTGAAAAAAAATTCTAATCGCTGAAACATAAGTTTTTAATTATTTTGGTTAAAATTTTCCACGTTTTTGTTGAAAACACAAAATATTTAAATGAAAAACAGGTAAACAGAAAAAAATGTGGAAATTATTCTGTGAATTTTCAAAATCAAGGTCCTTTAGATGGAATGATTAATTTGTCTTCCCCCAAGAAAGAGTTGTGGGGGAGTGATGAGAAATGGATTTTCTTTATGTGAAAACGCGTTGCATGAGAAATTACTATTTTTAGAGCGAATAGCTCTTTGTTTGCTCGTTCCGTTCCACAGTGCGAATATTCGTTTTATTTTTTATTTTTTTTGTATTTTTCTGTTTTGTTTTTAAAGAAAACATGCCTACAACACAGCGTGTGTGTTTATATATAAAAACAAAAACAAACACATATACGAATTTAAGTATATAATAATTAAAAGAAAATGAACATTTTCCGTGTAAACTTATTTCAAGCATTTTCAAAGAACTCGTGATTCCTGACATAAACCATTGACCTAATGTTTATCTGTCGATTTTGTGCCGAGAGAATTTCTTCTAGGTAGATTAATGGCGATGCAGCTGTTGATTTTCAACGCTGCTAGCGCTCCTGGCTGTATACGAAACGAAGCGTAAATGATGTGAAATAAAGAACATTTTGGACAAAGCCTTTGAATGAGACTATATAAACTGCGGAATTTCTTTTGTCCTTACACGACAATGTAATGAATGGTGGATTAATTGCGTTGGAATTGAAATATCTTTTAAACCGTTGCTATATTTAAGGCAATTAATTTTTTTTATAGTTCAGTTTTCATTTTTGAGCAGACGAAGAATACAGAAACACATAATATTTATAAGTAATATAATTGATGATGCTTCTTTAAGTTCAGTCAGGAGGATATTTTAAGAAAATCGGTTAAGGTTGAGGCATAAAATAGGTTAACGGGTGTGTCCATAAATTAAATATGTTTTTGGTGGCAAAATATAATATTTAACTCAATTAAGTTTTCAGCGATTTTCATTCCTGGAAAAACAATCTAGTTTTTAACGTGACACTAGAAAGTTTTACATGGACCCTAACATGGCTCTAGCAAGGGAAAATATCGATTTTCTCTAGGCCCTCACCAGTTTAGCAACATTTTGCCTCGAAAAAAAAGATCTTCTGATTACCAGTTCAATACCCTAACTATTGAGCTATTTCGCAACACAGTCCGCGTGATGTTGAAAATAAAAAAAGTGGGATAGCAAGAGTTAACCGACAAGTTTTAACTAGTTTTTACCAAAGCCTTTCCAGGGCTTTATACAACAACTTTTTACTAGCGAGGGCCTCACGAGTATATGACAAGTTTTTCTTGTCTAGATTTCTCCTACCAAAGCCTTTCCAGGGCCTTGATAAAACTTGAAAAAACTTGCTATTTTTCCAGGTGGGAATTAATATGGCACGGTTTTTTTTTATTCCGTTGATTTTAATTAAAGTTATATATTGTCTACCTACTTAACTAGACATTTAGGGAAGTTGTTGTATGTTTTATACTTTTGTTCCTATTTATAGTTTATTTTATAGCCCTGTTTAAATAAAGTAACTACTAGAATCCTACGTCACGGACCGACTCTTAAATTACGACCAAAATTAATATAAACTTAAAAAATTTAAGCCACACGGAAGTGTCCTAGAACCAACCATGAATTTGATATATCCATGGCTGTCGGTATGGTGGTAAGTCAAGATACCTGAAGTGAATTTTTATTTAACAATATTAAACACAATGCTTACTTCATCTAATACTTTCTTTATATATTTTAAAATACATGATGAACACTTGTTTTGACATAAGTCAAATTTTGTCAATGTTATTAAACATTGACCCCGACCTTCCAAATTTGTTTGTGTTTGAGTTACCTGGTTCTTCATGACCGCCATGGATATAGGTATGTATACTAACGGGTATCATGTCTGATTAATCCGTAAAGAAGCTAAAGAAAATTGCAAAATCCAGTCGATAACAAAGTTAGAAAACAAATCCACTCACATAAATTATTCAAACAAAAACGTTAATTAAGGTTCCATTTAATACACTACCGGAATAAATTAAAGGATCAATAAAAATTCCAAATTTTTTAGCGATTTTTTAAGTTGCTGAATCTTTGTTAAAAATTATTGCACCGAAGTCGTATGAAAAGAAATTTAAAGCTCTGACTAGTTTTTTGAAACTTTGGTGGTTCTTTTTTTTGTTGTTAAAACTTGGAAAACATTTCTCCGACTTAAAACAATTTTCTACTATTCCTTGCAGGTTCAAATTAGTCGTTCAAACTGGCAGCCCATTGGCCATAGAATATCCATTGTCGATGCCAATAAATTTCAAGAGAAAGTGCGACCACAATTCACGTTTCCAGTTTTGAACGATGGGAAAAATTCCGTGGGAAATTTTATTCACGATACCCCCAATTGGTTTTTTTTTTATATAGACCTTTATTCGACGATTCTATCGCCAAGATATCGTTTTTTGAATGGAATAAGATTGTTTTGTCTTTAACCATTGATATTTCCGCAGCTAATGATCGCACAAGAAATTTAAGGTGGATTTTGAGAACTTTAATAAATTTGCTACACGGATTGGCTATTGTTATTTCAAAAATATTTGAAACTAACTGGCCCGTCCGGCTTTGCTCGGTTATGCAAAATTTTCGAATGACATTAATAAAACAACATTATAAATAATATGTCAATATGTGTGTTTTTTGTATGAGTTTTTCCGTTAAAATAAAAATGAACGAAGAAACTATCACCGAGTTCTTTTATAATTAATACCCTAAATTTTCTCTTATATTCACTTGGTTTTTAAGCGGTCAGGTTTGTCACGGAAATTCTGTTAGTGTATTCGAGGAAAATTTTTTTAAGCGATATATTCGTATGTGCATTAAAATCCCAATATTATTGACCGTAAAGCAATTCGTAGTTTGATTTAATTTTGTATGGCTCTTCTTCTCACCCACTTCTATCGGCCCACGCAACCACCGCGTTCATTAAAAAAGTGTGAAACTCAATAGGCCCACCTATTTGACCTTTATTGAAGGGTAATATATAAACACAAAAAAGAAAATTAAATATTGGATACCAACAATTTTTTGGTTTTACCTCATTGCACCCATTAAACAGCAAAATTTTGAAAACATCAAGCCAGTTGTTCTGGAAGACCATCCTCTACATATAACCTTTCAAATACAAAAAGGACGTTTAAAATCAGATTCCATATTTTACAAACCCCATTTCACAATATAAGTATTTAAATTTTGAAATGTCTTCAGTCCTTAAGCCTTTAAGGATAACCTTCCCAACTCAAAAAGTATTTTAAATCATATACCCATTTTTAATTTCTACCCCATTTCACCTTATGTATGAAGACAACATCCTCTTAGTAAACTCTATCAAACAGAAAAAGAAGTTTTTTTTAACCTCATATCATTTTTGTTTTCACCCCATTTATCCCTACAAATTTAATTTTGTATACGTAAAGCCTTCCCCTTAAAAAACCTTAACTCAAAAAGAAATTTTGAAATTTCGAAATATAAAAATCAAAAACTCACAAATACCCCAAAAAAGTACAAACATTTAGATTTTAACGTTACAATTAATTTGTATCAAAATAAAATTTGGCCTTTGTAACTCAGGGACATTATATCTTTCCATTTATTAAAGAATTTTAAGGATAAAAAAAAAAGGACAAAAAACTGGCCAAACTTCGAAAAAATTGCGACAAAGCTGATTTTTGGTGGAGTGGCTTATTATGACGTCTTAAGCATTTCCTGAAAAGTACCCTAAATTTGGCCCGGGGCTAAATTTTTTAGGGGGGGGGGGGGTGAAAGGGGTTGAAGTTCAGTTTTTTGGGAATTGCTCCTAAACTATCGGATTTATGGAAAAAATGTGAAGGTAAAAATTAAAGCTGATGTTATTCTACACAAAAAATATTAACATACTTCTTTTCGTAGAACCAATAGTTTCAGAGAAAAACGTTCAAGAACTTCATGGTGCAGTGAGTTTCGTCCAAAAAATTTATAAAGTTTTTGCTTATCGCTGGGGAAATTTTGTTTTGTGATTTATGTTTAAGTACAAATCCTTATTGTAAAATCAAGTTTTTGGGGTGGTAGATGAAAGGGAATGGCCGCCATCTTGAAAACAAGGTTGATTTTGTTTTTGTTTAATAACTCGTTGAAGTTGCGTTTTTCAAAAAAATGACCGAAAGACAGATTTTAAACGGTTAAATTATCAAAAAAATGAGCCATTAAATAGCTCTGTATGTTTATTAATCTCAAAGTTACAGCGGATCAAAGGTCACCTATGCCTCATATATGGTGGGGATGAAATGACGTTTTTTAAGGTTTTTCGCTTATTTTTGATTTTTTTTGGTCAGAATAGAAGACTCATTTTACAGACAATCAAAAGCAGTGCAAAATATATTCTAGACATTGTCAACAAAATTCACAAATAAGCGAAAAACCTTAAAAAACGTCATTTCATCCCCACCATATATGAGGCATAGGTGACTTTTGATCCGCTGTAACTTTGAGATTAATAAACACACAGAGCTGTTTAATGGCTCATTGTTTAGATAATTTAATCATCTAAAATCTGTCCTTCAGACATTTTTTTGAAAAACGCAATTTCAAAGAGTTATTAAACAAAATCAAAATCAACCTTGTTTTCAAGATGGCGGCCATTCCCTTTCACCTACCACCCCAAAAACTTTATTTTACAATAAGGAGTTGTACTGAAACATAAATCACAAAACAAAATTTGCCCAGCGGTAAGCAAAAATTTTATAATTTTTTTGGACTAAACTCACTGCACAATGAAGTTCTTGAACGTTTTTCTCTGAAACTATTGGTTCTACGAAAAAAAGTATGTTAATATTTTTTGTGTAGAATAACATCAGCTTTAATTTTTACCTTCACATTTATTCTATAAAGCCGATAGTTTAGGAGCAATTCCCAAAAAACTGAACTTCAACCCCTTTCACCCCCCTAAAAAATTTAGCCCCGGGCCAAATTTAGGGTACTTTTCAGGAAATGCTTAAGGCGTCATAATAAGCCACTCCACCAAAAATCAGCTTTGTCGCAATTTTTTCGAAGTGAAAGTCTAATTTTCCTGGGCTATATGTTTCCGGCAAAGGTTTATCCCAGTTCAGATTCAATAAATCTATTTGGTGTTTCCACCGCACAAAAAAATTTAAAAAAGATTTACAGCCCTATTCCACTATCCATCGAAGGGAATTTTCTTTGAATATTCACTGAACGCCATTCTGCTATTCGAAGTGAATCTGATTCACTTGTCGGTAAAGTTGGTAGTATGTGCGGTATTCTACTATTCACGTGAACAAATGGTTTCTATACAATTCCGATCCGCATATAAAAAGTTGCGGATTTGTACTTTTTGGTTGAAAATAAAATCACTGAGTGCCTGTTAAGATCTAAAAACTGCCGTGAGACCGGTCTCAATCTTCCCAATCTAAACATCGTCTGAGTCAAATCGGGTTGTGATAGTGCAGTTCGCACGACGGATAGAAGAATGTAAAGGTAGTTCGAAAGGGAATCGCTTGGGTGAAACGAATCTTCGATTTAACAAAATTAATACGAACTATATTTGTATGGTTAATTTTCGAGATTTAAAACAGATTTGAGGTAAATCCTATTCAATCTCAGATTAGCGTTAGGTGGAAATGTAGCATTAGTGGCACGTACTTGCTCTTATGTTCAAGAAGCTGAGGGCTTAAGAAAATTATATATAAAGCCATATAAATTATGAGAGAAAATGTTTAAAAGCAGGTGAAAAATAAGAACTTCATTTTAATTCTTAGTTGAATGTGATTGTATGGAAATAAAATTTTAAATCGTTGGAGCCGTTTTTTAAAAAATAGTTTTTATACATATATCAAATTCTTAAAACATTTTTATGGAAAAATGTTGGTTTAAGTATTTGTGCATATAAAAATAAAATTTCAAAAAAAATTGTCAACCCGTTTTTGAGATATCGAAAAATTATGTGAATTTTTTTTTTTAATTCAAAAATTTTCTTTTTTGAAGATTTTGATATACAATATTATTTGAAATTTGTATATACAAAAATTATACTAAACCCGGTTAACTGATAATGAGAAAATTAAAAAAAAAAGAGATTATGAGAGGTAGGTAGGTACTACCAATAGCTGCTAAGTGTAAAATTTTATAATTTTTGGTTGTAGATCGCAATCAATTTTAGCATACGGAAAATGTTGAATCAAAATAATAGCAGCCGTCAATTTTTTGTACCTATCGGTATTTTTTTGACAATTTTTTTTAGGAGATATAAATTAAATTTATTATTCACGATTTCCATTAATTATATAATCATTATTGTTTCATTTGATATTGAAATCTTTAATTCTTAAAAAGCATTTTTTGACAGAAAATTCATGTAAAATTGAAAGTTAAAATCAGTTACTTTTACAAAATGTTTTTTTTTTTATTATAATAATACTTCTACAAGTGAAAAATTAGTAAAAATACAAAGTTTTATAAAACAAAGCATCCGATGAAAGTTAAAAAACCGGTCTTATATATTCAAAAAAAAAATTACCTATAGCAAATGCCTTGATTTGTTCACTCCGGAACACTCTTAACAGTTTTTTTAATGTTTGTGTGGAAGGTACCGTTATTTTAGCATACAAAGATGGCAAGTTTTTGTCAAGTGTAATCGAGGCCCTGGGAAGGTTTGGTAGGGGAAATCTAGTCAAGGCAAACTTGTTAAATACTCGCGAGGCCCTCGCTAGTAAAAACTTGTTGGATAAGCCTTGCTATCCCATCACAAATACCCCATATATGACAAAAAAAAAAACAATATTTTATACCCATCATACAATAGTAAGAAAAATTAAAGTATATAGTTTTTCATTTTCAACATTGCATAACTGTATTGCAAAATACCTCAATAGTTAAGTTATAGGACTGGTAATCAGAGATTGCAGGATCGAATCCCAGTAAAGACAACTTTTTATTTTTGTTTTGCTGTCTCTCGATGCAAAAGGTTACTTCACTGGTGAGGCCCTAGAGAATTTCTAGAGTTACCCTTGCTGGGCCCTTGCTAGTATCTATGTAAAACTTTCAAACCCCTTGCCAAAAACTAGATTGTTTTTCCAGCCCTGAGTAAATTTTGTTTTATTTTAGAGAGTGTTAAAAAGCTCTTTATTATCGCGAGTTTCAAAACAATTGTTAATATCGTTTTCGAAGTACATATGGGTGATTTTTTAAGAGGTTTAGAACTTTTTTTAAAAAAAAAACACAAAAAATTCGAAAAAATGAATGAAATATTTATTTGAATCGATAGTTTGAACCTTGCAATTTAATGTTTAAAGATAATTTCATGCAAATGTTGACCGCGGCTGCGTCTCAGGTAGCCCATCCGCTGAGTCCAATTTTGGCATACTCTTTCACACATATCGGCCGGTATCTCACGAATGAATGCATGGATGTTGGCTTCCAGTGCGTCAATCGAAGCGGGCTTGTCCCTATAGACATTAGCCTTGACATACCCCCACAAAAAATAATCTAATGGTGTCAAATCGCACGATCTAGGCGGCCAATTGACCGGCCCGAAACGTGAAATTAACTGTTCACCAAACTCGCCTCGCAATTGCGCCATTGTTTCGCGTGCTGTGTGGCATGTGGCACCGTCTTGTTGAAACCACATATCATGCAAGTCAAGAACTTCCATTTCGGGCAAAAAAAAGTTTGTTATCATCGCTCGGTAGCGTTCACCATTGACAGTAACGCTGCGATTCGCATCATCTTTGAAGAAATATGGCCCAATAATGCCGCCGGCTCATAAACCGCACCAAACAGTGACTTTTTCGGGATGCATTGGTAGCTGTTGCAATGCTTCTGGCTGATCTTCACTCCAAATGCGGCAATTTTGCTTATTTACGTACCCATTCAACCAAAAATGAGCCTCATCGCTGAACACAACTTTTCGATAAAAAATCGGATCCTCGACCAGCTTTCCAAGAGCCCATTCACCAAAAATTCGGCGTTGTGGTAGGTCGGCTGGCTTTAGTTCTTGCACCAGCTGTATCTTAAAAGGCTTTACGCCCAAATCCTTCCGCAAAATTTTCCACGTAGTGCTGTAACAAAGGCCTAACTGCTGGGAACGGCGCCGAATCGACATTTCGCGGTCTTCTGTCACACTAGCTGATACGGCCGCAATATTTTCTTCACTACGCACAGTACGTAAACGTGTTGGTGGTTTAATGTCCAACAAAGTAAATTTGGTGCGAAATTTGGTCACAATCTTCCGAATAGACTGCTCAGAAGGTCGAGAATGCCGACCATAAAATGGAAGCAGCGCGCGATGAACATTTCGAACCGAGCACGAATTTTGATAGTAAAATTCAATAATTTGCAAGCGTTGTTCATTTGTAAGACGATCCATGGTTAAATTGCAAACCAAACTGAAGCTGTTTGACAGTGACACAAGGTACTAAACACACGTCAGCTGTCAAAACCAGTGTTGCCAAAACCAAACCAGCTAAAAAATCACCCGTTACATATATTTGATTTTCAAAAATAAATTCTGAAACAATTTTTAAAAATCCAAAAAATGTTTTTTTTTTAAATTTTGGTACACAATACTATTAAACTTTTTGGAAGCTTCTGTATAAAAAATATTATTGAAATCAGTCATACCGTTTTGAAGATAATCGAAAATAAAAAAAATCTGTGGGAAATACGATAAATAACCATTTTTTTAAAAAAATGGTTTCCCTTCAAAATGTAACCTTTCAAAGGTTTTAACTTTATTTTTTTTTTTTAAGTTGTGGAGTCATTTTTGAGGAAAAAACGATTATGTAAAATTTCTAAAAAAATTGTATGGCAGGTACTGTTATTTTTGATTCCAAAAGACACTATGTAGCAAGTTTGAAGAAAATCGTCAACTGACAGACAGACAGAGAGAATTGTGAGACGAACTTTTTTCGTCTTCTCTATCATCGTAATAACAAGTTCGATCAAAATCTCGAGTTCAATTTTGTTTATGAATGCACAACTTGCCATAATATTAAAAAAAAAAAAATATTTTTTTTATAATTAAAAAAAATATTTTTTTGACAACTTTGTTACACACTATGTCTGTTCGTGTACTTCCGAAAACTACGAATTTCTACGAATTTTATTTTTTTTTATATGAGCTTTGACAGAACTTTGGGCTAAATTCACAGAAATTCGTAGTTTTGGGAGGTACGCGAACAGACATAATGCTGTTTATATTTTTAGAAGCTTCTATATAAGGAAAATTATTCAAATCATTAATAATAATTTTTTGAAAAATGGTTTCCTTAAACAAATATATTCGCTATCATCGTAATAACTAGTTTGATCAAAATCTTAAGTTCGATTTTTTACAAATGCATAACTTGCCATATGATGTTATATAAATATTATATATGTATGTATGTATCGCAAGTAAAAAAGTGTTAATGCAAACTAAAATATATTGCTTTTAAATTAATGTTAATACTATGTATGTATGTATATGGAAATTTCTGGCATTAAAAAGAAATGTAAACGCAGTATAAAGAGTCATACATTTTTTGCATTAAAAAAAGTGTCAATGAAACTCAAAAATTTCAACTTAAACTTTTGCTTAAAAAAATTATTACTGCAATTCCAACATTTTTAGCATTAAAATTATTAACTCAATATGAACATTTTGTGCATTAAAAATAAAATGTAGGTAAATGCAAATTTGAAAATATTGGCACATCACAAAAAAATATTTTATATTCAAATCAAGAAATGCAACTTCAGCAGACGTTATTTTGAAAAAAAAAAAATTGCTAATATACATAAATACATACATATCTTAAGATTTTTCCTTATTTCTTTTTTTTTTCCTATAGAAATTTGAAGAAAAGGATGGCCAATCAGTAACACCTCTCGCATTGGCAGCAAAGTCTGGCAACACAAATTTTGTTCGAACCATTTTGTCACACTATAATTTAGACCTAGAAATCGAATGCAATGTAATATTCGATGGCCTTGTTGTGTACGGAGCAACAGCATTATGGGTAGCAGCTGGAATGGGTAATTCATATCACACTTAAGATTTAATTTGAAAATCAATTCAAAATGTATTCTCAATTATTGCACTTATAGGCCACTTGGAAATTGTTAAGTTCTTGGTGCATAAAGGGGCTGATATAAATCACAATACGAAAGCGCAATCCTCACCATTGCGAGCTGCTTGTTACGAAGGTAATTAACCTTTTTATTATTCGACATAGATTCTTTATTTAGTACAAAATATTTTTTTTATTTTGTATATGCTTAAAGGACGACTCGATATTGTTAGATATTTAATTGAACATGGAGCTGATGTTAACTTGGCTAATACATACAATAATACTTGTATTATGATTGCAGCCTATAAAGGACACACAAATGTGGTAAGCTAAATATGAATAGGAATAACTTTTTCCCCTCTTAATTAACTTAATTGTTTTTTTTTTTTTTTTTTTAAGGTTGATACACTTTTGAAGAATGGTGCTGAACTTAATGAGCAAGCCTTATGCGGCGCAACGGCTCTTCATTATGCTGCTGAATGTGGTTATTTAGAAGTGTGTCAGTTACTTCTTGATCATGGGGCTAAATTGCAGAAGAATGAGCATGGGCTGACACCAGTTTTACATGCAGCAGAACGATCACATGAAAATGTTGTTGAAATGTTCATCAATCGGCCAGATTTATTGAGCAAAGAAGAAGTAAGTTTTTCTTAAAAAAGAATTTTTCTTAAAGTGTTAGTAACCTATTTTTTGTACAGAAAATCGATGCCTTAGAACTTATGGGAGCATCATTTGCCAACGATAAGGACAATTATAGTGTTGTGAAAGCCTTCCAGTATATGATGAATGGTATGGAAATTCGTTTTCAGGATCCTGATAATGTTATACGAAAACGTACATTACCACCCGTGCCTGCCTATGATAATTGGATAGAAACAGAAACAATTGAGGTTTGTCGACACTTTATTTGATTTCCTGGGACATTTTTTTCGAAATGTATGTATGTATGTATATTTATTTTTGTTTAGGACCTTCAAGCTATTAGACTGAATCATCACTCCATTCATATGGAATCATTAACAGTTAGAGAACGTATCTTAGGTAAAAGCAATCCAGACCTGCCACAACCAATTGTGTATAGAGGTGCGATTTTCGCTGATCAGGAACGATTCGAGATGTGTTGTAGTCTATGGAATTATGCTATTGATTTGCGAATGAGCAATGATGTAAGTGTTGATTATTAAAATCACTCTCTCTCTCTCTCTCTTAATAATTTAAAATTTTGACTCCTTCTAGGTATCCGTTGAAAGAGACTTAATGAGATTTGCACAACTCTTCTCACAAATGGTACGACTTGAACAAAATCTAGACATATGTGTTGCTATTTCAGTGTTATCCAAGTGCCAACGAGAAATCGACAATAATAAACGAAAAATGTCAAATCCTGGACCCAAAGATATTGTGCCTCGAATAGCTGTAAGTAATATTCTTTTTATTTTTTTCTCAATATCTTTATATGAATATTTAATTTCAGGATGAATATGATAATAATATTGTCACTGCCCTTTATCTTATAAAAATTATCACAATACTGCTTGCCAATAAAACATGCACTGTACGGAAACAACAAATTCAAACATTATATTCTTCAGTTTCGAATCTAATTCGAAGTGATGCAAAATTACGAGATGGTCAAACTTTGTTGCATAGAGCTGTAAATGGAGTTACTCCTGTTGATGATTTTTACACGAGTGAAATTTGTAGGTGGGTATTTATCAAACAAAAAACGAAAACAATTTATTCATAAAAGTTTCTTGGATATATCACATAAGGAGCACCTTATACTACAATCATGAGCAAAATAATGGAATCACCCTGTTGCTTTATTTAAAAACAATAATTGCACTGGAAGTAGTTGAGATGGATAAAAGTTTAGGGTATCGTTAAAAAGCTAAAGTCATTAGCTTTAAATCAAGGCTTAAACCATTACAATCACTTCAAGAGTGTGAGAGGTATTTGTTAAAGTTGAAACATGTAAGGAAAAACTGAGTGAAATTGAAACAGAGAGTAAATGGAAAATTAAAAATTTTAAACAAAACCAAGTGCAATTTACTTGCTTAGTATTCTATTATTGCCCCCCTACTTCTAAACCATTCTTCATTGAACCGATGTGTTTCTTGAATGCATCTTAAGGGATTCCTTCCCATTCGTCTACCACTGCCGCCTTAAGTTCATTAACTGTTTCAAGAGCTGGATATCTAGCCCTCACCCTTCGCTTAAGCTCGTCCCTCAAATGCTCGATAGGGTTTAAGTCTGGGCTAAGCGCTGTTCAGTTCACCGTGGCCATACTGACTTCCCTAAGGAATTCGACACTTTCCCGGGGAGTGTAACATCTAGCGTTATCGTGCATTAGATCTTATTCTTTTTTAACTAACCATGCATAAGGAACGACGTGATCTATCAGAATATCGGAGTGGTACCGATCCGAGATTAAAAATCCTCCACGACCACCACCGGGCACACATACTAGCTTGCTTTTGCCTTCAATTGAACTGCCTGTCCCTAAAATAACAGATCCTCCCCACGTAAGCCACGGTTTCGTCAAAACAGCATTGTGCAAATCGCTTGCCAGGTCGTCTGTACAATCTGCATCTACGATCGCTTCCATGCGGACACATTCTTGACTCATCCGTGAACATAACTTGCTGTCTGAGCTATTTTAGTACGTAAACGCCAGTCAAATCGTCGGCTTAGACCCTAGACCATTTTTTTTTGTCATTATAGACCACTTCAAAAATTGCTTAAAAATACAGAAATCTTTCAATTTCAGCAAATTTAGCAAAAACGAGTGCTGAAAAATAATTAATGTAATTTTGGTTTTATTCAAATAATGCGAACACTTTTATTTAAATATTTTTTTGTAAAAAATGCCAAATAAGAGTTAGCTGCTTTTCACACTAAGCTGACGAAATAATGATTTCGGAGAGAAGCCAATGCGACAAATCTCATCAAATGTCATCTTTCTCAGTGGTACATCGCGGACGTCCCGTTCTTGGCCTTTGCACAAACTGTCCAGTTTCTCTGAACCTTCTGTAGGTTTTTGATACGCAAGATTGGCTAAGATGGAGCTGACGAGTCACTGAACGTTGGCTCCTTCCTTTTTTTTTTTATAGTGTGACAACTTGAACAGCTTCTTCGGGCGTGGTATTCATTTAGAATTCACTTTTAACAGCAAAAACCAATAAACACAAACCAATATTGGGCGCGTATATTGATTTTTTTAGTTTTAGAACTAATATTACCTGCAATACAACCATTAAGAAATTGTTTATTTATCTCCACAATGCACAGTGGTTTCGCCCATACGACAAAAATGAAAAATAACAGTGCTTATTTTTTTGTTTCTTGACTTTTTACAGTAGATTATGGTTTAATATTTACCGTTGCAAACATTGCGTTTCAAATGTCACGTGTTATCAGTTTCGTTTCAAGAGCTAATTGTTTGGTCTAAACATACCATCAAATTTGTGCGTAAAATTGACTTATTTAAAAGTGATTTTTTTCTAGATAAAAGTTATATTTTCGAAATTTTTGTTTAATGGGATTAAAGAAGAAAGGTGTTTAAAGTATTTTATTTTTTATTTAGTGACATTTTGATTTTTATTTCAAAAGTTGTATTGGTATAACCCAGTAGAAATTAAAGTTGATTTTTTTAATTTTTCTTTGAAGTAAAAGTAAGGTTTTAACATAGTTCCTAAATTTAACCTAAATTTAAAATTTTGTCTGAAGTATCGAGAAAACTCCCAGCTTTTTGAAAAGCATTACCTTAGCACCCACAATCACCCACTAACAGATTTATTCAGGTTTTACTACTGTGTTTACCGTTTCTGATTTTTTTAATTTTCCCATTTTAAATGTTCCTTAGGTTCAATGTACGTTTGTTTATTGTCTAAGAAGAATGTTTACGATATTTGGGCTACAAAAACTAGCAATTCATTTGAAAAAAGTGCCATGATGGAAAATTTTAACTTTAACCACTTGAAATCGCGCATATACTATATTTGTGACCGTTTGGCTGTTGCATAAAGGGAGTGCAGATACCACAAACAAAGTTTTTGTTTTTGGTACTACCTACACCTACATAAATGCTATATTTATGCATAATAAAGTTATACTATGTTTTTATTTTTGTTGCAAAATATAATTATCTAATTAACGAAACAGTCGAAATTTTCAACATTTTATTTCAAACGTTAAAGAGTTTTGACGCTTCGTCCTTGAAACAAAAACAACATTGCATTGGCACCCAAATGAACTTAAAAAAAAGATATGGGGTGGTGAATATTCTTTGTAATCATTTCTCTTGCTGTCATTTATCATGACTCAAAATTGCATCAAAATCGGTTGAGTTGTTTGGATTTTATTGCTTGAGACTGTTCCTTAATATGAAAAAGATGTTTAAAAACACCCAAAAAGGTGGGCGTGGCAAACATGTTTGTGTAGACAAATTTCTTAAAAGAGCATTTTCTAAAAAAATATCTCAAAACTCAATATAAGCTTTAGCCAGTTTGGGTGACTATATCACCTTATTAAAAAGTAGGCGTGATAGGAGGTGGAAATTTATTGTGATGATTACTTTAGTAATTTTTTGTCTTTGCTGAAAATTTCATCAAAATCGGTTGAGTGGTTCAGATTTTATTGAATTTTGACGCCTTCTCCATACAACCGAAACCACTGTGCAATGGCACAATAATTTTGAACTATTGTAAGTATGGTCTACATTTAGTTAAAAATGATAAAAATTGACTTTTTTGTTAGTCTCGTTTCACAAGACATTTCTTCTTAAATCTCTTATAACTTTCACACAAAATAAAAATCGCCAAAAAATTTCTTAAAATCGTTGACCGAGTTGATTTTGTTTACTCCCCGTACTTTGTTCTTGTACTCTACTAAAAACCGAACCGTTTCTAAAAACTCAATTTCCTCAACTTTATGTAACTTCAAGGGTAGCCGAAATTAGTTTTTATCCTCCCTAGATAATGTTCCTTTGATCACATATCATGAATCTGAGACCATTTGAGCGAATAGTTCGCCCTGCTAGACATATTAAAAAATTCAAGGTTCAAATTGAAAAACGTTTTTTTTTAACAGTCTTGCAAGGAGAAGTAAACACTCAAACAATCTCGGATTCCGTGATATGTGATCCGAGAATCATTATCTAGAAAGGGATGAAAACCAAATTTGACTTACACGATTACCCTCGAAAATGCATTGATATTATGTTTTCGATGCAGTGTTTATCCCGGTTGTGGACTGCAAGACTCTGATTTTTGAATAGCCTTTACTCAAACTTCCGACACCTATACTTCTTTCTTTGCTTATCACTCACATCTAGTCTGTTAAGTTTAAAATAGCTATTAAAAATTGGAAACTAAAAATTTTTCTATGAGATTTCATGAATTTCCATAAAAAAAATATTCCACATACGCCATAGTGTCCACATTAACATTTAATTATGCATGTAATGTAAATAACTGTTGAAACAATTTTATTAGTCTTTCTTCTCTTCAAAAATTAACATGATTTAACCACAAGAATAAAAATTAATTATAGAAAATTTAATTAAACTTACTGTTTACTTAACAAACGGTTTAAAAATTACTGTGAATATGCCCCAATAAGGCTTACATAAAAATAATCTGTATTCAACAAAATAAAAATTTTATACGTCTGTTATTTCTTTTGTAGATTCCCTTGCTTCAAGACCGCTTTACTGCTGGTTCATGTTGGAGCACCTGTTACTGCTGAAGATTTTGAGAGAAATACACCTTTACACGTTTTGATATCAAGTGTAAGTTTTTTTTTTTAATATTTTATTCAACAAACAAGAAGTTTCTTTAAAATCTATACAATCACATTTCAGATTCGTCGTGATAATACTCTCGTTATCAATCAAGCTGAAAAAATAATCCAACTTTTTACTGAAGCCGGCGCACACTTGGACGCTGTTAATTCACTTGGACTCACACCTGCACAATTAGCCTCTGTTTGTAAGTTGTTAAAATTTTCACTATAATTCTACAGAAAATAATACAAATCTTTTGCCGCTTTTACCTAGCCTCCGTCAGTAATATGATGGTGATATACCAAAACAAATCCACGACACTCAAGTGTCTTGCAGCGCGAAGTGTTGCTTTCTATAAGCTCAAATATAAAAACGCTGTACCAAAAACTCTTGAGAATTTTATACAAATGCATAGTGCAGAAAAACCAGATGTTTGATTAAAGGCTGTTTTCAACAAAAATCTAGGAGTGATTTTCAATGCAAAGAGCTGTGAATTTGTGTTATATACATTAACATACATATATATTTTGTTTTAATGATAAATGTCTTCATAGTTATTAAACAAAAAATATAAGTAAAGGTTAAAGAGAGATTATATTATAATATAGAGAGAGAAAAGATAACTTGTGTCTTACGCATTAATGTCCAATAACCTTATGTTCTCGATTTAAAACGAATTTATTTATTTTTTTATACGATTTATCACATTATTTATTTTTTATACGATTGATTAAGCACATTTTTAGTTTATTTAATAATTATTTTATTATTATTATTATTGAGAGCACTCATTTCGATAGATATTACTAACTACAATGAAACACCACTAAGAACTGAAATTGTTGGCATATTAAAATAAAACTAATAAAATACACTTTTATATTGTATTGAGCTTGTACATAACATATTGTATGATATACATAATGCAAAAGAAGTATGTACAAACTTTAATGAATTTTTGTGTTTTATTTTCCTATACACAGGGAATTGATGAGATATTTAATAATTTACAGCGCAGATATATGCAGAGGTACTATTTCATTTGTGTTTGGTTTTAACAACCACATACATAACTTAACAGTTAAAACTGTTATCAGAGATTTAAAAAATGATTGTAGCTGTATCATTTCATGAAATTTAATCAAAATCGTTGAAGCCGTTTTCACGAGAAAAAAATGAAAAATGCAAAATCGTTGATGGGAGTCAATGCTTCTAGATGAGTTGAATTCCTCTAGCTCGATGTATAGATGGACATACAACCATACAGACTGACGAAGGGTATGATGAAAACCACTTTTTTGGAACACTCTATAATCTTTATGTTAGATTTGATTTTTTTTGAATGGGAAACCTTATAAAACAAGTAAATAAATGATACGATTTTTAGTTCAGACAACAAAGTACATAATGTACAAAAGCAATGCACAAAATCGCTGATATAAGAATATTTAATCTTATACAATCAATCTTCCAAATATGAAAAAAACCATTAATAGAAAGATTCAATTTTATTATAATCGATTGGACATTTATTATACATACAAAACACATTTTCTATTATTAATAATTTTTGTTCTCAAATCATATACAGGAAACATCTGAAAAATATCTAAGTACTAAGTTTAGTTGTTTTTTTTTTTGTAAGTAATGAAGTATTATGTAATTTACATTATAGTTTTATTATTATAAATTGTGTCATATTTTTTGTTTTGTTTCTTTTTGTAAATTTCTATAAATCACAGATATTTTTTTTTAAGATTCGATATTATTCAAACAAAATATGTACAATTCTTTTTCCATCAGGTGAACTACATATATCCGCATTGTTAACTTCGTTTAGATTTTTCTATGATATGAATATCTTTCAAGATATTATATTTAAAAAATTATAACAATTTAGTCTTATCATTGTGACGTTTTTTCTTTGTTTTTGTATTTTATTTTTAAATGTTTGATCGTGATTTATTCATTTCACCGACCCGAGGATATATTTCAGGCTGTCTCATTACTTCATCATAAGTTGGCGGTGGTGCTGTAAGAAAGAAAAAAATATTGAAAATAGAAGTCAACTTTGTACATTACCTTTCTTGGAAATGAATTTTGAAAAGTCTTTGTTGAAAAATAATTTATTATTTTATTGGTAAATTCTAGAGCTTCAATATTTCCGCGTCTAACAGTTGTACATAGTATATGTTCATTTATGTATATGCCATTATGCGTTCAGTTTATAGCAGTCGACAGTAAATTAGGAAAAACTAATTTTAAATGACCCAAAATAATACATTTGTATGTATGTATGTATGTGTACATACATATATGCATACATACATACATACGTTTGTTTTAGAATTGAACGTGAATTAAAGGACAACTATTTTTGTTTTTTTGCAACAATTAGTGCAAGAAGTACTAATATGTACTCATTTTTGCTCCCTATTATACAGGGTGTCCCGGACCTGAGTGGAAGTATTTTAGGGTGTTGTTTCTTGGGGTTATTCTAAGAAAAAAAATTGTACGGGGGAAAGTCGTATCTCCCCTCCCTGAGGCAGGGGGGTCAGTTTCTGAAACATTAACTTTAAATGCCAAAAAAAAACATTAAAAATCAACGAAAACACATCTAATACACTAGTCAACGAAATTAAAGGAACATATTTTTTTTCAAATTTTGTTAGTGTTTTGTGGCGAGTGGTCGTATTGAGTTGAAACAAAAAGCATTTTACAGCTTTATGTTTTTTTGTTTTGAGATTTGTTTGCAAACATTTTTTTGAAGTACCGATATTGCGTTATTGCAAAGAATGAGCAGATACCTTGTTTATTCAGCTTCAATTCACTTTTTTTTTTGTTGTCGTACAATTTGTTTTCCATGGTAATCTGACTTTGAATGAAAAAAGATAGGTACTTTTAGCCTTGATTACCAATATCTCAGCAAATAATGACGTTATAAAAAATTCAAAGACAGTTTTGGAAATTTGAGAAAGCGTTTTACAAGATTTTGTAGAAATTATTTTTTGCCGTTCACCGTTAGTTTAAAAGAGTACTAAAAACCGTGGTCTTTTCGTAAATCTTTTTTTTTCTTAAAACATCAATATTCTTGTAAATTTTCAAATTGATCAATCGAACCGTTTTTTCTCACCAAAACTTCAAAGTCTTACAAACTAGGTAAAGGAAAAAATTGTGTTGCTGTCATCAAAATGACAAGAAAACCGCAATTCCAGTAGATTTTTTCACAGTTTTGCATTAGTTAGATACTTTTTTGACTTTAAATGAATTAAAAAGTACATTTCTCTAAAAAAAAAAAAATTATTTCAAAAAATTTTCAAACAAAAAAAACTTGAATTAAAAAAAAAAATTTTTTTGAAAATAATCATTAAGAAAAAACTAAAGGTACTTTTACCAAAAGAGCCTGAAAAAAAAGAATTTATTAATGAATTATCCATAATTTAACCTTTTTTTCGGGCTTTTTTGGTAAAAGTACCTTTTGTTTTTCTTAATTTCTCAAAAACTAAGAAAGATTTTTACATTTGGTTTTCGGCATTGGACTTAAAAATAATGAGCGCATTGAATATTGAACACAAAAAAGCACTTAATTACGTAAAATTTTGAAAAATATCGACTTAAGAAAAAAAATCATTTTTTTTTTTATTTTGACTTTGAAATTTAATTTCTCAAAAACAATTCGCTTAAACAACTTTATTTAAAAAAACCAAAATGAAAGAATGGAGTATTATTTTTCAAAAAAACTATAGCACATTAATAGATGTGTTTTCGTTGATTTTTAATGTTTTTTTTTTGGAATTTAAAATCAATGTTTCAGAAACTAGCCCCCTGCTTCAGGGAGGGGATATACAACTTTCCCCCCATACAATTTTTTTCTTAGAATAACCCCAAGAACCAAACCCTAAAATACTTCCACTCAGGTCCGGGACACCCTGTATATCTAGGTACTAAATATGTACATTAGGGTGGTCGTTAAAATGGTTTTTTTGAGTTATTATTTGGATGGACCTAAATCAGCTCTAAATGAAGAAAAAAAAGTTCCCTAATTTTTTCAGATTGTTATTTTCATCCCCTATAGTCGCTGTAGGGGTAAATTAAATTTCCCCTTTTTTTTGGAAACTCGCATAAAATCTGCCGAAAAATTCAGAGCATGTAGGTGAGAAGTAGACAAGAAAAAAATCCTACCGGAGGGGGGAAATATCTCCCACCGCGTGGAGGGGAGGAAACAATTTTTTGCCAAAATTGTTCATCAAAAAACCTAAATTTAAAAACAAGCCGTAAGAATGGACTTCTGGCTTACCACAAAGGAACAAAATATTACTGTAAATATTGCCGTTGATTTGTAATTAATTTTTTTCTGTTTTATGCAAATATTTTATTAAATTGCCCCTCCCGTCCAAGCGGGGGGAGATACTACCCCCCCTGCCGTAGGATTTTTTTCTTGTCTACTTCTCACGTACATTCCTTGAATTTTTCGGCAGATTTTATGATAGTTTCCCAAAAAAAAGGGGACATTTAATTTACCCCTACAGCGACTATAGGGGATGAAAATAAAAATCAGAAAAAATTAGGGAATTTTTTTCTATTCATTTAGAGGCGATTTGGGCCCATCCGGGATGACCTTTTTTTAACGACCACCCTAATGTACATACATATGCAAGGGCGTATATAGGGCGGACAGGGGTTCGTTAAACACCCCGAGAACTCGAAGAGCTTCGCAAGAAATTATAAGAAAAGCAGAAATATTTGCAATTTAAAAATATGCTTTCGAAAATTTTATGGTTATAGGTTAGGAATTTACTATTCATTAATTTTATAAAGTTTCCTAAAAAAAATTGTTATTATTTATGGGGAAGGAGGAACTTAATTAAAAAAAAAAAAAACAAAATCGGAAAAAAGGAAATCGTGATTTGGGTAAATTTTTTTGCATGAAATTCTTAATTTTTTTTCTCGAAAACGGCTCCACAACCTCAAGTGAAGACTACCTTTGGTTGAAAAACCATTTGTCAAAAAGCTTACTAATATTTTTTTTTTTTAATTAAAATGGTCTTCCTTAAAAAAGAACTGTTCGGTTAAGAGAAAGGTTTCCAACGTAGAACCTGCTTCTCTTGGCATGAGAAAATGACTGTGAAAATAAGAACAGACGAACATATAGAATGTGGGAAAATTGGAATCATACACTTTCAAGAAAATAAAGGAGAAATCGGAGAGATTTAAACAAAATTTAAAAGAAGAAATACCTTCTATTTCAGAAACCATAGGAAATGTTGTTTAAACAAATTACATCTCGATTTAATATAATCTCGGAAATAGCGAAAAAAAATATTTTTTTTTTTTTAAATAGGAATTTTCATACCTATATCTCAAAAACGTGACGTGTTAGAATATTTCTGACTGGATTCGAGTTCAGAATACTAAAAACCTATGGAAAAGTATCCATAATGTATGCATTTTGGCTTCTGTAACAAATTCTTGTTGACAAGTGTAATAATTGAAATCAGAAATCAGATTACTAAAACACCTGTAACAAAAATGGATACCTCAATTAAAAACGTCAAAAAAAAAATGGCAAATTGTGGATCCTTTATCGTTCGTTTTGCCGAAAGCCTATGAAACATAAACGTTCAGCAAAGTTAATGGGTCCATAACCCGCGATTTTTTGACGTTTTCAGTTCCAGTATTTTTTTGTTGGCCGTTTTCAATCCATACGGATTCAATTTCAAAATCAAAACATCCACCATAGTGCCCTTTTACAATGGATATTTTTTATAGATTCTTGTGATTCTTGATTCTCGTAGTTGAGGAAATATTTTTACCACGTTTCTTCAGGGTACCATTTATGTTCCCATATATCCCCCCACGAGTATCTTTCCTGTCACAGAGGCAATTATATTTGATTAATTGTGTTCGTGAATTGTGACCCTATTCTTGTTGTGAACTATATTCTGTTTTTCGTTACCTCTGAGAATTACGCACACTCATCAGCTAAATGTTTGATTTACATATTAATAGTCTCGTCGTTACTAAATCCCTTTATACTATGTACTTTCGTTTTATATTACTACTTGTATATATATACATATGTCTCCCAAGTCTGGTACCTATATAATCAAGTTTACATTGACAAAATGTAAGGCACCCAATGTAGATATTGTATACGCATTACTTTGTGAAACCTCACCTGGGAAGATCCTAATGTTATGTTATAACCTACCTAAGTTCTTACCAGGAACGGCTACTTAAATGTTAAACCGTTAACGCAAAATTAAATTTATATTGTTAAATGTTTTTTTGTTCACTAATCGCATAATATGGGATCATAGACTGCCCCGTTCTATTCTAGTCAAAAAGATCTGACAGACCTTAAACCCTTGTCAGTTGAGATTAATATATGTACGTTTCTTCTTAGGCCTATGACCGTACTGATTATATAGAACCCATTATGTACCTACTCCGAATGTAACCTTAAAGTTACAAAATTAAATACCTTCAACTTCAACATAAGTACCTACTGGGCAACTGGGCTACACTTTGAAAAGTTCTTCAAAACAGTCCAAATACTTTTTCCTGTAAAACGAAAACTTGTAAAATACCGTCATACTTATTTTTAGTCTTGAAAAATTGACCTCTCATGTGCCTAATCATTATGAATTATGTAATTAACTTCAGTTAAAAGCTATAAAATCTTAACACGAAACATGCTACACCCATTGTGTCCATACAAAAAATAATTATAATTTTATATTTTTTTTTTACCGTTTAGGATGTATTCCTCATCATTGGCATAGGCAGGATTTATAACGGCGTCCGTTGGATAAGTTTCAATAGTCCTCTCATCTATAACAGACCTTGACCGATACGAATCCATCCTTGAACGACTGACCTGCGAATATGAATCCATATCGTCTCTGAAATCATCCGATGGCAATTCGATAACATGAATCGATGGTCGACGGTCTGTTAAATAATTAATAAAACAACAATAAAATCCATTTGCTCCAAATATTAAAAAATATTTTCAGTGTGTTTTTGCTGAATTTAATTTTGGAGTTGAGTTTTTTTTTTGGCTTACCAACATTTTCCCTGTAATTTTCGGTGAATGCAAAATGAGGTGCTATCGACTTTTTACATCGTAAAAATAATACTATTAAAATCCAGCCAAGAATCAACATCAAATAGATGAATCCCAACATCATCCGTGTTTAAATTGTTTAAATGGATTTAACATTAGCTTTGATTTTTTTTTTTTGTTAAAGTTTTAATTTTGTGTGTGGCACAGTTAATCAAACAAAATCACGAATTTATCTCAACTCAATATAACTTTTTGTGTGTTCCGGAATTAACGGAAAATTTGCATTCCACTTGACCATAACAAATGGAAACCTTGGCAGCCACTTCCAGTTCAACTACCACTTCCGCGCACCACTTCCTTCGCCACTATACAGCACCATCAGTACAACTGCACCAGCACTAGCAACTTGGCAGGGATTTACTTTAGCAAAATAAATCGAAATTTCATTGGTCAATAAAACTAGGTATATTCGGCTCGATTGCGTTAAACATTCGATAACACACTGCGATTAAACTTTCTTAATTCACCGAAATACTTTTCGGCAGGTCAATATTAAAGGAACAATTCCCACTGGGACAAAGGATTTTTGTTGAAGTTGTAAAATCCTCTCACCCGCGAGGAGCCACCGACCGACCGACAGCAACGATCAGAAAGCAAATGTCACGATTTAACTGTGAATAAAGGCGATGTGCGCTTACAACCTTAAACATCCAGCTAAAAAGGACGACAACGACGAAGTGGTAGGGCGGCAGTTGTGGTGCCAGTGGGGGTTTCAGCCACGATGATGAAGGAATATATCAGTATGGGGAATAGTTTTACATTAGTATAACACATTCTCCCTATAGTTTCCGTCTGAAAAGTCTTAAGCCGTAATGGTCATTCAGGTAGGTGGCAATGGCGATGGGTATTGCCATAGCCGGAATTTCAAATTATTAAGTAAAGTTAACATCTGCTACTGGGCCAAACAATAGACATGTTAGTTTGTTGAAAACAACAAAAAGTTGTGTATCTTCCTAAACACCAACAAAAAATATGTTACCCACTTCTCTCACCAGAGTTGCCAACTTCCTGAAGTAGAAGATGAAACAAAGGAAACCTGGAGCCCCAAATAGCCCTTGACAAGTTCATGAATTATGACTTTCAGGACCGAAAGAATAAACAAATACACGAATGCGTCGAAGTTCGAACTCATAACTTGGAACTTTTATTGTTTGGGGGGGCTAGTCCATCCCTGGATATGGCGCCCATTATTGTTATCTATATCTCTAGGTGTAATAATGTGCAGTATAGTCACAGGATATTTGCGCGTACAAGGACCTTTTACGTCATCTTTTAGTCATGGAACAATGGCAAAATGTTTTCCATTTGTAATTAACCCTTAAATGTAGGTGTTTATAGAATGAGTTAGGGCACACAGTGCCTTGCCTAAAGGAAAGAGGCTGGTTTGTGTATATTTATTTTTCTGCGCGCTAATTTACAATGTAAATGTAAAAGCATGCATGATGGTTCGTTCATTCTAGTTGAGAAGGTGTATTTTTAGGATAGTCTTTTTGTGTTGTTGTTTGTGCTTTTGTTATTGTGTGTCCCGTGATGGCACACATTTTGCGTGGTATTGTGTGTGTCCTTATACAAAGATGAATAAAATGTTGACTAAAAGTTTTTAAGGCAAAACGAAAGTTTTATAATCAATACCAAATTTAGGTTGGTAATACGTGAAACGTGACTAAGGTGTTTTTATGTTATTTTTGTTGAACGTCTGAGAGGCCAGTTACTATTTGCTAGAAGATCTACTAACTGATACACTCATTATGTGACATCATTGGAGCTTCTATCCTTGATTTTATTTTAAGTTCAAGGATTGTGGATTTGTGTGCATGTATATCGACCTACCTATGATGATATAGGAGCATTGGCGACAGAGATCTTTGTCTATCTTTTCCACTTTTACTTTTGCTTCCAATTTCAAGGGGAATTTACGTCCTGAGGACCTTGAATATTTTTTTTATACAGAGTGGGTGGGTGAAGTTGAAACGATTTTGTGACCAAACGATGGGGTAAGGAGGAAGCTCGAAAATTTATTCGCGATAGAATGTTTTACAGGTTAACAGCATTTTCATTTATTCTCCTATTAGTACCTGCCTATATTCAGCCGAGTGAAGGTAAGCTGATTATACCGATGGGATATTATGTGGTCTCCCAAGAGTCCAGACCTTCTGACTCTTGTGATTTATTTCTTAGGCAATACACCATTAGTCACAGTTTCAATATTTACTCAACCACAATTGCATTTGAAGATAAATAATAATTGGAAGGAAATGGCTACTCGCGCAATTCGCCAGCAATATTCCAATAGTTAGTACCTACCTATTGGGAAATCAGTGATATTGGTGTGAACAAATTTGACAATAGTTACTGGCTCATCAAATATGTTTATTTTATCTACATAAGTGGTCTCTTCAGCCTGGACTTTTGTATCAATCAGAAGAACGCTATAATGTTCTGTTGAAATGTATAATTTCAGAAGTTATGGATGAGTCCATGATGTATGATGTATGGCAGAGGAATAAAATTGAGTGAATCAATGGTTTATTCAGCAGTGACATGCTTAAGGCTGAGTCAGTGGGGATTTTCAGGGCTAGCAAGGGTGCTTGAATAGACAATTGAGGAGGATGAACTCTTTATGAATCAATGGCAGCGCCCAGTGCCAATATTTTCATATCCTGGTATAGTGAGCCAACCAACAACCTGGAAGACGCAGGCTCTTCGACACAGCGATGGTAACTGAAACACAGGGAATACAGTTAATGTATTTAAGGAACATTTCCAGTTGTTACTTAATGGGCATCGTGCATAGCGAGTAATAGAGTAATAAAAAATAAAGACCCAGTTCTACTACCCCCAGTATAGAAAAGGTAGACTTTAGCAACCAAAAGCTGAAGATATTACCAGTGGAGCTCTTCAAATACGGAGGAGATAAGTTGATGGTGTATATGCATAAAATAATAAACCAAGTAGGTATGTGTGAAAGGAAACATGCCCGATGCTTCATCTTTAATAAATGAGATCCTAATGAATTTATAGGAAATACTGCTACTTTGGTTTTGCAAAATGAATGGGCTCAAAACGACTTTACTTTATATGACTTCCAATAGCGTGGGAATCCTCTTCTTCGTCAGAAATACTATCTCAGTTTTTTTTTCGTTAAGCTAAGACCGTGTTTATCCACCCATAATCGTACACGTCATCGCATGACCTGGTGCAGCTTCCATTGCACACTTTCGGTGTTTTTTGTAGTGATTACCGAGGGAATGTCGTCTACGTACCCTACCATAAAATTATCTTCCAGCATGCCAAAGCGTGAAGTATGCCATAATAGCAGATGTTCCACAGATTGGGCCCCACCATTGATCCCTGTGCTGCTCCAGAGATAATTTGCTTCCTCCGTATGCCTCCTCCTATGAAAACCCAACGCTGGATTTTCCAGATTTTGAGAAAGACCCTTTAAACAGCTGTTGGACATGTTGAGCAAAAGTTGAGGGCATGCTGTGGTTGCTTTCAATAATTATGTTGATATTCCGTCTGATCCTGGGGCTCTTTTGTTGTGCGAAGCTTCCACGGCTAATCTGATCTCTTTTTCACTGAACGACGACAGTATGTCCTGTCATTGGGCCGATATGATGTCGGGTGGCTTGACTGGATGAGTTGGGAATAGTGTATCCACTATGTGCGCCATTGTTTCTTCGTTTAGACTTTAGAGCAAGGGTTCTTGACTGAGTTCCAAGCTTCCACATGACAATCTTAGCCTAGTTCCCAAGGATTGCTATTTGACTTCTTGGCGAGGATCCTCCCATTTCTGTCTTTTGCTCGATTGATGGCCTCCCTGAGCTCAGATCTCTTGGTTCTGAACTCCATAAGGTCATCCTCTTTAGGTTAAGCGTGTCTTCTCCTTTCTTTGGTGGTTTTGCGAATAAGTTAATCCTGTGGGAGCACGTTTTCTCCGCATCAAAGCAACGCATGAGAGCCGTATTAGTTACATCGTGGCTTCCACTTTGATCTCCACAGATTCCCTTCCTTCCAGAACAGCAGTTTTTCCTTCTTCTACCAAGGACTTGAATTTTTTTTTTCAATTTGCTTGTTGACGTTCCACCTTGGAGCTTTGGGCCTGATTTCGGTAAGGCCCTCGTTGCTTCCAGTCTAGATCAGTGATTCCCAAAGTGGTCCAGGTGCACCCCCAGGGGTCCACGGGAGACTCATCGGGGGTCTACGTTGGCATGAATAAAAAAATGGGGGTTCATCAGTAGTTAGTGGGGATCTACGAAAATGTATCTGGTTTCGATAGTAAAGAACAAAAATGTAGGCTTTGGCTTTATCTGTCAATATAGGCATATTAAGCATTCCCTTTTTAAAAACCTCCCTTAATTTTTTTGAGTAGTCTTTTTTAAGAAGATCAACGACTTTTTCTTGTAAGAACTTGCATATTCAATATTTAGTGCAACACGTGGCAAGACTTGCAAAGTACCGCCCACCCGCACAGTGACTTTTGCTGTACTTGCAATCTTGCATGAACTTTTCTGATTCCTCACCAATATAATATACGAATGCTGCCAAGGACAAACGCCTCCCATTTGTTTCCGGAATTTTGAAAAGAGAAATGTGAGTGAATCGATGTCAGTGTTTGCCATTGCTGATGTCAGTGGCTGCAGGCAGAAATACACTAAAAATATTCTGGATTGTGGGAAATTGCGAGACAGCTGTCATACCTCGTCGAAAAAAAGTTTAATAGGGTTTTCTTTTGGTAACAAAAATTGATTTTTTTCCCCTTCAGATCTGTCAAAACACAGATTTTGGCAATTAAAGCCTTCCAATGGGCATAAAAATCAATTTTTTTTTTTGATCGAAAATCAATTTTGCAGATCTGGATTTTTCGGCAGATTTACCCCTCTTTTACTAACACCATTACACGCCAGAACAATTGAAAGCCATCAGTTTGACATGACTGGATCGCTATAGCTTCACAGACACAAATTATTCACCAATACACTGAAAAAGAAAAATCAATCTGAAATCGTATACCATTCGCGACGAAAAAAATCAATTTTCGGATCAAAATCTGAATTTACCAAAAGAAAACCCCATAAGTGTCGTTACAAACGTATTAATAAAAAAAGGAGCAGCATGAACATCACAGAACGGGAAGATTTGCGGTTATTTCTCACAAAACTGAAGCCAAATATTGATAATTTGCTGTCAATCAATCAAGTAACATCCATTGAAATTATGACTTTTTTTATTGTTGATTTGCATTGTTGAAGTTACGATACATTACTGATGCATAATGTTAGTTTTATGAAGTCTGTCATCGTATTATTTTTATAAGTATAACATAAGAAAACATAGTATTTTTATCACTCCGAGTTTAGGGTTGGAACTCAGCTGCGACGCCAAATTCCATCGTTAGATCTAATCTTCACACACTTGAGGAGTTTTGGGAGTATTTTAAAAATGTTGCAGCAGGGGGATTACCGAAATCAGTTTAATTTTGAAAGTGGTCTATGAGAAAAAAAAAAATTTTGGGAACCTCTGGTCTAGATCGAAGATGATGTAGTGGTGGTCACTGCCCATGTAGCTTGTAGTGATTAAGTGAAACAGTCTTTTTATTTCAATAAATAATAATTCACTTTATTATTTCTTAATACTACTTTTAAAATATAATTAGGTACAATAAGATTTTCTTTAGATTTTAATTCCGCGTGACCAACAACCAACCTTCGCTTTTCACAACTAACTTTTTTGTTCTAATCTGACACTTATGAAAAAGTAATGAGTAGGTACAGTTATAGATTATAATATTGATAATTTGGAAAAACGGAATTTTGTGGAACGTGAATTGAAGCGGGAAATTTGAATTTTGGAACTTTTAATATTTGGAGTGTAGACATGCTACATGCTCTTGATTACTCTCCAGTTTTTGATCTCTACGGACATGCGATCCGTCGCAAAGGTTACGTCTTGGACTATTGCTCGTTATCTAGATATCAAAAGAATTTACGGCATTAAGATTTCTTTAATCATGTGAGAGATATCAAAAATGATGGGAATAATTTTCTATTAGAGTTAAATTGACTTAACTAAACTGAATTAACATTGACTTGTCACAACCGTAATAATTAAAAACTAAAATTTTGAATAGTTTTCATTTGCAGATCAACCGTTATCGGAACCTGGAACTTAGCCCCAAATTTTTTAAATTTAATACTACTACTAATTTATTCAAAAGACATCTTGCATTTAAAAGATATCACTCAAGTTGATTTCTATTAACCTCGATATTTGAGTGAATAATTTAAAAAAATCACGTCCATACATTACAAACCTATGTATGTGCAGTACATACATATGGTCAAAGCCACGGTTTGATAAATTGACATTTCTACAAGGTTTTCGCTCATAACTCGAAAAACAGCTACTCCAAGCTTGACATTTTTCTTATGCGTATATAGTAGGGGAGCCCACGATGCTAAATGTGGATTTACTCGAGCGTCGTTGGGACCTAATGGATTTTGAAGATTTGATGATGGAGAGAAAAAAATGTTAGTAAAGTAAACCGTTTCATCGGTGGGGGGAGCATCTACAGGTGTTCAAAAATGTTAAAAAAAACAGTCACGTGGACATATTCGAGCGCGTCAGATATTGATAGTGTATATGGCCTGGGTCTTTCTAATAACGGTGGTATGTTAATCTGCCGGTTTGCGTGGTGGGGGTGGCTGTATGGGAGTGTAGAAATTGGAAAACAAATGGATTTACTCGAGTGCGTCAGATTTTAATAGGGGATGTTAAGTGACCCCCAAGGATGCTCACATTCAAAAGACTGACGATTCGGATGTGACGCAAGCTTGCGGCAGCTTCTTGAAAATGCAAAAAAAAATCGCCATTTTGAAATACTCGAGCGCGTCAGATTTTGATATATGTGGTTCAACTTGATGTCTTACATGTGCTGAACCTTAATCTGACGATTATCTGGAGGGGTTTTCTTAATCTGACGATTTGAAAAGAAGAAACATTTTTATTCAGGATTTTTTCAATCACTGGGGAGAGTATAGTATCTTGGGCGCCAGAAATTGAAAACGGTTTTTTTTTTAGAAGGGTCGAATATATACAAGCATTTCTTACTATGGGAGGGGGGATCTATGTCGCCCCGTTTAGGAGGTAGAGGCAATTTCGAGAAAAACGACTTAAATGAAAAAAAAAAAAAAATATTAAAAATCGGCGACAATACTTAAAATTCAAAACAATAACGGTTTTATAAGCCAGAAATCTGTTCTTTTATCTTACATTTAAATTAAATTATTTATGTCAATAGTTTTCAAAATATTCGCATACAAACTTTAAATTTGGATAAAAAACGCAAACAAAATGTTGGGATCAATTTTTTTAAAAATTGTGAAGTGAAAACTAAATTTTCTTTTTGTGGTCAATGCTCATACTAATTTAAAATCGAACACAAAAAACCGGAAGGTTTTGTTTCTTCTAGTTTTTGAAAAAATTGCAAGTTACTGATACAACTTTTTTGAGATATTTGTAATTTGCTTGCACTGCCAGCATTACGGCTGCGTTTTAGAAGTAAGATTATGTATGCAACCGCCCTGCTTGGGCTCACTATAGGATTTGGGGTATGTGCGAGGTTCGGTATTTGCCAAATTTTGTTTGCATTTTATAACTTTGAATGTATTCTCTGTTTCCAATGTCAATAGCTACTAATGGGAATAGCTTCAAAATGATATAATAAAATAATCTCATAAAAAAGTAGTATCAGTAATTTACAATTTTCTTAAAAACTAGAAGACATAAAAGCTTCCGGTTTCTTGTGTTCGATTCAAAATTAATACAAGCATTGACCACAAAAAGAAAATTTAGTTTTTTATTCCACAAAATATTGAGAAAAATTGATCCAAACATTTTTTTTGTGTTTTTTTTTTATAAAATCTTTGAGTTTAAATGCAAATATTTTGAAAACTATTAACACAAATAATATAATTTAAATGTAGGATTAAAGAACAGATTTCAAGCTTTTAAAACTGTTATTTTTTGTATTCTAAGTATTGTCGTTGATTTTTAATATTTATTTTTCCACTTAAGTCGTTTTTTTTCGAAAATCACCTCTACCTCCAAACCGGGACGAGAAAAATGGCAGATTATACTTTTCCCGTTATTCTAGAATTAGTTGCTTCACCATAAAAAAAAATCCACCGCGCTCGAGAATGTCCAGGTGACAATATTTTTTTGCAAGATTGTAACCCTCCCACTACCTAAGGTCACACTCAAATTGTCAGATTATTGAAATACACACTTTTCAGCATGTAATTAACCTACCCTATCTTAATCTGACGCGCTCGAGTATTTCGAGCTATCGATTTTTTTTTACTAATCTGACAACCTGCCTTAGGCGCCCGGCCCTACATAGAGAACTGATATATGGTGGAGGTACTCAGCAGGGTGCAAGGTACCCCCCCTTATACTAATCTGACGTGCTCGAGTAAATCCCGAAATCCCTTAGTGGGCTCCCCTACTATAGGGCTAAGTATGCCTCACATTCTGTTCACACAACATTTTTTGATATCTCTTATAGTTTTTGAAATACGGACTTTCAAAGTGGCTGATAACGTTACATTTCACTTCCGAAATTATGTAACGTTATCAGCCACTTTGAAAGGCCGTATTTCGAAAACTATAAAAGATATCAAAAAACTTTGTTTGCAAGAAGTGTGAGTCTTACAGGTCCCTATCATATGCCTATGAAATAAGTTGGCTTTGCAAAGTTATTTTTTGAGTTAAAGGCAAAAAACAAGTAAAAATGTAACGTTATCAGTCCGTGGCCTTGACCATATGTATATCCCAACCGTTTTAATTGAAATACCTTTCTTTTCATTTAATAATTATGTTTCATTTATTTCAATAACATTTTTAATGCAAATACTTTACAGTGAACACTTAAATCTTATTTAAAAAAATTAGATATTTAATTCTTATATCTAAATTATAAAATTACAAAAGAAAACACTTTATAAAATAAATTATTTTTATTGTTAATGACTTAAATATTTTTTTGAAAAAATATAGTATTTCCATTGCTTTTTATTTTTTTTTAATTTAGTTGATTACTCAATATACAAACTTAGTTATGGCACAGGGCATATAAATTAAACGCTACTAGTAAGAAATATATGTCAGTAATAAATAAAGATAGAGAGAGAAAGAGAAAAAATGTTAACAATTTATTTTTAATTTACATAATAACAATAAAATATAATAATATATTAAAATAAAATAAAAACAAAACTTTGAAACTTAATCTTAAGTACGGAAGAAAAAAAAAAACACAATGTTTTTGGTTATTTTATTTTAAAGGCTTCCCTTCTCGTGTTGTTCTCATTAAAATTGAGAGATATGTAGCTGCTTTAAAGAAAAAATACAAAAAAAAAAGAAAACTAATTTGTTTCAACATTTTTTTGTTGCGTATTTGCAGAACACGGCACATTGGTACTGGAATTATCACAAGAGTTTCAAATCCTTTCACAGGATTAAACTCACAAAATTGCCCTCAGGTCTATCTAAGCCCTAAAGACTTGTAGTCGCTTGCAGTTTTAGGTACCGAGCTCCATGCTCTGGATCTGTCAAATGAGCAATTCTTTCGGAAGCTGCATAGCATGTTGTTGCGGTGGGAGTGCTTGGACGACTATTACTTCGTATCCTAGTTGCACCCCAGATTAGGACAAATATACTCGTGACTAAGATGCCAAGACCAAGTCCGGGGAGAAAACTTTTGTTCAAGCTGTCAACAAAGTTATATGCTCGAACTTGATCTCCATTTGGATATTCAGACATGGAATATTTTCGACCCCCAGGATATGGAATTTGGTCCTCACTTCCACTAATCTCATCGCTATGTGTTGAAACTCGATCAAAGTTTGATATATCAGATGGATAGATTGGTCTTCGGTTAACTGAAGCTGAAACTGGAGGTCGAATATCAAAATTGGAATTTGGATTGCTGAGTTGGAGCTTAGTTATATTAGAACAACCGATAACCACTTCGGACTTTGGATTGTCTTCTTGAACTAGAACAAGGCAAAAGCGATAGCTAAAATATGAAAAGAAAAACAATTAGAAAAAAATTAAAAAAAAAATTGAAGGTTTGCTTACCTTTCTCCAATTTCCAAAATTGAACTTTCAGGAACAATAACGCTGACTGTATTTTGGCCGTTTATGATTTTACTTTCACAATGAATCTATAAATAAAATAGAAGAGGAAGAATTTTAAATTATTTTAGGGTCTTTATAGGGCACTATTATCTTAATAATTCAAGTTAAAAGTTCAAGTGAGCTCAACTCCATAATTGCGTTTCGCCCAGGTACAATAGTTGGGCTCATCAGTTAGATGACTATCGTACCCTTAATATTCTAGTATTCTCATAAGTTCTAAAGTTAATATTTTTAATTTTTTGTGATTTTTCTTATTTTGTTAAGTTTTTGAGCCAACATGAAATTATGCTTCATTTATAAATAGTAAATATTCATTAAAAAATCTTCAAGTCAAAAAATTGTGTCGCTTTTATTTTGCAAATGTAATGAGCTTTTGCAGCTATTTCTTGTCACTATTTTTACCTATTGATTTATAAATAATTTCACACAATTTATAACTTGCCTTTGACATGTGTTTAATAAAAAAAAGAGCATACATTTATTGCTATAAAATAAGCGTGGCAAATTGTAATTTGCGTACCAGGTGAATATATTTGACGCAGTTTGTTCTTTATATCTATTCAACTGGTTAAATGTATGTATGCAAATCATATGGCTCAATTTCACAATAAGAAAACACGCAACGCCATCGGCATTGTCGTGACAAAATGAATTAGTATTCTTTTAGATATAATAATAATAACTTTTGTATGTCAACCCTAAAAAGTTTCTTAGCACTTAAAGTTCCATAAAACGTTTATATGACGACAAAACTAAATTTCAAAGTTTTGTTTGCTTTTTAAAGAAAATTAATTAAATTAAATTGATAAGCTTGGTTTTGTCTGGTGAAGTTGAGACGGTCCTGTTGGAATAAGTAAACTTAATAACTTTAAAATAGGTGGAATTGTTGTACTTAAGAAAAGTAATCATTTTTAAAGTTTTTAGAATTTTTCGTACACTGAGACGTATACGTACTTTTTATTCATCGCTGAAGCTATAATTTCTATAAATTTGGTACCTGGTTGTCTTTGAACAGGGAATATAATTTTTCATCACAAAAGATGCTTTTAGAACTTAGAGGGTCTAAATGGCTAGATTTCAATCCCCAGACCTCTGGTGTTACAGTCCAAATTGCATACCCTTAAACCAAGGGCTTTTATCTAGACTTATGTGGCGTTAGGAAATAACGTCCAAGGAAATAGTGCCCAAATCGATTTGGAAACATCGCCCAAAAAAAATTTTATCACCCAAAAGCAAAGAAGAAATTGGAAATATTGCCCAAACCAACTTTGAACCCAAAAAATAAAATGGAAATATAGCCCAAATATTTTGCATGTAAATTGTTTTTGTAGAATTTTGGCGATATTTCCTCAATTTTGGGTGGTATTTCCAAACTTAATTTCAATGAATTGGCAAAGTTTTTAGAAATTTTTGTGATGGTAATAAAATTTGTTTAAGATCTCAAAATGATACAGCTACAATTATTGTTGGATATAAATGCAAAAAAAACTTGGCATACACCCAACCTCGCACCCACCCCAAATCCTATAACGAGCCCAAGCAGGGGGGTTGCAGGGGGGCAGCATGCCCCCCCATACATACCTCACTGTTTATTCGTGAATTTTGTATCTACATTTCACCCACTGTTTATTCGAAAATTTTTAATTTTCACAAACCAAATAAAGGAGAGGATTTATTAGGCTTGTGAAATGTAGATACAAATTCACGAATAAACAGTGAGGTATGTATGGGGGGGCATGCTGCCCCCCTGCAACCCCCCTGCTTGCGCTCATTATAGGATTTGGGGTGGGTGCGAGGTTGAATGTATGCAAAGTTTCTTTTGCATTTAAAGAATCGCCCCGATTGCATTTGGGCGATATTTCCTTATATTGCAGTTGTTTTTGGCATTGTTTCCTATTTTGGGCTTTATTTCCCATTTTGCTATTTTAATTTATCAATTTGGGCATTGTTTCATTTTATGAAAGAAAGCAAAATTAGGAAATATCACCCAAAATGAGAAAAAAATTTACAACAACAATTTGTTCAGTGTTTTTTTGGGCGTTATTTCCAAATCGATTTGGGCGCTTTTTCCTTGGGCGTTATTGCCTAACGCCGACTTATGTTTTTATGTTTGTATATTCTTCATTTGTATCTATGTTTGTTTATTATATTGTTTTGTGGTTGCAATGCAAAAATAAAAATAAATGAAATGACTGGGACCTACATAAGTACATTAATTTATTATCAGGGGATTTTTAAAAATTTTTTGTGGTGAAATATATGAACGTTTATTGACACTTCTGACTAATGGTATCTCTTATTATATGATATCAATAAAGTATTCCTTTACGTACACATACATATTTGAATGAGGGATGTATAATATGTTATGAATTTTGGCTTAATTTCATTCAACTTATATTGACATAATGAAGAATTAATAAAAATATAAAAACAGATTCACTGACAGTTCAAAAAAATTGCTGAAAACTGTTGAAAAAAGTTTTTCGACTCAAATATCTGGAGATTGGCTTTGGGATGATTTTATTCAACATACTTGGATCTAGGAGGCCAAGAGCCGGGTACTTTTTTTTTCTGTAATTTATTACTGAACTGATTTTCTTGGTAGAATATGTTCAGGGCTGTTCCTCGAACGTAAACCCAAGTTGGCGGGACAGACGGGTGTGTGTGAGCGTCAGCTGCCATCTTGGAAGACTCGTTTTATTAAATATCTCGTGGGCCGTGCACCGTAAAAAAAAGTATTTTTTAAGCTAATATTCAATTCTTCTATTTGTTTTTTAAATCAAGTTGTTTTCATGAAAGGTTTAAACGTACATATGTAATTAAATTTTAAAGTCAATACATTTTTGAAAACAAGCAACTTGAGAATAATTCATAGTTTTTATTCAAAAATATTGCCTTTAAAATTTAACTTCTGAAAGTTTGTTCACGAAAATAACTTGAATAAATCAATAAGAGTCAATATTTCAATATATTAATATTAAAGCTCCTTCATTTTTGAACCGAAATACAAAATTATAAATTAAAATTCCATCCTGTGCCATTAAACAGACAATTGGTAAGAAGATAGTGGAACTTACCAATGACAGATGGAACTCACTCGCAACTTGTACTACTACAAAGAATTTGTGGCCTAGCTACAATAAGAAAAAAACGCACCATATCATAAACCTAAAAACGAGATCCCTGAATCTTTTAATATAGGAATTATCACGGGACATAATCTCTTAGGGTACCACAAGAAGAAGATGAGACTAAGTACTTAAGACCTATGCAGAGGCTGCGGTGACGTAGAAGTAGAGGAGGACACCCTTCACTTCCTAGGTTAATGTCCGGCACTCTGCAATATAAGGAAAAAATATTTTGGGTAGCTATTTCTTCAATGATCTAGCAGAAATCTCGAAGTCAACAGGCATTAACATCTCAAGTTTAATGAACTTCATCAACGCCTCTAAATGGTTCGATGATCCATAAGATTTCATAGGTTATATTTTTAAAGGGATGATCCAATCCATCATGGTACCACAATGGATCAACATTGATCTAAGTGTGACGGGAACAAGATCCATCGTCAGCTCATCAACCTAACCCAGCTATACTCAACCTGCGGCCCGCGGGCCGCATGTGGCCCTTCGAGCTTTTTAAGTGGCCCACCTGGCATATGTACTTACATAATTATGCGATTTCATAGAAAACTGAATATCATAAATCAAAATTTACAACCGTTTGGAAAAAGCGCCTAAAATCAATTTGGAATCAACACCCAAAAACAGACTGAATATTTTGGATAATACTTCCTGATTTCGTCACTTTCTTTTAAAAAATGAAACAATGCCCGAAATAATAAATCAAATGGGAAATAAAGCCCAAAAAGGAAACATTTCGAAACAAAGAGTTTTGTCAGTGAAAATCATCAAATTTGAAAAACAAGTGGAAAAAGCTCCATCGACATCTAATGTCACTTTGTCTTTTCGTTTTCACGAATGACTGAAAGCGTTTTCGCTTGATCCTCCCGTAGCCTCCGGTAGCCTTTCAAATGCTTCTGAAAAAGTTCATTTGGCACGAGATGACAGTTCTTCTTCTGAAAAGAACAGAAAATTGTTCTGAATTTGATTTCAGAATCGGAATGAGAAGCGTTCACACGAATCGGTTCGCTGTTCAGATTGCCAATCGAAAAGGCCATTAATTTTGGAATGACCATTGTGCATTTTCATTGTACTAAGATTTGAAGTTAAAAGGAAACAATTATGAAAAAAATGGATAGGCCAAACATTTCATCCTCTCCAATTCTCTATCATCGTCATCTTCATACCTTGCTGTAGATTTTTTGCTTAGGTAAGGAGTTTACTCAAGCCTAGTATGCAGCTGATGCGAAACGAAATATTTAGTTGGTCTCCAACAAGACAACGAAATGCTTACGAAAACGCAGCGAAAAAATATTCATTGACAGTTACACCAATTCAAAACAAATGCAACTGAAAAAAAAGAGCACAGAGAGCCACGCTGTAATGAAAGAAACAACAAAAATACACACGAAAAACACAAATGTCATTTTTCCGCACACAATAAATGGCCTGGGTAATTAATTGTATGCGAAAAAAGAGTGTGGACTTCTCCAAAAAGTATGCAACAATTTTCAATTTCGTTCATCGAACAGCGTACTGCAGAACGAAAAGTGAAACTAAATTTTTCGTTTATCATTTCGTTGTGTCATTTTTGTATGGGATTTTTCGTTTCGCATCAGCAGCGTACTAGGCTTCAAAATAAAAACCCAAAGTGGAGACATTCGTTGCTGTTATTGAGGAATATCAATATTCAGAGAACAGCTGTGTGAACGTTTGATCACCGATCACCCAAATGCAACAACCTAGTGCACAAATACAACCAAACCCAAACTTCAGGATCAAGAAAAGGGTTGCAACTTGTTCGTTTGGTATTCTGGAATCTGGGTCTATGAGCTCCGGAGGGTTCTTCCGGATTACCAAACGAAAACGATATGACAAAGCAAACATTTTGCCAACGTGTGAAAGAAACGGATTTTGTAGCTGATTAAATTCAAATCCGAAGTAATTTTGAGAGAGACACAAACTAAAAAAAAAACAATAAGACTGGGAAATGAGTGACCACAACATACATTTTCCTCGTTCTACTTCAGGTAATAGATAATGTTCCTGACAGAAAAAAAAAATCAGAAAGTCGACGCTGGATTGAAAAATTAACATCTTGGATATTCAAACGTTTGGGAATCAGTGTTTTCAATCCTACAAAAAATGAAATAAACGAATTAGTTTAGCATGCAGGAGCAATCCAGATCTTGAAAACGTGTTCTAAATTTCAGAAATCGAATTAATTTTTATATTAAAATGAATAAACCATTCAATATACATTGCTGAAGACCTAAGTGCAAAAAATAATTTATGTTGCGGCCCGAGGCAAAAGAGCTAAAACATCTTTGAGGCCCTTATGAAAAAAAGGTTGAGTATGGCTGACCTAACCTAACCAAACCTAACACCCACTCTCTCCATTTAAACGCCCGAAATGTCATTCCCCTGACGTGTCCCCAGGCCTACTTACCAAACTGCAATGAATTTTAGCAACGGAACTAAAAACGATACAAAAAATCTAATGATGCAGTCTTTTTAATAACATACATATGTACCCTTACTAAAGAATGGTTAGTCTATTTTTACTTGCTGTCTTTTTTCCTTTTTTACTTTGTTAAATAGGAGCTTCAAAAATCAAATACTGTAACCTCTTGTTTTAAAGTGGTTATTAAAGAGTTTTTAAGAGATATAATTGTTAATATAGCAAAATAGGTTGCTTTGAGCGAGGGTCCAATTTGGAGTGAAGAATATTAATGTTTTGAAATATTAACCCATAAAAGAATGGCTTTCCAAAAAATTTATGATTTTTCCAAGATGGTGGCTAACGCTCACACCGCCACCATCCCGCGAACTTGGATTTACATTCAGGGAACATCCTTGAATATATTCCATCTAGAAAATCAGTTCAGTAATAAATTGCATAATGAACCTACTTGTTTTGCCATGACTCTTGGACTATCGTTTATAATTGATAATTGAGAGAATTTGTAAAAAAAAATCAATAAATATTTTTTTTTAATGAAAAAAAACTACAAGAAGCTACAAGGAACTGTACTAATATTGAAAAATGTTTTTTTCATCTTGACCGCGGGCTAGTTTTATTCTGCACGCTATGCCATAATTGATAGTTGATAGAATTTGCAATATAATTCAATTACAAATTCTTTATTAAAGCAACAAAACCACGGAGATATTCAGCCTTATTATGAGTATCGCCCGGAAAATATTTCACCCAAAAAATTTTTGTTCCCCCGGAATTTTTAAAGCTATTATGAGTTTCGCCTGAACTTCTCTTGGCTTAAAATAAACAAAAAACGTAGTTTAACGATTTTAACAAAAAATGTTTTTACATTACATTCATTACATTTAATGCAACATATTTTAATACATTTTTTTTAATGCAAGAAATTTTCAAATTGTGTTGACATTTTTTTTTTTAATGCAAGAATTTTTCAAAATTTATTGAAATTTTTTTTAATGCAAAAAATGTTCATATTGTAGTGACGTTCTTTTTTAATGCAGATCATTTTTGATTCACATTAACATTTGTTTTGAATGCAACAAATTTTCGATTTTACATATTAACATTTTTACTTGCGATATAGGTACTTTAAGGCAAGTTTTGGATTCGTGCAAAAAAAAAATTTGAGATAACAATCAAACATGATATTTCGATGATAGAGAACACCAAAAAAGTGGGTGGCACAATTCTGTCTGTCTGTTCGTCTACAGCCTAAAAACGGCTCGATCGATTTTCTTCAAACTTGGTACATAGTGGTTTTTGGTACCTATATAAGAAGGTTTTATAATACAAATTCTATATACTACTGAAATAAATCAGCCAAGTAGAAGACTTAGGTACCAGTTATAGCTATCATTGAAACTCATCATTGAAAACTTTAATGATTGATTTTGAGACGTTTAGAAAGCAAAATCATTCATTATTTTGATGGACGATTAAAACTCAAGACTAAATTAATATTTCTAGTCAAAAAAAAATTTCAAATAGGCCCAACTTTCCACAAAAATTGACTTTTGATTTTACAATGGTCATTGGTAAGGTAGTTCAATCATTGAAATAAGAAAAGTCTTTTTATGTAGAAAGTTGGGCCTATTTGAATTATTTTTTTGGCTAAATATATTTACTAAGTCTTAAGGTTTATTTGTTCATCAAAACAATAACTAATTTTGCCTCCTAAACGTCTCAAAATCAATCATTAAAATTTTCAATGGTGAGTTTCAATACCCGTGTTTTTTTGGCATTCTATAAATAATATAGTAGAAAATTCCCAAGAAAACGCATCGGCAGTAGCCAGATTTTTGTATTTAAAAATTGGTACAACTGAAAGAAGACCTGTCAGAATAATAATAAAAAAAAAACACAAATAGAAGAAAGTTTTGTGAAAATCAAAAGCTAAAATTAACTTCAGCAAAAAAAAATAACTAAAACTAATAAAATGGACAATTTTCAAGAAGATATGGTAAGAAAACATCTGGAAATCTGGCGGTCGATTTCAAAGTTTTAGCCAAACAATTTGACATAAAATAAAAACTTCAAGAAGGGGGTTTGTTCGTAGACTCCTACATTAACATGTGGTGTTGAAGCGAGCTTGAAGCTCGCCTCAATTCTTTGTATACCTGAATCGAGTTGAAATGAGCTTGATTCGACTCGATTCCGGTCGGGGATCGGAGTCGAGTCAAAATTTGTGAAGAAAAACCTGTGTGGAGGAGTTGGTTTTACAGTTAATGCATTATGGTCTGTTTATTTGCATGTTTGTGTACAAAAAATATAGTTTTGTTGTAATCAAATTAAAACAAAAAAAAATTGCACATGGAGTATAGGTAGCATATTCTTATATGGTGCTGAACTATTCAGTTCTTCATTGTTTAACACGAATAAAACTATCTCACTTGCACTTCATAAGAAACATAGAAACACCATTTGCATTTTAGAAAGTGCTGTCAAACTTAATCGTTTTTAAATCTTCTTGTGCGGTGGAAACAACAAAAAGATTTATTTAATCAAAACTGAGATAAAACTTTGGTGGACACATAGCAAAACTTAATTATCTTTTCTATTGTTTTCTCTTGCAAAATAAGCTCAGTTAGTCCATTTTTATTAACAAAACTAAATCAACAGTAATAGATTGATTTTTTTCCCCACTGGAAAACACATGATTCCAAATGCACAACTACTCAACGAACACTGCCATCGAGATACAAATGCAATATCAATCGTACCAACATTTGAGAACGAAATCACATAAGATCCATTCGAGACTCGTATAAATGTCAAAAACCCATCCGTAGTAAGATTCTACTTTAACTTTTATCGGTAGTATTCATACTGCGGATATTGTTTTTGTTATTCGTGTAAAATCCTAGTATACTATTGATAGATTTTCCAACAAAACACGGGTAATGATACCTATAACTGGCACCTTAGCTAGCATTAAGGATTGGACTTGTTGAATTATTGATTCAAAATAGCTTTTTATGGCATTTAGTCCTACAAATTGGCGTTTCGTTCGGCTTACTCACTTGAACTCATCAGTGACATAGTGAGGGCTTTGTCATACGCGATTTGTTTTAAGTTCAGTTCAACTTACATGAATTTTTCAACAAAAATCCACTGTAAACTATATCCAACAAAATTAGAATTCTTAATCATTAAGCAGGAAGTTTTTTTTTTTATTAATGGTACCTCCCAAAGAACCATTTTTTTAATTTTTGATTTTCTTCAAAATGGTTTGACAGATTTCAATTATTTTTTTTATACAGAAGCTTCCGAAAAATGTTAATAGTTTTGTGTACCAACATTTTTGAAAAAATATTTTTTGGATTTTTAAAAAATATTTCAAATTTTTTTTTGGAAAATCAAATATTTCGAAAACGGTATTATAGATTTTTTTGAAACTCGATATTTGAGAGTTTCTTAGTACTCTCTAAAATATTTTTAGAAAACATTTTACATTTATGAAAAAATAACGATACCTTCCATACAAAAGTGAAAAAAACCACAAAGGAAAATATTTTTTTGCTTAAAAACGACGCCTACGATTTTAATTAAACTTTAACTAAAATTAGTACGATCTATCATCAAAAATTATAAAATTTTACACATAGCAACTATTAGTAGTACCTTTCATAGAATGTTTTTGGATTTTTAAAAAAAGTTTCAAACTTTTTTTTTGAAAATTCGATATCTTAAAAACGGGTTGACAATTTTTTTTCAAATTTTGTTTTTATATACACATAAATATATAGTTTAAATTTGCATACCAAAATTTGTTCTTAAAAATGTTTTAAAATTGTATATATAAAAAATTAATTTTTTAAAAACGGCTCCAACGATTTTAAAATTTTTTTTCCCATACAATCATATTCCATCATGAATTAAAATGGCATACTTTTTTTTCACCTCAAACTATCAAAAGAGTTGTTTTAGCTAATTTAAATGTCGCATTTCATGCTTCTCTACATATTTCTCTCATAATTTCCATGTTTGTATATACAATTTTCTTAAACTCGCAGTGTCTTGAACATAAGAGCAAGTACGTGCGACCCAGTCGTGCATTTTATTTTAATAAATCACCGAAAGTGAAATGAATGTCAAAAACTATAATTTGATTTGAGGTATGAGATAAACTACTTCGTTTGAAAGAGAAGTGCTCTCTATTTGGTGTATAGTTTTAATTTTATTCATACAAAACGGGAGCAGGTGCTTATTTGCGCTGGGTCTCATGGAGCACCAGCTCTGAGTGCATTCTCCGTTTTTTTAATAGCCAATTTTTATTATCAACACATAAAAACATAACGAGATTCCAAGTTTTATCTGGATTTATTTCAATGATCCAAAAATTAGTTTTTATTCTGGCGGGTAGGAGGCTATTTACTATAATTGTGAATAAGTGTAAGTAGTGTAAAGAAAAGAGGCAACAGACAAATGAAAAATAAACAAAAGTAAGGCAAAGAGAGACAAGTGTATAACACTGTCACTAAGATCCTGTTTGTCTTATTTATCATGATGTGATCCAGATCAGTATGTTTTTCAAGTTAAATAAGGATATTTAAATCTATTTACGGAAAACTTAAAAACAAACCAAAAATCAGTGTATGGTAGCTATAGGTTTGACTAAGTTTAGCAAAGAAAATTATGGCTAAAACTAGGTTTGTGTAGACCATTTATTCACATTGTTATGTTAGTAGATACCGATTCTAAACACACAAAAATGCAGGTCTTGAAATGATACCTCGTTTTTAATAGCAGAAACTATATACAATAGGTGTGCGTTATTTTTTGCTTCACATAGGAAAACTGCTCCAAGTTCTCAACAACCTAATAAAAACAATTCAGAATAAATAAAGAAATAACTACCATCGCCCAATGAACATTATTGGTATGATTTTATATTTTTATAAAGCTCCTATAGTTGCCAGTACATTCTGGGTTTTCAAGAACTACCGTTCCAACCTAGGTGAACTAATTTTTGGAAACATAAGTCGGTACGTTTTGCAACGGGTGTTTTTTTTAGAGGTGTAGAACTTTAAGTTGGCAACACTATTTAATTTGGCGGCCATTTTATCAGCTGTCAAGTGATTTAGTTTAAGTTTGGTTTGGCATTTCAACACGAATAGACTGATGCCTGAACAACGCTTCCAAACTGTGCAAATTTTGTTTGAAAATCATGCTTCTGTTCGAAGTACGCATCGCGCACTCCTCTGTGTATGTTGAGACACCGTTACATCTACAAAAACTGTTTGTTTGGTGTGCTTTTTGGGTTGGTGGAATGATTGGTCCGTACTTCTTTAAAAACGATGCTGCCCAGAACGTAATAGTCAATAATGGTGACCACTATAGAGCCATGATTACTGACTTTTTCGTTTATCAATTGAACAACCATGATGTTCAAGAGCTGTGGTTTCAACAAGACGGCTCGGCGCAACATGTCACACAGCTCGTACCACAATTGATTTATTGAAGGAAACGTATGGTAACCGCATAGTTTCACGTTACGGCCCGTGAATTGGCTTCCAAGACCGTGCGATTAAGCGCCGCTTTACTATTTTCTGTGGGGATATGTGAAGTCACTACTCTACGCCCCTAAGCCCGTAACGATTGACCACTTGGAGTACATTATTCGCCACGTTATTGCCGATATACGGCCACAAATATTTGAAAAAGTCATCCAAAATTAGACCTCCAAATTAGACTACGTCTGAGCCAGCCGTGGTGGTCATATGCTAGAAATCATATATTTAAATTATAAAGTAAATTACATGTCAACTTAAAAATTATTTGTGTTTTATTCCATTTCAAAGTCCTATACCTCTTAAAAATCACCCTTTACTGTGCAAGTTTATAAAAATTTCTAAAACCTATTTTAGTAACAAAAATTTAAAATAAAACTGAAAACATGCAACACTGAATTTGCAAGCTATTATTTCTACCCAAGATTGTTGAAAGAAAGAAGATTTTTAAACTCAATAAAGTTCAACTTACCGGTGATTTATCAATCAAGATTTCATTGATGTTCTCTTCTTTGTATACAAAAATTGCATCACACATGTAATCATCTTGACTGAGATTTAAGATCCATTGCAAAATAAGTCCATAATCAGTTGAATAATGCAATTCCAAAAGAGATATCTGAAAGTATGAAAAGGTTTTTTAAGAAGGTTTCTAACTTCGATTATTAACAAATCTTTACCTTTTCACTTAGGTCCCTGATATTGGTTGAATTATTCTGTTTTGCAAGGGCTTCAAGTTGCTCTAAGATATTTGCATTATCTTTTTCAATATTATCCATATCACAGTGCAGGGACTCAACTGGAACCTGAATTAACGGAGCTCCTTCTAGTCTCGGTGGGGTGACACAGGTGGGGCTAATCAAATCTTGTGAGGGCAACTTGGCTACTTGAAGCCATTCGGCGAATGCTCGAATCGTGCAATCACAAGACAGTGGATTCTCTTGAAGCGACAGGCTTTTCAACTCCTTGGCTCCGTCAAATGCGTTCTTGGCCACAATTGATATGTCATTTCCTGACAAGCGTAGTTCGTTCAAAGATGGCAACGGAGCAATTAAATCAGATGTTAGAGCCCTCAGGAAATTGTGAGTTATATCAAGAATTTTCAGGCGGGTCAAATGCTGTAGGGAAGAACTCGATATGGCAACAATTCCATTATAGCTCAGATCCAAAATTTCAAGCGACCCAAGTCCATAGAAAGCGTGGTCTTGTAGAACATCGATCTGATTGTGCCGAAGTGAGAGACTAGTTAATCGGGTAAAATTTTGTAAAGCTTTGTTTTGAATGCTTTTGATTAAATTCTTGTCAAGATTGAGAGACTCAAGATTACGAAGTGCAGGTATCGTGGAAGCAGATAGTGGTCCATTTATTGAATTGGAACTGAGATCCAGTTGACTGTAGGAAACAGCTTTTAGTGCTTGTTTATATTTTTTAAATGTTAAAAAACTTACCGGAGGTTATAACACTGACTGAGGGATCGTAAGCTAGAAGGATAGTCTCCCAGGCGATTTCCTCCAAGTTTTAAGACTTCAAGTCTCTTTGCATTTGTAAAAGATCTTACAGAGATGCTGGATATTTGGTTATTGCTTAATTCTAAATAAATGAGATTTTGTAAACTGGAAAAATCTGCTGTTCCAAGAGCTTTGATTTTGTTATTTGACAAATCAAGGCGCTCTAATGATGTCAAGTGGGTTATTGAGTTCCAGGGAACGCTCAGAAGTGCATTGCTTGGTAGACCTGTGAGTGTGTAGTAACATATTAAAAAAAAAAATTATAGTCATAGAAATTATAATGGACTTTTACCCAAAGCTTGAAGTGGTGTCTTCAAACCGAGAAAGGCTGACTTATGTACTCTCTTAATTTCTCCTGATGATATCACCAAACCATGTAAGGATATGTTTTCAAAAATTTTCGCATCACTCAAAAAGCTGACATTCCGCAAAGAGCAGTCAAGCAACGAGATGGGATATGGAGAAGCTCTAAGGCTCTCTGATAGTACCTATACAATATTTTAGTTAGCAAATGTTTTATTGAAAGCTGTCCACTTTCTAAGAACTTACCGAAAGCCCATGAAGATCACCATTACATCTTAGAGTATGTGGTAAATCACATCCACATTCTAAGCTTCTAGAACTTGTAATATTCGGACATTTCCAATCATCGGCATCTTGACCAATCGGAATGGAATCAATTACAACTCTTCTCTTCTTTGGTGAGCTTTTTTGGAAAAACTTCACAGAACTCTTTGGTGTAGCTACTGTCGTAGTAGTTGTTGTTGTTGTAGAAGATGAGACTCCATCTAAAGGTGACACAACACTTTCCCCAAATTGATTCAATGTAGGTAATGTATTATTTCCCTCAATGTCATCTTCAGTAGCGTGTACGCTTATCAACGAATTCAATAAGAGCAAACAACATGTTACAACTGTCATTAAGCTTCTGAAAGTAAAAAGAGAAAAAAAAAACGGTCTTATAAAAGCTATATTTTTTGGGTCAAGTGATGTTTAAAGAGATGCATTTATTTAGGCAAACACGATCAGGCTGCTGTGTTGAATGCGTTACGCATTATTTGATTAGTACGGTCGTGAATGCAATTGTTAAATTACTCAACAATTTGCCAGTTAAAGCATACGCTCTAATCAAACAATAAGATTTATATCTTTCACTCTCGGGGGTCTAAGCTAAAGTGTCTTGATGAGTTACAAGATCTTTATTTGTGGCACTCAGTGTGTCAGGGGGGTAATTTTAGTTAAAATTAATCTGGTTTATGTAGGTGATTGCCGGTATTTGACCTATTATTTAAATCATTTGATGGTGATGTGGGATAGATATAGCTTGGATTTTAATGCAAAAATGAGTAAATAAATTAATTAATTTTGTCGATCATGCAAAAACTTTAAGACTGTGATATCATTTCTATTTGTTTTGATGTAAAGTTGAATACAGGGGATTAGCTTCAATCAAAATTTGAGACGTTCCTTATTATGGATGTATGATTTATTTTTATGTTACAAAATGGGGCTTCAAATTCATTTCATTTTAATTTATTATTAATTTTTCTTAAGCTCCAGGATTTCTAGAATTATGAAAATTTATTAATTTTTGAAAATAATATTGCAACAAATTTTTGAAAAATTTGAAAGGGACGTTTATGAGCAATATTAGATTTTTAATCAGCTTTAAAATTTCTCAATGCATAAGTTGGCCTTTTTGTGCATAAACGCGTTCAGTTTGAACCTAAAGGGAGGATCCCGTACACCTGCTCTGTGATTGTCCAAACCTCCAAAAAAATCAACTCCGTTATTTTGGAAACAGGTTTGTTGGAGAACTGGACGATCTAGCGCAGGTCTCAATGGCAAACATAAGAAAGTTCATATAGAAAGCACAGGCTGGTTCGCAAACGAACCAGTCTATGTAAACCATTAGTTTAGGTGCATCTCCGCCTTCTTTTGTAAGGGGATCATAACAGCCTCTGTGCTGTGCATGTGCATGCCCCTCTTAACCTAACCTAACCTAATCTTCCAATATAACAGTCCTAAGCTTATATTTAGTTCTGATACGGAACAATTATCTTTTAATGTTAAAAGAACTCTACAACAAGAAACCCAACTTAAAACCTACTTAAACTCTGTGATAATATCTCAACAAAAATGTTGGAAACCACGTTATTTCTTTCAAAACTACCCTAAAAACTGGTGAAATTAAATTGAACCAAATTGTGTCCATATATCTAGTACAATCTTTCTTATCTTAGTTTTGGCTTTTTCAAAATCCAAACTACTTTAAACTTTTTTACCACCTAGCAAACGCCAGATAAGGCCCATTGAAACTCATGATTTGAAATTTTTATGATTGATTTTTTTTATTAAGTAAAATGAGTGGCTATTTTGATGCCAAAATAAAACTCCTACCATCATTATTATTTCAGGCCAAAAAAAATTGTTTTGGTCCAGCCTTTTACATAAAATGAATTTTTGTATGATACTACTGGAATTCTCTTGGTGATAGTTACAACTATCATTGAAACTTACTTCTAGTCAAAAGAAATCTAATGGGACCATCCTTCCCCATAAGAGACTTCAATAATCATTGGTATGGTAGTTTAATCCTTGATATAATAGGTGTGTTCCTTGCCGACTTTCAAACATTTTGAAACCGCCAGATTTAGTCCGAAGTCGTTCCACACTTGAAAAATTGTACTGGTCCGCACCAAATCTGGCGGTCTGAAACTGTTTGAAACTGTTTGGGACTAAACCAAGGAACAGGGTTAATAAATTTTTTTGGCAAGAAATTATACACTAGTCAACAATATTAAAGGAACAATTTTTTTTTCAATTTTTGTTAGCGTTTTTTGAAAAGCTGTATCTTTGTGACGAGTGGTTGTATTGAGTTGAAATAAAAAGCATTTTACAGTTTTATATTTTTTGTTTCGAGATTTGTTTGCAAACAAATTTTTTTGAAGTACCGTTATTGCGTTATTGCAAAAAATGAGACGAAACAACAATATTATTTTGATTTTATTTTTTTTGAAGGTCCTCATTTCTATGGATAAATTTTTTTGAGTCAATTAAATGTCATGATCAGATACCTTGTTTATTCAGCTTCAATTCAGTTTTTTTGTTGTTTTCTTACGGTTTTTTTTGACATGGTTTATCTGACTTTGAATGAAAAAAGATACTTTTAGCCGTGATTACCAATATCTCAGCAAATAATGACGTTATAAAAAATTCAAAGACAGTTTTGGAAATTTGAAAAAGCGTTTTACAAGATTTGTTTATGATTTTGTAGAAATTATTTTTTTTTACCGTTCACCGTTAGTTTAAAAAACGTACTAAAAACCGACGTTTTGTGGTCTTTTCGTAAATCTTTTTTTTTCACTGCAAATATTGATTGCATGGCTTGCGTTGGTATGCAAATTAATAGACTTTTAAATCATCAATATTCTTGTAAATTTTCAAATTGATTCATCGAACCGTTTTTCCTCACCAAAACTTCAAAGTCTTACAAACCAGGTAAAGGAACAAATTTTGGTGTTCCTAAACAATGCGTAGTCGTCATCAAAATGACAAGAAAACCGCAATTCCAGTGGATTTTTTTCACAGTTTTGCATTAGTTAGATACTTTTTCGAATTGAAATGAAATAAAAAGTACATTAAACAAAAAAATAAAAAAAAAAATTAATTAAAAAAACTTTTCAAATAAAAAAACTTGATTTTTTTAATTTTTTTTTTTTTGAAAAATGTAATTTTTATTTCATTTATTTCATTAATTAAGCTTTACTTTGTCATCAAAATAACCATGCATTTTACTTTCTAAAATCAATCAAATTTTTAATTTTCATAACTTTGGTAATAAATGATAGAAATATTTAAATTAAGGAAAAAATTAATAGTCACTTACATGACTTAATAAAATGCAATTGTAAAGATTTCTAGTAAAATATCTTAGCGCTCAAAACCAAATAACTATGACATTTTATTAGGTACGTGAAAAAATAGGAATATTTGCAATATTTTCTTTTTTCTGATTTCTTAACAATTTTAGTAAGATTTAAACAAATTTTGGGATGCCAATGTTGAGTATATATTAAAAAATATTTACGAGCTTATTTTCAAAAAAATACAGCAACCCTTTATCAAAATATTGAATTTTCAATATAAAAATTTAATATTTTTTTAAAAGAATCAAAAATTTTTAAATTTTGTTATGAAATATTGTTGACACTTTAAAGGCACGTTTGCATAAGCAAATTGGTTGAAATAAGTTGAGCCGTTAAAGAGAACACGGAAAATCAAAGAAGGGACTATTTTTAAAGAATTAAAAATAACGGTAGATACCTGCCATACAATTTTTTTTAGGAATTTTACATAATCCTTTTTTTCTCAAAAACGGTTCCACAACTTTTCTTATAAAAATTCAATAAATTACTTTTTATTAAAGGCTACCTTTGAGTGGGAAACTATTTTTCAAAAAATGGTTATAAATGGTTCCTCCCAAAGAACCATTTTTTAATTTTCAATTTTCTTCAAAACGGAAAATCTGATTTCAATATTTTTTTTACACAGAAGCTTCCTAAAAATATAAGTAGTATTGTGTACCAAAATTAAAAAAAAATGTTTTTTGAATTTTTTAAAAATGTTTCATTTTTTTTTAAATCAAATATTTCGAAAACGGCATAATGGATTCTTTTGAAACTCGATACTTCAGAGTTTTTTAATACTTTCTAAAATATTTTTTAGAAAAAATTTTGCTTTTATGAAAAAATAACGGTACTTTCCATACAAAAGTTAAAAAACCGTTATAGACAATATTTTAATTCTCAAAAACGGCTCCTACGATTTTCATTGCACTTTTTTCGTTTGCCAAAATTAGTGCGATCAACTACAAAAAAAATATAAAATTTGACACTTAGCAGCTATTAGTAGTACCTCTCATAGAATTTTTTTTATTTTGAATTTTCTCATTATCAGGTAAACGAATCTACATACAAAATTCTATACACAAATTTCAAATATGTTCAAATAACATTGAATATAAGAAATTGCCAAAATAAATTTTTTGGTTTTTTAAAAAAGTTTCAAATTATTTTTTTGAAAATTCGATATCTCAAAAATGTGTTGACAATTTTGTGTGCACATACATAAATAAATACTTAAGATTTGCATACCAAAATTTTGCCTTTAAAATGTTTTAAGATTTTGGAGTTTTAAGTCAATTTTTCAGAAACTGCCCCCCCCTGCCTCAGGGAGGGGAGATACAACTTTCCCCCTATACAATTTTTTTCTTATAATATACCCAGGAACCCAACCCTAAAATACTTCCACTCAGGTGCGGGACACCCTGTATAAAAATTAATTTAAAAAAAAAAACCGATCTAACGATTTAAATTTTTTTAACCATACGACGTTCTTTAAAGTAAAAATGGCGTATTGGAAGAAATGTAAAGGCAGCTATTTACAAATTTTCAAGCATAAGGATAATTCAACTTTTTTCAATTTTTCTCCATTGGGTCTACATTTTAGGAAATATTCATTTTTGATTTTTATGAGTTTTGTACCGAATTTTAGATGTAGTCATAAAAGTATTTATATTTATCAAAATTTTAATTTTTCTATCAATTATTACCCAAGTTATAAAATTTAAATATTTGATTCAACATTTTACATCTGCTGTCCCATATAAAATTTCTTTCATCTTGGGGGCGGGTTAACGATAAAAAATAATGCTAATAAAAATTGGACTACTAAAAAAACATTGAATTTTTTTCTCAAAACTTAGTATTTTGAAAGTGGATGGATGAATTTTTAAAACAAAGTATTTTAAAACATAAAATACTCAAAATTGGCACAACAGTTTTCTTTTAAAAATTAAATAAAAAATGTATATTACAAACAGTAACACTAAATAATTTAAAAATTATTTTTTAAGAAACCCACTCTTATGATCTTCTTTTTTTTTCTTCTTATATTCTTATTCTTATATATGTACATACTATTGTTTGTATTTACTCAAATCATCAATTATTGCAATTCTTGTTTTTGAGCTCTTAGCTCAACTCTTACGAGTTGCTTTTACAATTTAATGGGAGCGAGTTTCGTGTTTCGTTACGTTTTTCTATAATAACTAACATATTTTCTAAAGTTCTGAGATCCAACTTTAAGACAGGCGCGGATCCAGGATTTCGTTCAGGGGGGGGGGGGGCAATTTTCATGAGTTTCCACAATCTTGATGAAGTCTACAGAAAATTGGAGTACACTTCATATCAATCTCTACACCTGGTCAAAGAAAGCGATGTGGGTTTGAAATTTGAAGAACGCAATTACTTCTTCCATAATTGCTATCAGGTGTCTCGAACAGCGGTTACTTTGGAACTTTGTGAAATGAAGCACTTTGTGGCTGTAGCATGGTGTGTTTGCAGCGTTTTTGAAATCTCTCTGGATCTGTGTAACATCACCTCAAATTTCGGAAAGCATAATGGCACATCGGTATGTTCCTATTCCCACTCTATACTTTCTAGTTCGAGTGAAAGTCTTAGCCTCCTCTTTAACTGTGACAAGATAATTGGGCAATGGCTTTGCAGGTAAATGCCGTTCTCGAAAAAATTGTCTGCGTCAAAACGCATTTGCAGAATGTTCTCAAATGTCGTTTTGTTCGAAAATTCAAATACAAGTTTTCTGCATAAGAATTGTGTTCGATAAGACAGTTTGCAGTAAAAATTGAACTGACGATAAAAATATTAAGAAGACAGAGAACATGTCAAATGCACTTGCAAGAAAATTGAGTGACGTTGATAAAAAAGACTTTGTCATTTAACATACGAACTGACTTTGGCCGTTTTCAAAAAGGTCAAATCAAAGTCAATATGATCATCAAATGATCGTCATTTTTTGAAGCAGATTACAATCGTAATATGCAATTGTCCTGCTTGCACAAAATTGGTTTGATTAACGTCATTCAACTTGCACGCAAAAGCATTTGATGTTTACGAAAACACTCTCTTGTTTCTCAACCTTTTATTTTCAACTCGATTTTTTTTTTACTGCACAGCTGCACCGCAGATGATGCTTTCAAAGATGTGACTTTAGCAATTTGCCTTAAAGATCAATCTGCAAATGCATTTTTGACGCAAATGACTTCTTCGAAAACAGCCGTTGACCTGACGTCTGTAAAAACGGCCAAAAACAACTATCCTTAGCTAAAAGTTCCATCCAACTTCTCTTTGGCAGTGACTGCTGTCATTGTTTCCTAGTTTCTCTCCAATCTTCTTCATCTGATTCGTACTAACACGGAACATGGATGTTCCTAAAACGCATCCACGAAACAAAATCCTCACAAATCCTACCATCATAAAGTATCTTATGGCTAAAATTGTTGTGCAGCACGCATCGCTGTGTACATTGCCGCACTCGAAAAACTTTGCATACTTTTAAGGTGCGTATTCATTTGAGAGGAAAAAGACGGCGGCGGTCAGCTCTGATGAAGCTCTCGACCTCGAGCAATAACATTTTAAAACATTATTTTTCAAAATTTTGAAATTTTTTATTTACATGCATTTTGAAAAGTGAAAATGAAATTGATTTGGGACTCAATCTGATTTCTAGTATGAAAAAATTTTCTCAACAAATGTTATACGTTAACATTGGTCTTTTAATAAAAGACCTTAGCTTTGAAGATCGGACATCTAAAACAGAAGTTATAAGCTTTCCAATCGGTCGATTTGAAGGCTTTTTGTGCATAGCGGTACTTTTCTACACTGAACTTGGTCAGCTGCCGACGACTAACCACTCATTGCTGCAACACTGCGCAGCAAATTTAGAAATATTGTGCACAGCTCTGGGCTACATGCAGCTCTTGAGCATGTCTGCTCCCATTAGAACCTGAAAAAGCTGCACGTGTGTTTTACTCGTAGCTATAAAGGTAAGGCTAAGCTGGGAGAAGTGAGATACAGCGGAAAATGAAAACATGAAGTCCTCTTTTGACTGCCAAGAAAAAATTTTATAATCGAAAAAACATTTTTTGATTATATTTTACTAAATTCTTTTTGTATATGCTTCGTTTGCTCGATCTTGCTCAGGGAGGGGCAATTGCACCCATTGCCCTCCCCCTGTATCCGCGCCTGCTTTAAGAACAGGATGTTACTTTGCTTTGTTTAAAATTTATTTACTTATTTAACTTCATTAAGATCTCTTTATTTTAATCACCAGGGTCACCCCACCCTCATTTAAAAAATAGTTTATCTTTGTATTTAATACTATGTTGTGATATTACTACTATTTTGTTTGTAAAAATATTATTGTCACTTAATAAAAATTCAAATTCAAATTTAAATTCAATTCAATTCAGGTACGTACAACCCATTCGTGCATTTAATTTTTTGTGTTTAAAACTTTTATAGAATATTAAGTTATGCTTTGTCTTGAAAGATTGATGACTTTAGAAATTAAAAACAAAATTCAAAAGGCTAAAAGTACGTGTCAAGATAGAAATACAATCATGTACATTAAGGTATCCTTATATTGTGTTTTTTTTTTTTTACTCTAAATAGAGACAACAAAATTTCCTAATTTTTTCAGATTTTTATTTCACCCCCTGGTCTCCCTTTTTTCACTTCAAGGTACAAATAATGGAGTAAGGGTCATTCTTATAAGTTGGATTCAGACGAAAACAAAATCGTATGGGAGGGTGGGTCTTCTTCCCCCTGTTCAGGCGGGAGGGGTAATTTTCTAAGAATTATTAAAAAACAACGGGACCACTAACAATGGCATGCTATACCTTTTTTTTAAAGCCATGAATCCAGTCTCTAATATGTTTTTTAAATCAAGTTTTTATTGTAAATAGTTTCTGAAAAAAATAATTTTCAAACGTAAAAAAATATTATTTTTGTTTTTATTTTTAAGTTTGAAAATTATTTTTCAAAAACTATTGATTTAAAAAACATATTAGAGACTGGATTCATAGCTTTAGAAAAGCTATAGCATGCCATTGAAAGTGGTCGTGTTGATTTTTAATATTTTTTTCTATTTTGGGTCAAATTTTTAGTAAATTACCCCTCCCGCCTGAATGGGGGGAAGTAGACCCATCCTCCCCTACGATTTTGTATTCGTCTGAATCTAATCTATAAGTTCTGATTTTTTTTTCGCGTGTTATAAGAATCACCCTTAATCCATTTTTTGAACCTTGAAGTGAAAAAAGGGAGAAGAGGTGGGTGAAATAAAAATCTGAAAAAATTAGGGAAATTATTTTTCAATGTTTTGAATCGAATGAGGGCTATCCAAGACAATGTCCAATTTAAGACCACCCTAATGTACATAGATTTACATTGAATACATTTTAATTTTTCATTTTGAGTTTTCATTTCCCAAAATTGTTCTAAGCTACTTTTCCGCTGCACATTATGTAATACTTTAACATATGTATACATAAAAATGTAAATTATAAAAACAACAAACTTATACCTATCTAAAACTTTTGCGTCGTAGGGTGTTAATAATATTAATAATTTTGATCACTTAACTACGTCATAAATTGTGCATAGCACACCCCACATTAGTTAATTTAGGTTGTTTGAAATTTAAATTATTGTCTTTTCACATTAGGAGTGTCTTTCTATATTTGTTTATATTTTTCTATTACACCTTATCCATGCTCTTAGATGAATTTGTTTAGTCCAACCCATAGTTAAATAAAAATTTTATTACACTATGAATATGTAATCAAAAAACTTAAATGCATTACTGGATGGTATGAATCTCCTCTTGAAGATATTATGACAAGGGATCAATAATGCGATAATGTTTTTAAAGAGAAGTATGAAAAAATTGAAAGTACCTACTAAAAAATTGGATTCTTTAAAATATTATTTTCTATAAACATGATTCCTAATCAAGTGATACAGAGTGTAGCTACATAATTCAAACAGGGCAACATATAGTTTTGTAAACATCCTAACGCACTGTGCCGAGTCTTTAAAAGGCCCACATTTCAATTTTTTGCAATTAGTGTGTTGAAAAGTATCTCGCCGCAAAGAGCTCGCATAAAGTAAAATTCTTTGCGAATTGTTCACGAGATAAACATCTTCGGTTAAGAGTGTAGTTTGTTGGCGTGAAGTGATAATTGCAGTGGCATATTGATAGTGCTAAGTGAATTATCAGTCAGGTTAGGTTTTTTTTTAAGTAACATTTTTGACATATTGACATTAAACATCTTACATGAATTTTAATCAAAGTGCAGCAGCTATAGCTTTGTATGTAAAATTGAGATAGAAGTGATTTGCAAAAAAAAAAATTGTAAATTGTGATAGTGATCATTTCTGAATTGGGATCATGCCAAGTTTTAATTTTGTTTGTTTGTTTTGAATTATGAATGTAAAACCCAATGAAAGAAATTATATGACTGATTGGTAGGAGTAAGAGAAAAAACATTTGTATAGAAATAAATCATTTAAAAAGAATATTTTCTGTTAAATTTTCTGATAACATAGTTACTAAGTGCATCGGCTCTTAGATTTTCAGTCCTTTCGTGAATTTAATCATAAACAAAAACTCTCATATAAATTGCCACGGATTTGGTGATAGCTTCTTTGGGATTCGTACAAGCTTCCGAATATGTACTATGGAATTTAATTGATAGGGCTGAATAAAACAACCTTATAGACCAATGGAAGATATGAGGTAAAACACTTTTTCTCAATTTCTTCACCATCACAATTATGAATTATAATCAACATTACCCAGAGAACAGTACATACAGTTTTGATGCCATGAACTTGAATCCAACATCAGCTCTGGTTTACCAGATATTTTAGGCTTTTACCATTATTATCCTTATTTGTTGGAAGCTCTTTTTTTCAAAATAATTGTTTTTTGTTTTAATATCTTCTTCTCTTAATAAATTGCAAATAAATTTTCATCTTTTTATTTAGATCCAGCAACTTGGAAAATTCAAATAAAAAAAGAGAAAAAATGTCTTCAAAACAAAACATAGCTCTAGTTGTTATAGTCTTCCTTTCATTACATTTAAGTTGGCAAGTTGAAGGAAGAATTTTCACTCGATGTCAATTAGCTAAGGAACTAGTAAGACACGATTTTCCAAGGAGTTATCTTTCAAACTGTAAGTAATTGATTGTTGTCCAATCTAAAATTCAAAATCTCTAATAATTTGTAAAACAAACAAATCATTGAAAGGGGTGTGTTTGATTGAACATGAAAGCGGCCGAAGTACTTCAAAAGTCATGCAGCAACCAAATACTAGCGTCAGCTATGGACTATTTCAGGTTAATTATTTTTTTTACAATCACATTATCCTATAAAATCAATCAGTAATAAATATTTAATTTTTAGGTCAACAGCAAGAATTGGTGTCGAAAAGGTCGTAAAGGTGGCATTTGTAATATGAAATGTGAAGGTAAGTTATAGTTTGTGAGATAAAAATTTTAAAAGTGATTTTAAACCTTTCTTTTTGCATTAGAGGAGTATAATAGAATAAATTTAATATAATACATTTTCAACGTAGAATATTGTAGAGAAAATTTAAAAAGAAAATTCTTCTGTTTAAAATGCGACTGTTTCTGAAACATTGACATTAAATGCAAAATAAAACATTAAAAATCAACAAAAACATATCTTATAATGTGCTATAGATTTTTTGAAAGCTAATACTCCATTCTTGCATTTGGTTTTTATATCAAGTTGTCTAAGCGAATAGTTTTTGAGAAATTAAATTTCAAATTCAAAATTAAAAAAAAAATTGTGATTTTTTTTTCTTAAGTCGATATTTTTCAAAATTTTACGTAATTAAGTGCTTTTTTTGTGTTCAATATTCAATGCCCTCATTATTTTTTATTCTATTACCGAAAACCAAATGCAAATATCTTTCTTAGTTTTTGAGATATTAAGAAAAAACAAAAAGTACTTTTACCAAATAAGCCCGAAAAAAGGGTTAAATAATGGATAATTCATGAATAAATTCATTTTTTCGGGCTTATTTGGGAAAAGTACCATTTGTTTTTTTCTTAATTTCTCAAAAACTAAGAAAGATTTTTACATTTGGTTTTCAGTTGGACTAAAAAATAATGAGGCCATTGAATATTGAACACAAAAAAAGCCCTTAATTACGTAAGATTTTGAAAAATATCGACTCAAAAAAAAAACAATTTTTTTTTTTAATTTTGACTTTGAAATTTAATTTCCCAAAAACAATTCTCTTAAACAACTTGAATTAAAAACCAAATGCAAGAATAGAGTAATAGCTTTCAAAAAAAGCTTTAGCATATCATAAGATGTGTTTTCGTTGATTTTTAATGTTTTTTTTGCATTTAAAGTCAATTTTTCTCAAAACTTCCCCCTTGCCTCAGGGAGGGGAGATACAACTTTCCCCCATACAATTTTTTTTTAGAATAACCCCTAGAACCACACCCTAAAATACTTCCAGTCTGCTCCGGGACACCCTGTATACAATAATACACTGATTTTTTTTATCAAAATCGTTGGAGCCGTTTTCAAGATAAATTTGCTTCTTCTTAACGGTTGCGGTTGTATAGCAAGTACCGTTATCTTTAGAGCTAAACAAATTTCAATTTCCCCTCTGGAGAGTTACAAAAAAACCTTAAGTTCAAAATTTGAAGAAAATCGCTTCAATGGTTTAGGCTGTAGGTTGAGGTACGCAACCAGACAGACAGACAGAATTGTGCCACCCTCTTTTTTCGTGTTCGCTATCATCGTAATGTCATGTTTGATTGTTATCTCAAACATTTTTTTTTTGCACGAATCCAAAACTTGCCCTATAGTACCTATATCGCAAGTAAAAAGCTTTAAAATCTTTGTAACGATTTTAAAAAACAATGAATCTTTTATACATCAAATTTTCAAAATATTTTTAAGGAAGCATTTTGGTATGCAAATCTTAAGTATACTTATTTATGTATCTTCATATAAAACTTAAATTTCAAAAAAAAATTGTCAACCCATTTTTGAAATATCGAATTTTCAAAAAATAATTCTAAACTTTTTTTAAAATTTCAATAATTTCTTTTTTGAAAATTTTGATAAGCAATATTATTTGAACTAAGTTTGTATATACAAAAATTAATCTAATTCCGTTCAGCTGATAATTAGAAAATTCAAAAAAAAAAAAAAAAAAACATATGAGAGGTACTACTAATAGTTTTGCTTAGTGTAAAATTCTATAATTTTTAGTAGTAGATCGTACTAATTTTAGCATACGGAAAAAAATTAACAAAAATCGTAGGAGTCGTTTTTGAGAACAACCTAAACGGTTTTTTGACTTTTGTATGGAAGGTGCCGTTATTTTTTCGTAAAATGAATTTTTTTCTTAAAATATTTGAGGCTGTAAGTATTGAGTTTCAAAATAATCGATCATGTCGCTCTCAAAATATTTGATTTTCAAAAAAAAAAAAATTGAAATATTTTATAAAAATCCAAAAAATATTTTTTCTTTTAAGTTTGGTACACAAACTATTAATATTTTTTGAAAGCTTCTAAATAAAAAAAATATTGAAATCAGTCATACCGTTTTGAAATAAATAAAAATAAAAAAATGGTTGTTTTCCCAAAGTTAACCGTTACTTAAAATAATTTATTTAATTTTTTTTAAAGAAAAGTTGTGGAGCCGTTTTTGAAAAAATACGATTATGTTTAATTGCTACAAAAATTGTATGGCCGGTTCCGTTATTTTTGGTTCTAAAAAAGAAATAAAAAAACGTGTAAAGGAAATTGCCAAACGCTGTTTACCAAGTTTGTAGAAAATCGATCCAGCCGTTTAGGGACTAGCTCACCGGACAGACAGACAGGCAGACAGAACCACTTTTTTGTTTTCCCTATCATCGTAATCACAAGTCTGATCGAAATCTCGAATTCAGTTTTTTTTAGGAGTGCATAACTTGCCATATCGTCAACTTCCTCTTTTGCATTTTTTACAAAAAATTATTAAAAAAAAAAGTGTTCGCATTATTTGAATAAAACCAAAACTACATTAAGTATTTTTCAACACTCGTTATCGATTGAAATTTTTTACAAAAAATTATTAAAAAAAAAGTGTGCGCATTATTTGAATAAAACCAAAACTACATTAAGTATTTTTCAACACTCGTTATCGATTGAAATTGAAAAGATTTGATAGATTTTTGTATTTTTTAGCAATTTTGGAAGTGGTCTAAATATAAAAATAAATAGTGGCAAGAGCGTAACACTCGCTCTTTGCCCAATTAGCATTGGACTGCGCCGTTTTGATACCATAACTCGTTTGACCTGTGTATGAAAGCAGATTAAAGTGGAAAGCAGGTTTATTCTCTGAGGGTCTTATTCCTCAGGTGTCCCGTTCCCTGGGTTGGATGTGAGATTTCCTCTAGTGCGGGTTAGAGATCATCCTTCCCAAGAAACCAAAAAGCGTTCCTTGCTTTGAAATAGGACGGCTGTGAAGTATGCTTTAGTACCTTGTGAGTTAGTATAAAAGACAGGAGTTGGGTCATAGGACAATCACTCGATTGGATCGCATCTCGCCCGAGCTTGCTACATTATACCGAGCTCGGCAAGTTGTAGAAAAGCAACGAAGCGCGATCGATCCGACCTTGTGATCATCATTGCCATTGAGCTTCATGAAGCTTTGAAGTCTTTGGATCTGGGGGAGAACATGATGCAGAACGCAACCGATTTTCATCCAAAGGTAGACTTTTAATGAAATATGTAATTTATTGAATATTTTTTTGAGAACAGTTGTGGAGCCATTTTTGAGAAAAATACCGTTATTTTTGATACTAAAAAAAATGAAGAAAAAAAATGTGGGGGAATGACCAAAAACGATGTATCATATAATTACCACTTTGAAGAAAATAGATTTAGCCTGTAAGGCTGTAGCTTAACAGACAGAAAGGCAGACAGAGTTTTGTGAGGGACCCACTTCCCCATCATTAAATAACAAGTTTGATCATAGTTTCGAGTTTTATTTCTTTTACTAATGTATAACTTGCTATGTACAAGTAAAAAACAAATAAGAACGACCAACAGCCTAATGTCGTTTTCCATTAGACATCGAGAAGTTTTCCAAATCGTACGAAAGTCTTCTGAAACTATGCCATTGGCACAAAAATTCTCTTCTGACGATTTTTTTAACATTCCATTTGGATAAATTGTGCACTCGAAAACAAAGAATTTAATAAAACTTAATAAAAAAAATAAGACAAAAAAAAGAAAAATTTATAGTTATTTGTAAGTGAGGGGAAGACACACAACTGTTTTTAATTTCACTTTTTGTATGCCAGCAAAAAGTTTCCATTTAATGATTCACCAATAAAATCACAAAACTTCGGAATTGAGTAGAAGTTTCAAGTACTGTCCCATTCGATTCAGAATGATTGAGTTCCTGAGTGAAAGCAATGCAAAACGACATATTAAGTTACTGAAGGCACTTTCTTCAAATTTTGAACCTTAGGTTTTTTTTATTAATTCCCTAGATACATTTTTTTTCTGAGATCCAAAAAAATGGTACTTGTCGTACAGCCGTTAAGGAAAAGAAAAGACTCTAACGATGTTGGTAAAAAATCATAAGCGACTGTACCAATTTAAATCAAATTTTTATACAAAACGCCTTTTGAACAAATTAATACGAATGTAATTGTCGAAATTGTGAAAACAAACTTTGGATTAAAAACAAATATTAAACATTTTTTTTGAAAATTCAATATTTCAAAAACGTGTTGATGAAGTTTTTTAAACTTTAAATGTTAATTAATATTTAACAGAATCTCAAAATTGGTGTACCAATTTTTTTTAAATGTTAAGAAATTGTATAAATAAATATTATTTTTTAAGAAAACCGCTGTAACGATTTAGTTATTTTTAAATTGTAAATTTAAAAATATTTCAATAATTCATTAATTTTTCACTATCCAACATTCATTTAAAAAATCGAAAATCCTCTAATTTAGTTTGAAAGTTATTTTTTGCAAAACAGAATAGTTTCTCATGAGTAAAAAGAAATTCGTTTTCCTAACATCCCGGTTCCACTGGGCATGAGCCATGCTTTGACTATGAACATGTCTTGAAAAAAAACCCAATAGAGTCTCAAAAATCCATGTCTGAGCAGTGACATATCCATACAGATCAAACTGCTGATGGTTTGGATGTTGGACATCGCTCATGTCTAGTGGAGCTAGCATGTAATGATATAATAATGGTGAACCATAGACACAAGTCTACTTATTTTGATGTGACTTCGTGAATTTCCGTGGATGTATTTTGGATTAAATGTTATGACGTATTGCATTGATACTTACTACGAGAGATTTATTTCTTTTGTAACAATTTTTTCGAGATAATCACAACTTCTCATTGATTTATCTTACTTTTATTCCTCAAGGCTTTTGCATCGTTTTTAAACGTATTACGGTTATCACTCAGCCTAAATTAACCCTTTGGAGTTAAACAGAATAAAATTAAAATCTATGCTAATGTGAATTCGTTTTTGTAATTTCGTTTTTGTTGCAATTTATTAAAAACAAGTTTTTACCCATGTGCCTTCTAACGAGTTCCTGTCCTATCATCGTTGAATAACCAAAAACTACAATTCATCTCAAACTATTAAAATAATGAGTTTTTTCGCTCGTTATAAATGTAAAAGCAATAAAATTATTATAATCAAGAAGTGGGTGGCTCGAATCAATTCTTCTCTTTTTATTATTTTTTTTTTTAAATAAAACTAAGATCTTTACCTCTTCTCAACCCAAACCCACGATCAAATATTGATATTAATGTTTATGTTTTGTTTTATTTGTTTTTATATAGATTTCCTCAACGACGACATTCTTGATGACTCTAGATGTGCGAAGCAGATCTTCAATCGTCATGGCTTTCAGGCTTGGCCTGGTTGGGTTAGCAAATGTCGTGGGCGAAGTCTTCCCGACATTTCAAGATGTTAAATAAAAATCAAGAAATACAATTAAAAAAAAAAACTATTATTTAAACTGCCAAAGAAAAATATGACACTAACAGAAAATAAATAAAAAGATATTTCAATAAATTTTATTAATGCAGTGTGTTTGGGGGAATTGTAAAAAGCCAACGCAAACAAAATTTTGTAAAGGTATAAAATAGGTTTTTGTTATAAAACTTTATTTGTTTAATAAATAAGTTGAATTTGGTTTAGCTTTAGGGCTACGAGTATATATGCTTAATTTTTTTTTGTAAAACGGAACCGACAAATTTTATTTCTAAATTCTGTGAATACTTCTGTTTTCAGAACATCTATAAATCAAATGTGTTTAGTTCTGCAATCCAAAAAAAATGTGTGCTGAGGAATTTTGTAAATTCTTAATTTTGTATTCAAAAATATTAAAAAAAGCATCCTGAAGGCTATTTGAAACATAAATTCCGTTTAAAGTTTCGTAAGGCCACTTGTGATCCAAAATTTCTATGGGTATTGTGTAAAAATAATAATACAAAAATATTGTATTAAGTTGATATTAATAACTTTTTAAGCTGTAAAAATGGTTCCACTGTATGAAATTTAAGAACATATTTTAATCAAACCTATTTAAGTTACCAATACAAAAAATTAAATTTAAAATAGCAGAATATTTAAACATTGAATTATAGATTAATGTATGTCCTAAAACTGTTCAATTTTAAAAATTTTTGATATAAAATAAGGAATACAAATACCCCTCAACATTCATAAATGAGACACTTTTACATTTAATGTTTTTAAATTATATTTAAAATTTTAATAAAAAGTGATATAAAAGTGCAAACCGATCAACTTATACGGAAAGTGTTTTATGTAGGATTGTAGGTATACATATATACTAAATGTTTTTATAGATGATATTTATCCTTTATTAAATGTTAACACAAAATAACTATTTTATTACCTATCTTTGTTGTATATTTTAAGACTTATTAAATATTTATAAGTTAAAAAATCGAATTTATTATTAAATTAATATAAAAATTTATTAAAAACACATAATTAATGACAGCATCATTTATTGATCAAGGAAATTAATTATAAGGTTTGTGATCTATGCTCTCTGGAATTATAACACGTATACACATTATTTCTATAGTGAAATTTCATAAACAACTTAATTATTATGCGCTTAATAGCGTTTTGCTAACCAGACAGGAAGTTTTGTACACGTTTTGGAAAGAAAAAAAAATTCATATGAAATCGTCTAGTCGAAAAAGTCCAGCACATCTCAGATTTTGCTCAAACTTTGTGATACACTTCTTTAGGGTACCAAAAAGTACAATTTTTCAAAAACTTTAAACTTCAAGTAGAGATTTGTTTGTAAAGCGTATGCTGAATCGGTTTATTTTAAATAAATTTTTAATGTTTCATTGCAGGCAGGGGGAGCTGACGAATTAGGAAATTAGATAACGTTGAATTTCCTTCCATGATTCTCTAAATAAGTTCCTCACAGAGTTTTGGCCAGTGATACTCCTTCTGTGTCAGCTCACTACAGAGAAAGCCAGTTTACTTGCAGCCCAGTTTGCTATTAATTGGACGCTGCCAGAAAGTGTTATGACTCCTCGGGTACTTGAGGGCCCATTTTATGGGACAAATCTCTTTTCGGACTCATGTAGTAGCAAGAGTTCTAAAAGACCCCGATGTACACAAATCCGCTGACCTGGGAAGTGCCCCTCTTATTGTTCAGAAGAAGTATTCTTCAACGCTGACAAAACCACTGCGTGAGCTTTTTCATCTGTCCTACTTTATTGATCTTTTTCCATATCATATGTCCAGTTTGTCAAAAAAAGGAAAATCTTTTTCTCCCTCTTAGTATCGTTTAATTGCATTTATGCACCTTTTATTCAGGGTCATGGAAATGCTAATTAATCATCAGCCCAAGACAGCATGATGGTGTGGCAATAGGTCCACTGGTGATCTGAAAGTATCACTCCGATTACAGAATCCGACGAATGTGCTGGGGAGGGAATTAGCCTCAATATTGACATTTTTAATACGAGCCAAACGTCAAAATTGAGTCAGACTCTCTCCGCAGCTCATTTGTCGGATTCTGTAATCGGGGTGTATATCTCGACGAGCAGTGGAAAAAATCCTTATCATTTTGTAGAAAGCAAGATTGTTGCGCTTGATATTTCAAAACCATTTACTGAGCGATTTACCCAGAAATAACGGAAAACCTCACTACAACAAAGGATCTGAAGTGTAATAAAATGCATGCATTTGGTATTGATGAATCGCTTCTTCGTTCAACACAAGTTTTGTTGGATGGTTTCAAGTCTGATATTGATAAGATTTAGCTTTAGCTTTTCATAGATTTCAAGATTTATTTCCTTGTTCTTCGGATGTGGAACTGACTCTTATTTCGATAGCATTTCCAATGGAAAATACAAAACCAGGTATATTTGAATGCTTCACAAACTCAATGCTGATTTCTCTCATTAAAATTAAATTCAAACCTCATGCCACTTTCTAGAAAAAGCACTTGCTAGGAAACCAAACAGCTTTGAATTTCGGATATGTGCATCATCACAGACTACCTTTTGTGAAATGATTATTTAATCTGCGTCCCCGAAATGGCAAGAAATTTGTCTTCCTTTCGGATCTGGTTTAAATCTCTATAAAGACTTTATCTGTCCAAAGCTTGAATATAATTCCCATATTTGCGTAGGTGCTCTCAAACCTCATTTAAGCCTCTTCGATAGAATTCAAAATAGGGGTTGGGGTCAAAATTCTGCGTGTGCAAAAATTCAGTTTTCTGCTTTTCAAAATTCTGCTTTCAAAATTCTGTTTTTCATTGTCCCGCTTTACAAAATACTGTTTATCAAAATTCTGTTCTTCATAATTCTGTTTTACAAAATTCAAATTTTGTTATTTGCAGAAGAGAATTTAAAATGTAAGTTTAAATGTCGAATTAAGATTTGCGTGCTGCATGCGGTGGATGCTAATATTTTTTCTTGTCTATGTGATTATTTCCGACTTTTTGGACAGCAAATTGTTACATAAAAGAATAAATAAGAACAAAAACATATTTACAGCTCGAATAGACTGTTTTATGTCAACTGCATTCGCTGGTAAGCTTCGGCATTTATTTAACAAAAAAAAAACTTCATAAGCCCAAAAAGACTGGATATGAGAAAGCAAACATAAAAGAGGACGCTGTTCTTCAAAAAAATCGCTTTTAATTCAGACCCGCAATTGTGTCCGCGTCTTTATATACCTCAATATTTTTCTTAAACCACTGAAGCGACTTCTTCTTAAGTCTTAAGGTTTGCCTAGAAGGATCATTGAATTTTTAACTGTTAAGAAAACCTAAAATAAATACATTTGGTGACGCAACAACTTGTGGAGAACTAGAGCCTAGTGGCTTACAACTCTCAACAACTGTGTGTATGTTGTCGCCAAAAATGGTGTTAAGAACAGCTAATTTATCTCAAAAATGGCTTTTAAGATTTTGAAAACATTTTTCCTGTGTATTATTGGCTCAACAGAGTATTTTGTTAATAAATGGTTATATTAAACAAAAAAACAGAATTAGCAGAATTTTGTTCTTTTTTAAACAAAATGACAGAATTTTCAAAAACAGAATTTTGGAAAGCAGAATTACGTCAGACAGAAAAAAAAACAGAATTTTGAAAAGCAGAATTTTTTTTGAAGAAAACTGAATTTTGAAAGGCAGAATTTTGAAACCAGAATTTTGACTTGTTCCCGCTTTACCTGGCTCTATAATTCCCTCTCATTTTGATATTCAGAGCTACAACACCAATGTGCATCGGTATCTCCTCTTGAGTGCTTCTCTTCTATCCTATCATTTTTAGGGTAGTAAAAACAGCTTTAATGCACGCTCATTATAAGAAAAAAAAGCTAAACTGAAGTTGGGTTAAAAATATATATACGCATCACCCCCTTTCTCAATTTGCATGTAATATTTTTTACATCCCTCGTATTGCACTGGTTGAATCTTGAATCTTCTTCGTTCAGTTTTCAAAACACATAATTAAATACAAGGTTGGTAAGCAAATTGCTTTTAAGCTACAAAATCTGTAACTCTATTCCTCCAAAAGTCAGCCTGACTCAGGAGAGCATCTCACTTCCCAAATAAAGGTTAAAGAAACAAGACGTAAGGTCACAATGAATCCCCAAATATAGTCGCGTTAACGATTTCTTTGAATTCACTTCTTTCATTCCGAATGCCGATGAAATATTGTGGCGCCTATAGTGAATTATAAACTCTCAACCATCCCTGCGTGCGTGTTGTTTGCAGGAATGAAGGGGACCTACAATTTGTTGCCAAGTTCTAACGGCTAGATGAGAAGCACTTATTCATGACTTATTCTTGGAGTATTTGTCAGTTCCCAGCTAGAGGCAGTACTTCGAGAAAAACATTTTCGTTTTTAGGTAGTAGCGGCTGGGAATCGAACCCAGACCTTCGGCATGACAGTCCAACGCACTAACCATTATGCCATCGAATTTCAATAATGTAAATAAAAATATTGATTTAAAAATATTGATGATTTTAATATGAAACAGTTACACCCTGTTTATTTTAACAATTATTTTAAAGCTTATCCAGTAAAATATTATTCCAATTCCACTGACACAATCGTAATCTTATTCAGCTTTCATCAAGAACTACTGGCATTTAAATTAGAATTAAAAATTTCTTCTCGATATAAAAAATAGACATTTAAATAAACGAGGGATTTATTAGAATAAGCCAGATCCAAACCAAATAATTTCACCATTGTCGTACTCATGCATTTTTTTCCGGATAGACCAGATCTCTTCAAAATAATTGGCTAATTCAATGCTCTATATTCAACCTTTCATGCTTCTTTAATCAAAATCTATATATATATTTTTTAAGAAAAAATATGTAAGGAAGCAGCTGATCGATATAGATTTTATGAAAACTACAGTTTGCTCTGTAATTTTACGGGATAACCTTTACCCATTTTCGAAGTTTTTTCTTAAGTTAGCAAATGCGGCCCTGATGTTAACCCATACTTTACATTATTATCAAGAAAGAATCTCAACTGAACTTTTAAATAATCTAATAACCTGATTGATCATCAGCTAGACCACAGGTAGGTACGTAGACGTTCATATATTTTTTTTTCATTATTTTACATCAGATCAATTATCTAATGATCACTCTGGCGTCTGGTATAATCTAAGTTCATTTAAACACCTATTTTTATACCTACTCGGTATATTTATACATGTGTTCATAAATAAATAATTACTGGCTTTAAGAAATCCAGTATACTTTCAGTACTTTTAAGAAATAAAACTTGAAGATACTTCCCGGCTTAAGTCAGTTTTCTGCGCAAAGTTCTGGCAAAAAGTTCTCTTTATTTTCGGTTGTTTATTATTATTTTGTTTACTTTGTACATTTTAGATAACACAGTGTTAAAGTTTTTTTTCTCAAATTGTGTAATGATTCCGCTAATAGCTTAAACTGACAATTTGTAACTCAAAACAGGTGTCGGATATCACAAACTGTCAGATGCAAATGGTTAAATAAAAAAAAACCTGGATTCAGACTTTTAGAAACCCACACAAACTACTCGAAGTGTGTGTCAATTTTTGTAAGTTAAATGGTCTTAATTCTTGTTTATCTTTTTGTTAACAACTTGTTATAGTTAAGGCTTAAATGCATGCTAATTTTTAAATAAATCGTTTAAGTGTAAACATTATAATTGCCGCAATGAATATTTAAATTTTATGCACGTGATTCGATGTTGAATTCATTTGAAAATAATTATCATAAAGAATAAACATGCTGCAATGTTATTATTAATATTATTATTTTTTTCTTTTATATTGTAGTGTTTTGTGTTTTTTTTTTATATTTTTAAATGACTCTGAATGAATTATGTTTATTTTTTTTTATTTCAGTGATGAAAAATGAAAGCCCTGATAATAATTTTATTTATTCTTGGAAATAATTGTTTATTTTTTGCAAGTGCAAAGCAATACATGCGCTGTGAACTTTGCAAGGAACTTATTCAAAAATATAATTATGACAAAACTTTTCTCTCCAATTGTGAGTATTGAGAACACTATTTTTTAGGTCATGTCAATAGCTATCAACGTACAGAGGTGGATCGTTGTTTTGTATATATTTCAAGATTTTGTAAAAACATAGTTTATGTATGAAATTTGAAAAGAGCCAAAATGTTAGCAGGGTTGTTAGGAGTCTAAGTTATACCTACTTTTCGAGAAATTCTATCTTATTTGAATTTTAGACTTTTTATTATACTTGCTCATTTTCAGCATAGGTGCATAATGACACTCCTTTGTTTATCTACGATTTTGATTTTTGACTAAATTTAAATTAAATACAGTTGGCATATGACATATTTCATTTTGACATATTTTTATTTTGAAGTCCAGCTCATTAAAAAATTACTCAACCTATTTTGCTGAAATTTTTCACAATTTTTGTTTTTATTTTTTTTTTTGCAGTAGAAAGCTTTTAAAAATGATTTGTAGTAAAACTCGTATACTGCAAACGGTGCTCCCTCTATTCTTCTTACATTTTTGTTTACATTTTATACAACGTTTCCGAGTCCGGAATGCTGTTATTAAACTATCTCTCCCGCCTTAAAGATTAGTAAGTGTTTTGAGCTGTCATGTCGAAGGTTTGTTGATCGATTCCCGATTTGCAATTTAATGTTTGTTTCATTCATTTATGGATTTTTTGAAACAACTTAAATAAACATAAACCAAACCCATGCAAATAATAAAATAATATTATTGTTTAATTCCGTGAAATCTCTAATAACCATCAATAAAATTGATTTTTTTTTTTAATTATTTAATACTAAACGAATTTGAACTCATTTATTGTTTGACCTTTTTTAAAATTTTCACGGTTTTAAAAAGAATGAGTTTGTCCCTTTTAAGAAATATTTATTTTGATACGACATAAGAAGCATGAAGAAGGTAATCTTAAATTTCACATTTTGATCATTCGAAGACCGTTTTTGCCAGCATTCAATTTTTTGATCTGCTGTAAATACTGTTTACGTTTTGTGCTTCAATCAAAAAATTAAATTGTGTAGGCTATGAATTTTTGTCAAACATAAGAGCTAAGCTAATGAATTAAAGGAAATAAAGTTAATTTAAGGAAATGAATTTAACAAAATTCAAACTACCACAATTTTTGATGGATTAAGATGAAAATTATATCTTCTTAATCAGTATAATTTTGAAATGTCAGATAAGAAAAAAATTGTAATGCAAACTGTCGCTAAAAACTGTCTTTGAACTTCAAAAAATGAGAGAAATATGTTAAATTTTCAGATTACCATTTTTTTAGCGCACAAAAAAAACCATAGAAAAATTGTTTGGTGCGCACGAGGCACGTGTCTGGTTAAAAAGTTCAGCTTTAAGAAATTTGGGGCTTTCACGGGAAATAATGCCTTTTAAAATTCTGCTTTGTTCAGTTTTCCTGTTGAAATTTTGTTTTTTTAAATTCTACCTTTAATAATAATAATTGTGTAATTTAAAATTATATTAAATAAAATCCCATTTATTCAGTTTTTTCTTAAATAACTGATATTTATGAACGAAAATAAACAAACAAAAATAATTTTTGAACTCAACGAATAATATTATTTCATAAACTGATGGCTAAAATTACTAATGCTTTGTATCTGTATCATTTGATGTAATTTTATATTACCTTTGGTAAATTAATTTATATTTATGTAATAATAGTAAATAATTTAATTTAGAGATACATGTAATTAAAAAAAGGAAGTACAAAGTACTACAGAATTAGAAAAATCAGAATTTTGAGATGCAGAATTTCGATAGTAGAATTTTGTAAAACGAATTTTGACCATACCAAAATTTAAGCCTATAAAATCTCAAATAATTGGTTGGTAATATTTGTGGGACCAGCGGAACTTAATTCCAAGTAAAGCCTAGTATCGAAAAAATTATATCGTGGACCAGTCTTTTAAATTAATAAATTTATTAGCACTGGTTTGGGTAAATCTATGTCGGTTTGATACCCCCCCCCCCCTCCAAGGAGGGAAGCTGTATACGACCCTGGTTCATTGTAAACTTTAAGATTTTACATATGGTTGCAAGGATATCGACGCGACGTTACATGAATACTCTTAATTTGTACTTGCGATTATAGGTACTATAAGGCAAGTTTTAGATTCGTGCAAAAAATTTTTTTTTGAGATAACAATGAAACATGATATTTATAGAGAACACCAAAAAAGTCGGTGGCACAATTCTGTCTGTTTGTCTGTCTGTCTGTTCGTCTACAACCTAAACGGCTCGATTGATTTTCTTCAAACTTGGTACATAGTGGTTTTTGGTGATTATGCCCACAGTTTTTTTCATCTTTTTTTAGAACCAAAAATAACGGTACCTGCCATACAATTTTTTTTTTTGCAATTTTACATAATTGTATTTTTCTCAAACACAGCTCGACAACTTTTCTTAAAAAAAATTCAATAAATTTATTTTAGTAAAGGCTTTCTTTGAGTGGAAAACCATTTTTCAAAAATGGTTATTAATGGTACCTCCAAAAGAACCATTTTTTTTAATTTTTGATTTTCTTCGAAATGGTACCGTTTTCAATTATTTTTTTTATACCGAAGCTTCCAAAAAATATAAATAGTTTTGTGTCACAAAATTTTTGAAAATATATTTTTTGGATTTTTAAAAAATGTTTCAAAATTTTGTTTTGACAATCAAATATTTCGAAAACGACATGATCGATTTTTTTGAAACTCGATATTTAAGACTTTTTTAGTACTCTCTAAAATATTTTTAGAAAAAATTTTACATTTATGAAAAAATAACGGTATCTTCCATACAAAAGTTAAAAAACCGCAAAGGAAAATATTTAGTTCCTTAAAAACGACTCCTACGATTTTGATTAAACTTTTTTCATAGACTAAAATTAGTACGATATACTATCAAAAATTATAGAATTTTACACTTCGCAACTATTAATAGTACTTGTCATAGAAGGTATTTTTTTATTTTGAGTTTTCTCGTTATCTGCTGAACGGATTTAGATGAATTTTTGTATATACAAATTTCAGATAAGACATAAGATGAAATAATATTGCATACATTTTCAAAAAAAAAGTTTTTGGATTTTTAAAAAAGTTTCAAGTTTTTTTTTTGAAAATTCGATATCTCCAAAATGGGTTGACAATTTTTTTTTTATTTTTTTAAATATACACATAAATATATACTTTAGATTTGCATACTAAAATTTGTTCTTAAAAATGTTTTAAGAATTTTATATACAAAAATTTAATTTTTTTAAAAACTGATCCAACTGGAACCCACCAAATTTTAATCAGTAATCATTAAATACCAAATTTATGTCATAACTTGGAGTTGTTTCGATGTTACTCCACTTAAGATATTTGATTTTAAACTTCATGAACTTAGAACTTGGCATATATTTAAGATCTCATTACTTTTTTTGGCTGACTTTTTACGCACAGGTTTCTTGTGCATATAAGAACTTGGCTCTTTTTTTAACATTTATGTTTTTGTTGTGATTTCACTCCTTTTTGCAAAGATTTTATTTTGCCAGGTGAAAATCAAGCCCTACCGCTTTACAAAGTTTCACAATTTTACGACAGCCAAAAGTGCTCCATATAAATAATAGCAATTCTGAGAGAGTGGGTCGGTGCCACACTCCCTGAATGGAAAATCTCAGTTTTTATTTTTCTCAAGTCATACCGTTCTACCAATTTTCATCATTCTACAATAGTCAAAAGTGTATTATATAACACAACTCAACAAAATAAAAAATTATTTTTGTTTCTGGTTTTATCTCATGATTTTTTTATTCGTCATGCTCCAAAATGATGGAAAAATACCTACACCCCCCCCCCCCCCCTAAAGTTTGCTTTTGTAGAGTTGGTAGTCAAAATACAGTTACCATAGTTTTCATAGAAATAATAAATGTTTGCTTTAATATTTTTTTTTTTTAAAGAGGAGAGGGGAGGGGAACTCCTACGCCAATTTGGTATCTCTAGAGTATATTTGCGTCACAAACTACACACATTTTTATTTTGACATTTAAGGACGTTAAAATGATATTAATAATGTGCTAAGGTAATGCTAATGCCTTTTGCTATAGATGTGGTTATTTTATCAAAATTCACATTATGTGGTTATTTTCACATGAAAATATGTTAAGAAACTTAAGAGACATGCATGTCTCTAAGATTGAATATTCTGCACGGTCATTTAGTAAAAAATTAAAAACTTCATTGGGAGCATACTCAGAAGAAAAAGGAAAACGATTTAACTTGGACTTTATATACTTCGAGAGTAATCGTCTACAAAGGTCAATAAAATGAAACAATGATGGTAAATTATTCTATAGGTTTAATTTTAGAATAGCTTATTCCAGAATTAGTGTGTTTGTTGATAAAAATTACCGTTTTAATGTTGGTACCAAACATTAAACAAAAAAAAAATGAAGAAAAAAGGACTTTTTATTATTTTCAATTTGATCAAAAATATAAATACATACAACCATCTGGTTTTTAAGATTGGTGAAAGCATTGAATATTGAAAACAAAAACTAACTTTTTCACGTAAAACTAAGAAAATTATAATTTAAAAAAAATGATTTTTTTTCAAAATTCTGAGTTTGAAAATTGATTAAAAAAAAAACTATTGATGGAAATGACTTAATTTAAAAATTTAATTAAAAAATGGAGTCCTAACTTAAAAAAAATCTACCATAATCTTTTTGGCGTTGCCGTTGTTTTTTAACATTTGTTTTTTTAGTTTAAGTAACTTTTTAAGGAAAACTACCCCTCCTGCCTAAACAGGGGAACATAGGTACCCCTTATCATATGTCTTTTTTTTGTTTCGAACCAGCTTACACACTCTAGCGTTTTTGTGTATCTTAGTCTTATATCTTAAAATATTTACTTACATTGATTCTAACATAGCACATTTTCATGAATTTTCAAATAATGTGCTCCTGGCTACAAAAGCAAACTTTTTCAAACATGACTATTTTTTATTTAATAATTAATATGTAAGGAATAAGAAAATCATATGCAGAACCCAGAAACAAAATTTGTGTTGAACAGTGTAATTGATAACAATTTTTAATAAGTGGGATGCAACGCCTCTTGAGCTGAAAATTATAAATTTCCAATCTTATCTTTGTATGCAAACCCTAACGCTCTACCAATTTTTATCGTTCTACCGCAATCGTAAGTGCTCCACATAATTTATAAGAATTTTTAAGAATGTGGGTGGATGCCACGCGCCCTGAATGGAAAATTTCAGCTTTTTTCTTTCTAAATACTTCAAGCCCTACCGACCTACCAATTTTCATCGTTCGAGAACAATCAGAAGTGCTCTATACAATTTATAAGAATTTTTAAGAAGGTGGGTTCATGCCACGCCCCCTGAATGGAAAATCCCAATTTTTTCAATTTTTTCTTTCTAAGTACTTCAAGCCCTACCGACCGACCAATTTTCATCGTTCTACAACAATCAGAAGTGCACCATATAATTTATAAGAATTTTTAGAAAGTAGGTGGATGCCAGGCCCCCTGAATAGAAAATTGCAGATTTTCAATTTTTTCCTTTGGATGCACCACAAGGCCTACCGTTGTCGGGAAGTGCTCCTTAATTTTGATGATCTGTCAGTGAGTCAGTCAGTCAGTGATAGTCAGTGAGTTACGGTTTTTGCGATTTTCGAAGTCCTATATCTCGGACATACCTTATGCTAAAGAGTTGAAGTTTGACGAGCTACCTGGTGTTTGATCAGCTCAGCAAATACTGCGAATTTGAAGTTTCTGACTTTATTGGTACTGAAGTTAGAGGGGGGTTGAAAATCGCCTGAGTTTGTTCCAATAAAAAGGGTGTAGTGCCGCGAACTTGGCTGGGCACTACCGTGCCCTTTGATTTATTTAAAAATTAAGGAAGGTTTACTCTTTTCAAAACACCAAGGAACAATCATTGACAAAATATTGAATAGTGTGTGCTATAGCTTACAAATAGCAAAGCTGCTGGCTCCTGGTCTATTAATTGAATTCCACAAAATGCTATTGACACTTGACAATATAAAATCAATTTTTAAAATTAATTTTAAAACAAAACTAATATAAACTTATTTAAATATTGTTCAAAAGGGATTTGTATGATTGAACACGAAAGTGGAAGAGATACTGCAAAAGTGACTAGAAAACCAAATGGTAGCGCCAGCTTTGGCATTTTTCAGGTAAATTTCATATGAAATGTTATTTTAGGTGATAGTTACAGCTATCATTGAAACGAATCATTGAATATTTTAATGATTGATTTTAAGAGATTTAGAAAGTAAAATGAGTGTTCGTTTTGATGTCACCATAAAACTCTTGCCGTAATTATTGCCCCTGAGTAATAGATTCGAGTCTAGTCTAAAGTCGATTTTAACAAAACATCCGTGGAAATAAAACACAAATTCCACTTAAGATTAGATCATTTTAAATTTAGCTTGAGGTGCTTCTAATCATTTAAAAGTGGAATTTGTGTTTTATTTCTGTGGATATTTTGTTAAACTCGACTTTAGGCTAGATTCGGATCTATTACTCAGGACCATTATTTCTCGCAAAAAAAAATCATTTTGGCCCAGCCTTTCACATAAAATGAATTTTATTACGCATGTTCAGGAAAATAAGATCTCAGAGACCTCAGCAATCTCAGTCTCGTGAACAGGATGCCTCAGCAAGATTTGTCAGTTTTGCTGTCAGATTACTGCGGGAACAAATTCTTGGATGCGCCTGCTCACTTTTTGACGGGGCAAATTAGCTGAGGGCTCTGAGATCTCATTTTCCTGAACATACCTATTATTTTAAGGATTAAACTTCCTTTAACAAAGATCATAGAAATATTAAGTCTTTTTGTGTAGAAGTTAGGCCTATTTTAATATTTGTTTTTTTTTTTGGGTAGAAATATTAATTAAGTCTTCAGCTTTAATTCTCTATCTATCGTGATTTTGTTTTCTAAACGCCTCAAAATTGAAGAATAAAATTTTCAATGATGAGTTTCAGTGAGAGCTACATACATATGTATGTACCTATAACTGGGGAAAAATATAAACAAAAATATTATACTTATCAAAGTTTCTTATTTTAAGATAAACAGTAAAGGATGGTGTACCATGGGTCGCAAAGGTGGCATTTGTAATGCAAAATGTGAAGGTTTGTCAAATTATATTAATAAATTATATTTTTGTACTCAGTACAAAATAATATTATCTTGTTAAAGATTTTCTTAACGATAGCATAGCTGATGATGTTGCATGTGCAAGGAAAATTTACGCCAGAGAAGGATTTCAACATTGGAGTGGTTGGGTTAAAAGTTGCAAGAAACCAGAAAATTTATTAAATCTAAGTGTTATCTGTGGCATAGATGATTTATAAAAAAATACGAATTTTAATAAATAAAACGGCGTTTAGTCGCTTAAGGATCAAAAAGTTGTAGACAAACACGCTCTTACCAATACTTATGAAAATGGAAGCAGAAATCCCGGAGTTTGTTGTTTTATTGGATTGCCCCAAGCTTACTGATAAACTGCTACTGCTCAGAGTTTTAAACATTTTAATACAAAATTCATTTTGCATTAAAAAAAAATGTATGTACACTCGAAAATTTTCTACATTATAAAAAATGTTAATGCAAAACTCGAAAATTTGTTGCAAAGACAAAAATGTTAATACTAAAAAAAAAGTGAATGCGGAATGTAAATTTTCTGCATTAAAAAAAATGTTAATAGAATATCAAAATTTCTTGCATTAAAAAAAAATGTTAATGCGAGTTAAAAAAATTGAATGCGATATAGAAAATGTCTCGCATTAAAAAAATGTCAATAAAATTTGAAAATTTTTCAATAGAATTTTTAAATTTCTTGCATAAAAAAAAAAATATAAACGCAATATGAAAAATTAAAAACGTATGAAAATTTTTACTAACAACGTTACTGCGTCAATATTTTTAGAGCATGTTTTGTGGGTATGTGCATAATTTCTGAAAAATTGACCTTAAATGCAAACAAAATGTTAAATCAACGAAAAGACATACAATAATACGCTTTCGGTTTTTGAAAGCTCACTTTTATTTGTTTTTAAAACAGGTTGTTTTAGCGAATATTTGTGGAGAAATTAAATTGAAAAGTCAAAATTTTGGAAAGAATTTTGATTTTTTTTTTTCAAGTTGATATTTTCCAAAATTTTGCGTAATTAAGTGCCATTTTTGTGTTCAACATCTAACGTCCCTGTCAATTATACTCAAATGCCGAAAACCAAATGTGAAGAACTTTCTTAGTTAAAGCAGTGGGAAAAAGTACCTTTTATTTTTTTTTTAAATTTCTCGAAAACTAGAAGGTTTTCGGTATTTGACTAAGAATTGACAGGGGGTTGTTCACTGAAAAAACCAGACTTAAGAAACAAATAAGAGGAGGGAGTATAAGCTTATAGAAAAGTTATAGCACATTATTGTATATGCTTTCGTTGATTTGTAATATTTAATAACTTTTTGTATTTAAAGTGAATTTTTCAGAAATTTCTTCCCCTACCTCCAGAGGGGAGTTTTCCCCCTATAAGATTTTATTCTTAGAACATACCCACGATTCATGTCCTAAAATATTTTTTACGTAGTTTATCGTTCTTAACAAAAAATGTTCTACATTTTTTTATGCGAAAAGTTTTCATTAATTCTTTTTTTTAAAGAAGAAAGTTTCAAATTTTATTTACCTTTTTTTTTATGCATAAAATTTTTCTTTTCACATTCCTTTTTTTTTAATGCAAGAAATTTTCAAATTTTTGGTCTGCATTAACATTTTTTCTAATGCAAAAAGTTTTCATATTGTAATGACATTTTTTTTAGCTGCTGCTGATTAAAATTAAAGTAAAGTTCAAAGCTCAAAATTTACTAAAGAAATGAAATGATTTTGGCAAGAAACATTAATTAAATTCTGTCTATGTGTGTAGGTTCATAAATAACAATAATTATGCCAAATTAAATTCTTAATGCGGAATTTACCATTAACCTGAACACCAATATCGTGTGACCCATTGCTCGTGTTGGTATTTAGATTTTTTTTGTATTCTTATCAATTTATTAAAATGCTTAGTAGTTGAATAGATTACAGTGTTTACACATTTGTATAAGTACAAAATCTCATACACAATTATAGTTAACGTGGCCTTCAATTTGGTGTCTATTTCTATTTATAATATTTTCAATAAAACTCCAACGCAATTAATCAATTTTTAATTCTGGGATATTCCTGAGTTCAGCTAAAGCTCATCACTTAATAACTAACCCACTAGTAGCTGCCAATACAAATAAATGCAAATTTAAAACATTTTTTTGTTGTTTTATTTAGTACTTTAGTCTCAAAATTCATTTTTCTACTTTTTACGGTTGCCAAACTTGTTTAAATTACGGAGACAGATTTCAAAGATTAAGACCCGTTTGCTGATACGATGCTTAAGCATTTATGTTCTATTTAAAAGCTTATGTTCTACTTTTTCCTCTGCGTAAACTGTCACATAAGTGCTTATGTTCTACTTAAATTATTTAAGTTTCGTATCAGCAAATGGGCCTTAGTTTAGGTTAAAATGACCAAATTGGAATATACTATACAACAAATAATAAACTATTTCTAAGATAGATATACAAGGTTTTCCAATAGAAGGCGTTGGAAGCAAAACTAGCGCTAAATACTCAAAAGCAAATAAGCATTCCAATGAGCTCAAATTTACATAACACACATATTTATTAGTAAGTGACAAGTGCATATGAGTTGGAAGCTTTTAAGCTCTCTATAGATGGCACTAAGCACAGAAAATTTCAAACATGTTCGTTAAAGCACCAATTACTTAAAACTTAGCTTAAACTTACTCGAACATACTCAATATACCTACATATTGTAATATTTTCTCAGGTTCGTCAATAAAACTTATTTACTTTATTCAAAACTTCCACTTATTTATTTCACTAATAAAACACTTTACTTTTCTTACAAACAAAACAATTTATTATTCACCACTGAAATTGATTAACGAACTTTACTCTTCACTTTTATTACAACCAACTTTATTCATTCACTATTAAAAACAAACAGTGTTACTGCCGTTCAAATATGTGCCTTTTATACTTGTTTTACAAACTCTGGAAAGTAGTGGAAGGTTCTGGTCTCTGCTTCCAGAGTTTTCCGTAGGGGAAATTTCCCAATAATTTCCCTTCCAAAAGCTTTCATTTGACAGCTGTTATATCTGCTATAATCCGGCAGATGGCGCTTCCTTCGTTTGAGAATCGCTATAATTATAGCTATTAAGGTATGTTTGCACTGTGACCGAAACCTTTAATGTGTCCGTTTGTTTGCTTTTCGGAGTCGTTATAGTTCAAATATGGAAAGTCATTACAATATTTTCTATCAATGACAAGTGCACTTACATAAATTCAAAGTTTTTAAGCTTTTGCATTAGACAAACCTAAAGCCCTCCACAGTGACAGTCAACAATGAAATGAGATTTTCCATGGTAAAACTTTAAACCCGAAAACAAAAAACTTATAAAATCCAAACAATTGTACAAAACGTGAATCTAATCACATAAAAGGCCATGGCTGCAAAAAACATTGTTTTATAATAAATTAATGGCAATCTTATGCGCGACCAATTTATTCTTCTTATCGATTACTTTCCGTTTAATAGCACATCTACCCTCGATCAGAATATAAAAAAGCAATAACAAAATTTTCTTCGTGGAATCGCGGATAAGAACATCTTAGATTTTATATCTCATTCTCAACTCAGTCTTATCAACAATTTAACTCGCTTTGTATATACAAAAAAGAATTACCTATCTATGGATATAGAGAGAGCCAAGCTAGCTTTTATATTTCCAGGAAAAGAAGCTTATTATTTAGAAATGGCAAAAATAAATCAACAAGGCATACAACAAGAAATAATTTTTATTAAAACAAAAGCTTCTGGTAGGTAGTTCCCATCCCCACTTTAGATTCAGAAACCTGAGAGTTGTGGTCTCTCAAAATGTATACACCATGCTATCAACCAACAGCTCAACGTTCAGTGAGTCTTTTTAATTGACGCCACAGTTGTGATAGTTTCAGTGGTTCACGATCAAAGGTAAGCAGTAGCGTGAGTATCAAATTTGTTTATAGAAACAAAAAACAACACTTTTTACAGGTGAAAAGGTATTCTAGCTCTTAAAATAAAAACATAAACTTCTTTTAATAGGTAAGACAAAACCAAAGTTGGAAGCAGTTTGAAGACTTCATCAAGGCATACAAGTTGGTTGTATTTATCCAATAAGTAAACGAAGCGCGTAGACTTTCAAAGTGAGTTTTTCTTTGTTGTTATTTATTTATTTATTTAAATTTATTTTTGTTAATCAAGTTATAATATTTTATCACGTACCAATTTACTTTTATATGTATATTCAATATTGTTGTGAACTTTAAGATTCAAGCCCCAGATAAATAAAGTATTTTTATTAATGTTTTCTCGCTTTTTCTCTGTTTACATTACACTACACTTGATTTAAGTAGCTAATCAGCTGTTGGGTTATATTGTTTAAGTGAAAATAATGACATTACACAATTTTACTTACATTGCGGTTCCGATGATTAGGCTCGCAAACAGAGAAAATAATTGTTATTGATCCAACATCATCACCATCAAACAGAATTTAATTGTTTGTGGGTTTAAAAACATCGTTCTATCTACCTATTCTGAATTAATTGAATTTTATTTTCAAGCTAATTTTAAGTCTAAAACTTTTTAAATAAAAAAAAACCATTGACATAAAATATTTTTACAACTTTCAAGAGCTACTTATTACACTCTACACTATAGAAATACTAGAATTGAAACTAGCTTGTCTCCTTTTTTTAGTCATTAAAAACCACGAATTAAACGCAATACTTAGAATTGTTCATTTACCACTTGCGAAGGTAGCAAGGTTTTTACATCCTTTCATTTCGAAACCATCATTTTTTTATTTCTCAGATATTTATAAATCGAAGAAGATTTTTTTTATTTTTCCCGAAATTTTATGTATACCGTTAGTCCTTGATCATGAAAACTATGAATTCACGGGTACTCGACAGCGCCAAGAACTTAAACTATACCCATTCTCCACTTTCTTTGTTTAAATAAAAAAACATTATACAGGGTGTCCGCCAGGAAGGCCGCCATTTTGGTAAACATTACTCTTGACAGTTCATATTTGGCAGTCGTGAAGTAGACACGTGGAAAATTCATTATGGAAAAATATTCGATAAATCAACGTGTTTTAATCGTTAAAACATTTTATCAAAATTAATCATCGAATACTGTGACGATGAGAAAGTTACGTGAAATTTTCGGGAGAAACAACAAAACGCACTATTTATCGTGTAGTGAATGGTTTCGAAGAAAGAGGGTCTGTAGGTGATAGGCCCAGGCACAACGTACTGCAAGATCGGCTGAAAACATTACTGCTGCTCAAGGAAATGTTCAAAACAGTCCATCAACCTCAATTCGACGCCACCGTGCTCAGAGGCTTGGTCTTCAAGGAAAAATTGTGATATGATTGAAAACTTTTTAACGCTACAACTGCATGCTTTGGGCTTGATTAACATGTGGTATCAACAAGACGGTGCCACATCGCATACAGCCAGGATTATAATGGAATTACTGCGAGACCTCTTTCCACAGCAAGTTATTTCAGATTGGTGATGTTGATTGGCCTCCACGGTCGCCTAATTTGACTGCTCCGGACTTCTTTTTGTGGGGATATTTGAAAACCAGAAACGCTTGAGCAACTCTAACTCTAATTTTTGTGATGAAATTAATGAAATGTGTGAGAATGTAGGGAAAAATGTGCTCAAAAGGGCTCGCATTTGTGAGACTAACAGAGGCGGACATTTACCTGATATTGTATTCCATACATAATTGCTGACATTAAATAAAACATTTATCAATATAAGATCCATTCTCTTTCATTTAATCAAAAATTATAAACAAACAAAGTAGTATACCTTCCAGGCGGACACCCTGTATAAACCCAAAAATAGCTTTAAAAGGTCTGGCCTTTATGTACTTCAAAACAAAAGTGATGATTAAGGCGGTGTACCTTTTCAAAAACGAAATAACAATTTTAACTTGATATAAAAAATGATTAAGAAAATGTGTAATGAGAATGACGGTAAGATTAAGAGTATGTTATCTTATTCCTTCCTAAATTGTATGTTTTCTCTAGTGCCATGTACAAAAATTCATTTAGTCAGTTCTGAATTATAACGGTTAATTACCCTCGAACATTTTGTACCTATTTAAATGAAACGTTGTGTATATTGTGTTTCGTTAATTTTCTGTTGGCTCAATAACCATCAATCTTGATCGATTTGTATGAAATTTTTAAGTTTGTTTCTTATTATTTTGAGGAAGTTCACCTTCCGATGAGTTTAAGTAAAATTCACCTTCTGTCATGATGCTCACTTTTCTAATTGTGTACTGTTCTTATGGTGAGTTCAAAATTTGTGATACTCTTGTTTTCCAATATTCGCAAGTTGTATATCTTTTCGTTACGCAAACAAAATTTATTGCTCATTTTTTGGTTTGCGAAAATAAATGATTGTCCTGGACCACTTTATCAAAAATGAAGATAAACGACCGGTGAAAAGTTTATTGTTGAGAACTACTCAAAAATATTAGCTAAACAAACATTTTAAAGAGGTTTAAAAACAAAATTAATTATTGATTACAATTTAAGAAAAAAGTAATTATAATTAGTTCTCAACAACCAACTTTTTACTGATTGTGTATCTTCATTTTTGAGAAATTTATCCCACGAAGTTCACATGAAATTAGCAAGACACACAATTTTTCGGAAACCAAAAGAACATTTTTTTTCTGTAACTAATTCAGCAACTGCTAATGATGTGATATTTTTCTTCTACCTCTCCATATATCCTTTATTTGATATTTGAGCCAAGAACCTACACCTTCGTTTTTGAAAAATGCAGGTGTGATGCTTATGTAATCAAAATCTTAAAAGCCAATTCAAACAACCTTCATTTCAAATTACTTTGAGAAATTTCCCCTAAAAACATTCTTTTAAGAAAAAGACCAAACATTTTTTGAAAGAAATTACAGAAATATAAGGATTCCCTTCTTAATTCCTAAACATCACCCACTCAAATCACTCCTTAGATTTTTTGAGATTGTGTAAACAGAACAATATTTTGGAAGTAAAATGGTAATTGTGTCAGTTGTACTCTATTGTCGGCGCTGCGCTGGCTGTGGGGTTTGCTTAGTGGATCGTTGGATTTAACTGGGAGTATGAATGTCGTAAAAAAAGAACACAATTGAATTAAATACTCCAGAACGTTACTTTTTACAGTAAATTGAAATAAATCTATTAAGGGTATTCATGCAATGTCGTAAGTTTACAAATTGTGTAAAATGATAAGTTTACGCAAACGTGTGCATGAACGACCTTTGAATTCATTTGGTAAAATGCTGCGTAATTTAATCAGATATTCGATAAACGTCAACTATTAAATGTCAAAAACGTGACAGATTAGAAGTGTTCAGATTTGAAGTTATTTTTAAATGAGGTTCGCCATTTAAAAATAACTTCGAATCTGGACACGTTTAAGCTTGATTCACACTATAGTTCTAATACTGATACAGTCTCAGTACGTGCTCACTACATTAAAATATTCTTAAACGAGAAACAATGTTTATATTCACACAATCGTTATCGCTCCAAGACCGATACGCTCTCGCTCTGATTTCGATTTGTTTGAAAGAATATTTTATCGAAGTGAGAACTCATTTTTCAATTTTCTATTTATTTTGATCTGACAAATCGATGACAAAAAAATTAATTTGAAAATAATATATGGAAAAAAGAATATCGGTATCGGAGCCGCAATGTGAATACTAGGGTTAAGTATCGGAACGAGAACGTTTTGAGAATTTATCGATATTGGAACAGTAGTGTGAATCAAGCCTTAATCTCTCGGAAGTCAGAACGATAAATAAATGTAAAGGTAGAACTATAACAGTAGCAAGCTTTTGGAAGCTAAAGTCAAAAACCAACGAAAAGTGTCTTTCCAAACATTCAAAAGGAAATGAGAGCTATATATTCCAATTAATTTAAATGAATCATCAATCATCTCTCTCTTTTTTTCGTTCCTACTTTACCAAATGTCAGTTTCACTTCCGTGGGGTGCGCTCTGGATCACTCTTCTCTTCCAAAAGCAAAAATTAACGCAATCTGATGAAAAATAGCAAAACGCAATTATGGGAGTGCCATATGGTTTCCATGTATTCGCTCTTTTCCATGTGACCACATCAGTGAGCTATCGACTATTACAAACGACAGCTTCCATCTATTAAGGACGGCGATGATAAACAAAATAACAATAACTATGTTCTCAATGAAAATAACACGTTGTTGGTGTAGCTTCGTCGTAATCAACGAATGATTAGCGTTGGTTTGGGAGAGCCGAGAAGTAGCTTTCCCATGTCATTGAGTAAATGTGTAGACGTCCTAATTATGATTTTTTTGTTGATACACTACGTTTTTATTCACAACTTTTATCGCCAACCAATCGCGATACGACAGTTAGAGAACATGGTGGTAAGAGTTTCTTTTTAGTTCTCTGAAGTATCATATCATATTTCTGAACTCGCCTAATTCTAAAAGTCACAACGACGTTTGGATAAGGTTATCGAAATTAATTTGGTTAATTCTAAGGAGCAAGATCCTTGGTAAACTTTAACCAAATTGTGTAAACCATTTCTCATATAAAGTTTGACAGTTCATTAACCAAATGATAAACTTAACCCAATCGTAAACTTATCAAGTGTTTTACGCAGTTGCATGAATACCCTTATTAAAAAAACGCAAGGGACAAAATGGGGTGTGTTTAAACTATAAACTATATATCAAAACATAATTTGAATTTAGATACTATCAGTAAAATTTAGGGATCTTAGACCATCCAAAATAGTCGCTTGTATTTGATTGCAATAATTAAGTTTATAGAAGGTGTCAACAATTACAAGTATTCATACTGTAAAATGTTGGTAATTACCATGCCATATAAAATATTTCAGTGAGTCCATCCAACTTCAGTATATACTTATTTAAAATGAAGCAGATAGCTTTTTAGTCAATGATTCATTTCCGGCAGTACTTTATCAGTAATAAGTTATCAAAATATTAAAATTTTTGCTTCAAAAGCAATTAAAATATAATTTATTTTGTTTGTATTAAATGAGATAACATTTTATAAGAAAAAAGTTGTATATACAAACTATCGCATCCAATTTTATTTCGATTTTACTTTGTATGCAGCTATGTACATAGTTGTATTTATTGTTTTTTGATAAACAAAGCATTGCATTTGGTTTTCGTTTTATCTTAGTCGTTTGTCTAAAATTTACCTGTTCACAAAATAATATTAATTGAATGTGATTTCGTCTGAGATTGAGGATTTTTAGTCCCTTATTAAATATTAAGGGAAGCCAATAAATAAAATAAATTGATTTTCAACGAAAGTAAAAAAAAAGCATTTCCTTTTGATTTCGCTTTCGATAAAATTATGAACTATTTTAAAAAGCATTAAATCAAATGCATAGCTTTAAATTCATTCCTTAATTTGCTTAAACAACTCTGACCAACAAAAATTATAAACCCGATTTTGAGATATCGAATTTTCAAAAAAATAAACTGCATAACTGGGTCACACGTACTTGCTCTTATGTTCAAGACACTGTGGGTTTAAGAAAAGTGGATATTAAAACATGGAAATTATGAGAGAAAAATGTAGAGAAGCATACAATACCTACAACATTTAAATTGGCTAAAACATATCTTTTGACAGTTTGAGGTGAAAAAAAAGAATGCCATCTTATTTCTTGATTGAATATGATTGTATGGGAAAAAAAAAATTAAAATCGTTAAAGTGATTTTTTAAAAAAATAATTTTTTATATATAAAATTCTTAAAGCATTTTTAAGAACAAATTTTGGAATGCAAATCTTACGTATATATTTATGTGTATATAAAATCAAAATTTGAAATAAATTTGTCAACCTGTTTTTGAGATATCGAATTTTCAAAAAAAAAATTTTGAAACTTTTTTTAAAAATCCAAAAACTTTTTTTTTGAAAATTTTGATATGCAATATTATTTAATCTTATCTGAAATTTGTACATACAAAAATTCATCTAAGTCCATTTAGCCGATAACGAGAAAATTCAAAATAAAAAATACGTTTTACGACAGGTTCTATTAATAGTTGCTAAGTGTAAAATTTTAGTAGATAATATTATTTTAGTGTATGAAAAAAATCTAATCAAAATCGTAGGAGTCATTTTTAAGCAAAAAGATATTTTCCTTTACGGTTTTCTAACTTTAGTATGGAAGGTACCGTTATTTTTTCATAAATGTAAATTCTCTTAAATATCGAGTTTAAGAAAAATCGATCATGTCGTTTTCGAAATATTTGATTTTCCAAAAAACAGTTCGAAACATTTTTTAAAAATCCAAACAAAAAATTTCAAAAATTTTGGTTAACAAAACTATTTATATTTTTTTGAAGCTTCTGTGTACAAAAAATTATTGAAATCGGTCGCACCGTTTTGAAGAAAATCAAAAAATTTTAAAATGATTCTTTGGGAGGTACCATTAATAACCATTTTTGAAAAATGGTTTTCCACCTAAAGAAAGCCTTTACTAAAATAAATTAATTGAATTTTTTTTAAAGAAAACTTGTCGAGCCGTTTTTGAAAAAAAGCGATTATGTAAAATTGCCTAAAAAAATTGTATGGCAAGTACTGTTATTTTTGGTTCTAAAAAAAATGAAAAAAACGTGTGGACATAATCACCAAAAACCACTATGTACCAAGTTTGAAGAAAATCAATCGAGCCGTTTAGGCAGTAGACGAATAGACAGACAGACAGACATCTATTTTTTAGTTTAAATTCACAAAATATAAAAGTAATTTTCGAAAAAAGTAGGGTTTGATTTTCTAAAATGTCTTCGAAGAACTTGGCATTTAAATATATAATAAACTATAATCAATGATTACTCCAGTTGATTTAGCCGGATTTAATCAAAGATTTCCTGGAATTTCGTTTGTTCATCATTGGTTTATGGAACGGCAAATTCCCAAAGAATATGAAAAAAGTAAAACCAATCGAATTTTTAGATATCAAATATTCAAAAAAAAAAAAATTATATTAAAAAATGTATTTTTTTTTTTATATTTTGATTTGCAATATTATTTGAACTTTTTGGAATGCTCGTATAAATTATTTAATTCTAATCCGTTTACCCAAAATAATGATAAAGTTAAAAATCCAATATAACGTTTGATGGGAGTTGGTAGCTATCCAGCGCAAAATTAATATTAGTATTTTGAAGAATGTTAAGAAATCGTTATATCTAAACTAAGTTTCAAAAAGTAAAAAATATTTTTGAATATATGTATGTACTGAGTTTTCAAAAAAAAAATTGTAATATTTCTTGAAAACAAAATAAGAAACTTATCAAGACCTCCTCCACCGGTTTCGAGAAAATTGGTTCTAAGAAAACTAAGTGCAAAATTGAAATTTGTATGGAAGAAGCAGCCATGTATTTTTTTTTGAAAATAAAGAGTCAGAATTGAATTGGATTTCGATAAAATTATTAAATAATTTGGAAATTCTACACAAAAAATTTTGACTTCCTTGTTCAATATGATGAAAGATTTACTTAAAAACTAAGGCACATCATTTTTCGAAAATTTATAAGTTTTATTTGAATGGTTCTTGATTTGATGTTTGAGTTGAAATCAGGATCACTCACGCATATATGTACTTTCTTATGAAATATCATTCAGGCAAACAACAATCCGCATTTTATTTGCCCGTTTTCTTGAGAAACAATATCTGTCTCATGCATATATCAATTACCTATTAAGCTCCTTTTGGTATTGGCAAATGCCAGAACATGAACATCGAAAGAAGATGTCAAGAAAATAGCTCCATATATTTTTAAAATTTAATCCGGCCTGATCCAGAGGCAGAGTGGATCCAATCATGAACCGACAAAAAAAAAGAAGTATTTATTGAAATTCATACTAAAATTGAAAAAAATATGTGCGTGATATTTCATTTCCCAGAGCCAGGGGGGGCAAATGGCCCTCCTTGCCCCCCCCCATCCAGGCGCATATGTCTATGGATTTAAAAGAATCAGTGATAAATGATAATCTAATTGCAGATTTAACCCACTGTGAAATATCTAAACCGTTTTTTATTCCCGAATTGTTTCGCCATTATTAGTTTATTTTTGTATCATTAAAATAATTATCCAAATTAAATTATTGTTTAACTTATTTTAAAATAATTTTATTTTCAGATTATCAACATGAAAATCTTTTGCCTCGCAGTTTTAGTAGTAGTTAGCTTATGCGCAACACTTTCAGATGCAAAACAATTTATGCGATGCGAGCTTGTAAAGGAGTTGGTCCAAAAATACAAATTTGATAGAACTCTTTTGTCAAACTGTAAGTTTATTCGGAAATGCTAATCACTTAAAACCAAAGTTTATAAGATATTTATTTGTAGGGGTTTGTATGATTGAGCATGAGAGTGAAAGAGATACTAGAAAAGTAACCAAAAACGTAAATGGCAGTTCACGATATGGACTTTTCCAGGTAAATATGCGTATCTGTCTAATTTACTTGAAATAAAGTCATGGTTTTATTGTGATAATAAGGCCCAATTTTTCATAGTAAGAAATCATGCTACTTTTGGGGTTAAACCTGAGCTTACTATCGAAGCACAACTATCAGTCAATTAACTTCTTACAAAATTTGGTGAGGTAAATCTGTGGCCTATTTCACCAGTCACAAACTTCTGACTTAAAAACCTCGTATTTAAGTTTTTGTGGCAGCATGAGAGTGCAAGTTCAAGTTAAAATAAAAATAACAAATATCTTCGCCATAGTTAATTTTTATATTATTTATTTATGTCGAAAAATAATAAACAACAAAATTAATTGATATTTTATTTTAATATTAGATCAACAGTAAGGAATGGTGCAAAGAAGGACGAAAAGGTGGATTATGTAATAGCCGTTGTGAAGGTTTGTCAATCAGCACTCACTTATCATTCATGTTGGCAAGGAATAATGAACTTAAATTATTTTGTATTCTTTTTCAGATTTCGTTAATGATAATATTGCTGACGATGTTGAATGTGTGAAAAAAGTTTACAATCGAGATGGATTTAAGCATTGGCCAGGCTGGAATGCTGCTTGTCGACAACAAAGCAATTTGCCTAATTTAAATTTAGTTTGTAGACTAAATGAAATTCGCAAATAATAAAATTATACAAAAAAAAATGATGCCATTGATATTATGTGATACTTTAAAGAGATACTACATACATACCTTAGCTTAGTTGGTATTTTATTTGTTTTGAAATATTAAGATATATCGTTAAAAAGGTTGGTTTTGACTCTTTTAGCTTACAAATAAATGGGTGCAGGGTTCGTGAATTAAAATGAAATATTAGCTAGTCAAAATATTATGAGGTTTTCTAATTTATATACAAAAATAAATAATTTGTAATTTCATATTTTAAGTCCATGTTATGTAAATACTTTTTATATAGTGAAAGTCATATATCATTGCCACTGAAAAAATTACACCATTGCAGAATGTTTATTGTAATGAATCTTGAAAATACGTCTGTGAAGTTAGCATAACAATTTTGAGCTAGACTAATGGGAGCGGGACCATGGCCGAAATTTGGAGTTTTTTTTTTGCATTTTGTATGCATTTCTATTCCGGGTTTTGCAATTTACCAAATAGTGGGTGTAACTGACTGTACCGCTATCTTCACTGTGAAGTTAGCAGTACATATCCTTTTCTCAGCAACTGGGCTAGCTAGGAATCTGAAATGTGGCTCTGAATTTGCAGTTTTGAAGTCCTTAAATAAAAAATGTTCATACTGTACTGCTAACTCCACTGTGAAGTCCTTTTTTCAGCAACGGTAATTTTGCAGTAAGGCTCCAAATTTGCAGTTTAATTTTCATTTGAAGAAAATTAAGGTCTAAATTTTAAAGTCTTTATTAAAAAAAAAAAAAATCGAATAAATTCATTTTTCACATAACCTTTAAAAATCTCCAAGTTTGCAGTTTTGAAAATTTGGGACCTAACTGTAATATATTAGCTTGCCCAGTTGCTAAAAAAAAGGACATGTACTGCTGACTTCACAGTGAAGCTAACATTGAAAAATGAATTTTTGGATTTTTGTTGTCAAATTTGGACTTACCTATGTACAAATTTTTACAGAGTTTTTTTCTTGAAGTACATAAAAAGACTGCAAATTTGGAAGCTGATTTTCACAGTGAAGTTTGCAGTACCTACAGTATGAAATTTTTTTGTATGTAAGGACTTCAAAATTTTGTTTGATCGTTTTCTTGAAATGAAAATAAAATTGCAAATTCAGAGCCACATTTCATATTCCTAGCTAGAAGTACAAGGACATGTACTGCTAACTTCACAGTGAAGTTATTTAAAAAGTCATTAAGCCGTTAAACGATGTTTTCTGGTTTCACCAAATGCTTTTAAATTTAAGTTTTTCTCTCATTACATTTTAAAAGTCTTTATTTTTAAGCCATTCCAGTCAACAACAGCTGATATTTAGCTGTAAGAATAGATAATTGTCACCTCATCGATAATGCTTTTTCACTTTTTCTCATACACTTTCGCATGTGCGAGCGGGAAAACCTCTTTTTTATCCCGCGATGTGAGCTAACTCAGTTAAATTAAAATATCCCTTTTCAACATTGGTGAAACTGAAAAATTTTAGATGTCTGATAAAATTTAAAATGAGTTTAGGTAAAAGCAATTTTAGTGTTTGTTTATGAAATAGGCCATTATTCTTGTATTATAAAAAGCCTAGAGCACGGGCATTTGAAATTCTAAGTGTCTGAATTTAGAAAAAATCCATTTTTGCCAATTTCATAAACAAACACTAAACTTGTTTTTATATAAACTCTTTCTTTTTATCAGACATTTAAAATTTTTCAGTTTCACCAATGTAGAAAAGGGATATTTAAGGGATATTTTAATTTAACTGAGTTTTCTCTAAGTTGAGATTCTTCGAATCCATTGTCAAATCCATGCTGTTATAGCTTGTGAAACCTGGAAAGTCACGTCTACCATTTCGAAGAAATTGCAGGCTTTTGTGAATCGCTGTCTTCGCCACATCCTAAAGATTCGGTGGCCACAAATAATATCAAATGAGGAATTGTGGCGCAGGACAAATCAAGAGCGGCTGGACGTCGACATAAGAAAGCGTAAATGGTGTTGGATTGGTCACACACAGTACGCAGAGGAAACCAAACGATGAAATTGCAAAGCAGTTCTTTGAATGGAATCCTCAGGGTATTTTTCTACCCGAGTACCCGGGTATTACCCGGGTACAATCAAGAGCCCTACCTAAAACTAAAAAACAATGCTACTAAATTCACTCTTATGCGTTCCTTTAAAAATGGTCACACTGGCCACTTTTCAATATTTTTGGTATAGCTCGGAAACTAAGCTGAATTTGACAATTTTACTCTTAAACATTTTTGTTCAAAATAAAATTTCTATCGAAATGGATGGTAAATGTATAATTATAATAAATTTAAGCAAGAAAATTGAATAAGAACTAAGCTAGAAAAAATCGAAAAATCAAAGATTTATAAATGTTTTTCTAAATTTCTTCATTTTCCAATCTATTCAATACCATAAATAGTGTCGCACAGTAATTCAGGTTGCATTTAGAAAAACCTCATAAAGGCATAAAGTTTAAATTATTTGAAAAAAAATATTCATATTGCAAAACTATACTTTATCTTTTTCAATAATTACATTTCCAAAGCTCAAAATCTATGTTTGTTTTATAGTTTTTTAATTGTATGTATATGTCTAATTTAAAACATTAATTCTTATCCTAACTACCGATCTTATCAAAATCAAATCTATGGTTAGTAGGTATAATTTATGATATATATCGAACGTTAAAGTAGATTTCTGATTTAATATCAAATTATAAAACCAGCTTAACCACTCATTGGTGCATTATTTACAAAGCACGTCAAAGCTGGTCCGCCTTAGCATAAAAACTTTGCTCATAACATCTCAGCTGGTATAAAATAAGACAAAAAATATTCACATAAACGAACTTGCGTGGGTGCGCAGGTAAAAAGACATATATATGTACATACATGCGTGGAGGATAACCGTCATCACAAAATTCTTTTTATGTTAAAATCAAACAAAATGTAGAAAAAAAAATACTAACAACTTTTGGCATCACAACAAAATCAATTCCACTTAAGGCCAAATCTTTAACTACTACCTTTTGAACATGACGTTTGAATAGCTAATGTGATTCCATTCATGCTGTATAACTCTTTGCTCTTTCCGATATTTTTGTTATTTTTTTTAAGTAGGTACGCACTCAAACCAAATCAAGATCGGAGAACCCAAAAAGAAAAATTGTTAAAAGCTTAACAGGTAGCAAAATGATTGTTGAGCCCGCAGCTTCAACCATCATGTTAATATAGGTGAGTGTCAATTCGTTATTTGTGTAATGACATCGATTTTGTAACAATTTTATAGTTGATTTCCGGTTTCAAATTGTTTGGCAGCACTTTGTATTGGAGACATTCAAATCAAATCAATGGAAGTTTGCTTAAAAGGTACAACTGCTCGAAGCCATTGCGCCTGCGTCATGTCATGGTGCTGGTGCTGGGTGCTGTGTTGCTATCACCACCAAACATTTATATAGTAAATGTTGAATTACTATTAAATGTCAGACTTATTTGCTTATTGCGTGAGTGTGACAACTGCCAGTTGTTAGCACGATCGTAATTAGCATTATTTGTCGTGTTTACTATGGCGATGTGTGCCTTTAACTGGCCACCATCCATATCTGCAGGTTCAGCTACACAGCTGCCACAACACGACTTCAATATTATATTAATGGAAGGTTTGCTTAAGCGTTTGACAATCAAATTGCATAATTGCCAACTCTCAAGATGCTATAATTGAAAACTGCTAAAAGTTTACACAGGCAATGGTATTCATTGAGTATGGCGCTAAATACATACATACATACATGCATAAGTAGGTTTGATTTTGGTGAAAAATGGAAATTCGTGATTATATTTACGTGCCGGTGGCGAAGAGGATCGACCGACCGACGCTGACGTTAGACTTCACCGTCGTCGTCGTGTAATTTGTTCAACATTTTTTTGATTTTATAGTTCATGTTGCGTGATGATCAGCGTTTTTTTTTTCAAATAGTAGTTTAGTTAATACTAAGGAAAATGACAAGTTTTATCGATTCGGTTTAAAAATCCGGAAAAAGAATTTTTAACATTATCATTTGTTTTTATGTCTGATTGAAAAATAGGATCAACGGTATACCTAATCAAGGCTGTTTCGAGAGGAAAATTCTCCGGGTGATTTTTGGTCCCGTCTGCATAGATGGGGAATGGAGGAGAAGATACAAACACGAACTGTATGGGCTGTACAGCGACACCGACCAAGCCACAAAAGTGAAAAGCCAACGACTAAGGCCTGGTTCACACGAGATTGTACCGCACGTTTTTTATCGCATTCGGTTTTAACCGAACAAATATCGGGTGTTCACACGATATTTATATTTATTCGTTTAAAACTCGAATAGCTGCAGTATAATGAAAATGAATGGAAAAGTTTGAATTTTCGAAGTATTTTATTTTTATCTTTTTAAGGGAAAGGGCTAGAGAGCTGAAATTTGGACGGATGATAGAAATTATTGATTTAAATATAAAGTAAAAAAATAAGAGTCCTAGAAGACCGTTGGACGGAGATAACGGCAATATTTGAGCGCTTTCACATATGAACTCATATCTCTTTAGTACATTGATGAATTTTCTTTCTTTCTGTTGTTTTTAAATATTACATATAAATAAAATTACGGTTATTTTGATATCTCATTCATTATCCTACGTGGTATATAAGCGATACAATCTTGATTTTAAATTGATCGACAAATCAAAACAATTGCATTGAAATTACCTGCTTGGATCATTGTCCACGACCATCCACCAGCGAGAAGATCCCGTTATCTACATGGATTTTTTTTTATTAAAATTTGATATGGATGGCTTCAAAAAATTATAGCTCCCGTTTTACTGATTGGATCTTCAAGGTTAAGGTCTTCAAGGAAAGCTGGCATAACGGGCTATATTGTGTAAGAAAATCATTGAGGAGGGGCAAACATTTTTACACTAAAGGGGTGAATAAAGCCCAATTCAATTCCATTTATTTTATTCTAAACTCAAATGTTGATGAAAATTTTTATAATTTTGAAAAACTAAAAACGCACATTAATTGTCCCATTCCTCTTCTTTATTTTAAGACCTTAACCTACAAGATTTAATTAGTATCACCGGAGTGTACATGGGCTTTTCTCTCCACTGAAGCTCATTCGATGCCAACGAACAAATACCCAACGTGGATTTAAACCGTGTGAACGAGACTATATCAAACTATACGCCACTGGAAGACGATACGTCACAGTTCATTCGATTTTTTTGATAAGTCCGTTGAGTATTCGATAATCATACTTAGCTGAGTACGTTTTCTTGCCGTAAAAACGTCGTGTGAAAGGCTCTATGTAAAATATATACGCCACTGCTCATTCGCACGGATTTATACTTCAAAAAATCGTGCGGTACAATCTCGTGTGAACCAGGCCTAAGATGGCTTGGTCACCTAGAGCGAATGGACACCAATGCTCCGGCCCGGAAAGTCTTTGAATCCAACCCCGTGGGACAACGCAGTAGAGGTGGACAGCGTAAAAGGTGGCGCACGCAAGTGGAAGAGGACCTCAACCAACTTGGCGTGCGAAACTGGAGACAGCTAGCTAGAAACCGAGCCGGCTGGAAGAAGCTTGTTGGTTGAGGCCCTGGTCCACCCCGGACTGTAGCGCCACCTTAAGTAAGTAAGTAAAGTAAGTTAAACAGTTATTTGATGTTCTCTTGTTAATTGTCTTTGAACTACATATATGTTAATGGTAGGACTTTATTTTGTATAAGTATGTAACGAGGACTCCACATCAAGAAGAAATTTTCAACTACAGAAAAGTTTTCTCCAAACAATTTTTGAAAAAGTTTAAGAAATAATAAGCCATTTCGGACATCTTTTTTTCATTATTTTAAAAACAACGAAACCTTACGACCGTATTTTGGGTCAATTTTGAGTGGAAGAATATTAACTAAAAAATCTAGTGCACATATTTATCATAAAAGATATTAATTTTAAAAGACCGGCTCAGCATCTTCTTTTCACAAAAAATCTCTGCTTGAAGTTTCGAGTTTTTGAGAAATTGCACTTTTTAGGCCACAACTCCCACGCTCATTTGCAATGATAACCCTGTCGTTAGTCCTATTGATAAGGCGAATGTGTTTGTAGAACAATCCGCCGCAAACTCTACGCTGCCAGTTAGCGACAGGGCCCCCCCTGCACTTGAGAACGTCCAATTCTCTTTGGACGTGTACATTTCCGTACCCTTACAGTTGCCAGAGTACTAAAAGATCTCGACATTCGGAAATCCACTGGCCCTGATGGTATGTCACCTATTGTCTTGATGATGTGTTCTACTTAAGCAAAACCTCTTCGCAAGCTTTTTAACCTTTCCCATTCCTTAGGCCACTTTCCAATCCCTAAAAAAGGCGATTCATCTTCTCCTTCCAATTTCCGACAAATTTTTCTGACATCCATTTTTTCCAAAGTTATGGAAACGCCGATCAATCGTCAGCTTATGAAATGTCTTGAACAACAAAAGCTTCCTACTGACCGTCAATACGGCTTTCGTTGCAACAGATCCACTGGTGATTCGATGGCTTTTCTAGCCGTAAAGTTGAATCAATCATTGCATCGTTTTGGAGAAAGCAAAATAGATGCACTTGATATTTCTAAAGCATTTGATAGAGATTGGCATCAAGCTCTTTTATCGAAAATGCATGCTTTGCTTTTAGTGTCAACGAATCACTTCTTCGCTGAATTAGTAATAACCTTTCTGACCGTTTAATCCAAGTTGTTTTCGACGGTTTCAAGTCTGAAGTTCACAAAATTAATGCTGGTGTGCCCCAAGGCTCCGTATTGTGTCCGACACTATTTATTATTTTCATCAATAATCTCTTGTCGGAAACTACTAATCCACTAAATTGCTTCGCTGATGACAGCCCTTTTAGTTTTGCATACCCATTTCCAGATTCACCTCCCTGTTCTTCAAACGTGGAGCAGCAATGGGGTATTAATAATCGTGTGGAATTTAATGCCCCAAAGTTGTCTCCAGTTGTTAAAGTGGAATATACCCAATTTACCAATATACATGAATGGAACTTGCATCGAGGAAACTGAAAAGCTTTCAATTCTTGAAATGTGCGTTGCTGATCAGCTCTTTCGGAACCACCACATTCAAGATATTGCTAAAAATTCTGCGAAATGCCTAGTAAATTTTAAACCACTTGGTGGTATAATAAATCATTTTAACGTTAAATATACTTTTAAATTTTTTAAAACTCTTTGTGAAATCGGCTATGAAGCAAACAAAATGCCACTATACCAAGAGCTTTTAATTCATAATTATGGTATTCAGCAGTTGATTTTCAAAAACAATTTTTTAGTGCCGGTGCGATGGTGGTACTTTTGATCTCATCGGCTCTCCACCTATTAGTTAAATGCAATCAATTTTAATTTATTATTCCATGGTATAATGGTGAGAAAAAATCTTACGTTCATAGATGTTTGCAGTCCAAAAACTGAATGGGAACTTACCTAAAAATAGAAAAAAACAAAAGAGATACAATTATTTATTTATTTGTAATTTCAATACAAAAAACATAAGTGGGAAGGTATTGATAAATACCTATCTATATATTAAATCTTTGAAGCTAAGCAAAAGTAAAAGTGCTAAATTTGTTTGAGATGAAAGCTGAATAAACTCTATAAACTATATTTTTGTCTGGTTGATTAATTTAAAACAACATAATTCAAAATAGCCTTGAGCTGTTTGCCATCGCTTAATTTGGCTAGTCTAATTGGCAAATTTTACTTGATTAGCAGGACTCCCAGTCTCAGTCAATACGCAACTTTATTTTTACTCACCTTGGATATATTTTTCAAGAATTGAGGGTACATTTTCTTGAGAGAAATTACTAGTGTTTGGTCTGGAATTCCCACAAAACCAAAAGTCTTTTTGTATGATTGAAAACATTGAGCCTAATCTTATTTACCAGGGATAGGATTTTTTTTTTAATTGACAGACGACAGACTGCCAACTTTGTCGAAAAACCTCCGGAACAAAGCTATTATTTTCATCAAGAAATATTAAATGGATTCCACTCGTTTCTGCTTAAGGAGAAATTTTCTTTAGCTCCTTCGAGGAGCTTTTTAGAGACACCGCAATAACCTTAAAACTTAAAAAAGCTGTTGGAAGATTAATGCTAATATAATTATTAAACGTTTAGTTAAGTTAATACTCTCTTTACTTATCTAATAAATTCTATTTTTGCGTTTTTAAGGATCTTATTTCACCTTTTCCTGAGAACATTTTTTTCCCTGCAATCAGTACATTTTTGGAAGTTTTTTTAAGTAAAATTAAAGCTCAGAAATGCTCCAGCAGCTCTGGCAATTTGAAATGTTTAAACCTATACTTATGTGCACTTATAACTTGATTTCGGTACACATATTTGAAGTTATGCTATACATAACTAAAAAAAAAAAATGCCAAAAACGTCTCTACGGAACCTGAAAGTACTAATCTTCTTGTTCAAAATTCGTTTTGAGTCATTTCAATTTTTTTTGTTCGCATCAAAAGCTCATTAGTTTCTTAAATTCTATGAAACATTTTTTACCATGTATGGTTGAATGGTGATTTTTTTTCTTTTTTAATTCTCGCTCAATTATTTTTGGTCAATTTAATTCTAGTTTAAGTTCCCGTGCGAAATAAAAGTCTATGCGAATACTTTCGCATGTAAAACATTTTTGAAGTTATTTTTTTTTTGCATGATTGATTTAAAGTTCCATGCTGTCATTGAATGCCATACAGAGAACAATTGACAGGCCATGGCAATCGTTTTGCATGCGAAAAAAAAGTGTGGCAAATAAAATATATTTTTTTGAATGGTTGGTTTAGATACACTTAAAACAAAAAACAATATATATTCACCTCAAGTTATTATTTGCATGCAAATAGTTTTGCATCCAAAAATAATTGCTTTCCATTTTTAGGCCTATGGTTTATTAATTAAGTGTAAATGTATGCCTCAATGGGTGGCTAAGGCCAAGACCAACATTATTCGGAAAATTGTTTTCAAAATTATGATTTTTTTTTTCGCATGAGAACTGTAAACTATACCTTCTTATATCAAATGGGCGGTTGCAAAATAAAATTTCGAAAATTTATTTCTTTTTGATCATAAAAATGGCATCTCACAAATTTTACTCCATCAAAAAGTGAGCAAGCGAGTACAATTTTGTATCTTCAAAGTATTTGACAGCAAAACTTTAAAATGTTGCCATGATCCGAAAGTGACGTTGTGGTGGTAGAAAAAGCAGTGACTTCTAGAATTTTGTCCGGGTGCCCCAATGCCGGAGGGTGTCACCTCTACCATCATCGTAACACTTAATAGTTAGTTTGCAATTTTGTTTTTAAAATGTTTTTCACATATTTTTACACAAATACGTAACTCTTCCCTGATTTATAGGATTGATTTAAACAGATGCAATGTGAAACCTTTACGAATTTATTTCTACATATTTAAATCCGCACATTAAGTTGTTCAATTTTGCATGTTAAGCTTCATGATCTGCATGCTAATTAGTAGTTATGGTTTGGTTTACCTCAAGGCGCTTTTTGTTCAGATAAAAAAGTAAGTACCTATGTCGATCTTAATAGACTTTAACAATGCACATCACTAAAAATGTTTGATTATATCTGATAACACTAATATACTGATATTACAAGAAAATAAGTGTTGCGGAACATTTTTGATTTCTTGTTGATTTATAAGGACATCAATTTGTCGTGTTTATAAATAATTCATTTTGTCGGCATATGTGTAGTTTGATTTCTTATTTGGTAATCATAAATTACCAACCATTATGGCAGCGAAGATATTTTTATAACGAAAAATCGGAAGTAGCATGACGAGACAGTTATGGTGATGCCAAATAATTTTTATTCGAAGTACTGGAGGGGGTTTATTAAGGTGAATAAACTTTATTTGTCACAAGTTTGCTATATTTGTATGGTAGTACCTACACTAGAAATGGAATATTTTATTCACATTTTGTTTATATAAGCAGCAAATTTAAATAAATTGATATTTATGTTAATTAAATTGAATAAAGTGTTGCCTTTTTTATAGGATAGTTTTTTTTTATGGCAGGTCTAGTACCGTTGCATAGTTCTGGTGGATTCATCTTCCGAATTATTACACTCAACAATCAAATTTAAAAAATTGACTTTATGTGGTGTATGGAAGAAGTACCCCTGCAGCTGAACCCAAAACTTAGGGAATTTCTAGGGTACTATCTATTTGAAAGTGAAAATTAAAAATATACTAAAATTGCGTTTGGGTTGATTTTGTATATGCATAAGTCTGTATCTCTTCCAGGGATATAAGTGTTATAAAAAGCGTACCAATCGGTCGACAAAAAAATTTTGACTGGACAAATATAAATTTCATCGACTGTTAAAATGTCGACTGAAGTTTGATCGACAGAAAAAAAGTTGACGGTTTAAAATCCAGGCTATTTAAATGTCGTTTAAAAGTTGTCGGCAAAAAAATGTCGACTTTTATCCAAAATACAGTGAAATAAAACAGTCGATGAAATTTATATTTGTCCAGTCGACATTGTTTTTGTCGACCATTCGTACGCTTCCCCCTTTTTGTTTCTTTTCTAAATGATAAACAAACCCTTCAATTACTATTTTGTCTTTATTTTTATTTGGCTTAAGTATAAAGTGACACTGCACTCCATTCTGTCTTTTTTTATTGAATGGCCGATAGGTGTGTTTAATGAATATGTTCTGAACAGAAAATTACGGAAAAGATCAGAAAAGTACAGCGCTGTCTGTTCTGTCACTTAGTGTTCCATGAAATTTTTCAGAACAGTTTAGAACACCTGCACCTACTTTTGAGGAGGAGCAAGTGAGTGAAAAATGTCAAAGTACCAGCTGATTTGTTTGTTTGGGATAATAATAAGCTAAAACTTATCACAGAAGTACTTTTCTTATATTTTTGGACTTTACAGGAGGAAATATTCATAAGAGATTATAAAACATGTGAATTGATAGTAAATTTGAGTTGAAAATTAATGAAAATAAATAACAATTGAAACATTTTTAAATTTGAAATTGCACAGCTGATAGGCAACGGTCAATCCCGTCAACACAAAGCTGCACTTTTCTGTACTTTCTTGTCTGACAGTTTCCGCATACTTATGCTGTTCTATTCTGATCTAGTTTTTCTTTATTAAACACAGCTAATATGAACTGAAAGTTGCAGGTTATGTTGATGTGATTAAAATAATACGTATGTGTATTTTGCAACAATTATTTCCTTCCGCTGAAAAGCAGAGCTAGAGCTGACTGTTAATGATAACATTAACAGTTATCCGAGAATGGCTGGTTGATGTGGCACCGCATGCATGTGAACATCATTCACTTTGCCACTGTCGACCTTTAATGAATCGATATTTTGAAAATCGACATTATAAGAGTCGACATTTTGATCAGTCGGTATTTTAACCAATCGACATTTCGAAAGTCGACATAATAATTTTCGATTTTTTAAATCGACATTTCAAAAATCGGCAAATCGTACCCAACCCGTGTTTTAGCTGTTAGGATCTAGTTATAAATTATAAGACGATGTTTCCTGGTTAACTCTCCGAATAAGACTGGAGAAGAATATTTATTTCAAGTTAAAATTCATCTTCACATTTACAGTTTAAAGTTACAATAATTCATCTTCGCGCTTGCAGTTTTAGATTACAAAGTCAGACGATTTTCTTAGAACTAACAAAAGTATTTTTATATCATCAAATAATAATTCTTAGAATAAACAAGTTTCTTAGAACTAACAAAAGTATTTTTATATCATCGAATAATTATTCTTAGAATAAACAAGTTTCTTAGAATTAACAAAAGTATTTTTATATCGATTAATAATTCTAAGAATTCTCAAGTTTCTTATAACTAGCAAGGTGCAAGGAGATGTTTTATAACATAGCCCGATAACTGTTAAAGGAGTTATATCGTTCAGTTCAACAGTTATTGGGCTATATCACTATCCATGCACGAGATACAAACTTATATACATACAAAAAAAAAATAGAACTCATTGAGACCTATCGAATGATAAACATAGGTCAGAGGGTGTTACAACGCCCATCATCTCTTTTGACAAATTTGATAGTTTGTGAGTATCTACCGAAAAATACCGGAACCGGAACTAATAATAAAAGAAATTTATATGCCATTAAGTTCAGCCTATAATAAGATCATATCAGAGACAAATAAACTCATCTTGTTTATGGAATTTTTGTTTGTATATACATCTTGATGATCTTCTGACTTTTTCAGATCATATTAAAAGTAGCTTTTAATAGCCTTTCTTGCACACACATTTGTTTCTTATCGAAGTCATTTCAAGTTTTGTTAAGTACAGTTCCTTTTAAGTGGATTACTTTTAAAAAAAAAAAATCCAATTTAAATTGTATCCAACAAGACTAAAATTTTTGCAAGGTTTTTAGAATCCGGTCCTAGGTATTTTTTCTAATGTTGCAAAATACTTTCCCCCACCTAGCAGCTATTCCTAAAATAAAATTGATCTTATAACTTATAAGGCTCGACAAATTAGGCCTTCATAATTATTCTAATTTCCATTAAAACATTGCCTTACTCAAACTCTTTTAGCTGATTAAAAAACACCATTTAATTAATACTAATGGAAAAATTACGGTCTTATGGTTTTATGGATAAGTATGTATGTATGTGTATGTACATTATGTATATATGTATAGTGCCGAAACTATCATAATGTTAATCTAACTTTTTTTAATTGACTTGATTTGGTTAAATATCAGAATCTCTTGCTGAGTTAATTTAATTAAAGTGACTAATATAATTCATTTCAAATCAAATCATAATGGCTATCGCTCTAAAAATAAATATATTCAAAACACATAAACCTAAATGTTTTGAAAAGTGTTCAAACTGTCTTAGGGCATAAATAATGTGCTAATTTGTATTGATTAAATGAAACTAACGATAGATTTGTTAAAGTCAATATTTTTTTCGATACCATACTAGCTAGGGTTTGACTTAGAAATTGACATTTTAGAAGATAAATTGAAAATTAAAAAAAAAAATGCTTGAAGTTGCGTATACATACTAATTTTGAGTTTTATTGGTTATTTATGTTTACTTAATTTATAAAAGATTGGATATTATGCTCGTCCCCCAAAAAGGAATTATTGTTTAGCCACGCCTGAATTCTCGCACCATTTTATTTTTGGCAGCAAAATAATTATGACTTGACAATACCATAGTTAAGTTCGAGCAAACTGATGCCAACAAATCAAAATAAGAGTTGGAAAACATGGAATTTATTGAAAAAAGGAATCAATATTGCTTTTTTTTAAGATTACATTTTGTTTCCAATTACATTTACCTGATTGAATTTCTAGTAAATGACACTTTTCAATTACATAATAATTAGTGATTGAATTTCTACAATTACAGTTCAAAGTAATTGAAAAGTGTTTGGAGATTTCAATTGAAAGTGCCTACATTATTATAGTAGTTGACTGCGATATGCATATGTAATGTATGTAGGTACTACACATATGTATGTATGTATAAGGCAAGTTTTGGATTCGTACAAGAAAAAAATTTGAGAAAATAATCAAACATGACATTACAATGAAAGAGAACACCAAGAAAGTGGGTGGCACAATTCTGTCTGTCTGTCTGTTCGTCTACAGCCTAAACGGCTCAATTGATTTTCTTCAAACTTGGTACATAGTGGTTTTTGGTGATTATGCGCACACATTTTTTCATGTTTTTTAGAATCAAAAATAACAGTACCTGCCATATAATTTTTGTTTCAATTTTTTTTTGAAAATCAAATATTTCGAAAACGACATGATCGATTTTCTTGAAACTCGATACTTAAGAGTTTTTTAATACTCTCTAAAATATTTTTAGAAAAAAATTTACATTTATGACAAAAATTACGGTACCTTCCATACAAAAGTTAAAAAAACCGCAAATGAAAATATTTTTTTTCTCAAAAACTACTCCTACGATTTTGATTAAACTTTTTCCATACATTTAAATTAGTACGATCTACTACTACAAATTGTAAAATTTTGCACTTATTAACAATTAATAGTACCTGTCATAGAACGTTTTTTTAAATTTTCTCATTATTGGCTCAACGGATTTAGATTTTTTTTTTTTAATTTTTATATGCAAAATTATTTAATCTTATCTAAAATTTGTAAATAAAAAACTTTATTTACAAATTTTAGATAAGATTAAATAATTTTGCATATAAAAATTAAAAAAAAAAAAGTTTTTGAATTTTTAAAAAAAGCTTCAATTTTTTTCTGAAAAACTCGATATCTCAAAAACAGGTTGACAATTTTTTTTAATTTTTTTTTTCATCTGTACATAAATGAGCCGTTTATTTTGAAAGTGGTCTAAGTCCATTTTTCAAAAAAATCGAGATAATTGTTTGAGTCATCTAAAAACAATGTAATCTTTTATTTTATTAAGAAAAAACCGCTTGTTTTTATTTGAAATCATTTAGATTTTGTGAGTCAAAAATTGTTCAGTTAAAAAAAACGACAAAAAATTTATTTTGAAAATGGTTTAAGTCCCATTTTTAAAATTGATTAAATGTTAAAAAGCGAACAAGTTCAACCCATTCCTACAGCAAAAAAACAAAGATAAAATGGACTTACTAAATCAGGTATGTACCATAATCACTCTCTTAGCATTCTTATTCTATTCTGTTTTCTTCCGGGTTTTCATCCGTTTCTAATAAAAGTGTTGCTGGAATATTGCTTATGGTAAAAGTGTTTAAGTTTAAGTTTAAGTAAGAATTCCAGACTAAAGTGAAGTTCACATAACCTATACCATGTTTTTGATCAAAAATAAAAATTCGTACCATAAATTGGCCTTAACGCTAAATGTACCACGATCCATTATTTTTGAAACGTTAAGCGATAAAGAACAAAATGTTCTGGGGTGGCATATGTTTGGCAACCCGCATGGAGTTAAATTGGGTTGAAAATGGGTTTTTGAGAGCAGAACGGTAGGTATGTTAGGGATATTTTGGAACCAAAACCAATTGTTGTACAATTTGCTCAAGGAATCACCAAAAATGTCATCTTCATGCACGATAACTCTCGTCCCCAAACTGCGAACAGAGCTTCGGGGCATCTTCAAAAGACCCACCTAGACTGGCCCAGCATGTTCTCCTCATCTAGGTTCTAATGAACATGTCTAGAACATGCTTTTGGTAGACAATTGAATAAGAAAAGTCCATGAAGTTTGAGGCAGCTGAAAAGTGCATTGCTTGAAGCGTGGGCCAAATAACCTAGGAAAACATCGAAAATGTTATTAGAAGAGACTTATTTTTTGTCCTTAGAGCAAGAAGAGAGGGAAAACCAAGTACTTAACCATCCCCATTTCTACTGAGCTTTAAAGGAATACTTGAAATTTTTTTAAATCCATTTTCTCAGCAACATACCCCTTTTCTAGACTTTTGTGTTTTTAAGGAAAACAAAAAGCACAATAATTGTAACCATTTCAAATGATTCTTAACTCATCAAGACATACATAAATCTTCATTAAAGAAATAAAGATAAAATGAAAATAAACCAACTTTTTTACTTTTTACCAGTGTTTCTCTAATTTTGTCCGGCAGTGTATATATGTATATGTATTTTGTTTAATGTATACAATATCTACTTACTATACATATATAAAAACTCACTATTTCGTTTTTTTATTTTTTTTTTCTATTTTTTTTAAACTTTATAGACGACTTGATACAATTTGAATAAATCAAAAGACCATTTCATTTATTTTGAAAATGGTTTAAGTCCATTTATAACTGTAAAAAAATGGTTTTAGTTTAACAATATTTTTTTTTCTTATTGGGTAAGTAAATTAAATATATTTAGATGAAAAAACATACTTCACTTTTATATTTAGCTCTTTCCCATATTTTTAAATTAAGTCAAACGCAAACCTTTAAATATCTCGAATTTGAAATAAGTGGACTTAGACCACTTTCAAAATAACGGGCTCAAATATATACTTTAGATTTGCATTCCAAAATTTGTCCAAATGTCTTAAGAATTTTATACATATATAAAAAATTCGCTCCAACGATTTTAACTCTTTTTTTTTCCATACAATCATATTCAATCAAGAATTAAGATGGTACTCTTTTTTCACCTCAAACTGTCATAGGAGTTGTTTTAGCTAACTTAAATATCGTATTTCATGCTTCTCTACATTTTTCTCTCATAATTTCCATGTTTTTATATACAATATTTCTTAAACCTGCAGTGTCTAAAACATAAGAGCAAGTACGTACTCTTGTGCATTTTATCTATCTTTAATATCCAACTCTGGGCACAACAAAAGCTCACAGAAAATGTTATTTGCCTAAGCCGCAACGACAACAAGATAGCAATAATCAAGAAAAAGGGTATACCCGGCGTATACGCGATGAAAATATTATTTAATGTATGTCTAGATTTAAGTTCCCGAAAATAGTCTGAACAGTACACCAAATACTTAAGATCCATCACTTTTTAGTTGAGTGATGCAAGCCACACCATCTCAATAAAATCAGATTCATCCATTGCAATCCCCGCATGCAGGGCCGTAGCTACGTTAGGGCATTGTGGGGCAATCCCCTTCCTTGAAATAGCAATGCCCTTCCTTGAGAATACCATCAGTACAATTTGGGAAAAGGTCAAAATCCCGCCGATCAAAATCCCGCAAGTCGAAATCCCGCCAAATAAAATTACTAATTATGTACACGAATCCCGCCAGTCAAAATCCCGCCCGATCGAAATCCCGCCGCAAGAATCCCGCCAGTAACCTGCTACTATTTTGCGGGATTTTCAATACTTTTTTAAAATAATCCCAACTTTTTAGATGTTTTTGAAACAATATTTTATTTTAATTAGTGAATTTATTTTTATTGAAAAAAAAGTATATAAGTGTATTGGCAATTTGGCATTTATGTATCTTCAGTTCTTCTTAGAACTCCGTAGAGGTAAGACCTCGAGGTAATAGAGAGATAGAAATTGGATTTTATTTTGGTTTTGTGGGGACGGGTGACAATGACAACGGGATCTGGGCATATGTGGGTCTGGATCTGGACGGAGGTGGGTCTGGATCTGGACATAGGTGGGTCTGGATTCTGGACAGAGGTGGGAATTTTTTTTTCGGTTTGGGTGATGGGGAACGGTAGTCTAAAAGAAGACAGAGGTGGGTTTGGATCTGGACAGAGTGTGGGTCTGGATTCTGGAAGCAGGTGGGAAAAAAAAAAAAAATTATTCAGAAATATAAACTTTTTGGAAATTTTTTTTTTGAAAAATATAAAAAAAAACAAGATTTTTTGAAGAAAATTTCAATGAAAAATTAAACTTTTCTCAATTTTTTTTTCGGTTTTTAATTTTTCTTCGAAATATGAATGATAGGTACAGTTGCTCAAGAAAACTTGACACTGGCGCTGAATTGATGCATCGAATCATACGAAAAATCAACTTTCATCTTTAAACGCGATTTGCGGCTAAACTAAGCGTCCTAGAGGCATCAAAGTTTACATCTTTAAACTTGATTTGCGGCTAAACTAGCCGTCCAAGCGACTTTTAATGCAAAAGAATCTTTACATACACCCTACCTCGCACCCACCCCAAATCCAATAATGAGCCCAAGCAGGGGGGTTGCAGGGGGGCAACATGCCCCCCCATACATACCTCACTGTTTATTCGCGTTTATTTTCCACCCAAGGTAGTGTTTCTCAAGAAAACGACACTGGCGCTGAATTGATGCATGGAATCATACGAAAAATCAACATTCATCTTTAAACGCGATTTGCGGCTAAACTAAGCGTCCTAGAGGCATCAAAGTTTACATCTTTAAACTTGATTTGCGGCTAAACTAAGCGTCCTAGCGACTTATAAAATGCATATTCGTGATCTTGGAATGTGCCCGTTCCCAAAAATCAAAATAAAATTGGTAAAAAATTTTTTCTAAAACTTACAGAAAAAATATTTTCAGTTTTTTCGGCTAATCTTTAGCGATTTTTGTTGTCTTTTTTTAATTTTTTTTCGAATTATGTGTGAATGATATTTTTTTCTTTTAATGCAAAAGGAACTTTGCATACACCCAACCTCGCACCCACCCCAAATCCTATAATGGCATGCCCCCCCATACACACCTCGGTGTTTATTCGTGTGTATTTGCCATCCTCAACTAATGCATCGCATTATACGAAAAAATCGACTTCAATCTTTAAACGCAATTTGCAATTTGCATAAGAAACAAAAATATTAATGAGCTGTCGCATAGTAGTAGAAACGGCGGGATTTTGATCGGCGGGATTTTGATTTTCGGGATTTTGATTTCCGGGATTTTGAAAAACGGGATTTTGATACGCGGGATTTCGACATACGGGATTTTGATTCGCGGGATTTCGACCCCAACCCGTACAATTTTCCTAATTTTCTTTAATTTACAAAAAAATTAATTTGAAGGCAATGGCTCATATATTGATTTCATGTCCAACAAAAATCTCTAGCTTTAAATTGAATCTAATACCTATTACGATGATGGTAAATGAATTTTAAGCAGTCAACCGATTCAGGTAAAATTTTCAGGTATGATAGAGAATATCATAAGAGAAAAAGGTCATCTAATCGTTGCAAGTTGATATAAACGAGGGGTGTGTTCTTTAGAAAAGTTGTACATAATGTAATTTGTAATAATTTATAATACACAACTTTTTTCCAAGCCCACTTTTAGGGGCTTTTTTAACTTAAATTTAGTTTTTTGACTAATTTTTATTGAAACAAAACGAATTGCCCTAATAACAGGTTAAGAAGGCAACATGATGCTAATTATTTGTCCTGCCCACAAATTTTTTATTGTTTCCTAAAAAAATATTAGAGAGATTATCATCAAGTCCTGTAACACCGATTGGAGCATAGGGCGCCATCAAATCGTTGCCATCCTTCCCGGTCTCCAGCTAGATATTTTAATTGTGGACACGTTTCTCTGGGAGTCTGTTTCTGCTATTTGAGAGATACTAGAATAAAATGTGTAGAAAATGCCTTTTTGGAAAGAAGTAGTACCTATTAAAACAAACTTAGTTAAACATTCTATTTTGTAAACGATAGTCAAAGGCGTTAAGGAAGTCATAAAGTGTACATTTTACGGCCCCTTAAAATTGTTTTTAAGAATGTTGATTGAAAAAAGTACTAATGCAAAGATCTAGCTCCACAAATAGCATTCATATAGGTTTTCCCATAATTTGGGGCAAGGATGTCAAATCTCATACAAAAATGTCATTGGATTTTTTTGTATTTTCGGGCGTCTTGAGACAAAATTGGCGTTTTCGAAGGTTCGCAGATATAAGCAGCTAATTTTGATTGTATTCGATACATGATGGTTCAGTGTAAAATATGTACGACCGGGGAACAAGGAAACATTAATTTTTTTTAGCAGAATTTTTATCTGATTTAAAAAATTCCCAACAATCACATGTTTTTTTCTCAAATTTAATTTGTTTTTATATGCTGAAAAGAGGAAGGAAGAAAATTATCATCTGTGAAGAATGCTCATTTTTTGCTTCAAAATCACTGAAATTTCACTTGTCTGAAATTTTATATTCAGAAACTGATTTCATAAGAAAATCATGATTTATCTATTACTTGATCAAACTGCACTTCAATAATCAAGTCGAGAAAATGATTTTTGTCCATCCCTCAACCACAGTGCACCAGTATTTGCGTCTGTACGTCTATGCGTCTATGTGTCGTGCCGGATGTGGGTAGGTCGGTATAAGAAGGGAAAAGGGGAGAGACTGAGAGGAAGTTTAGGTGTGAGAAGTCTCCCTGAACGGTGCAGTTAACTAACTTCACGGGAACTAAATTCATAGGGGAAATAATTTCACCGCTATTGGGATATAGTTTCACTTTTTATTGGTGAAATTTTTTTCCCACTGAGCGTGAGAAATAATTCTATCTGAAAATCGGGTGAAATTATTTCTCACCTTTCTCATGAAAAATTTCGAGAAAGAAAAACAGAAAGAGAATTCTTGGTAAGAATGTTATTTTACTGAAATGAGCGTGAAACTAGCTTCTTGATGATTTTGTATAACGGTCTAAATTCTGTACCGTGACATAAGGCCATATTTTGATGAAGGTTTCCTGTTGCTCTCGCAATGTGTCATGTAGCCATATTTTATCATATGGTCGTTAGTCGCTTTAATAAAGCGTCATACCACCATTATGGCCTTATTACACCTTCAAATACATTTTCTAACCTGAAAAAGTCCTTAACCTTTTGCAAACTTAAAAAAATAATGTATCGTCATTCGGACAAAGCTCAGTGAGCGGGACATTTTTTCCCAGGAGAGAACCAATTTCTTCCAAGGGAGGACCAACTTGAGATGTTAAAATAACCAAGAAAATTGTTGACATAGCTGCCAACATGGTGACTAAACATACTCTATAAGCGGAAACACGAAGTTGTTTATCTTGACATCTTCTGCATAAGCCCGAAGAGCTGATGCTCATTCTGCTCATGTGGGCTCCCACTGAGCGTTAGAACTTCAACTAAGAGAGATAATTTATGTCTGCTTTACTTAAGTAAGTATACTCAGTTTTTGTCTTCAAAATATTTGACCTTAGATTCCTTGAAATCTGACATGTGTCAAGTATTAACCATCTGACGTCAACGGCTTCAATGAAACTCTGGTGAATTTTACTTATTTCTTCATTCTTCATCTTGTGGCAAAAGAACAAAGCATTGGGATTGGCTCGGATCAAGAGATGCCCCGTTATTGGCCAGCTCGTTTGCCTTTTCGTTCCTACTGTTTTTATTACTCCAAACTCTTAACTCATACCAGCAACGCTCAACAAGTTTTAACTTTATGGTGATGGAGGAAATGGCTTTAGTTGGCACCTGGCTATCTATGAAGATATCTATATTTTCACATGAGGTAAGTTGTGTTGGGGCTTCGCAAACTGCTAACACTTCCACTTGGAATATTCTGCAAATGTTTGGCAGCTTCATATGTCTGTTAATAATAATTATGGTAATCTGAGTAGATACAAGAGCTAAGAAAGAGACCCTTTTAACTTTTTTTTTCAAATTTTCGTCAAAGTATTCACACAATCCTTAATATTCTTAAAGTAGTCTTAGTCGTGGAAATAACCAAAAAACCATAGGTATCGCGTAGAAGACAGTCTAACCTTTCATTTGCTACCCCATTTATAAATGTTGCTTATATTATGTACACTCAGCCAAAAATACAATCTGAAATGTGCATTTTCTAACCATTGGAATTGTAACCAGATAAAGCTTGTCCGACCAATAGTTTTGTAAATATTTGGACTAAAGCTATTGGTTGGCAGAGATAGGTAAATCAAAAGTCGGCTCCCAGATACGTTTTAAATTCATACATTTGAATTCCTCTATAGCCCAAACTTAATAAAAAACAAAAGCAGTAAAAATTTATTATATTATCTAGAATCATTTCATGCATAAAAATATCTTTTAAATCTTTTCTATCTTGCAAATAATCTTATTTGTATGTATATTTTTGTAGGTATTTCCGCCATTAAAAAGATGCGTCGGATGATGAAAAAAAAAAAGAAACAAGAATATCATCTTCAACTCTTTTTAAAAAATTATGTATTCATTTCCAATTTAAAAAGCAACAATACACAAGAAACCATTTGACACCTACGTATCCACTCATTGTTCTGCTGCATTAACAAAGACGATGAGATGAAGATGATGGCATCAATATCATAAGATGACTCCTCCACAACATCACATTCCGTGTTACCACTTTATTATACCAATGCACGAATTTCACGCAGCGTTTTTTGTTTTTGTTGATGAAAATAAAAAATTGATGCGCGTGAAACAACACGAAGTTTTATTTAAAATGTGTTGAATTTATTAGTTCAGCTTTAGCACTTTAAAAAAAAAAAACATTTTAACTGCTTGATATTTTTAACTATAAGAAAATACTAAAATATAAAGCAAAATCTTTTTTAATTAAATAAACATAAAATAGTATTAATTAAAATAAAATAAAATAAAATAAAATAAAATAAAATAAAATAAAATAAAATAAAATAAAATAAAATAAAATACATAAAATAAATTAAAAATCTAAACTTAAAAACAAAGAACTCGAGAAAAATGCTTTTCTCTTTCCAAGAATTTACTTCACATAATACTCTTGAAGTGGCAACACTGTTAACAGTCCCTTTTCCATATTTCCATTAATTTTGTGCAACAACTGCATAGATTTCACTGGCCGTGCCGCCATCCCAGCGTCAGTTGCAGTCACCAGCCACCAGACCATTTATTTGAAATTGATGCGAGAGATCTTCTTCTTTGCTCCGGATGCATCTGTACCGTTCCGTAACCCGTGCCAGAGCAATGCGATTGTGATTTATGAAAGTTCATGCTGTCTGCTCTAGAAAAGGCTTTGGTAAGTTAGGTTAGGAACTTCCAACATGCATAGATGCGAATGTGTTCTTCTTTTATTTTAGTAGTTTTATTTTATTTTGTTTTGTTTTGTGTTTTTGTTTTTTTTTTTTAGAAAGTAGGTATAATTTTTGAATCTTTTGAATAACAATGTGTTCAGGTAATGGCTTTGTGGGCCAATAAAATACTAACATTAAGTGGGTTTTTCGTTTGAAATAACTAACAAAGGTGTAACGTTTTGTAGAAATTCTTCGATGATATCTTAGGTGGGTGGTATTGATTTAATGAATAATAAATTAACAAGAATGTAGGTTTTATTGATTGAGGAAACATTTATACACAACTTTTTATCTTGATTGTGTACCTATCTATACTCGAAAATAGGGTCATATTGGTTTCGGTTTAATATTGTTGACAAGGGATTTAGGTTTTTTTGTGTGGAAATGATGATAAATGTGACATTAATGAGTACGAACACATCATTTCATATTCAAATACATTGGTTTTCAATTAAATATAAAAATAAGTGGACTCGTTTCTTTGTTAAGTTCAGTATGTTCTGAAATGTCATCAACAGTGAAAACTCATATACCATTCTTGATAAAATTATAGCGGGATAATTATTAAGATGAATGGACAGAAACGTATAATCAAAGTAAAAGTTGGTATATTTTAATGATTGAGGTATACATATTCTGCATATGCAATTCCTTATTACCTTGCCTTATTTTGAAAAACTTCTAGATTTCGCTGGAAGAAAATATTTTGAGTACCCACACGTACAGTGATGTTATAAAAACGAACAAATTTGCATATCAATGCAAGTCATGCAATAGCAAATTGCAAAGAAACAAAAGATTTACCGATACACAGCAAAAAGTGTTTAGTCATTTTTTTTATCTAATGGTGAAGGGTACAAAAAATAGTCCTTTCAAAATCTTAGGTGATACTTGAAAAAAACGGTGCAGGCTCTCTTATCGAAAATGTGTGCATTTGGAATTGATGAATCTCTTCTTCGTTGGATTAGAAATTACCTTTCGGACCGTTCAATACAAGTGTGTTGGATGGTTTCAAGTCTGATATTCATAAAATAAATGTTGGTGTGCCCCAGGGCTCCGTTTTGTCTCCGACTCTCTTCCTTATTTTTATAAATGATCTTCTGTCTGAAACTTCTAGTCCATTAAACTGTTTTGCAGACGACAGTACCCTCAGCTTTTCATATTCGTTCCAAGATTCACTTCCTTGTTCTTCGGAGGTGGAACTTGAACAGCAGCGTATGATAAGTTCATTAAATTCTGATCTCAACAGCATTGTCCAATGGGGAATAAGAAACCGCGTAGAATTTAGTGCTTCAAAAACTCAATGCTGTCTTCTGTCGTTAAAGCGAAACCCATGCCACTATCCATGAGTGGCACTTGCATCGAGGAAATTGAACAGCTCTCAGTTCTGGGTATGTGCATCACAAACCACCTTCTGTGGAATGATCACATATTTGTTTGAAATGTTTAGGTTTTCTTCGAAGAAGTAAGAAATTTGTCTCCCCTTCTGATCTGGCTGTAATCTATAAAGCCTTCATTCGTCCAAAGCTTGAGTACAACTCCCATATCTGGGCAGGTGCTCTTAAGACTCATTTAAGTCTGTTGGATAGAATTCAAAATAGAGCGTTGAAAATGATAGGTGATAGAACAATAACGGAAACATTTGCATCTCTCGAACACCGCCGCAATGTTTCGTGCCTTTCATTATTTTATCGGTATTTTAACAAACAGTGTTCTAGTGAAATAGCCAGTTGCATTCCTCCCCTTAAGCAGTTCCACCGTAATACTCGTACTTCTAGGAATGCATATCAATATACCCTTGAGCCCAATTTCGGACGCACTGTCATATATAGAGATTCTTTCCTTAGTCGCACTACCCGAATGTGGAATGCTTTACCTGGCTCTGTATTTCCCTCTCATTTTGATATTCAGAACTACAAAACTAATGTGCATCGGTATCTCCTCTCGAACCTTCCCTATTTTCCTAACGCTCGAACTGTGTTAATTCATTTTAAGGGTACTCAAAACCCCTTTAGTGCGCGCTTATTATAAAAAAAAAGGGAAATAACTCCAAGGGAAATAATTTCACATGGGAATTAACTTCACCTCTAGTGGGAAATAATTTCATTCTTTTTTGGTGAAGTTATAATAATAATTCATTATTATTATTATAACTTCCTATGATATGATAAAAATTACACAAATGTAAAATTGCGTTTCTTCAAATCCAGATTCCTTAAAAGCAAAAGATATTTTGTATACACCCAGCTTTGTACCTACCCCAAATCCTATAGTGTGCCCAAGCAGGGGGGTTGCAACCTCACTGTTTATTCGCCGTAATACTGGGTGCTGTATTTATGTAAGGCAAAGCATTAAGGCGAATAAACAGAGAGGTATATATGGAATCCCCTGCTTGGGCACACTATAGGATTTGGGGTACGTGCGAGGCTGAGTGTCTGCAAAGTTTCTTTTGCATTTAAAAATCTAGACTTAAGGAAACGCATATTAAAGTGAAATTCATTCCCATAAGAAAGTGAAATTATCTCTCAACTTCAGTGGGAAATAACTTCACTTCAAAAAAGTGAAATTATTTCCCACTAGTGGTGAAGTTTTTTCCCAAGTGAAATTATTTCCTTGCACCGTAAAAAACTTATATGAATGTCCAAAACTTTCGATGAATTTTTAAGACACAAGTAGTTAGATATTTTTTTCAGATAAACCATATTGTATAACAACAGAAACAAAATTATCTGAAGCTGAATACACAAGGGATCTAACCATTACATTTGATTGACACAAAAAAAAAGCATCATCCATAAAAATGACGACCATCAACAAAAAAAAGTTAATTTTTGTATCGTTAAACCATTGAAAATAAATCTCAAGACAAGTATAATGAAGCTGTAGAATGCTTGTTATTTCAACTCAATACTACCACTGTTATGTTGTGGTTATGACGCAAACAAATAACAAAAATTCATAATAAAACCCTTTTTTCGGTTTGTTTTTTTTTTTTTTTTGGGAAAACGTATCGTTTTTTGTTTCTCAAAAACTAAGAAAGATTTTTATATTTGGTTTTCAGAATTTGACTAAGAACTGATAAAGGCATTAAATATCGAACACAAAAATAGCACTTCATCACGCAAAATTTTGAAAACTGAAAAATACTTCTCAATTTAAAAACAAAAATTTGACTTTGAAATTAAATGTCTGTTCGCGTACCTTCCAAAACTACGAATTTAGTCCAAAATTCTGTCAAAGCTGATATAAAAAATAAAATAAGTAGAAGTAGAAATTCGTAGTTTTGGGAAGTACACGAACAGGGCTCTGGACCTTTGGCACCTCATATGAGTGAAATTTGATAAAAAAAAAATATTCCATCTGTTAATTGGTCAGTAATTGGTCAGAAAAGGTCAACTGGTCCCAGAAATTCGTCAACCCTAGATAACTTTTAATCAAGGCTTAAACTTTCTCAAGGTCACGTGCGATTTTTGGCACCTCATTTAAGGGAAATTTGCCAAAATTGTATACCATCCGAAAGATTTCTAGATCGTGATAAAAGGTCAACTATTTTCAGTAATTGGTCAGCCATAGATTTTTTTTTCTATGATTTTTTGAAGTTCGTTTCAAGGTCACAAAAAAAAACTATTGGCACCTCATTTGGGTCATTTTTTAAAATAAAGTATACAATTTGAAAGGCCTCTTCACGGTTGTAAAAAGTCAGCTATTTTCAGTAATTGGTCAGTTATAGATACTTAGATATGATTTTTTAAAGTATTTTTTTTTTCAAAGTCACGAACCGGTTATAACCTAGAAAAAAAAACTTAGAAAAAAACGTATAAAAGAATCTATAGCTGACCAATTACTGAAACTAGCTGACCTTTTATACAGATCTTAGGGCCTTTCATGTGGTATTAAGTTTTGGTAAATTTCCCATAAATGAGGTGCCAAAAATCGCGCATGACCTTGAACAATAATTTAAAAATTCACTAAAAAAAACTATGGCTGACCAATTACTAAAAATAGCTGACCTTTTATATAGTGCGCAGGACTTTTCTGATGGTATTAAATTTTTGCAAATTTCCCATAAATGAGGTACCAAAAATCTATGACCTTGAAATTCATTAAAAAATCTATACTTGACCAATTACTGAAACTAGCTGACTTTTTATATAGATCAAGAGATCTTTCAGATAATACACATTTTTTGCAAATTTCCCTAAAATGAGGTGCCAAAAATCGTTTTGACCTTGAAATTTTTTCTAAAATTCATTAAATATTCATAAAAAAAATCTATGGGTGACCAATTACTGAAAATAGCTGACCTTTTACAACTATGAAGAGGCCTTTCAAGTTGCATACTTTTTTCTTTAAATGACCCAAATGAGGTGCCAATAGTTTTTTTTGTGACCTTGAAACGAACTTCAAAAAATCATAGAAAAAAATCTATGGCTGACCAATTACTGAAAATAGTTGACCTTTTATCACAATCTAGAAATCTTTCGGATGGTATAAAATTTTGGCAAATTTCCCTTAAATGAGGTGCCGAAAATCGCGCGTGACCTTGAGCGACCTTGATAAAGTTTAAGCCTTGATTAAAAGTTATCTAGGGCTGACCAATTTCTGGGACCAGTTGACCTTTTCTGACCAATTAGATGGGATATTTTTTATCAAATTTCCCTCATATGAGGTGCCAAAGGTCCAGAGCCCACGAACAGACATTAAGTTTCTCAAATACTTTTCAATTAAAGAACTTAATTAAAAAAAAAAATCAAATAAGTGAATGGAGTATTAGCTACCTTTCAAAAAAGCTATAGCATATTATTGTATAAGCTTTCGTTGATTTTTTATATTTTGTTTTGCATCTAAAGACAATTTTTCAGAAATAACTCCCTGCCTTAAGAGGGGAGATAGAACTTTCCCTCATACGATTTCTTTTTTAGAATATACAGAAGAATCATGCCCTTAAATGTTATTGACGAATTAAGAAACACCCTGTATTAACAAGCCAAAAACATCATATGCTTAGACAAATTGACTAATTCAAAATTTAAGTGTTTTTTGTAGATCTGAAAATTTCTAAACAATCCAATGCTGTTCAGAGCAAACAAGATATATTTCAGGTTCATAAAGCTTCACTGGCTGAATTGATACCAACTTTTAGAGCATTCTGCTTCACTGTGTACCACACCACAACCTGGCAAAATTTATTTTGGGAAGTAAGACAAATGGGTCTTATTTCAGCGGATCTTATTGGTTATTGCACAGTGTCACTTACAACTCCTTGTTGCGTTTGGAAAGCTCGGTTATTTTTTGAACAGATTCATCATACATAGTATTTAAAAAATTCAATCAGCTCAAGTTATTGCCATTATTTTAAATATTTTTTTGTTATTACCTTAATAAACAAGATAATGAGAAAGGTATAGAAGGCCTTGATGAAGATTTTCTCCCAATAGTAATGAAGGGCTGTGGAAGTCAGTTCCAATTATTAGTGTAAAAAACACTTATATTGTATCACCTAAATAGAAATAATAATTCAATAAACAAAAAGAAGCTATGTCTTTAATGCTTAGTCCAGTAAATGAAGAAATCCCTACTCTCTGTTTAGTATAATATTGTTACAAAAAATTGCGTATACGCCACCCCTCACAAAACTATTAATATTGGTGTTGTGGAATATAAAAGTGCAGTAATTTTTTGTATTGGTCAATTTGTAAATTATAAAAAATGCTTGGACCCTAAAAAGAAGGTGCTCATCTGTTCATTCCAACTTAATATTCAGTTAGCAATGGTAAACATCGCGCTTTTGGAACAACTAAATGTGCAGTGATTATTATTTTTCTTTTCACGATATATTTATGTACGTGAGTTATGAGCTAATTTCTAAGCTATCCGAAATACTGACAAAAGAAGACCAACCGGGCCAAATTGTTGGTTGGCAACCGTTTAAAATATAGAAAAAAATCGATAATTTTAACGCATTGTTGCGTTCTGAATGTATCCATTATAAACACATCATCAACGCTTTAAAATTATCGATTCTCGATTCTCGTCAACAGTAGCTATCAACGGACATTAGAAGGCCTTTATGGTCCATCCAGTATAAGTCAAATAATACATCTGCTATGTTATTTTCATCATGTATTAAATTATTAGATTTTCCTGCACACTAATAGTCTGATCAGGAAACTGAATTCCGTGTACTTTTGACGGAGAATTAATTTCCAAGACTCTAAGGATGGAATTTAGCTAGGGAGTCATTTTTGTAATCCTGTCGTTTGGAAGCCATAGAGTCATTAATTTCAACAAATTTCCATAATTAAAATAACGTTTGATATTTTAAGAAATAGGTGTTGAGGTAACGAACCTTCGAGTAAAATTTCCAATTGACAACTTTCGGGAGTACCTATACTTTTTTTGATGTCAAAGGGTGAGATTTCAACTTTTTTGGTAATTTTTAGTCAAAGGGCACGGCAGTGCCCAGCCAAGTTCGTGGCACTACACCTTTTTTACAGGAGCAAGCTCAGGTGATTTTCAGCCCCCTTCTAACTTCAGTACCAATAAAGTCAGAAACTTCAAATTCGCAGTATTTGCTGTGCTGATCAAACTAAGGTGGCTTACCAAATTTCAACTCTTAAGCATTAGTAGTTCCCGAAATATAGAAATTCAAAAATCGAAAAACCGTAACTGACTGACTCACTGGCTCACTGACTCACTGACTCACTGACTCATTGACTCACTGACCCACTGACTCACTGACAGATCATTAAAATTATGGAGCACTTCCCGACATCATAAGCTTGAAATTTCGCACAACGGTAGGCCTTGTCGTGCATACAAAGGAAGAAATCGAAAATATGCAATTTTCTATTCAGGGGGCGTGGCATCTACCCACTTTCTTAGATATTCTTATAAATTATATGGAGCTCTTTCGACTGTTGTAGAAGGATTGAAATTGGTAGAGCGGTAGGGCTTGAAGTACTTGGAAAGAAAAAAATTGAAAAATTGGAATTTTTCATTCAAGGGGCGTGCCATCCACCCACTTTCTCAGAATTGCTATTATTTATATGGAGCACTTTCGGTTGTCGTAGAATTATGAAACTTTGTAGAGCGGTAGAGCTTGATTTTCACCTGGAAAAATAAATCTTTGCAAAAAGGATTGAAATCACAACAAAAACATAAATGTTAAAAAAAGAGCCAAGTTCTTATATGAACAAGAAACCTGTGCTTAAAAAGTCCGCCAAAAAAAGTAATGAGATCTAAAATATATGCCAACTTTTAAGTTCATGAAGCACAGGTTTTTTGTACATATAAGAACTTGGCTCTTTTTTTAACATTTATGTTTTTGTTGTGATATTAATAACGTAAACAAAGTTGCGGACACACCTTAAGATGCCAAACGTCGTGGGTTGGAAAAACAGCAGTTGATGTCTAAAAAGATAGATGTTAAGTGGACGTTCCTTCGGTAAAAAAGTCAGCGTAACCACTTTTTGGGAAGATTTTTTGAAGTCAAATTTTAGTGTCTGAGGGATAGGTTAGGTTAGGTTAGAAGGGGTGATGATACGGCAAGCCGCCTCATCCCACTCGGATCTCCGTGGATCCATTGCGCTCCCCAGGATAAAGGTAGGTAGGTGTGAGGAGGGGATGGGTGTGGGACTGAGGACAAGTTTAGGAATGGGATGCCTCCTTGAACCACCCTGACTTCTGAGTGAATTTCAGGATATTCTTTAGTGGCAGGGTAGAGATGTCGCCCATTTCGTCGAAAAAGTATTCTCCGAGGGCCTCTTTTCTAGTTATGGCCAGACTGGGGCATTCACAAAGGAAATGGGATGAGCCCTCCTCAGCCTCTTCATCTTGACACCCTCTACATAAGTCAGATGGGTTGATGCCCATTCTGCTCATGTGGGTTCCCAATGAGTTATGGCCCGTTAGGACTCCCACTAGGAGCGATAATTGAGGCCTGCTTAACTTGAGTAAATATTCAGTTTTTTTCTTTGATATGTTCGGCCATAAATTTCTTGAAACCCGACAAGTGTCAAGTGATGACCATCTGACGTCTGCAGCTTCAAGGAAATTCTGGTGGATTCTATTTTTTTCCTGCTCCAGTGGCATAAGTACCGAAAATTCGATTTGGCTAGGATCAAGAGTTGATCCGTTTCTGGCCAGTTCATCTGCCATTTCATTCCCGAGAATATCACGATGTCCAGGGACCCATATAAGGGTTAACGTGTTTGTTGCGCCTAAAGATCTAAGTTCAGTTCGACAGCGATCTACCAGTTTGGACTTAATACTGATTGAAGAAATAGCTTTAATTGCCGCCTGGCTATCTACGAAGATGTCTATATTGCTATTGACTATTTCATGAAAGGCAAGATATTTCGCGGCTTCGCAAACTGGAATACACTGCAAAAGTTTGGAAACTTTATTGATCTGTTTATAGGTGGGTTTTCCGAGTAGATACCTGACCCTACCCCTTCGTCTGTTTTGGAACCGTCTGTAAACACCGAAACATGATTTGTATTGATGACCCTGTTTTCATTCCAGAATTCCCTACTAGGGATATCTGTCATCGCCACTGGGTTAAAATCTATGTGCGGTGTGACGTAATCTGTTTGAATGTCTATGTCAGTGAATTTCATTATGGTTCTGTGACCGAAGTGGCCCTTTTTCCAGTTATTGCACTGTTTAAGTCTAAAAGCACTTTTGGCCGCCAGCTCTTTCGTAAACAGATCGAGCGGAGCTAGTGAAAGGAAAGTTTCTAGGGCTGCTGTAGGTGTAGTTCTTATAGCACTGGTAGTGCCAATACACGCTAGTCTTTGAATTTTGGTCATGGTCTTAAGATTGGTTTCCTTATCTAAGGCTGGCCACCAGACCATGCAAGCGTACGTTAGTATTGGCCTTATTATGGCTGTGTACATCCAATGAATGGTCCTGGGGCTGGGACCCCATCTTTTACCAAAAATTCTACTACACGTGTAGAATGCAATTGAGGCTTTTTTCTCTCTTTCTTTTATGTTTTCTTTCCAGTTTAGTTTACGATCAAGTACAACGCCAAGATATTTGGCAGTACCCGAAACATGTAGCGGAGTACCGTTAATGGTTGGTGGATCAATGTTGGGAATATTGTGTTTCCTCGTAAACAATACCAATTCCGTTTTCAGTGGGTTGACGTTGAGTCCGCAGCTACAGGCCCAATTGCTGAGCTTGTCAAGAGCTGTTTGTAGGAGCTCGCACAGAGTAGGGACAAATCTTCCTGAGGCCATTAACACGATGTCATCGGCATATGCAATGACCTTGATACCACTCAGACCTAGTTTGACTAAAATCTGGTTGACAACCAGGAGCCAAAGCAAAGGAGATAAGACTCCACCCTGTGGAGTGCCCCTACACGCCCTAACTTTTAACTTGCTATCACCCATTTCTACATTTATTAGCCTCGTTTGGAGCATGGAGTCAATCCATTTTATCAATATCGGATCGACGCTGGCGTAGCTAAGGGCTTGTCGAATTGCACTGTTATCAACATTATTAAAGGCCCCTTCTATATCAAGGAATGCTGCCAGAGTGAATTCTTTGAAATGGATTGATTTTTCGATTGTGCCTACAACTTCATGCAGCGCTGTCTCAACAGATTTGCCCTTCATGTATGCATGTTGGGCCTGTGAGAGCACACTATCATTCAGATTAAGGCGAATATGAGTTTCAATTAATCTTTCTAAGGTTTTGAGAAGAAAGGAGGATAGGCTTATAGGCCTGAAATCTTTCGGCTCAGTATGAGTGGGCTTGCCAGCTTTCGGAATGAAGATGACATTGACTTCTCTCCAACTAGAGGGAATATAGGTGATGTTTAGACAACTCCTAAAAATATCCACTAGAATTGGAACAATTATGTCTTTGGAGCTTTGGAGCATAATTGGAATAATTGGTGTCTGAGGGATGAATTCTAACAATAAAAAAGACCCCCGCCAAAAATCGCACGGAATTCGGTTTTCTGGCGGACTATAACTTAATTGTTCCTAAAGATTTTATTGCTCCACTTCTTTATTCTTCTCTATCATCGCAATATTATATGATTGATCAAAGTATCTAGTTTAATATTTTTTAAGAAATGCAAATAAAAAAATTAAGATACTCAAAATGTTTCTAATTTTTTGTACTCTTTTCAGTGTACCTACATACTTTGTTGAAACAACATATTGTGATACAGAAAACAAATTTAATGGATGAAATACCGCATTAAAACCTACGCGCGTTTTAATATAATAATTTATTGTTGTAACAACAAACAAATACAAAAATTAAATTTCACAAAATTTAATTTGAATAACTGGCAAAGAGTTTTGTAAATGAAATTTTATACTAAACGCACAATGCACGCTGAATTAACATGATACCACCAAACACCACATGCCATTGCCGTCATCATTGCCAAGAAAGCCAAACCATGCGATATCTCTTTTATACCTACCTCTCTCTAAAGCTGCGTGCGTCGCGTCGGTCGTCGTCGTCGTCGAGGTGGTTGCTTTTCAATCGAGAAGGCGGAACGGAAATGTTGTAATATTATGCATTTCGAAAACAGAAATTTGAGTGGGTGCTGGAATAAACATATATAAATATACCAACCACAAAGAGCTAATTCTTGATAGACAACCAACTTTAGTGAAGAAATAAAAAAGAAAATAATAAAAACAATTTTTATGACTAAATATGAACCTTAGAAAATCCATGTTAAGTATTTTGTCAAACAGAAAGTTTATGGATTTTTTGTTTTTATTGTTAAAAAAAAGTGGATTTCTATTATGAGATTTTTCATAATTGAACATGGAATTTCAAAAATATAAAACAGAGAAACTCAATAAAACTTCATGCTAATGCATTGAGTTTGGGTGTCAATTAAAATATTTAAAAAAAAACGAAACCCTACAGACTCGTCCAATAAACTCGATAATCTCATTAATGTTACATTGATTTGATATCTAGAAGACGCGCTCTGGCAAAAAAACAAACATATAAATCCACCTCTGTGTCAGTTCAACCGAAATCTGAAGTTGCTTTGAGATCGGGCAGAAGAATAATGACACCCTCGCGAAATATATTCAAAAACATGTTAACGCTCTTTTGAGCCACCAACCAGCCAGCTCTGTAGTACCTTCGCACTTCGAGTCGCGTCGGTGTCGCCTTCTGTTATTTTTTATTTTATTGAGGCACAATGGAACTGTTGTCGTGGTCATCGTCATCTTCTTTGTCCGACATTGTTGTTGTTGTTGTCGTCTGCTTTGGAGTGTAGTTAAGGTATATATCGTGATCCTTAGTTCTTGATTCGGAGCTGTTTATGTCAAATTAAAATTTATACCCAAAAGGTGCCAATAAAAGTCATGAATTTCAGGAAACACACAATTGTCGGTGTGAGAAGAGTGTGTATGTCTTTTATTTTTATTTATTCAGTTTATTTCCTATTGAAACAAGAAGTCTAAATGGATGACGAAGAAGTTTGGGCACTTTTCGCATGAATTTAAATGGTCCATCCATTCGATGGACGGACACCAAAAAGAACACATCAAATGAAATATCGTTCGTCGAAGAAACCTTATTTCATCTGAAATTAAATGCAAAAAGTGAGGAAAGAAGTGGATTTTGTGTGTGGGCCTAAATGCTATTTTTAGTTATTACCAGTACCGGATCTAACAGCGAGGTGACTAAGAAGAAATTCTCTGGCTATAACGTTGGGAATATCATTTTATTTTAGGCTAAACTTAGATATAGGACCAACAATTTCGTTGACTTATTTACCTCAGCAAACTGACTGTGTCTCCAATACAACAATTTAATGTTTTTTACAAGTTTTGTTTTTGTAATCCCTAACATGATTTTTGAATATACTTATGTATTTAGTTCATATTACACTTAATTGAAACTCATTATCACCTTCACCAGGACACCGTTTAACATATTATTGTTACTTTTCTGTAAAAACCTCGTAAATTTGAGTTACAAAATTGCTTCCTAGAGACAAAAACCGATAAAAAGAGTAATGAAATGGAACTTTTGCGTCTTAGATCATTCAATGTTTTTGCGCTGGTTGATAGATCTAAAAGGAACCACGACGCAGTTGTGAGTCATTGAAATTTGAATTCAGTGATTTGTTTTGATCTGAATACATTAAAAATGGGAACAACAATGGGAAGATCTTTTTCAATCTCGAATAACGAAATCTCGCAAATTAAAAATCTTGTTTTTCATAATTTCGCAATTATAAAATCACACTTTTAACAATCTCGCATTTACATCTTGCACCAAAAAATCTCGCAAATTTCAACCAAAATCTCGCAAATTAAAATTTTGATTTTAGAAATATATTTGTTGCAATGCAATTAAATTTTGCGAGATTTTGATTTGAGAGATTTTAGTTTGCAGGATGTCGTTATTGCGAGATAATGAAAAGTGAGATTTCATAATTGCGAGATTTCGCTTTACGAGATTTAAAATCTTAGATTTTAATTAGTGAAATCCAACCCATTAAAAAGTCGTTTAAGGACTTTCGTGGTATTGGTAGAAAGTCGGCGATAAATTTTGAAAAATTGGGTTTGCTTGCACGCCAAAAATCTACTGTGTGCTTCAAGTCTATCTACTTTCAGTTTTCTTAATCTAGTGGATTACAATAAAAATTTCAAGCGATGTAAACAATAAAAGCCAGGTATCAGAGAATCACTCAAATCCACTACTGCTTTCTTTGTGCAGACGGTAAAAAAGATACAGACTGATTTAATTAAATGCAGGATCATCTTGATCGTTAAATCGATGTGAGTTGGAGATACATAGTTAGTGACATCCACTTGGGCCTGTGCTACAATTATTTTTGTATGAAGGTAAATGGAGCTCTTACCAACAGCTGGTAACAAAGCATTATTTAAAAATAAAAAAAAATCATATGTAAGAAATACAACTTTCTTTTCAAATTTTACAAATTTTTATTAGAGGGATTAAAGATAATTAAAAAAACTATTTTTTCAATTAAAACCTCTTCATTTTTACTTGCGATGTATGAAGGTATCTACAATAAGGCAAGTTTTGGATTCGTGCAACAAAAAATTCTGAGATAACAATCAAACATGACATTACGATGATAGAGAACACCAACAAAGTGGGTGGCACAATTCTGCCTGTCTGTCTGTCTGTCTCTCTATATTTCTGTCTGTTCTTCTACAGCCTAAATAGCTCAATGGATTTTCTTCAAACACGTTTTTTTTCCTTTTTTTTTTAATAAAAATAACGGTACCTGCAATTTAACATAATCGTATTTTTCTCAAAAAGCGGCTCCACAACTTTTCCTGAATAAATTTTCATAAATTAATTTTAGTAAGGGCTTCTTTTGGGTGGAAAACCATTTTTCAAAAAATGGTTATTAAAGAACCTCCAAAAGAACCATATTTTTAATTTGCGATTTTCTTCAAAACGGTACACAGAAGCTTCCAAAAAAATATAAATAGTTTTGTGTACCAAAATTTTGAAAAATATTTTTTGGATTTTTAAAAAATGTTTCAGTCTTTTTTTGAAAATCAAATATTTTGAAATCGAATTTTTTGAAACTCGATACTTAAGAGTCTTAAGTACTCTCTAAAATATTTTTAGAAAAAATTTTACATTTATGAAAAAATAACGGTACCTTCCATACAAATGTTAAAAAACCGCAAAGGGAAATATTTTTTTCTCAAAAACGACTACCAAAATGTTTGTATATACAAGTTTCAGACAAGATTAAATAATGTTGCACATCAAAATTTTCAAAAATTGAATTTTTAAAAAAGTTTTGATTTTTTTTGAAAACTAGATATCTCGAAAACGGTTTGACAATTTTTTTCTAGATTTTATTTTTATCTGCACATAAAAATATACCTACTTTAGATTTGCATTCCGAAATTTGTCCTTAAAAATGTTTTAAGAATTTTATATATAAAAAATTCATTTTTTAAAAAACCACTCCAACTTTTTATATATAAGAAATTCATTTTTAAAATACCACTCCAACGGTTTAAATTTTTTTTTTCCATTAAATCATATTCAATCAAGACTTAAGATGGCATTCATTTTTTAACCTCAAACTGTCAAAGGAGTTGTATTAGCTAATTTGAATGTCGCATTTCATGCTTCTCCACATTTTCCTCTCATAGTTTCCATGTCTCTGTTTACAATTGTCTGGAACATAAGAACAAGTACGTACGACCCAGTCGTGCATTTTATTTAACTTACTCAACACTCTGATTGTATGTTTTATTTTTAAGGAATGTTTTTATAATAAAATTTAATAATCAACGTAATACATCAGATTTGGTATACATAATTCGTATTCTTTTTCATAGAAATAGTTTACAAAAATTAAATGCAAAATGTATTACTAAGGAGATATTACCCCTCCTGTAGGATTTTGTCCTTGTCTACTTCCCTCCTACATGCTCTGAACTTTTTGGCAGATTTTAACCGGATTTCCTAGTATGCAAAAAAAGGGGGAAATTTAATTCACACCTACAGCGACTATAGGAAATGAAAATAAATATCTGAAAAATTAGGGAGTTTTTGTTTCTTTTTTTAGAGCCGATTTAGGCCCATCCAAATGTAAAAAGTAAAAAAAAATATTATAACGGCCACCATAATGTACATATATTTTATATCTAAATATATTTAATTGTTGTAACATTTAAAAATTAAAACGGTTGGTATGCCAATTTTAGGTATTTAAAAATCTAGTTTTATTAAATTTTCAAAAAAAAAATCATCAATCAGCAGAACTCGCCTGTAGTGGATGTAGTGTTTGACTGCTGACTTCGAGGTTATGAGTATAACAGTCTGAGTTTTGAATATAATAGTCTGAAGCCCAACTTTACTTTATCTGAGTTTCCGTTTTCTTTACTTTTTTTCTAAAAAGATGAAATACATTCTTATTCAACTATGTAAGAGTAAGTAAAACAAATCCACGCAAGCACCCTTTTTCCATATAAACCAATATTATACCTTATAAGAAAAACACTGATACAAGCAACATTTTTTATTACACCAGTTTTTAATTTTCCTGTAAAGGTACCTACAAGAAACATTTTTATAACAATCAATAATACAATAAAATAATCAACAAATGGTTCGAAAAGTTGGCAGAAGAAAATGCTAAACTTACAGCCCCAATTTCGCTAGAAACAATAAATAACTTTTTTTTTATAAAAATCAAATATGTATATACGTTTTTTTCCTAAAAGAAAGAACCATTTTTACTTGCGATTATAGGTACTATAAGGCAAGTTTTGGATTCGTGCAAAAAAAAAATTTTGAGATAACAATCAAACATGATATTACGATGATAGAGAACACCAAAAAAGTGGGTGGCACAATTCTGTCTGTCTGTCTGTTCGTCTACAGCCTAAACGGCTCGATCGATTTTCTTCAAACTTGGTACATAGTGGTTTTTGGTGATTCTGCCGACACGTTTTTTTCATTTTTTTTAGAACCAAAAATAACGGTACCTGCCATACATTTTTTTTGGCAAATTTACATGATCGTATTTTTCTCAAAAACGACTCGACAACTTTTCTTAAAATAAAATCAATAAATTTATTTTAGTAAAGGCTTTCTTTGGGTGGAAAACCATTTTTCAAAAATGGTTATTAATGGTACCTCCCAAGGAACCATTTTTTTAATTTTTGATTTTCTTCAAAATGGTATGACCGATTTCAATTATTTTTTTTTATACAGAGGCTTCCAAAAAATGTTAATAGTTTTGTGTACCAACATTTTTGAAAAAATGTTTTTTGGATTTTTATAAAATATTTCAAATTTTTTTTGGAAAATCAAATATTTCGAAAACGGCATCATAGATTTTTTGAAACTCGATATTTAAGACTTTTTTAGTACTTTCTAAAATATTTAAAAAAAAAATTTTACATTTATGAAAAAATAACGGTACCTTCCATACAAAAGTGAAAAAACCGCAAAGGAAATTATTTTTTTGCTTGAAAACGACTCTTAAGATTTTGATTAAACTTTTCTCATATACTAAAATTAGTACGATCTACCATCAAAAATTATAAAATTTTACACATAGCAACTATTAGTAGTACCTGTCATAGAACGTATTTTTTATTTTGAGTTTTCTCGTTATCAGCTTAACGAATTTAAATGAATTTTTTTATATACAAATTTCAGATAAGATTAAATAATATTGCATATCAAAATTTTCAAAAAAAAAGTTTTTGGATTTTTAAAAAAAGTTTCAAACTTTTTTTTTGAAAATTTGATATCTCAAAAACGGGTTGACAATTTTTTTTCAAATTTTGTTTTTATATACACATAAATATATAGTTTATATCTGCATACCAAAATTTGTTCTTAAAAATGTTTTAAGAATTGTATATATAAAAATTAATTTAAAAAAAAACCGCTCCAACGATTTTAGAATTTTTTTCACATACAATCATATTCAATCATGAATTAAGATGGCATACTTTTTTTTCACCTCAAACTGTCAAAAGAGTTGTTTTAGCTAATTTAAATGTCGTATTTCATGCTTCTCTACATTTTTCTCTCATAATTTCCATGTTTGTATATACAATTTTCTTAAACTCGCAGTGTCTTGAACATAAGAGCAAGTACGTGCGACCCAGCCGTGCATTTGATTTAATATCCGAATTGTTTCTAATATCCGATTTTTTATACAAAATCTTGTTTCTTTTATCTGTGGTTAGGGTACAAGGAAACTTCGGTTAAAGGAAACAAAGCTTGTAGCATTTCAATATTTCTTATAAGCGTTATGTACTGTGTAGTATAAGGATCCAGTCAAAGATTCATGAAATTTTAAAACCCTCTTAAGTCAGGCAATTTTTAGATGATTTTTTTTTACAAAAAAGAGCCTTTTTGGAAGCTAAACTCAGCACTCTATTGAAACAGTTACAAGATATTCAAGATTTAAAAGTAAGATAAAACAATTCTCAAATTTGGAAAAAATTAAAACCACAAACATTTCGGACTTGTTCTTTGATATTTTTTACTATTGTAAATTAAATACTATATGAAAATTAAAAAAAAAAAAAAATTTATTTCAGGTAAAAAAAATCGAAAATCAAATGCTAAACAGTGAAATTAGGAATGATTCTTCACATGAAACTGTCAAAAGGGGATTTTTATGCCCTTAAACCAGTTTTTGAGTGTATGTATATCGGAAATTTAAAAAATCGTTAAAACTTAATTGCATCATTAAATAATTTAATTGCAGCGATTTTCCTGCTCTATATAGCTTTTAGCTATAAAAATTACTCATACGCCACAGTGAACCATTTTAATGAAAGCCGAAAAGCCTTTTTTAATTGCAAACAAAAAGAAGGTAGTTCAAATGTCAGTTGTATTTAACAATAACTATAAGATATTAGGGCGGGGGGGGGGTTTCGATCCTCCGTTAAATTTTAAACGGTGCAGATATCGATGGGAATTATTTTTAGTTGTTTCAATGACCATTAAATTCGGTGGTGCATTTTGTATAAAAGCAATTTAAACCTCCTTATCGATTGAATTATCTTGAAAACGGATACTCTTATGAAAAATGTTCTGAACATGTCTTGTAGGAAATTTTCTAAGGTACAACATAGTCCTTGACATTCTTTCTGTTCGGGAGATATTCCTTTAAAACCTTTTGGTAAGGTCTTTCACCCCCCGTAAAATTGTTAGCGACAATAGGGACTTTTAAGAGTTTCCTTAGAATGCCATGAGGAGGCTATGAGTCAGAAAATTTGTCTGAAACTTTGAGGGGCAACTTTTCCTTCAAGTAATTCCATTTTGTCCTATACGAATGAGCGATCTCTAGAACTTTTGGAACAATTTTCGTATATGTACTCTTTTCCTCTTGTCTTTACAGTTATGTACATATTTTGATAAATTTGTGGGAATAAAATTATCGAAAAGAATAATCTCCAACAAAATCAAAAACTCAATGTAAACATTTTCGGAGAGTAATTTGCGAAACAAAAGTTTGTCTCCACTGAAAAGGCGCCTACAAAATTCATTGTTTATACAACTAAAATTAATAAATGGGCAAAATTTTATTATCAGATGAATAAAAGCACCGTTTCTAGAATTTCCTTACATTTCCTCAATGATTTAAGTTTTTTTTTTTTTTCTTTAATTTTTGATCTCAGCTCCCACATTCTAAATAATCATCTCAAGGAATTCCATCCATAAATTAGAATTAATTACACGCTTTTTTTGCAGTCCCGATGGTGGACTAAGACTAACAGGCGGAGGCGCTACGCAGTAATATGGCCTTAGATTTAGATTCACTCGTGGATGCTTAAAAAGTGCTTTGCCATTCTTGAGAATTTGCTGATTTTTTTTTCTTTCTTATGATTAGCACCTTACACGCTGCAGTCAAATATTTATCTTTTCTAACATGTTTGATAGTTGTTGTTGGTGTTGGTTGATGGTGCAACTTAATAGTGTTTTCGACTTTAGTCGTCGTTGTTGTTGTTGCTGTTGTTGTCGTTTAATTTCGCAACGTGAGAATTAATTTCCAGTTTTCGACTCTGAGCTTGGTCGTCTCCTCGTCGTCGTCGTTTAGATATAAAATGTTTGATAATATTGCACAATTTTAAACAACTGTTGCCGTCAAAGCCGGAGGTCATACTCTGCATAGGTAAATACTATGCACACATTTCCACCTTAAAAAATTCGTGCTCAATTCAAAAGATACTATGCTCAAAAGCAGATTGTGTGCACTCGTTCAATGGATTTGTTGTCAGCATGCCTACCTGGCGACATGCTATTTTTTTTGTTCATTCATAAAACTTCAGTTAATTAGAAGGTTCGTGAGAGTTTTCAGCCCTAGAAGATTAAATGGAATGGTATAGGTAGTCTTTTGTTAAAAAGAAGTTCCGGTGAATACCTTAAACCGATTATTATTTTTATGCATTTTTTGTATAGAAATAATTTAAGGGTAAGTTATGGCTTTTGGAAAAAATACCCAAAATTGGAATCGATTATATTTTTTTTCTTTGTACCAACATAAGCCTATAAGCTGCCGCCTGTCTAAGACAACACTGGCCAAAGTTTAAATTTGAAAAGAAATGGTCAGACAAGATTTTAATGAATTGGAAAAAACTGACCACAAAATTATTGTTTAAAAACTGTGTCACATCCGTAACAATCTTTCTGTTCTACAACTTTTGTATTATATATATGGGATTTATGGAAATAATTCCACGTAATTCTTCTATTTAAAAATTTGATCCACATATTCTCTTCATGCGTAAAAATCATACTTTGACATAAATCCGTAACAACTTTAAATTCATATTCTGAAAAGTGACAGATATATGATTTTCATGCATTTTTTTCCAAAATTGCGGACAATGCATAATTGATTTACGAATTTTCTGGTTTTATTTGAACATGATTTTGCGACTTATCCAAGTACTTTATTTAATTACCTAACTTAAACGAAACTAAAATACCCATCAAGAGCATTAATGCTGCACCATATCTCTACCTGATGCATTCATTGTTCCAAGGTGTGTGTACTTATTCTTTTGGATACCTACAGTACAGATACTGACTGAGACGGAAACCTATGTGCATTTAGCCACCCGTATTGTATGTACTGCCATCGATCGTCGTTAGCCGTACTTTTTTAGGTACATTACCTAAAGGTAAAAATATTCAAATGAAATTGAATGCGCTGCTGATGCGACTCAGATGAGTGGGTAACGCTTTGTTGCTTTGAATTAATTTAATGCCCATCCATAATCCTCTAGCTCTGGTCGTTCCGTTTCGTCTTCTTTTGTCATTTGGAACTTGTTTCAACGGAAGTAAACAGAATGTGGGGCCTTTGTCAAAATAATATCATTGTTGTTATTATGATGTCGTCTGCACAGTGGGACAGATATCATCAGCTATGCGGGACAAAACTTTACTTAGCATACATCGATTTAATTGAAAAACTAAGAAACTCGTGTGAACATGGCAGTCAATATGTCTGTTCGTGTACCTACTTCCCAAAACTACGAATTTCTACGAATTTCATTTCTTACTTGCGATTATAGGTATAGGCAAGTTTTGGATTCGTGCAAAAAAAAATTTTGTGACAACAATCAAACATGATATTACGATGATAGAGAACACCAAAAAAGTGGGTGGCACAATTCTGTCTGTCTGTCTGTCTGTTCGTCTACAGCCTAAACAGCTCGATCGATTTTCTTCAAACTTGGTACTTAGTGGTTTTTGGTGATTCTGCCGACACGTTTCTTCCATTTTTTTTTAGAACCAAAAATAACGGTACCTGTTATACATTTTTTTTTGGCAAATTTACATAATCGTATTTTTTAAAAAACGGCTCGACAAATTTTCTTAAAAAAAAATCAATAAATTTATTTTAGTTAAGGCTTTCTTTGGCTGGAAAACCATTTTTCAAAAATGGTTATTAATGGTACCTCCCAAGGAACCATTTTTTAATTATTGATTTTCTTCAAAATGGTATGACCGATTTCAATTATTTTTTTATACAGAAGCTTCCAAAAAATGTTAATAGTTTTGTGTTCCAACATTTTTGAAAAAATATTTTTTGGATTTTTAAAAAATATTTCAAAATTTTTTTTGGAAAATCAAATATTTCGAAAACGGCATCATAGATTTTTTTGAAACTCGATATTTAAGACTTTTTTAGTACTCTCTAAAATATTTTTAGAAAAAATTTTACATTTATGAAAAAATAACGGTACCTTCCATACAAAAGTGAAAAAACCGCAAAGGAAAATATTTTTTTGCTTGAAAACGGCTCCTACGATTTTGATTAAACTTTTTTCATATACTAAAATTAGTACGATCTATCATCAAAAATTATAAAATTTGACACATAGCAACTATTAGTAGTACCTGTCATAGAACGTATTTTTAATTTTGAGTTTTCTCGTTATTGGCTCAACGGACTTAAATGAATTTTCTTATATACAAATTTCAGATAAGATGAAATAATATTGCGTATCAAAATTTTCAAAAAAAAAGTTTTTGGATTTTTGAAGAAAGTTTCAAACTTTTTTTTTGAAAATTCGATATCTCAAAAACGGGTTGACAATTTTTTTTCAAATTTTGTTTTTATATACACATAAATATATAGCTTAAATCTGCATACCAAAATTTGTTCTTAAAAATGTTTTAAGAATTTTATATATAAAAAATTAATTTAAAAAAAACCGCTCCAACGATTTTAAAGCTTTGTTTCCCATACAATCATATTCCATCATGAATTAAGATGGCATACTTTTTTTTCACCTCAAACTGTCAAAAGAGTTGTTTTAGCTAATTTAAGTGTCGTATTTCATGCTTCTCTACATTTTTCTCTCATAATTTCCATGTTTGTATATACAATTTTCTTAAACTCGCAGTGTCTTGAACATAAGAGCAAGTACGTGCATTTTATTTGAGTTGGTTTTATTCCAGTTTTTCAGATATTTTATCCCACTGTGAGTCGCGTCGGTGTACCCAGTCAGTAACAGATCATCATCAGCAATAGAGGTAGAAATAAAGGTAGGACAATATTATAGAGGAAGACATACATATGTAATGTATAATGTACAAAGGTAGACGGTAGATATACAACAGTGGCCAACAAATAGAAACGGTCACGCGTGCGTAATCCAGGAAACCTATACAACGAACGTGTACCTACACATCAGGGGGGATTATTCATTCGGATGTATGAAACAAAAATTTGAAATTAAAGTATGCGCTCTGTGAATAATTGCGATGTTGAGACTGAAGAGTTTAGGAAGCGAGGGACTTTTTGAAAGATGACCATTTCATTCATTGTTTCAAAAGTGCATTTTTTTTGCTTTTTTTTTCGTTATTGTTGTTGTTATTTTTTCGTTATAACTTTTGTTTGGTTTTATTTTTGTATTGTTTTGTTTTGTGACTCTGTCATCAAAGATGGTAATTGGATATTTTAAGCGGATGCATGACGGAAGATGGCATGCTGGCGCAGGTGAATAAATACGGTAATTGTACTGTATGTCTGGTGGTTTTTTGTTATTCAATTAGATATTATATTTATATGGGAAATAGGGAAATGGTACTGGGCATGGCCGTCGACCAAAACAATGGTGGAGTGTAATCATACTGTGTCATTATTTAAATACAAGTGGTAATGACTTTTTTTTATACAAAGTATCATAATTGGTAAGAAGTGTATTTTTCTATTCTACATACCTACCTACAATAAACAGGATGATATTTTGAAATAAAGAGGTTTATTCTGTTCGAAGCTTTTAAGGGCCAGTTTTTCGGAGTGAGATCATCCTATTCTCGGGGTTGAATCTAAGTTAACTACAATTTTTTTAATTTAAGCCAATTTAATACTACATATACTACATTTCCACATAACACTAATCTGAGATTTCATAAGATTCACTTCAAATCTACTTTAAATCTGGAAGATTTATCAAACATAAAAATTGGGTGGCGCAACAGCTCGTGGAGAACCAGGGCCTTGTGACTTACAACTCACAACCATTCCTGTGTGCGTGTTTGTTGGCAGGAATGGAGGGGACCTACATTTTTTTGCCGAGTCCGAACGGCTAAATGAGAAGCACTTTTTCATGACAAGTATACTCTTGGAGGATTTGTCAGTTCCTCGCAAGAGGCAGTACCTCGAATAAAACATTTCTGTTTTTATCATACATATTTATTTCGTAAATCTGAAAGATTTATAAATTTATCTTGTTTAATTTTCCTAAGATTAATAAAGGGTGCTATTTTTAGACGTGTGGTTTTCAAGAATAATTAAACGCATATGATTTAATGTTATGGCCAAGAATTTAGCTTTATTATAAAGAATAAGGGTTTGCCATTATGTTTTAAAAAGGATTTTGGGCAAGTGGCCACCACGGCTGCCCCGGATAAATTCCAGCCGAGAGGCCCAATTTTCGACCACTTTTTGCTGTGGCTGTATGGCATGTAGCGCCGTCTTGTTGGAACCAAAGGTTGTCAACAACAACATTCTCCAATTCAGGCACGAAAAAGTCATTAGTCATGGCTCTATAGCGTTCCCCATTGACTGTAACACTATGGTCGGCTTCATTTTTCATCGCAGGCCGCGAACCGAACCATTATTTTGGTAATAAATTTGCACGATTTGCAAACGTTGTTCAGGAGTAAGTCCATTCATTATGAAATAGTAAACCAAATGAGCATAAATCAGGTGACAGCTGTCAAAAATACTTACTCCGGCAAAAGTATTGCCAGATTGAAAACCACACGTCTAAAAAAAAACACATGGAAAGAATTCTTGGATCAGATCACGAAAAATGAGCTGCAAATTACGAAAAATGAATCCCGATTTATACCTTGGCTTTGGACATCGTAATTTACGACTATTTGTTTGCAATTAGCAAAACTGAGCAAAATGAAGATATTGATACTCAAAATCGTAAATCAACATTCTTTAAGTATCAAAGTATCGAGAGAAAACAAAAATTGCGAACAACAAATCGCAATTTAATCCAAATATTCCTCAATTGCACAATTTATAAATTTGCAAAAAAGATTTGTGATCACCACTTCTATTTCGTGATATTGCCACTTGGAAAGATCAATCTTGCTCTACCTTTCATTTTGCAGGTATACGCATTTCATTTATTTTATTTGAAATAAATACTTGGTGCTTGACTCTACTGGGATTTGAACTCGCAACCCTCCAGTTGCGGAGCGAGCATGCTACCAATAGGCCAATTTGCATTACAAATCGTTCGTGTCACACATATTAATCATTAGATACATGCCATGTTGTGGTGCTTTATCCCTTTGAGAAGTAAATTGCGACAAGAAAGTCGTGATTTAGGAACTTTTTGTTGGTGATTTGCAACTGTTTTCATGGAGTTGTAAATTGCGACAAAAAAAACGTAAATCAGTGATTGTGCAATGTTAATTACTAAATATCTATCGCAAATCAATATTTTTAAATGCTGTTTGTAAATGTATGCTTTTGGAGAGTAAATTACGCTAAAAAAGTTCTATTTTGCTATGAAAAGTAGAAGCTTGATTCATGGATTTTTATTGCAAATTACGAAGAAACAAATTTTGTAAATTGCTACGTTTTGACTGTTAAATTACCAGTTTTTGTATTAATTTGGGATCAAAATGCGTTGATTTACGAATAAAACATGATTCGTAAATTGCAACTGCAAATTTTTCAATTTTTTCCGTGCACCCTTTACTTTAACAAATCGAACTAATCTATTTTTTGTATGGCACTGAAGGATTCATTCGAGGCAGAATTATTGTTTGACACAAATGTCAAACTTCCATTTCATAAGAAAAAATGAAACACCCAAACAGTTTCAGACCGCCAGATTTGGTGCGGACCAGTACAATTTGTCAAGTGTGGAACGGGTTCGCACTAAATCTGACGATTTCAAACTGTTTGAAAGTAAGCAAGGAACAAACCTATCATTTGCATTTTTAAAGGTGCTGTCAAAGTAAATCTTCTTTAAATCTTTTTGTGTGAAATAGATTTATTAAATCATACAAATACAGGTTTCTCGTCGGATTACTTGTCAAAAATCATAAATGCTTGAGAAACCATTTTTGTTGAATGGCGTCAGTCAGAAGCGGATTTAGGAATTGGCTGTGGGGGTGGGGGGGGGGGGGCTAGAGGCTCCTATTTTAGATGGAGTCAAACAATTTTTTTCAACATGCAAAAATTATAACTAACGAACATTTCATGACTATAAATGGAGTAGCTGTAATTGTGTGCTTCAGCTGTCATTTCGAAGAACGCACTTTAACCTCGTTAGTAGAACTTGCTAGTATCTGTTAAACAAATTTCTTTGAACACAAAGTGTTACAATACTGTCAGAAACCACGCAGTCAGCTTTTGTCACATGAAATCGAAAACGAAATTTGTTTTGCCAAAGCATGCAACAAATAATGACATTTGACACAAATTTTGATATATGCGCAGAACTGGGCATAAACCAAGACTCTAATGATATTACCTTTAATATGTGAACTGTGGCCGTAAGTAATGAGGATGAAATAGAATTTAAAAATTGTGTGTGGGCTAATTTTTGTTGAATAATTATTTTATTTTCGAAAAATCAAAAGGGCAGTAAATTGAATTCATAGTCAGAATATTTTTTCTACGAAAAAAGTTCATTAGGTTTACTGAAATTTTGCAAAAGTCGCAACGCTGTTCATACACAAAAATGACATTTTATACAAAAAGTAGTGCAGTTCATGGTTCAAAGCGTTTTTTAAATTTTTTACTGAGAATTTTCTTTTCAAAATTTGACAGGTTTAACACATTTTTTTGAAAAAATATACCAACAAATCTAATAAACAACAGATTTGACAGACTTCACCGAAAACAACATGGCCGCCACAGACTGTCAACAGTAGTACCCCTCCCCTGAAGTAAGTTAGTAAATCCTAAGGAGAAGCTTGTTTAAAGTCTTTTCGATATAACATTAGGCTTATGATTGTTTTCACTTAACTTTCATCCACATATTCATCATCTAAACAAAAAAATAAGTTAATATAATCTATTTACACTCAATACTCACCACAATCCAATTATAACCATCTCCAATGTATATAAGAGCAAATCAAAAGAAATTTATTCGCATTGTAAATAACTGATGATAAATAACCTGTTAAGTATATTATCAGGTCAATTTGCTGGTGCATTAGTTTGGAATGGCATGCTTGTAATAATCTTGCTGATTATAATCTAATCGCTGTGCAATTGATTGCAATTAAAGTTCATGCGAAATTGAGTTGAAGTGTGAACACTTCAACATGGTCGTAATATAGACTGCAGTGGTACATGTATCCAACTTATGTTATAAGTTATTACTAATAAGTTGTACGTATAGGTAAGGTACCCTAGCCAGCAGCTAGCGCCAGCGCGTGGTAGAATGCAAAAATCAAATTGGATTGCGGTTTCATTGAGTTGCATATGCGTATTCGCCATTTTATTCAAAAGAGTGAAACTTATATTTTTTAACGGAAAATCGAAAATAGTCGTTTGTTAAACAAGAAGTTAGTTCAAAGTGAAAAACATAGATTTTGCTTTTATTTTAATTGACATTGAAATGCAGAAAATTCTAAAAGAAAGTTCTTCTTTTAAAGTGGAGGGACTGAAAAAACTTCAATTAGGTAAGAGTTCAAATGAGCTCTACGAAAAGCATTTTGATTTTGGAGTAGAGCTCATTTGAACTTTTAATTGAATTAATTTCAAATGAAGGTATGCTATGCTATGAATAAAAAAAAAAAAATAATATACAAAAACTCGTTTGATAAATAAATAAACATACAGATATGTGTATACATATGTACAGAAATTATTTAGTTTCGAAAATTTATTGGCGTATATGCAAATTTCATTGAGTGGGTGAATTTGTTTTTTGAGTGCTTTGTTTTCATTCAATGAAATACGAGTTTTTTTTATTATTATGTATTTTAATTTATAAATCCTATAAAGATAAAATAAATTAAAAGACTTACTGTATGCTGTCATTTAAATCTACAAAAGGAAAAAAATCTTCAATTTAGTAATAAAATGTATTGTTTAATGATCAAGGAGTTTTACATTGCCAGTTGTGATCTTACTTTAAGATTTCTTTAGGAATAAAGTTAATAAAATTGACAAAAAAGGAATATTAGCAGAAGCTTTTCATAATTTAAATTAACGTTTTTTTATCATCACATATCTATATACATAATTTATTCATTGAACCAAATAAGCGGGCCTTAACTATGTCATTTAACAGAAAACCACATAAAATCTTGGTAAGATTGATTCAAAATAGCAGAAAAGCTAAATGCCATGCGTTGGAAAAGGCTCAATAGCTCGCTTAGAATTAATTTTTTTCTGGAGAAATGAGGCTAATTTGTTTCCCAGGAGTAAACAGTTTCATATTTACGATTTTTGCCTTTCCATTTGAGTTTTTGCATTAGGAAAGTCAATCCATGATTTTTGGCCACACTGGCTAGTGTGCATCTTAATTTTTAAGTAAAAATAGACATTTAAATATGAAACTATAAACTTAAACAATTAAACTCTTTAACTATTGAATAAAGTGTAAGAATAAGAATAGAAGCTAAACCTAACTTTTTAGCCCCCTATTCCTAGCAGTGGGGGTACCACATTGCAGAAAAATTAACAACCTCATCTAAAAACTTACCAAATCTGTTAAATACGCACGAAAGGAAAATGGACAATAATTTTATTTTGTCACTTATAACAGAAATCTCTGAAGCATTTCCAAGAAACCAAAATTTAACAAAAGTAGGTGTGGCATCACGTTGAGATCAAAATTTGAAACCTAAACCGCCCCGTAGTTTTTCTATTTGAAACTCTCATTTTACTGCACTATAAATTTGTATTTTGGAAAAATATTTAAAATTTGTGTTTGAAAATTTGTTAGGTTTGTAAAGGGTGTTTTTTAGAGGTATAGAAATTTAAGTTGGTAACACTATTTTAACTAGCGGCCATTTTGCCAGCTGTCAAGTGATTTATTTTTAGTTTGGTTTGGCATTTCAATTTTCAACATGAATAGGCTGACACCTGAACGCTTCCAAATTGTGACCAAAACAAGATTGCCGTTGATCCCAATTCTCATAAGCGAATTTTGTTTAGCGATGAAGCTCACTTTTGAGTGAATGAATACTTACGTCAATAAACAAAACTGCAATATTTGGAGTGATGATAATCATCAAGTGTGTGTTGAGACACCGTTACATCCACAAAAACTGACTGTTTGGTGTGCTTAATGGGTTGGTGAAATAATTGGTCCGTACTTCCTTAAAAACGATGGTGGCCAAAACGTTACAGTCAATGGTGACTGCTATAGAGCAATAATTACTGCAGGAGCTGTGGTGTTTCAACAAGACGGTGCAACATGCCACACAGCTCGTGCCACAGTTGATTTATTGAAGTAAACGTTTGGTAACCGCATAGTTTGACGTTACGGACCCGTGAATTGACCTCCAAGATTGTGCGATTTAAAGCCGCTCGACTATTTTCTGTGGGGATATGTGAAGTCGTAAATTTCAAGTCAATTTAAAAAAAATCATCCTTGTTTGCATTGCAAAGTTCTATACCTCTAAAAAAAACATCCTTTATGATTTGACTTTGTCTAATTGTAATTGATTCGCCATTGTTGCGTCAAGTCTCTGCTTATGTATTTTATCGACCTAATCTTTCAATTTGTCTGCCGCCTTTAGAATGATTTATTACTTGTCAGGAGCTAATATTGCGGTATCATAGGTAACCCTGAGGCCACACGAGCGAGTAATCGCTAGCGAGCTACTAATACATCGAAACTTTTCCTACTCGCTAGCCAACTGGCTTGCCTTTTTTGAACCAGTTGAGAAGCGAGTAGAGCGGCGAATGATTTGACAATTAATGTATGTACCCAACTCGCTAGCGAGTACTCGCTCGTGTGGCCTCCGGGTAAGCGAAGGTTTCTAAGAGATCAATATAACAACACACAATAATAACAACTTCAGTGTTGGCTCTGGCAAGAGTTGAATTTTGTTCAACTTCTGCTACACCATACACTTCTCGCTACATTTACAGCTTCTTATTGTGGCACGGTATACTATTGCTGTTTTCCATTGGACGTCCGGAAGCGTCCAGAATCGTCCGGAACGCTTCTGAAACCGTTTCATTGGCATAAAAAATACTCTTCTGACGATTCTGAGGAGAGAAAATTGATTCTTGATTTGAATTCAGAAGACACTCAGAAGCACTAATACATGCAACACGAAACTTCAACAAAAATTCACTCAAACGTCAAAACAAACTGCAGTGCAACTTCATATTTTTTGTTCATCCCATTCGAATTAATTGTGCACTCGAAAACACTGAAATAATAAAATTTAATAAACAAATTAAGAAAAACAAAAAGAAAAATTATTATTTGTAAGTAAGGGGTGATTACACTATTGTTTTTAATTTCACTATTTGTGTGCCAGCAAAAAGTTTCTATTTAACGATTCACTAATCAGAGACGAAACTTCAAAATTGAGTAGAAGTAACAGGCACTGTTCCATTGGATTCAGAATGAGTGTCTTCTTGAGTGAAACCAATGGAAAACGACATATGTTTGTGTTTTTCTACTCTGGCAATACTAAACGTCAAAACTACAGCTACACCATACTGTTTGTCCAAAAGCATTTAACATAAATAAGAGTTTTGTAAAGGCTATTGCTGGCTTTCAACATAACCTTAGCCACAACCATAACCTTCTATAGTAATTTTAAGGGTCGGGCTTATTATAATCGAATTTTTAAGGTGCTTGACTGACTTTTTATAAAGATTATTTTGTGTTGGTCATTTAATTGTCAACAGATCTGACAACAAAACTGAGAAATTGTGCTGAGGAATCCTGTTTATGAAGCTGAGATTGCTGAGGTCTCTGAAACCACATTCAACTTAATATGCCTTTGTTGACCGAACACAGTTCCCTATTAAATGATGATTCCTGGCACCTGATGAATCTTTTTTCGAATTTCACTTTGAAAATGTATGACAGAGTGCTATGTCCTCTATTACACCATGATTCTTTGTGCCTAGCTCTTTTCAAAATTCAATGGGTGTGAAGGTGAAATCAGATATTTTCTCTTCTTTACACTGTTGAAAATTCCGTGAGCCAGACGCTAAGGGCCAGTTTTTCAGTTCAGGGTTAGCTCTGAGTTAAATCAGAGTTAGCTAATCCTGAAAATAAATAAGCCCCGAGTTAACTCAGGAATAGTTTTTCAATAGAGGACTTACTCAATCTTTCAGTTGTCAAAAATCTTGGGCCAACGATGTGCGACACTACGGATATCACCCTTCTAGGCCTTTCACACATCGGAATAGAGATGGCGCCACAACGAAATTGCACTGACAATAACTGTCGTTATCGGAACTATTTTATAAGTTGCTCACTTCGAAGTTTGATATCTCTTTCCAGCTCTTTTCTTTCAATGTCGACAGTTTCTATATTCTATTTTTATTTGTTATTATTGAGGTAAATTACCTAGTGTATTCCTGGAATTTCTATTTTAAAAACTAGAGAATTACCTGCAGTACGTGAATTCACAAAAAAAATGCTTTGGTGACTTCAGGGCTCAACGAACGAACCTATTTGTATGTCTGTTTGGTAACTGGCTTATTCCATAGGAAATTTTAACAGTTTGTGAACAGTAGCAAGTTTAAACAGTAGCAAATTACCAAATACACAGAATGTAAATTGTTTGAAATTTTGTAAGAAATTAACAAAAAGTAGCATCTGTTTTTACGGAATGATATTGATCAAATAAGAACATCCTAAATTGATGCACATTTGAGCTTTTCATTTTCAATTGTTGCTCATAAAACATTTGGTTCCAAATTGGTAATTTCTTCTTCATATAATTGTGTATCTACATATCTACAATATGAGGTCGATCTTCTTATGTTTCATAAAGTAGCGATAGTTTGCTTTGCCACCAACATTAGTCTTCCAGAACCAGAACGTTCTGCAAAGTCGTAACTCCTGACAGATTTAGAATATTTTTTTAAAATCATGTCATGGAAGTTATAGTTACCTATGACTTTTTCGAAGCACTTCAGTTGCACTTTTTTTTTTCTTTTAGTGCAGTAGGGGCGAAAAATGGGTACAAACTCCCAAACGAAAAAAAACTTTAGTAAATATTAATAGGTTTTATTGGGAAAATTGACATTTTGACAAGTTAAGGCCTGGTGAAACAGAGCGCGGTCCGGCCCGCGGTCCTTGTTAAAATGTACAAACAAAATTAGAATGCCGCGTTATTTCTCTCTCAGTAAAGTATTGACCGTCCCGTCGGACCGCGCTCTGTTTGACCAATCCTCAAAAGAGAGTTTTGAAACCGCGTTGTGATGTCATATTTCATGCTGGAATGGTAATGCCATAGCTTCAATTCTATTACAAGTTGACGACATAATTTGTTCCACTTATTATAATTTTTGACATGGCAGGATTTTTTTTTGTATTTTTTTGATAAAAAGATCACAACAAAAACATAAATGTTAAAAAAGGAGCCAAGTTCTTATGCGTACAAGAAACCTGTGCATAAAAAGTCAGCCAAAAAAAGTAATGAGATCTAAAATAAAGGGTGATTTTTTAGCTGGTTTGGTTTTGGCAACACTGGTTTTGACAGCTGACGTGTGTTTAGTACCTTGTGTCACTGTCAAACAGCTTCAGTTTGGTTTGCAATTTAACCATGGATCGTCTTACAAATGAACAACGCTTGCAAATTATTGAATTTTACTATCAAAATTCGTGCTCGGTTCGAAATCGAAAAATTGTGTTCAGCGATGAGGCTCATTTTTGGTTGAATGGGTACGTAAATAAGCATAATTGCCGCATTTGGAGTGAAGATCAGCCAGAAGCATTGCAACAGCTACCAATGCATCCTGAAAAAGCCACTGTTTGGTGCGGTTTATGGGCCGGCGGCATTATTGGGCCATATTTCTTCAAAGATGATGCGAATCGCAGCGTTACTGTCAATGGTGAACGCTACCGAGCGATGATAACAAACTTTTTTTTGCCCGAAATGGAAGTTCTTGACTTGCATGATATGTGGTTTCAACAAGACGGTGCCACATGCCACACAGCACGCGAAACAATGGCGCAATTGCGAGGCGAGTTTGGTGAACAGTTAATTTCACGTTTCGGGCCGGTCAATTGGCCGCCTAGATCGTGCGATTTGACACCATTAGATTATTTTTTGTGGGGGTATGTCAAGGCTAATGTCTATAGGGACAAGCCCGCTTCGATTGACGCACTGGAAGCCAACATCCATGCATTCATTCGTGAGATACCGGCCGATATGTGTGAAAGAGTATGCCAAAATTGGACTCAGCGGATGGGCTACCTGAGACGCAGCCGCGGTCAACATTTGCATGAACTTATCTTTAAACATTAAATTGCAAAGTTCAAACTATCGATTCAAATAAATATTTCATTCATTTTTTCGAATTTTTTGTGTTTTTTTTTTTTTAAAGTTCTAAACCTCTTAAAAAATCACCCGTTATATGCCAAGTTTTAAATTCATGAAGTTTAATATCAAATATCTTAAGTAGAGTAATATCGAAACAATTCCAAATCATGACAGAAATTTGGTATTTAATGATTACTGATTAAAATTTGGTGGGTTCACTGGTCAAGTTTTCATACATTTTAAATTTGTGATTAAGTAAGTATTTAAGAGAAAACTTGCCAAGTAAATCCTCCAAATTTATATCAGTAATCATTAATTACCAAATTTCTGTCATGATTTGGAATTGTTTTGATATTACTCTACTTAAGATATTTGATATTAATCTTCATGAACTTAAAACTTGGCATATATTTTAGATCTCATTACTTTTTTTGGCTGACTTTTTACGCACAGGTTTCTTGTACACATAAGAACTTGGCTCCTTTTTTAACATTTATGTTTTTGTTGTGATTTCACTCCTTTTTGCAAAGATTTATTTTGCCAGGTGAAAGTCAAGCCCTACCGCTCTACAAGTCTCATAATTTTACGACAACCGAAAGTGCTCCATACAAATAACAGCAATTCTGATAAAGTGGGTGGATGGCACCCTCCCCCTGAATGGACAATTCCAAATTTTTGATTTTTTTTCCTTTCTAAGTACTTCAAGTCCTACCGACCTACCAATTTTCATCGTTCTACAACAATCGGAAGTGCTCCATATAATTTATAAGAATTTTTAAGAATGTGGGTGGATGCCACGCCCCCTGAATGCAAAATTCCAATTCTTAAATATTTCCTTTCTAAGTACTTTAAGTCCTACAAACCTTCCAATTTTCATCGTTCTACAACAATCGGAAGTGCTCCATATAATTTATAGGAATTTTTAAGAATGTGGGTGGATACCACGCCCCTGAATGCAAGTACCTTAAGCCCTACCGACTTACCAATTTTCATCGTTCTACAACAATCGGAAGTGCTCCATGTAATTTATAAGAATTTTTAAGAATGTGGGTGGATGCCACACCCCCTGTATGGAAAATTCCAATTTTTCAATTTTTTTCTTTCTAAGTACCTCATACCTTACCAACTTACCAATTTTCATTGCTCTACAACAATCGGAAAGGCTCCATATAATTTATAGAATATTTAAGAAAGTGGGTGGATGCCACGCCCCCTGAATAGAAAATTGCAGATTTTCGATTTTTTCCTTTGTATGTACCACAAGGCCTACCGTTGTCCAAAATTTCAAGTTTCTACGATGTCGGGAAGTGCTCCATAATTTTGATGATCTGTCAGTGAGTCAGTGAGTCAGTCAGTTACGGTTTTTGCGATTTTTGAAGTCCTATATCTTGGGAACTACTAATGCTAAAGAGTTGAAATTTGGTGAGCCACCTGTGTTTGATCAGTTCAGCAAATACTCCGAATTTGAAGTTTCTGACTTTATTGGTACTGAAGTTAGAGGGGGGTTGAAAATCGCCTGAGTTTGTTCCTGTTAAAAGGGTGTAGTGCCGCGAACTTGGCTGGGCACTACCGTGCCCTTTGATTACAGGCTGATTAATCAGACATCAGTCATTATTTGGTTGCATATATAAATAAGTATTAAATTTGACACACAAAATATAACAATACAAATTGTTTAGGTACCTACTAAGGATTAAAACTTGCAATTAAAAAAAAAATGTTCACATTTTAATCAATTCAATAGCAAATGGCATCCATAAAGATGTCATATCGATTGAGATACATCCCACGCGTCTGGTTGCTTAAAAAGCAATAAATTAAATCAACCAACCGCACATTGTATTAATCACGGGAGTTAAGAAGAAAAAATTAAATTTCAAAACCTGAATAAAAGTGATGGATGAATGAAAATTAAACTGGTAGCTTAAATTTTTTTTTTTTTTTGAATCCCAAACTTGCTATACTCGTACAAAATAATGCATCACCTGAATTTAAGAGGTGATCCAACATTTTGGAACTCGTTTTGCTTTTTTATCATTAATATTTCATGAATGAATATCCCCATCGCGCAAAAGAAAACCAAAGCAAAAACATCTATTTTATATGAAGTTTCCCTACAATGGACAAACAAAAATGTGCTTGATGTGAACGTAACCTAATTGGAGTAGCACAATCCAAACGCGCGTTTAGAAGTGGGCTTTTGGGTATTCACAACTTTTAACTAATAGGTTTATGAATAAAAAAATATTATACGAGCTTCAAATGCATTACGTATTCAGATTCAGAGCAACAAGCAACCTCGTCGAATAAGACCCACACAAAATGTTATATCCAAAATAATGCGGAGGCGTTTGGTGTCTGATGTGTGTGGTTTGAGATGACAGTTTTACCATAGGTATAGCTAGGTTAGGTACACACTTCAGTGGGCACCTTTATTTAAATTTTAACAAATTAAAGAGCGCGAGCGTTTTATTAAACCCGCCAGCTTTCATATAATACATTATATTATGAACAATATTAAACATTAATATAACGAATTTCTATGAGCTGTATACAAATCTACACGCTAGAACCAGCTCTATTAATCAAAGCCTACACAAATTTTAAACAAAAAATACAAACTGAAAGAGATTGATTCTTTTTGTTGTAGGCTGGCAGCACTGTAATTGACGAAAGTGTCATGTCAGACAGTTTAAGGTCATACCAGAGTGTGTGGCGTCTATCGTCAATCGACTATTTTTATTTTTATCAATTGTTGTCTCGCATAATAAAGTCCGTCCAAACTTATTATCATACCGAATAATTTTATTCGAAGCAAAAAAAATCTCATTTATACTCGTACTTTTATTTTTATGGCCAAATTTGGAATCTTGTAGTCAGAGGGAAAATAAAATAAAAAAAAAATAAACAAAAACAAAAATACATCACAATATGCAAATGCTGCAAGTTCTTTGTGGCAGCAACCAATCCAAATATAAATACGCTAAACAGAAAAAGAAATAAAAGACTTCTCGTAGCTCGCAGGCTTTATAAGTATTTAAACAAAAAAAAAAATTGTATACAAAAACGGAACGAAATGAAAGAACGCGTTTATGGAAAGTGGCTGACACAACACCTACGCATAATGGCGGGCGCCTAAATGGATGGAGTCCATCCTGTTGCGATTTAGCAAACATTCAAATGTGACAGTTGATTTGTGGTTGGTTCTCTCTGCTGGTGGGATCTCCACCTCAAAAATTAATTCAAGAAGTGTTCTTTTCTTCTTTGCCTACTTACCGGAACTGAAGAAGGTGTTTGAAATTAAAACCTTTACGATGAATAAAGAACTCAAATCTAAAGATAAAAAAACATTAGATCTATTCATTATGTTAATTTTGTAGTAAATAATATTATTAATAAAATGTTTATACATAATTTAGATAACTATACCCACTACTACTTTCTTTTAGTCTTTTTTTTTTGTTTCTCGAAATACAATTTATGTTCGAAACAAAATTTCTTTTCTTCTAATTTAAGGAATTTATACGTGGGTATAATCAAATTAATTTTATTTTAATTCTATAAATAGAAGAATGCAGCTTTAAAAGTTGATCAATAAAAGCTTTAAAGTCAAGTTAGAAAAGTGCTAAGTAGACACGCTTATCTAAGATATTGGTAGTTAAAAAGAAAGACGATTTGTTAGCCTCAAATTAAGATGACATTTTTTTCTAATTTGGAATTCTATAAAGCTACCGTAAAATATGCATTTTCATTGGATATCTTGTTGTTTCGTTGTTGTATTGACCGTTATAAATCTAACTAATGGCTTATTTAAAACAGAAATTTAACTTCATTATTAATATATAAAGATTATTGACTATTTTTGTAACTAGGGAATGAAGTTTCGAAGCATGAAATATTGGGACATATTCAAAGATATTTTCTAAGCTGTTGCTAGGCAAATCTGGAGTTTAACTTATTGAAACTTTATCAGATAAACTCAAGTTTATCTGATAAAGTTTAATAAGTTAAAAGTTAAATAAGGGTATTCATGCAACAGCGTAAACTCATTGTAAACATCGTAAAGTTGTAAACTTCGTAAATCTGTCAAATTTTCCATACAAATTGTGACAGAATTACGAAGTTTAAAAGTTTACAACGATTACAACGACTTTACGATGTTGTATGAATACCCTTAATATCTTTGAATGAAATTAAAAATTCCAGCTGAAATCGCAAGTTTTATTGTTTACCAAAGCATTTCTGAGAAAATTTAGGTTCTTCTTTTTATCTAAGTTTTTTTTACTATCCTAAATAAATGTCTTACTAATCGGCAACCCTGTGTAGTGTTATTCAAAACGCCTGCCAGCATATAATTTTTAATATTTAGTTTAAAAACCGCATAGAGATAAGGCTGCATTTGAAGGTCCACCATACCATCAAAGACAACAAAAACATCTGCGGTTAACTTTAACTCGCCAATGAAGCTTATGTTTCGAATATTATATTGCCTCACAGAAGTTTACTTGCTTAGACGCAATGAGAACTATTCAATCCAGAAAACAAACCACGCTCTTAAAGATCAACACAAGAATGCTCGACTGCAATAATTACAATCACCTTCATCAACCTGTGCACACCACCCAATAGCATTAATGTCCAGTGCGACGACGTGCTTCATTTCAGCTAATGACACAAATTACAATTGAATCGTATAGCGCACACCACCTATTATACCGCACCGTATTCGTATTCCACCAACCAATAAACAGAATTCAAGTCAAGACCCAGGAGTTTAAAGTATTGGGAAATTATTTGAAAAATGCAATTTTTTGTTTTTGTGTGGGTATTCAATTGATTTCGTTATTTTTTGTTTGCTTTTCTAGCGGGGTTTGATTAAAGTCGACTTTTGGTTGATTAATTACCTACATGATGAGTTTTCATGCCCATTCTTGGGTGTTTTTGAATGCACATAAATAATTGGTGTTGATGGGTTAAGTATATGGAGGAACATGAATCAAATGCCTGTGGGTACCATAAAAGGAATTTAAAGCGTTACGTTTGAAGGTTTATAAATAATTGTTTATACCAGATTAAAAAAAAAGTGTCAACCCAATGGGACTTTATACTTAGATAGAGATAACTGCACAGTATTTTCAAATTGAAATGCATGTTGTGTTACGGTCATTCGGGATAATTTATAAAACTATTTACGGTTTACGCGCGATTTGGTAACATATTTCTCACGGTTTCATTTCTGGGTGGCAGGCCAGGCTATAGGTATTGGTAAAAAAAGAATTAACTATTTCAATTTAAGGATAATGTGGTACGCACACTAGCTAGGTATGAAGGTATTTTTCTTGTGTGATTCATTTCTTGTTAAAAAGTCTACATTGCCGGGTTGTTAATAGGTTACAATTTAAGTTTGTTACCTGGAAAAATGGCAAGTTTTTGTCAAGCTTAATCAAGGCCCTGGAAAGGCTTTGGTAGGGGAAATCTAAACAAGGAAAACTTGTCAAATACTCGTGAGGCCTTCGCTAGTTAAAACTTGTGAGATAAGGCTTTGGAACGGCTTTGGTAGGGAAAGAAAACTTGTAAAATACTCATGAGGACCTCGCTAGTAAAAACTTGTCGGATAAGTCTTGTTATCCCATCAAAAATACCCCATAATATGACAAAAGCAAAAAAACTGACATTGTAAACCCATCATACAATAGTAAAAAAAAAATTAAGAAAGTATTTATATACTTTTTCATTTTTAACATTGGTAGGTAATGCTCTCCTTTTGGCATAACAAATCAACTGCGAAAAGTCCCCGTCAATTTCACTTGAGCATAAAACGTAATTCAAGGTCAAGTGTCGAAAAAGTTGGTTTTTGGCCTTTAGCTTTTAAAACAGAGCATGCTATCGAAAAATAATATGATTAAGTTTTGTAGATCATGCAATTTCCTACAGAAAATATTGAGACACTTTTATTCGTAAGACCTATGGTTAAGGAAAAAAGGTAAGAAAATATACCTAGTTTTTTGGGAATAACTCGTTAGCGGTAAATGTTATCGGAAAGTGTTTCAAGTAATGTTTCTTGATCTTTTGACCTTTTATGTAAAAATATTAATTTTTTTTTTCCTAAAACTTATCCTTAAAAAGATATAATTATTTTAAATTATATTTATTTTAAGAATTCGGTCAAAAGCCAAAAAGAAGGTTTTTCTGTTTTACACTCGTAAATGACGAAGTTGTTCAAAATAAATGTATGCGCAGTTTACAGACGTCAAAATGTTCTACTTAAAAGGTTTCGACAGTTTTTCCCGTTCGAGTGGTTAGTTAGATTAAGCGCTTTTAGAAAAAGCTGATAAGATTTCGGGAGACTTTGAATGACAAAATTCTATGAATAATTTTTTCCAGGTTTCGGCAATAATTTTATTATAATTCTCTCTCTATTCAGCTTGATGGACAATATGGGATAAAGAGCCCAAACAATTTTAAGCAATTAAAGGATGAAATTAAGGAAAAATGTAGGTACCTGCCTAATTGATATTTTACTTTGTTGAAATTATATTAAGGGGATTCATGCAAAAGCTTAGTAGTAGTCGTAAACGTAGCAAAGTTTGAAACTTCCTAAACCTATCACAATTTGTATGGAAAATTAGACAGATTTACGCAGTCAACGTCTTTAACAGGCTTACGATGGCTTTACGCTGTTGCGTACCCATATTGATTCTTCAACGATTTTAAAAGTAGAGAAAGATGACAGAAACATAGTCTGGTCAGGAAACCTACCCGTGCATTTTTTGGCGGGGACCTTTTTTATGACGGGAATTCATTTCTTACACATTATATATGAGATTTAGCTTGAGAGTCATTTTTGGAATCCTGTAGTTGGGACGCAATTTTGAAAAATGGCGCCCAATCTGTAGTCCAGTCAGGAAACCGAAATCCCTGCACATTTGTGAGGGGGCCTCATTTTTATATTTGTAATTTATTATTGACAGTCTAAGGATATAATTCAGCTTGAGAGTCATAGTTGTTATTCTGTTGCTTGGACGCCATTTTCAAAAATGGTGCCAAATCTGTGGAAAATGGCAAATTTAAATTTGCCATTAATTACTTGGAAAATTTCCATGATCTCAACAACTATTTATGTCTTAAAAGAAAGCCTTTGAGTAAACGCACCTTCGGGTAAAATTTCCTTGCTGCCCCTTTTCAGGAACATACTTTTGTATGTCAACGGGTGGAACCTCCACCCAATCCTCGCTTGGCATCTGGAGGCGTTTCCACAACATTTTTCATGTTAAAAATATTAAAGATTTCAAAATTTACTTGAATCGTTCACACCATACATTTTGTTTGACATTTCAAAATAATTTGAGTGCTCTTAGGAACTCTAAAATAAAGACCCATTGCAATCAGCCAAAGTCCAAGGACACAATTTCAAATGTTTCATTTTTTCTCTCTATTCCTGTAAAAAAAAAAAAACATAAAAAGGACCACATAAATATAAAATCTCTTGTATCTTTCTTCTCTCTTATATGGATAAACTGTCAATGGAGGAGAAAAAATGAGTAATAAAGTGTTATTGTGAATAGGCTTATTAGATTTTGAAAAGATGTTGTGGTAATCTATTAGATTACGAAATCTTAAAATGTATAAGAAATCTAGTATAGTTGATGAGATTTTGGGCTCTTTGGGCTCTTTGGCTCGTAATCTAGATTTTGATTCGGTGTGAAGAGGCTATAACAGCTTTATTGCCAAGATTAAGTCTTGTTTTATCATCCATTATAAGTGATAAGCCCAGGGTAACTTTAGCTTCAATAAACAAAATTGGAGGAAATAGTGCACACAGGTGGAAAAGGTGCCCTTATAGTGTAAAATGAGAAAAAAAATATCCTATTTAAAAAATTTTGTTCGTGTTTTTGCTAATACATATTTAGAGGAGGTAGATACTTCGAAAATCACTTTTGATATGTATATTTTTATTTGCATATTTTATTATTTATTTATTTCCCTGAGCTAAGTTAGTATTTGCCTATTGAATAGACTGGAAAATGAGGGGTATAAAGGAACAATTACGTGCAAGGGTTTTTATGGTTGAATATGTCTATTTGGCCCATAAGTATGCTTAAAACCGAAAATGGTACTAAATTCTCCCATGCGTTTCTGAAAGAATGACTACTTTTCAATATTTTGGGTTATCTCTGAAATTAAGCCAAATTTGACAGTTTTGCTCTTAAAACTTTCCCTGAATTTTGACTATGTTAAATTCTTCAATTTATATATGTTCAGTTTATATTTCTGAGGGCTCAGAGAATTTCCCCAGTTTGCTGAATATCAATGTAAGATGAACTGAACATAACCCAAATTGCGTTTGTTAAAACACAAATGTAACTTTTGATTTGAAATGAGAACTGCTTTTTGGTTCGTTTTAATCTTAAATTAGAAAATACACTACCGATGTTGATAATTTCACTAGATGAATAAGTGAGTTCTATTCACAAAGTGATTTCCTTGGTGAACATTCATAACATTTTTCAGCTAAGAGTAATGGCCTGGTGAAAAAGCAACTCCATCACGTACCTTGTGATATCACTAATGTATATTCACGGTATGTTTCATCAAATGCAATTAACTATGGAATAAACAAGTTACACCTCCTAAGTGATTTCACTACTGAATATTCACCAAGAAAGTCACTTGGTGAACGCCAATGACAACCCCATGTTAATTTCCTCGATGATTTCACCTCAAATTCCTTGGGTGTAACTTCCATTCCTCGAGGAAATAGCAGGGGATTCTTTGGTGAATTTTTGAAAATTTCCCACTGAGATTCTATCGTAATTCAAATTCAAAAATATTACAAGATTTATTATTATTATTCAAATACAATATTCAATTATTCTACAAAGACATTTTGTGATGGCTCTATGAATGTATGTATGTATGTACAGTTGCGGTCAAAATAATAGTAGTACAAGTAAAAGAATTGCGTAACTTAAGTTTTGTAAATTTTATATTGCGTTGATAGTAACAAACTGTTGTATTTTGACTTAATAACATTTTCTTAATGAGCGGGTACACATAAATTTTTATTTGCAACGGTAATATGACAAATAAGCAACCGTTATTAATCAAAGCTACGAATTCTGTCGGTCAAAATAATAGTAGTGCAACGATTTATGTGAAGAAATATTATTTTTCTCCCTAATTTCTTAAATTAAACATTTAAAAAAACGTTGGTTTTTGTTTATCCATAACATCTTCATAGTTTTTATTGAAAAATTGGTCATATTTTTGCCAGCAATGGGCAGAGGCAAACACCGAACACCGGAATAGCGTGTCTTAGTTAGAAGACTGATATCGAAAGGCAAAACTTATGCGCTGGTTCAATGCCAAGTTGAACGCTCACCAACAATGGTAAGAAAAGTCATTATTTAACTGCCAAAGTCAGAAAATGGCGGGCGGAAGCCGCTTTTGCCACCAAAGTTGATGAAACGAGTCATCAGGCATTTAAAAATCACTCCCGTTACGCCAGCTTCTGAAATTAATGGCATATTTTATGTTATTGCCATCAATAAAACGGTTCGTAGAAAGTCACGAGAACATGTTCAAGCCGCCCACAGCCTGGAGGGGTACCATTGTTGACAAAAAACAATGTAACAAAAGATTGAAATTCGCAAAGGAACCACTTTGACTGGCCTGCATCAAATCGGAGTAATGTTCTGTGGTCAGACGAGTTCAAGATTGTTTTATATGGTGGAAATTGACCTCATCAATATGTAAGAACGCCAACAAACACAGAATATAATCCACGTTTCAAAGCAAAAACACTTAAACACGGAGGACTCAGCATAATGGTTCGGGCATGTTTTTCCTTCTATCGTGTTTTTCCAATACACAAAATTGAAGGTATCGTGGATTTGGAAATCTGTATTAAGATCATGCAGGAAGTAATGCTACTCTATGTTGAAGATGAAAAACCCACTGAAACGTGTCTTTCAGTGAGACAATGACCCAAAGCCTACTAATAAACTTGCGAAGCAATGATTCCAGGCAAATAGAGTTGATGTGATGGACTGGCCGCACAGTCTCCGGACTTAAATCCCATTGAGAACTTGTTGTGCGATGCAAATAAATATGTTGCTAGTTGCCATCCATAACTGACAATAAAGCCCTTTAGGAAGCTATACAGCACTCATGGAGCTCGATAAGCGTAGAAAGGTGTGAAAACCTGATAAACTCGATGCAACGCGGTTGTGCTGCTGTTTTTTTCCAACAAGGGACTTGCGACTAACTGTGAGTTTAAGGTTCAAACCCTCAAATAAATCTTATGATACGAATTTTGCCCTAAATTTGATTTTTTGTGATATTTAAAGGTGTATTATCTGCGCACTACTATTTTTTTGACCGTTGTTTTTCAAAAGTTCTTCAATAAATTTGAAAATATCTTATAAAATATTATATTTGGAATTTTTTTCTTTTTTCGAAAATAAAAGCTTAAAAACACCAATTTGAAAATCACATGGGTATTAATTTGCTAAAAATTAAGGGATTAACTTTTTTTCAAGTTTGATTTTTTATTAAGGAGTACTACTATTATTTTGACCGCAGCTGTACATATGTACATATTTTTGAAAATCGTTTTATAAATTCAAATTTTCAAAATATAAATTTAATTCAATTAAAAAAAAACAGACGTCATTGAAATAAAAACTCAATGTGAAGTATACATAATGTATGTACGATATACATATGTATGAAGTAGATCAATTTGGTTCTTCTTTTAAATAACCTACATTATGTACATATGTATGTACATATGTATATATAATATGTATGTAACCTAAAAAAAAACATGTTTAACCACATACCTAACTAAACAGTAGGTAGGAACGTGCGAAAATATTCATGAGATAATTTATTTAAAAAAAAACAAATAATATAACATTGAATTTGAACAACTAATTCAGATTAAGTTGACACCTACTACACAAAATTCTTTAAATAAATAAAAATTACCTAACAAAGAGTAGATATTTTTTTGTTTACAAAACACACTTAGAGAAAAAAATCGAATTGAAACAAAATATGAAAAAGTGAACATCTGTTATCGTATCGCGCATGGAAAATAAAAGTGAAGCTATACATAACTTTTTCAAAAAGTAAATTTTTCCTTAAATATTTATTATTTTTAGACATCTTACAATATATAGTAGACGCTCGAAACAGTGTAGTAATAAAAACTAGGCCTTTTCACTTTTTCGAGCGGGAGCTTAAAATTACTTTCAGAGGATTAATTTGATCCAGAATGCACATTTTGTTCGATGTGAATGTTTTTACATTTATTAAAGCGTTAAATCTTGCTTTGAATCAAGATTAAAATAAAAACATAAACAGTTCCTCAATTATCTCAAGCAATGTTTAATGCTTGCGAGACAGTTTTATACTAAATACATTTTTTATACAAATTTTGTGTGTTCACTATTGTGGATAGTTCACTATTTCGAGATTCACTAAATAATTAATTACAGTTGAAAATACATTTTGCATTTAATTTTTGTAATTACATTTTGCATTATGTACCTACTTTTATTTTGTCCAAGTACCTAACATTAATTTTAATATTTTTTCTAGAGCTACATATGGACCACTGAAGTAGATAAGTCAAAGACTTTAATCGTCTAAATTCAAAAATTAGGAATCGAGAATTTTTGAGATTTTATTTTCTGCTCTGAAAAAAGCAGTTTAATGCTATGTTTCCACCAAAGATTTATCTCAGTTCAGATTTAATAAATCTTTTTGGCGTTTCCACCGCACAAAAAATTTAAAAGATTTTTGACAGCACCTTGAAAAATGCAAATGGTGTTTCATTTTTTCTTATAAAGAGAAAGTGCGATAGAATGTTTCCTTTGTGAAAAACTGAATTAAGCAATGAATGAATCCTTCAGCGCCATACAAGAATAGGTTAGTTCGATTTGTAAAAGTATTTGTCAAATTATATTGAAGGATCTCTAGCCCAAGAAAATTTGACTTTACTTCGAACAACTTCTGAAAAAGCTTAATTTTGGTGGTGATCTTTATTTTTTCGTTTTAAGCATTTTCCAAAAAGTACCTACTCTATATTTGCGCTGAGACGAAAAATGTTAAAAGGGGTGGATGGGTTTTGTTTGCTAAGTCCTCGAAACCTTTTAGTTTTTCTTGAAAATTGTGAAAGATTAGCATATTTGTTCATATTTTTTAATACAGATTTAGAGAAAAATGTGCAAGAACTTCATTGTGTAGCAAATTTAGTCCAAAAATGTATGCAGTTTTACATTATTCGATGGGCAACGGTTTTGGTATGATATCTGTATGACTACATCTTCTCATTATAAAACCTAGTTTTTGGGTTGCCCATGTTCAAAAAGGCGATAATTTTGTTTTTTCAAACTCGATGGAGTTTCATTGCACAACAAAGTGACAACAATATTTTTTGTAAGATGAACCATTCTCTAGATACCTATATTAGCTAAAACACATTTCACAATGGCAGCTGATACACAACACTTACAACCTAGCCATTTTTTTAAATAAGCTCAGAAACAGCCCACCTATCAATTCAAATCAAAAGGATTAAAACCTCTGCCGACTGGCCTATTATTTATTAGGTACCTACCTACTTCTTTTTATTTTTTTATTTTTCAGTCATTTTTTTCCGGAAACGGATGACCCTTCATATTACAATCAAGAATCTGAAGCGCCATAGGTACCTATGTATAGGTATATGCGTTTGGGGCCTCCAAACCGTCAATCTGTCAACACTTGGCGCATGCAGGTAAAAAGTATCAGTTAACATTAATTTGACACTTCTTTACTTAAAATATTTCTTTTAATGCAATAATAAATATAATACTAGGCTCTAAAAATGCAAGCAAATAAATCACAAAACCAGTACATACATATGTACATATCTATAAATCTATCAACTTACCTCATTGTAAAAAATTTCATTGATAAATCCATATTTTTCTTTGTAAGTTTTTCTTATTTGTTTTGCTTAGGTTGTTTATTATTTTTTTTATTTTTTATTTTTATTCCATTCAAGTTTCTAAGTATGAAATATCGGATGAAGAATTCACAAATGCACGTCCGTTGTTGAAAGGGTCGTTGCCGTAGCTGTCGTTTTTGCTAATCAGCTTATTTTGTATTTGAAGCAGCCAGTCTCAGTGTTCCCACCAAAATAGCTTAGGTAATATACGTCAAAGGAAACAAAAAAGTGCACTATCAGCGTGCGAAACACAAATAATAACAATTACAACTGTTCACACTCAAAACGATAGACATAGATACAAAAACACAGGGATACAGAGGTTGAGGTATCTCACTGATTCTTGGTTTTAGATAATAGAAGACAAATTTTCTTTCAACTGATAGGTACCTCCTGTTTTGTTTTTTTTTTAAATATGAATAACCGGAAACAACGATCTTTCCGATTTCTAAGATATTTTTGTTTTTATTTTTCGGATACAACTTGTTGCAATATTAATTTCGTCAGTAGTTGAAAAGGGTTAAATTTCCTGATCAGTATGCAATACACTGCCACACTAGTCACTGTCGAAACGAAACTCGACACTTAATCACGTTTATAATATGCAAGAGATGGACATGGACATCGGAAGGAGATAAAAAAATATGACTTCATTAAGGCTCTATACCGTCAATCAATATATGCCTTTAGTCTACTTACAATCCAGCGACCGACAGACACACGAGGAGAAGTAGGTAGGTATAAGTAGGTGATCACAAAAACAAAACAAAAAATTCATGAAATATCAACAAAGTGCACACACTGCGGTATCGATTTGTTTATTTAGGTATCTTAATTGAACAGGTAAACTCGGAGCTCTTTGTAAGTACCTATATCTTCTGTATAGACAACAAAACTTGAGACAGCTATGACTCAATGCAGAGAACCTGTCGCGCCGTCGCAGTCGTTTACTGCCATAACCAGGGGATGAATCTCCAAAACTAACGAACAAACGAAGACGCAATGTCCTCTTTTAGAAATTACGAGCCAACAAAAAAAAAACAAAGAACGAATTGCGATCTCGGATTGGGATATATTGGTTTAGAAGAATTTAAGCGAGTAGAGGTCTTCACTGGAAGCCCACGAACTTGTATCTAAAACGATTGTAGCTGTTGGATCGTTGAACAACCGTGATCCGTGGGATGATGGTTGGGTTGTTTGATACCCACATGATCGTCGTCGTTGGTTTCTTCTCTTGCTTTTGTTGTTGTTTTTGGATTTTTTTTGTTTGTGTATTTTGTGAACGAAAATTGTGGTCTTACCTTTTTTGAATTGAGGTATTGTGTGTATTTGTTATTTGTGGGTCTAAAGGAAAGGTGTGCAATTTTATGGCGGTTGTGGTGGTAATTTCATTCAGATTCAGGTGAACGCAGCACGCTTCGGTAGACTTTTCAGGTATCGTATAGTTTTGCTAATAGAAGAGGTTTTTTATGGTTTGTAGATATAGGTATTTTAGTAGTGGGCTCCATTGCTGTCGAAAGTACTACAACTGCAACAGCCAAATTTCACTATGGAAACTTTAAAATCTAAAATTCCAATCAGCAGAAGTTGGAGGTGATTTTCGCTTGCAAGATTAGGATGAGATCAGTCATGATCAAGTTCATGATAACCCGAAACATTCATGATGAATATAATGCTATTAGAAAACATTGAAGGTATAATCCATGCAGCGTCGTTAAATCATCGTAAACGCCAGCAAGTTTACGATGCCGACGTTGTGTCGTAAAAAAACTGTCCATACTTAAAAGAATTTTTTACAACAAATCGTAAGCTTTCCAATGAGAATTTTGTCGTTGCGTCATAAATAAAAATCTTAAACGTTGAACACTTTTTTCCTCTACACTTAATCAGCCCCAGATTGTATTCTGGATCCAAATGAAAAACAGAACATCGTTTGACGAACTCAATTTTCTTCGTAATCATAATCAAATCATCGTACCTAAATACGTCCGTTTAATGGTTTTTGAATATATTTATCAATTTTTAAAGCGACAGCACTGGTCAGAATGTGACTGGTTATGACTAAGTAGGATTTTCTTCAAAAGTAAAATAGGCAATTCTACTTGCGAGTGCAACCGTATTGAATGAGTGTGGGATTTGGTCTAAAGAGGTAAAGAGGTAGGTAATAGGTATACCTATAAAGGTAAAGTACATCACATCCGTTGCGTGCACGCAACTCGAACGCACTTTATTGAATATTATTTTTGAATTGAAATGACGATAAGTACCTATAAATAATAATGTAGTGTTAAATTAGTCAGAAAACAAAGCCGAGAGATGAAGATTATAAAATTTGTTAATTTGATTATCTTAAGCCGAAAGAAAAAAAAAACTAATGAAATCACTTTACAATAAGTGGGTGGGTACAATGGAATGCAAATAAATAGTTTTAATGGAAGTCAACTTCTACTACACATCATACATTTCTTGTTACAGCTAAAGAAAAACATTGCTGCACTGTACCTATTCTTTGTTTAAACCCAATTTGACAGTGTTATACGAACAACAGCTACAGGCTAAAGTTAGAAAATTGTAGGCTGATTCAGTCAGTAAGGCCGAAGAGGTTCAAACATAAAAAAGATTGACTAGTGATAGTATAGTAAAATTAGAATTGTAAATGGAAACAAAATAGTGGCAGGCTGAAATTTTGCAGGTCGTTTCGGGGGTAGGTATACAACTTAAATCTAAGTGGGGCGGTGCCACACCCACTTTTCTTAAATCCTGGTTTCTGAAGAAGCGGCTGCACCGATATGGATGAAATTTTCATAATTTGTTAATATAGTCGTAGAAAAAATTTATAAAATTGTTAAAGTAAAATCCGCCCACTGCCACGCCCAATTTTCTTCTTTCTTTGTTTCTCGAAAATGGCTCCTACGATTTGCATGAAATTTTCAGAGTTTATTCTTATGAACGAGAAAAAAATTTCCGCCACATGGCCATTGATTTACTATACTTGATAATGCTTACACTAGGACAGGAAGATAGGTTCCGATTCTGACACTGAAAATATTAATTCATAAAATACCTACTAAAATTGGAATCGACGTAAATAGAATTGCACCCTCTGCATATCCAACATCCCCCAAGATCAAGATGCATTTAAAAAGAGGTTGAGATAGGGGAAAGTGGGAGGTATCTAACTGAAATACTTGTTATGGTACAACCTATTCATATGATACATGTTTTGAGGGTGCCTTTTAACGCTGAATCTAATTAGTCCAAAACCAAAATAACACGACTACCGAAAACCATTCATCCAAATGAAATATTTTTTTTTATTTATAAAGCTCCAAACTAAATGTTTGCTTTAAATAAATTTAAAAATTATGCATCCACTGGCCGAAGGACATGGCCATCGATTCCCCACATGGCCATATCTTTTTCAGGGTTACTGTTTTTTTTCGAGATAATGGGAGATCCTTCAAGAGCCATGAAAGGTACCTCTCATTTTAGCTTTTAGGACTCAGCACAAAATTGTAAATCACCTCGATTCATGCCAACTAACACATGCACACAATAATGGTTGAAAGTATAGCAAGTCACTAAACCCTAGTTTTCCACGATCTGTCCAGCCACCAAATTTATTTAATTTATTTAATATGTATTGACAAAAAAAGAAACAAGCCTACTACAACACATATCGAAACTAATCTATAGATCCATGAATTCCCATCAAAACTATAAAAAAAAAACAAAAGTAAAGCTGCTTGAAATCCAACGATTAAGTTAGTTTACCCACAATTTGCTTACTAAAAAATCAAAAAACTATCTTCCAAATATTTTTGGGGAGGGAAGTCTAAATTTTCATTGTAGAATTTTAGAAAACAGAATTTTTTATTTACAGAACTTGGAAATACAGAATTTCGGAAACTGAATTTTGGCACTTACACAATTTCGGGTTTACAGAATTTTTAAATACAGAATTCTGGATTTACAGAATTTTAAAATACCGAATAACAGAAAAGCAGAATATATAACACAGAATTATGTTTATACAGAATTTTTGATTCATATACAGAATTTTGGAATACAGAATAACGACCCGTTTGCATAATATTCATTTCATAGCTAGGTTGTATTTTCTAGCTTTTCTTTTCAATTTTTTGAAATTGTTATCCTTGCTTTTTATTTTTATACATCGTAGCATCGTGCAATCAGAAGCAGAGTGCCTATTCAACAAAAAACTTCAAGTATCTTTTCTGAAAAACTCTAGATTTTGAGATAAGCCACTCTTGCATGTAATTTACCCATCAACTAATCAGTTGAGAAAAACAATCGTTCTTACTACACATTTGTTTAAATAAATTTTTCACTGGGATAGTATTTTCTTTATTTCTATTTTTGATTAATTATTCAAAATTGTGGTACAAAAAACATTTAGTGGACCCACCAATTTTATCACTCAAAAAATCTAGAAATCCAGTTCGATAAATAAATCGTTTGTACACGTCTGTCTTTTCATTTTTACACGTTCCAAAATTTGTCAACCAACATTTTTTTTTTTCTTTGAAAAATGTTTATAAATTTTGTACATTTCTTTTTACTGAGCTAATTTTTTTTTAATTTTGTTTTATTTCTATTTTTAATCAAGTAGGTATCTAAACGAAATATCAACAAGTTTTTTTTTCAAAAATTAGTTTAAAACCAATTTTTTTTTTTTAATTTTTACTTTGAAAATTTATTTTTTAAAAACTGCTTACAAAAACAGCTTACTTTGAAAATTAAACAAGAGGATGGGTTTTTGGGTTTAAAAAAGGTACCTACAGCATGACATTGTACACGCTGCCGTTGTTTTTATTGTTTTTTTAATAATTTTGTTTCCATTTTAAGTTTTTTGTTTAGGAAAGTGTCCATCCTGCATAAACAGGGGGAAATAGATCCCCCTTCTTGTCTCAGCCTAACCTTCACGCTCTAGGATTTTGTTATACACCCTGTATAGTTAGTAAATTGACTCTTTTTAAGTTTTAGGACAAAAAATTATATTTGTATACTAAGAAACGAAGGTTTGTGGAATACATCCCAGTTTTTTCAATAATAAACTGATTTTTATGCAAAAATAATTTTGAAAATTATAAAACACTGTTAAAATGTTCGCTTTAGTTAATGAAAGTACTATAGTACCTCTATAAGGTAGTGAAATCTCATTAAATGTAAATTTTATATAAGCACTTAATATATGTATCTTCTAAATGGTAACTTCTATTTATTAGTTTGCCAAGACCTTTTTTTTTGAACATTCAATTTTCTATTCGAATATGTCAACGAATATCTTCCATGTTCAACGGTTAGGAAATTATAAAATTCCAAAATTTCTCCCACTTTTTTCCCATACAATTTGTATCGAAAAACATCGCCAGATAAGCTCAAAATTTTATAGCAATGTTTTGGTTAAATTTGACCCACCCTTTTTTGTACATATGCTTATTTACTATACCTGCAAAAGGAAAAGCCAAAAAAAAGTAATTATTAAGAAGGGCTTGCCAATGAAACAGATTTATTTTTCCAACAAGTTCCTGTTCATCGTCATGGGAAATTAATTTTTTAACTCACTCACCTGCTACATCACGACATTTCATTCAAAGAGTTTCCTCTATATTCATTCATCATTATTTTCATAGAGCAGCCATTAAATAAGAAAAAAAAAATAAATCTAGGCTTGGTTCAATTGCCGCTAATTGTTTATGTTTGTCCAAAAATAGACATAATATACTTTTAGACTTACTACGAGGAATTTTGGTTCGTTGGTTCATAAAATGCACCAACAACAACAGAACCACCAACGTAACTCCCTCACAAGCGACTTAAAAACCTTAGATTAATGTGTGCTAAGTTTTGTACATTATAAGCGAGCAGTGTGGTGACACGGTGATAGTGGGATCGATTAGCTTTAAATTTGGAAAGTTAGATGGGGAACAACTTGTTAAGGCCAGTTTTTCTGTACGGGATCATCATAGTCTCGGGGTTAAGTCTAAATTTACTCCAGAAACGTATTTCGTAATTCTTAACTAACTCACCTAATTTGGGGAGGGACTAAATTGAGGTCCTGTTTCGTTGTGGCTACATTTTGATTTGGATAGTGAAAGTTATTATCAGTTTTATCCCGTTATGGTGCCATCTCTATTTCAATGCCTAAAAGGCGTAGAGGAGTGGTATCCAAAGTTTCGCACATCGATTTCAGAAGGTTTTTGACGGGGTACATTTATTTTCAGGATAAGCTATCTGATTTAACTTAGAGTTAGCCCTGCACTGAAAAACTGGCCCTTGGAAATTAGACTAGCTGTTGCCAGCCTGCTGGACCTCCTGCAAGCCTATTACAGTAAAGCAGTATTACATTATAGCAGGATTCAAAATTTGAAATTTATTCCAACCGTGCCATATGGATTGTTCCACTGTGCAGCAGTGGTTATCTTTTAGCGAAGTACGAGCGCTCCACACCTTCGTAGATAGGTAAACAAACAACCGAAATAAATGAATAACATCGGTTTAGTAGTGCGATCGACGAACATTTGCAGCCAAACTATGAATACAGTCTGTTCAAAAAGAGTATATCTCCCAAAAGTGCGTTTGGTACTAGACCAACACATTCAAGAACCTCTTAAAAATTAAACTTTGAAGATGTTTTCAGAATAATCAATCCGTTATTTAAAGCTGTTAAGATGATAGTTTGAACACTCAAAAATGTTGAAGCGTATCGATTAAGATGTTTGGATCGCAATAATGTAACCAGATCTAAAAAAGAGGGAAAATGGTATTCCAACGTTGGATAAGCCGGCCAAAGAAAAATAGGTGCCAGATGCAAGTCCAATAGGAATCTCGTGGGAGTTTTGAGCTCCAAACGCTAAAGAAAAAGATTGTCGAATTGAAACGGGTTCGCAGCAGCCATTTGTGGAAATGGGAACTGTCGGGGCGTCCGTGGAATACCTTCTAGGGTAAACTTATGAAAAGTCATCCGAAAAGCTTACAATTTATTCTAGATAAAAACAGCGAATTCTCGGTGTAATAACGTTAAATAAAATTTAAACACATACTTGGCTTTGGACCTTTGGCACCTCATATGAGGGAAATTTGATAAAAAAATATCCCATCTAATTGTTCAGTAATTGGTCAGAAAAGGTCAACTGGTCCTAGAAATTGGTCAGCCCTAGATAACTTTTAATCAAGGCTTAAACTTTCTCAAGGTCGCTCAAGGTCACGCGCGATTTTTGGCACCTCATTTAAGGGAAATTTGCCAAAATTTTATACCATCCGAAATATTTCTAGATCGTGATAAAAGGTCAACTATTTTCAGTAATTGGTCAGCCATAGATTTTTTTCTATGAATTTTTGAAGTTCGTTTCAACGTCACAAAAAAAACTTCTGCCACCTCATTTGGGTCATTTAAAAAAAAAAAAAGTATGCAATTTGAAAGGCCTCTTCACGGTTGTAAAAGGTCAGCTATTTTCAGTAATTGGTCAGCCATAGATTTTTTTTTATAAATATTTTATGAATTTAAATAAATATTTCAAGGTCAAAACGATTTTTGGCACCTCGTTTCAGGGAAATTTGCCAACAAAATGTACCATCTGAAAGATCTCTAGATCTATATAAAAGGTCAGCTTGTTTCAGTAATTGGTCAGGTATAGATTTTTTTTAATGCATTTTTAAAAATTTCAAGGTCATAGCGATTTTTGGCACCTCATTTATGGGAAATTTACAAAAATTTAATACCATCAGAAAGGCCTTGAGAACTATATAAAAGGTCAGCTAGTTTTAGTAATTGGTCAGCCATAGTTTTTTTAATGAATTTTTAAATTATTGTTCAAGGTCACGCGCGATTTTTGGCACCTCATTTATGGGAAATTTACAAAAATTTAATACCACCTGAAAGGCCCTAATTATTTTATTATTATTATTTTATTATTTTATTTTTTTTTTCAAGGTCACGAACCGTTCAAGACCTAGAAAAAAAAAACTTAGAAAAAATCGTATAAAAGAATCTATAACTGACCAATTACTGAAACTAGCTGACCTTTTATACAGATCTTAGGGCCTTTCAGGTGGTATTAAATTTTTGTAAATTTCCCATAAATGAGGTGCCAAAAATCGTGCGTGACCTTGAGCGACCTTGAGAAAGTTTAAGCCTTCATTAAATGTTATCTAGGGCTGATCAATTTCTGGGACCAGTTGACCTTTTCTGACCAATTAGATGGGATATTTTTTTATCAAATTTCCCTCATATGGGGTGCCAAAGGTCCAGAGCCCACATACTTCTATACAAAACCAAAATTTAAGACAAACTCTTGTTGAACAGACTGTACTTATGTAGGAATTTACAACCTATCTAATGGGTGTATCAACGTAAAATACAGCTAGGTAGACTTAGAATAGGCTTAGGCATTTTATTAAAAGTATGAAATAACACAATTAAGTGATATCGGTGGTAGTTGCCTACTTAAGGCTTAATGGTGTCGATTTTTACCGACCGAGACCATAATGTTTTTGATAAAAATTGAATTATTATTCATAAATTCATGTTAATACTGGCTGGCTTCGAAGGCTAACTTACATATAAAAAAAACTTAAGGTTGTTATCAAAGTGAAGGCATATGTACATACATATGTAACTAAAAATTAAGTCGAGCAAACCAAAATTTCTCACGATGTCTGCGTACGCAATTTCAGCTAAAAGCTTTTATAAAATTGAAGATATGTACTCCCAAGGTGTTCCCAGTTTCAACATTATATATTTATTTATCGCAGCTAAGTCCAATTAAATTTACATTAAAAAAGGTAAAGATGGGAAATCGATTGTATTGATATGGAAACCGCTTCGGGTTACATTATTTTCCTTAAGTTCATTACAACAAAACGCGAGTACAGTACCTACCTACTTACCCAAAAATCAAATTCAAGAAAACTAAATAGGTGAAGTGGGGGCAAAATCGAATACATAATGATACCTTATTTAATGGTGGTCTGACTTAAAACTAGTAAGAAAGTTTTTGTTTTTAAGATAATTAATAAAGCTTTGTAATGGAATTTTGGTATTTTTGCATTTGGGTGTTTGGTTGGTAATCAACCCGATTACAGAATCCGGCGAATGAGCTGCGGAGGGAATCAAACTCAATTTTGACATTTACGCAGCTCATTCGTCGGATTCTGTAATCGGGGTGAATACAAAATACACTAGTCAAAAAAAATTATAGGAACAAGTTTTTTTTCCAATTTTTTTAGTGTTTTTTGAAGAGCTGTATCCTTGAGATGAGTATGGTCATAGTGAGTTGAAACAAAAAGCATTCTACAGCTTTATGTTTCTTGTTTTCAGATTTGTTTGAAATTATTATTTTTTACAGTACTGCGTTTCCGTTTATGCAAGAAAAGACACGAGATATTTTTTTTTATGTTTTTCTCTTTTTGTGAAGGTCCTCATTCTTATTTATATATTTTTTTTTGAGTCAATCAAATATAATGGTCAGATAACTTGTTTATTCTTTTTTTGACGATAAAAATTCAAGGACAGTTTTGGAAATCTGAATATGTTTTTTTTTAGATTTTGATTATTTTTTTTATCCTTCACTGTTAGTTTAAAAAGGTTAAAAACAAACTACTTTTTATGGTCTCTTTGTAAATTTTTTGTTTCTTTTCAAATTTTGATTGCATGACTTGCATTGGTATGCAAGTTTGTAGACTTTTATAACATTTCAAATTTTCAAATTGATTCACCGAACCGTAACTCCTCACCAAATTTTCAAAGTCTTACAAAACAATTACAGCCCTATTATTGACATGATTCAAAAATAGTTTTAATATATGTAATTCAAATTTTTGTTTGAATAATACCAATATGTTCAAAACATTCGCAATACTGCTTCATCTTCGGTTCCAACGCTCGTCTTCAATAACCCCTTGAACAGAATGAACGTAGCTGCAGCTGGTAGCAAGAGTTGAATTTAATTTAACTTCTGCTACACCATACATTCCTTGCTACATTTACAGCTTCTCATTGTGGCACTGTATACTATTTTTGTATCTTTCCACTTTGACAGTGCTACACGCGACAACTACAGCTACACCATTCTGTTCGGCCAGTAACACTCCCTACGTCAGCTCACTAGATAAAGCCAATTTGCTTGCAGCACAGTTTGCTGTTAATTCGACGCTGCCAGTGAGTGTTATGACTCCGCCTGTAGGTACTTGAGAGCGCTAACGATTTCATGGGACGAATTTTCTTTCGCACTCGTGCAGTTGCAAGAGTCCTTAAAGATCTTGATATACACAAATCCGCTGGCCCGGATAGTATCCCTCCTATTGTTCTGAAGAGGTGTTCTTCTACGCTGGCTAAGCCACTGCGTAAGCTTTTCCATCTGTTCTACTCTATAGGTCTCTTCCCGAGTGGATGGAAAACAGCATTTGTCCAGCCTGTCCCTAAAAAAGGCGAATCTTCTTCACCCACTAATTAGCCCAATTGCACTTACGTCCCTTCTTTCCAAGGTCATGAAAATGCTGATAAACTATCAGCTTAAGAAATATCTCGAAGAACGGAAGCTTCTTAATGACCGGCAGTACGGCTTTCGTAGCAATAGGTCCACTGCAGTGGAACAAATCTTTACATCGTTTTGGAGAAAGTAAGATTGTTGCACTTGATATTTCAAAAGCATTTGATAGAGTTTGGCATCAAGCTCTCTTATCGAAAATGCGTGCATTTGGTATCGATGAATCTCTTCTTCGCTGGATTAGAAACTACCTTTCGGACCGCTCAATACAAGTTGTATTGGATGGTTTCAAGTCTGATATTCATAAAATAAATGCTGGTGTGCCCCAGGGCTCCGTTTTGTCTCCGACTCTCTTTCTTATCTTCATCAACGATCTCTTGTCTGAAACTTCTAATCCATTAAACTGTTTTGCTGACGACAGTACCCTCAGCTTTTCGTATTCGTTTTCAGATTCACATCCTTGTCCTTCGGATGTGGAACTTCAACGGCAGCGTTTGATTAAATTCTGATCTCGACAGCATTGTTCAATGGGGAATCAAAAATCGCGTAGAATTTAATGCTTCAAAAACTCAATGCTGTCTCTTGTCGTTAAAGCGGAACCCACCCCCTATGCCGCTATCCATGAGTGGCACTTGCATCGAAGAAACCGAACAGCTTTCAGTCCTCGGTATTTGCATCACAGATCACCTTCTGTGGAGTGACCACATATTCGACGTCGCTGAAAACGCTGCTAAGTGTTTGGGTTTCCTTCGACGATGCAAGAAATTTGTCTCTCCATCTAATCTGGCTACAATCTATAAAGCCTTCATCCGACCTAAGCTTGAGTACAACTCCCACATCTGGGCAGGTGCTCCTATAACTCACTTGAATCTCTTGGATAGAATCAATAACGCAATCAATAACATTTCTGAAACACCGTCGCAGTGTTTCATGTCTCTCATTATTCTATCGCTATTTTATAAACAATGTTCTAGTGAAATAGCCAGTTGCATTCCTCCCCTAAAACAATTCAACCGTAATACTCGCGCTTTTGGGAATGCTCATCAGTTTACCCTTGAGCCCAACTTCGGACGTACTGTAAAGTTCAGAGATTCTTTCTTCAGCCGCACAACAAGAATGTGGAATGCTTTACCAGGCTCCATTTTTCCCCCCCATTTTAATATTCAAAACTTCAAAACCAATGTGCATCGGTATCTCCTGTTAAATCCTTCCTCATTTTCCTAACGCTTGTACTGTGTACTATAATCATCATAAGGGTAGTCATAACCCCTTTAGTGCCCGCAAAATATAAAAAAAAATGTGTGAGTACCGGGACTCGCGTGGAAGATGTGTAAACATTCGTTTTCACCTGAAGGTAAAGGATCGGGTCATTACCACGTATGGCAAAAATTAGGAATCTGTAATACAAGCGCTAAAACAAAATGGTTGCACGACACAAATTATAATATATTTACCCATTAAAAAAATCCTTCCGAGAAAACTCCTCCGCAAATAAACCACCACAAATTAAGTTACTTCAATTTACTTTATGACGTCACAAAGTTTTTCCTGGATTCAAAGTTAAAGTGTCAAAAAGAAACTTTGAGTACATTTTTCCAACTCATCTCTTTGATACTGAGTTGAAATGGTTAATCCGTCAAAAGCAGCTGAAATCACGATGTTTTCATTTTGAGTTATCTTTTGTTTGCTTCTCGATCGTTCGGTTTGGAATTGATCTCATTTTTGTAATATGTAATAGTTTAATTTTATTATCCCCCAGATCTGATCCGAATTAGATTTATCATAATAAAACAAACAGGATCCCAGTGCGACAAGATTATATACCTATCCGATCCCCGTTTATCCTTTTGTTTCTGTACTTTCTCTCTACTCTATTCTCTATTTTCTCCTTATCTTCAACACAAAAAGCCATCTACCTGTGAGAGAAAAAAATCATTTTTGCAAAAAAGTACAAAGGGTGTATGGTCAGAATTAATTTGCAAATCGAAATCCAAAAGCAATGTCGGACTTTGTGTTGTTTTTGTAATACATGTATGCATATACATACAATCCAGATCAGATCTGGGGAAAAATATAAAGCTAATATATTTGTATTTTTATTGATTTTACCGTCGATAGTGAGTTTGGAAATGTTTTCCAGGTTTTGCGACATTTTTTTGTCTGTGCAAGTAATGAATGATAAAAAAAAATTGGAAATATTTTTGCTTAAATATTCAATTTTGTGCTAGAATGAAGTTAAATGAAATTTAATTTGAAAAATGTATGCATTTTCGAAGTGCTGATAAAAGTTCTTTTCAATAATAAAATCACAATTTCTTATTGATTTTTAATTCCAAATCTATTTCGACTTTTTTCACCCAATTTGCTTGACCGATCAGCCATATTTTTAGCTTTTGTCGTTCCTAAATGAAAAGTAACTCAAAGTAACTTTTTTAAATATGACACTAAACACTTCTTTTTGACACACTAACCACAGCCAACTAGAGAAACATAAAAGAATGCTCCACTTGGCAAATCATGTTATGACATTTCAAATCAAGAAATTGCAAATAACACTTAATATCATCCGCGATTGCAGAGATTAACATCAAAAGCAGCATATATGGATACAAAATAATGAAATAAAAAATTAAATTTCTAGAAAAAAAGCAACAAAATCTTCACCTGGCAAAATTTATGTCAAATATCTCTGTCAAGCTATGATTGCATCTTGACATCCAATTAAGATATGAAACGAAGTGACTCCATTAGATATTTAATTTCAAGACGAACATTCTGAGAGAAATTATATACTGTGGAGTCGGGGTGTAAGGAATTCACTCCACTTAGCAAATACCAAAACCATGAGGTATACAATGAAAACTACCTTACCTATTCGAGTTTACAGAGTTCTACTTACCTACAACAAGCAAAATGGTTCCAAACGGAACCGTGAGCCCATATCCGTTACAGCGATTTTCAATTTTACCCATACCGAGCGCTAAGATGTTTACACATCAAAAAAAAAAAATTTTACTTGAAATTAAATAAAAATTACATTTTTCCAAAATCAAACATTTTTCAAACAAAAATATTTGAAATATTTGAAAAAAAAAATTGTTCCATTAATTTTTGTTGACAAGTGTAATTTATTGTAAATACTTGTGAAATATTTTAGGGTAAGAAAAAATTCTAAGTCTCGTCAATATAATCTTACAAACTATCTGCAACGCCAAGACAAAGGCTCAATCTTTTCCAACTGACCTTTGCGAGCGTCCTTGTTGTTACACAACCTTACAGTTCATGAATTGAAGGAATGGACGAAGGTGTTATGAAATGTTTAATTTCTATGAGATTTAAATTTGCTTATAAAAACAACCTCTATTTATTTACACTTATCACAGTCAGATCCAAGAACCAGTACCTACATAAATTGAATTTTTGTTTAATCCTTTCTTTAAAATTCTTCTTTTTAAATACATGGAGATTTCTCTGTCTTTTACTAAAAGCTTCGGTAGTAAAAATTATTTTCAAGTTTTTTAAACAATATTTATTGTTGTTTTTGCGTATTTGGTGAAAATGTTTTATATACCATGAGTTATTCTCATGGTATATAAAACATTCTAAATCTAGACTATTAAAATGTTTAGCATGGAATGGAGTTTTTTTATGAAGTAGTAGAAGTAGTAGTGTATCAAAATTTAAAATTTACCTTGATACAATCTAAAAATGTGTTTTTAACTACGTAAATAACTCTCCAACTCTCCCCTTCCCCTTTTTGTACTATCATCATATCAATCTAAAATGTGACTTAACTCGAGTTTTTAGGCTGAAAATTCTTACAATTTCTATGGTACAATCACAATATTATCAGCCAAACCACACATGAATAAACTAACGGAGGATATCTATTAACATAACGACAGGCAATTGTTTGCGTTTACAAGTTTTTTTTTATAAATTTTTTGTTTAATTTAATTTATTTTTTATTATTTCCAATTTATTTAAAAATTTAAAATTAAAGTTGTATCTTTTTGTCATATTTTAAAGCTATTTGCTTGAGTAAGTACGTGGGACTAAATTGTGTATTTTGCATTTTCTTGATAGCCAAGATTGCATAAAAGCTTCCTATAAAAGAAAAACAAATTACTTTTTCAAGTTTAATACTTTTATAATATAATTTTATTGATTTTAAATTCTTATGCTCCACTTAAACTAATTCCATCGGTTGAATTTTCTCCTTGTGATGAATTATCCGGTGGTATTAAAACCGCAGGAATGTTCAAAGTCTAAAATTTAAAAAAAATAAGAAAATTAATAAACCAAAACGAAAATTGTAAATACCTTTCCAGGACAAGCTGCTTCATATTGATGCTTCAAACTTTCCAATTCATAAACACAAGTTGCCAATGCAGTTCTCAGCTCGCACAAGAGCACCATATCAGATCGCAATTCATTGAAACTATTACAAATGTCTTCGGTTGGTGGTGGAGCAGGATCTTCGGAACAAAAATTAATGCAAATTATTTTTAAGTAATGAATAAATAAAAATCATACATTGAAACTAAATATAATAATTTTTTTTTGTATCAAGTGATCTTACCAACTTTGAACTCTTGAATAGCGGTTTCGAGTGCCTTGACCTTTCTCTGGCCAATGTTGGCTGGAAGTTTCATCTTCTGTGACCGAAGTGAAACCCCTGAACCTCGCAGATCGGAGAACTTAATGCCACTGCCACCAATTTCAATTGCCTAAAAATTGAAAACAAAAAGATTTAATAGTAAAAAATATTGAAAGAGAATCCGAAGACATACATTTACGACAGAATCAACTTTCGATGGCCTGGGTTGATGATGAATTTTTTTCTTGTAGAGCTTCTTCTCGTGCTTCTTGGTCGCTTTGTCTGTCAAAGCAGTTTCGCTTTGCTGCAAAATAAAAAAAAATTCAGATGAAGGCCAAGACCAAGACTTACAAAATTTCAAACCTGATCAGCTTGTGAAATAAGCTTTTGAAGGTCTTGTGTTTTGCGCTCCCGTTCCTTCTTCCTTGCTTCGATTTTCTTTAGCTCATTCAGCAGCATTTGTTCTTCTTCCACTTGTTTGGTAGTTCGTTCGAATAATTTTTTGAGTTGTTCTTTCCTCTTGCGCTCGTGATCGGAATCGAAAACATACGCTTTTTTGTCACTATTTGTTCCCTTGGCCTAAAAAAAAAAAAAAAACAATTGGAAGTTTAAGCATTCTATAGGTGATCAACCTTACCTTGGTCAACAGCCCAACAACTTCATAGTATCGCTCTTTTAGATCCTCAACAGTCTTCATGCCAAAACTCACGTGATCCCAACGATCAGCCATAATAATGAAACGTAGGTCAAATCTCTTAGCCAACTCGAACAAATGATCAGTTTGAGCCTTTGTCCACTTATTTGGCTGCGAACGGAGATGAGTGTTGTACTCACTAACTGTGTACACAGGGATCTGGAGTTGTTTATTGAACTTAGCAAAAGGATACTCTCGTGCATCATCTGATTGGCGCTTCCAATGGTGAAATACAGCTCCGTCGGTTCTGGCTGGATTGCTGAACGGTGCCCATTCCCATTTGCGAACTTGTCGCATACCCAATCGTGCCTTGGCCTGTTTGTAACCAGAACCGATACCGAGGGCTGAGATAAATATTTATTTTTGATTTCAGATTCTTGCCAGTGAAAAAATCAATTAACAAATATTTACCTGTATCCGTAGGCAACAGAGGTGGAGCATCTTTGTTATCATTGTAGAGCAATGCGAATACTTCTCTATGCATTCCTTCGGGGCGTTTACTTGTTTTAACTCTGAGAAAAGTAATTTATTGTTATTTTCTCATATTTTTATTACAAATTTTATAAAATTACTTTTCAAAGTTCCTCTTTTTGGTAGCGAGGAATGAATCCCGAGTTACCTCGGGAGTATTCGCTCGCTCCATGTCTAGAATATCACGAACATCGGTAGTCATTTTTAAGTTAGCACTTTAAGCAATTAAACAATTTTAAATTTATTTGGTTTGCTTTTTTCATAAATAATCGAAAGTAAAATATTTTTCCTCCGCAATACAAATTTCAGACGCCAATTTTTGTGTGACAGTAAAATGACATTTGCATTTTTGACATCACAAGGAAGTGATGCCAAGTTTAATTTATTTTAACTTTAGGCCCTGGTTAGATTGTGATTTTAAACTATGCCATCACAATAAGTTCATCGATGAGGTCAGAGAAGAGCTCCTTTGTCCTCAAAAATGTCACTACCAAAGCCGTCATCAAAGCATAGTGGAAAGTCGCAAATTGAGTGCCTTTCACATAAACACATTTTTAAGCAATTTTAAGCTCAAAAATATCAATAAATTGTTGTTTTAACTTTTCGACAAAGTGAATAGACTTTCCTCTCTTCAATTTCAAAAAGATAAACACGTCCTAACATTAATTTAAGTTACCCCGAGGCCACACGAGCAAGTACTTGCAAGCAATTTGCAATACATAAAATTTGTTTACTAACACAAACAAACCCAAGCAACTTGCTTATCAACTGGCATGCAAGTTTTGAAGCCAGTAGTGAAGGAAGTTGAGGAGCAAGTTGGGAGACAAGCAAGTGGAATGCAAATTACGAATTTGACAAGCAGTGTATGTATCCAACTTGCTTGCAAGTACTTGCTCGTGTGACCTCAGGGTTAGGCGCATTTTACACTTTGCTTCGATTTTAGCCTTCTACTATGCCACGACAATGGTTTTTATGGATGGGATCAGTGTGGATATCATTTCCTCCTGGTTTCACCTTCAAATCATAATAATCGTTAGTGCATTGAGCTGAAAGTCTTTTGTACCCATGTATGTAATATCGTAGAAAAGCCTTATCAGTACAACTATCATAGAAATAAGCACTTATGGTGTAGTGAAAAAGTCACAATCTGAATAAGGGCTTGGTAATGTCCATTGTCCCCACACATACCAGTTCTAGACCTGCAACATTACTCGATCTCAATGGTGAGTTCACATCACCTCTGTGAAAAATAACGATGCTCTCAATTAGCTCATGCAGAGCAGAATGTTCATTTATTAATTTTGCTTTTTGAAGTACCCATCACTGAAAATGGTTGTTTGCTAAAATCTAGATTCACCTCAAATTGGTCCAGCGGCCCAACGCCACAAGCATGAGATTTTTCTACGTTCACAGAAAATGTACACATCGAAATTCAAACGTGAATTTTAATTTGTACACAGTCAGTCAAATTTATTCACACACATGTGAATAGGATGTGTATAAGGAAAATAATTCATGGTTATGAAATAGAGCCAATGAATTCAGTCAGTGAACATCGTTGTGCAATAAAGACCAAAATATCTCATTTTCAAAAATCAATCATTTTCCTCTAAAAAAAATAATACAAATTTTATAAAGCTTTTTCGAGCAGTGCACTTCAATATGGTGGATTTTGGTAGCACTCTCACGAAATGAGCCATCAAAACGAATTTCAAATAAAAACAAACAACCCCATCTCTTTTGCTCTTTCACGAGGCCTATATCCTCTCCTTTGTTTTTTGCCGTTTGTTGATATCCAAGAAGATGAAGTCAAAGCAAAACCGATTGCATAAAAACAGTAAACAAGCCCCAGCTGTTTACAAAATGCGAACAAGAAAATGAGAAAAAGTCAAATAACTGTCAACGAAACACGTGTAAATTTTTTTACGCATTTCACTTCTGCGACAGGTCGAAAAGAGTTTAAACCGTTTTCCATACGTTGTCTGTGATTTTTTGCTTTTCAATCTTTTCCTGAATTTCTATTGTTTTAATTGAAATATAAATATTTCCAAAATGGAAATAAGTTCAAATAAATTTAAAAAATCAATAAATGATTTATTGAATTTATTAAATTGCGAAGATAAATTTTTGAAAGAGTTTTTGAGGTTACCAGTAAGTTGTTTTCATGAATGAACATGAATTATTCTTCTATACACTGCAGCACGTGTTTCAAAAGATTCTGTTATTTTCTTTTCCAGGATCTAACTGCTCCGGATGTATTGAAAATATTGAATTATCTAGGATCGAAATTATTGGATCCTCAATATACCGAGAACATTGGAATAACCTTTCAAGACTGCATATTGCTGATGGTTACAGAAAGAATTAACGATGATGACGCCAGCGCAAATTTCGAAGAGTATCAGAAGAAGTGCATTGTTTTATCGAAGTTGATGCGGATTTCAAAAGATGTTTTGAGGTAAGTTGAATTGAAGATACATTCGATATCCTAATTCAAGATCTACCTGTCCGTTTTGATATTTATAAACTTTTTGTATTGAGTTGTTTTGCGGAGCATCCCATGAGAAGATTAGGCTAAACTCAAATAAAAAGATCCCAAAACCTTTCAGTTCAGTAGTTCAAACTTATTCACTCACTAATTTTCATAAACAAATCTTTATCCAGATATGCAACCAAGTACTTCACCAACAAGCCGGCACCATTCGCGTGTGCAAATGACGAAAATTCGGCTAAAAAGAAAGCTAAACTTATACACAAAACTCCAGTTAATGACTTGGAGATTGCAAAATGCTGCTATCAATTGCTTTCATGTGATCCGGTTTTCTTTAAAGATCTCTGGAACTGGTCTCAGTTTGTGTCTCACTACCTCAACCAAGGATGTGATCTCCAAAAGCTATATTGCAACCATGTGATAGCTCTAATCACTCACATGTCTCCTCACCAATTAAAGGAATTGAACAAATCAATCAGTGAAAATGTGATTTTGTTGTTCCACAAAGAACAGCACCGCATTCCTTGTAGAACAAGCACCAACGACGACATTGAAAATTTAAAGAAATCAGATTCCATCATAAGTGTTCCCTTTACTAGTGAGGTTGTAACCAATGTTGAGGGTGTTCTTATTCCCATATTTAACAATGAGAACAAAAAGTTTTATGAAGAAACCGACGGCAACTATGATACCATTGTTAGAGTCGATTCAACAAAAGTCAACTTGAGGAGCATTGCATTGGGAGTGTCCTCTGGCAAGACAATTTGCTTGTCCGGACCAGTTGGGTGTGGTAAAACAACACTTGTTGAATATCTTGCAAGAAAAACTGGAAGAATTTGTCCCAAACAACTTGAAATTGAGAATTTAAAAAATAAAGATGAAAATAAGCGTTTGAAAACCAAATCGAAGAATGACAATACAAAAAAGGACGAACGAAATAGAAATAAGCGAAAGAGTGATGTTGAAAAAGAAGATAATATCATTAAAGTCACTGATGAAGCGTTGGACAAAAGAAATGGATTTTTACGCATTCAACTGGGAGACCAGACTGATAGTAAGATGTTACTGGGACAGTATCGCTGTACAGATGTTCCGGGAGAATTTATTTGGCTGCCAGGAGTATTGACTCAGGTATGTAAACTTTACTTGCGATGTATATACGTGTACACAATATTATAGGCACTTCAAGGCTGGAAATCTCAAAAAAACGAAGTCACAATTTGAATTTCCATTTCTGTACATCTAGCCCTTCAGTCTTTCTCTACAAAATGTTCAAAGACTAGAAGATCTAAGATCGATTGGAGCTGATAACATTTAATTTTATAAAATTTACTTTTTCCTTAGGCTGTGATGAACGGTTACTGGTTGCTTCTTGAAGATTTAGATTCAGCCACACAGGATACATTTACGATCCTCAATAATTTGTTAGAGAATAATTTCCTAAGTGTCCCTGGATTCAGAGATTGTGTTAAAATTGAACCAGGCTTTCAACTTTTTGTTACAATAAGGTAAGTTTCTTATATACTTGGTTTTCCTGTTCCCAACTTTTTTTTTTCATTTCAGAACCAACAAAGGCGCCAATGCCTCCCAAAAGTGCCTCTATTCTCTCTTAGAGAAATATCTTTATACCATCAATGTGCTTCCATTGTCCCGTAATGAACTCTGCCGTGTAGTCAGTACCAACTATCCCAAATTAAATACTGTCGCCAATCGTATAGTCGATGTGTTTCTGACATTTTCAAGTGGTGACCATACCGTTGCCGATAACTTGCGCACTCAAGAAACCGATGATAAAGCTGATAAAACAGAAAAATATGTTGCCCTACCATTTGAACCGGTTTCTATAAGCAACATAACTAATTCGGGAAGACTTGTGTCCACAAGAGATTTAATCAAGCTGTGTGCTCGTTCCAATCCAATGTTCTCAGTCACAAGTACTGAGTGTGCCTATTTTGTATTTCAAAATGCCGTCGATGTATTTTGTTCCTATTTGACTGAAGGAAGAGATAAGACTCGCCTTATCACGAGTATTGGTGCCAAACTAGGTATTATTCAATCCAGATGTGAATTCTTCGCCGATGAATACAAACCCGATGTCCAGGTGGATAGTAAGAGAATTAAAGTTGGTCGAGCTGAACTTGTATCGAAATCATGTGGTTTTCTGAAGCCTCGGTCTCATGGCGATGACGATGATGACTTTATAAGACCTGTTAAGAAGCAGAAGCTAGCGAAGAACGTGGAGAAAACAATAATGCCACAGAAAACAGCGAAAAATGCCCCGTTTTCTTTCACACGAATGGCTTCCTGTTTATTGGAACGCATAGCAGTATGTGTTGGACAGGATGAGCCCGTTCTTCTTGTTGGTGAAACTGGAGTGGGAAAGACTTCATCTGTGCAGTATCTAGCCGAAAAAACCCATCACAAATTGGTTGTGGTTAACATGAATAACCAATCAGATGTGTCTGATCTTGTTGGTGGTTTTAAGCCAGTTGATTTGAATTACGTTGTTGCACCCCTAAGATCTGAATTTGAAAACCTTTTTCGCAAGACCTTCGATGGCAGCAAGAACGAGACCTTTCTTAATAAGTTCAGTATTTGCTACAATCAGGGTAATTTCAAAGTCCTAATTAAACTCATGATCACCGTTGTGACTTCTGTATTCAGTCGTTATGAAAAAGGAGAGTTCAAGTACCAAGAAGATTTGCCAAAGTGGAAGCAATTGCAAGTTAAACTGCAAAAGTTAGATTCTCAGCTAACGAAGTCTATTAACATTTCGTTTGCTTTCATTCCCGGATCCCTGGTGAATTGCATCAAAAATGGCGACTGGGTTCTTTTGGATGAAATCAATTTGGCATCAGCCGAAACTCTGGAATGCCTGTCAACTATTCTGGAACCTGATGGATCGGTTGTTTTGCTTGAAAAGGGTGATTTTACTCCAGTAAAGCGACATCCTGACTTCAGAATCTTTGCTTGTATGAATCCCAGCACAGACATTGGTAAAAAAGATCTCCCGGTGGGCATTCGAAATCGGTTCACTGAGTTCTTTGTTGATGAGCTGACCACTGATGGTGATTTGACTCTGCTAGTGAGCGATTACCTAAGTAACACTGGAATTGAAAAGAAACGAGTTACAAACATCGTAAAATTGTACAAAAAACTCCGGATATTGTCAAAAATGGAGCTAAACGATGGTCTGGGTAATCGTCCTGTATTTTCTCTGCGTACCCTTTGTCGTTCATTAATGATTTGTGCGAAGAATCTTTGTGGGTCCATTGAAAGAAATCTCTATGAAAGCTTCTGTATGAGTTTCCTTACGCAGTTAGATCCTGCCTCGCACAATATTGTGTTGGAGTTAATCAAAGGTTCATTGCTAAGCAATGTTAAAGCGATTCTATCGCAGGGAATTCCTTGTCCAGGAGAGGATTATTTGAACTTCGAAGGCTACTGGATACAAAAAGGGCCAAATGAGATCCAAGAATGCAGCAACTACATTTTAACCAAGAGTGTGGGAGAGAATCTAAAGGATCTATCCAGGATTATCTCGATTGGGAAACTGCCCATTCTGCTTCAGGGTCCAACAAGTGCTGGAAAGACAAGTTTGATTGAGTATGTCGCTAAGAAAAGTGGAAACCACTGTTTAAGAATTAATAATCATGAGCACACTGATCTGCAAGAATATATAGGAACATACACATCTGACGTGACCGGAAAATTATCCTTTAAAGAGGGTGTCCTTGTTCAGGCGATGCGCAATGGCTTTTGGATAATCCTCGATGAGTTGAATTTGGCCTCGACTGATATTTTGGAAGCTCTCAATCGTGTTCTCGATGACAACAGAGAATTGTTCATTCCAGAAACTCAAACTGTCGTAAAGGCTCATCCGAATTTCATGCTGTTTGCTACCCAAAATCCGCCGGGTTTATACGGAGGCAGAAAAACTCTATCGAGAGCATTTAAAAATCGTTTTATTGAACTTCATTTCTCTGAGATTCCTCGCAATGAATTGGAAGTGATTCTAGAGAAACGTTGTCTCATTCCACAATCGTACTCCAAGAAGATGGTTCAATGTATGTGGGATTTGCAAAAGAATCGGAAGACAACAACAAAGAATGTCTTCACATTGCGTGATCTTTTCCGATGGGGTAATCGTTATACATACGCTGACAAGCAACTACTCGAAGATTTGAAATACGATTGGAATCAACATTTGATTGAGGAGGGTTATCTAGTTTTGTCCGCGAAAGTGCGAACTGACATTGAGATTGAAATCATAGAAGAAACGCTTTACAGAAACTTTAGAAAGAAGATTAACTTGGATTTGCTGTTCGGCGAGGAAGCATCACCTGTGACAAGGACGATCATAGACTCAATTAAAAGCTACACCCAGAGAAATGATATTGTCTGGACAAGAAATATGACACGAATGGCAGTTTTGGCCGCCAAGGCGATCCAATTCAATGAACCAGTGCTGTTGGTTGGACCAACTGGATGTGGAAAGACTACGGTCTGCCAGATCTTGACTAGTATTCATGATGTTCAATTGAGGATTTTAAACTGTCATATGCACACCGAAGGAGCTGATTTCTTAGGTGGCCTGAGGCCTTGCAGAACAAACTCAGAAGGAGACGAGAATCAGAAACTGTTTGAGTGGGCAGATGGCCCGTTGATCATGTCTATGGTGGAAGGAAGTTATTTCATGGCCGATGAAATTTCTCTGGCAGAAGATTCTGTTCTTGAAAGGTTGAATTGCATTCTGGAACCTGAGAGAACGGTCTTGTTGGCTGAGAAAGGAGGTGTAAGTGATGTTGATTCGGTATCCACAGACTTTGTAATTAAAGCAGCTGAGGGATTCCAATTTTTCGCTACTATGAATCCTGGAGGAGATTTCGGCAAGAAGGAACTATCTCCTGCTCTTAGGAATCGATTTACAGAGATTTGGTGTATACCATCGGATTCAAGAGATGATCTGGTAAATATTGCAGCCAATTGCATGGCGCAGAGTATGACTGGTACGGAGATGGAATATGTCCGTAAGGTGGCTTCATTTCTGGTGGATGTGGTCTTCTGTATTCGCGATAAAGTAGAGAAGTTTAAGTTCTCTATTCGTGATATCCTCGCTTGGTCAAACTATTTGATTGTTAATTCCAAGCTGGATTTCCCTGAAGCAGCTATCTTTGGATTGGAGACAATTTTCTTAGATTCTCTAGAAATGCTACCACATGAATCTTTAGAAAAAGTCGAACAACTTAAAATGAATATCATTCGATATGCAATTGAACAGGCAAAGCTAACTGTTGGTATTGACTTCAAGGACGAGGAAATTATTTCAAAGCGTGGCAATGTTGTCGAAAGCACAGAAGAATCTTTCGGAATCAAACCATTTTTTATTCCTACGAATCCTGAGAGGAAAATAAGTGCCGATGAGCATTTCTTATTCGATGCACCTACAACAAAGAATAATCTCTTCCGACTACTATCCGCTTTGAGTTTGAATAAGCCCGTTTTATTGGAAGGTCCTCCTGGAGTGGGCAAAACATCGATTGTAGAAAGTCTGGCTCATGCAATTGGCTTCAATGTCGTAAGAATAAACCTTTGCGAACATACTGATCTGGCAGATCTATTCGGAACTGATTTGCCTGCAGAAGAAAACATCGATGATCCTGAAGTGAAGAACACTATCGGATCGTTTGTGTGGCGAGATGGACCCCTATTGGCGGCGTTAAAATCCGAAAATACCTGGATATTGCTTGATGAGTTGAATTTAGCTCCGCAAAGTGTTCTGGAAGGTCTAAACGCCATTCTCGATCATCGTGGTGAGGTTTATATACCCGAGTTGAACAAAACTTTCGTCCTTAATCGAAGAACTCGCATATTTGCCTGCCAGAATCCACTACGTCAAGGTGGAGGTCGTAAAGGTCTTCCACAATCATTCCTCAATCGATTCAATAAAGTCTACCTGAGGAAGCTATCCACCGAGGATCTGCTATTTGTCGTAAATGGAAAGTATGCAAAGCATTTCGAAGAATTGGCCACGCATTTCAAAGGATTTTTGGAACAAATCGACGGAATGGTGGAGCCATTTAATATATTTGATTTACTCAAACACAAAGAAAGCTTACAAATTAGCGGAGAAACTCATCCAGCTAAGATTGAGTTTGATTTGTCACTTCGATTGGTTAAATTCTCAGAAAAACTAGACAAAGGAATCGCTGACATGGAATTCGGCTACAAAGGTGGTCCGTTCGAAATTAATTTACGTGATATTCTGAGATGGTGTGATTTGCTTATCAGCCCAGAAACTGGTTTTATTCCAAAAAAGACACCTTTCCAACGACAAGAATCCATTAAAAATCTACTAAGTGGATTTGAAACATTTTTAATTGTACTCTACGAACGTATGAAGTTGATTTATTATCAAAGAATGAGATCTGACCAAGACAAGCTCTTTATTCGTAATGCTTTTAGTGAAATCTTCAATTGTGATGCAGAGAAACTTAATGCTTTATCTGAAGATGTTGCTCTCTATTGGACAGATACAAAAGTTTATTTAAACGATATTGTATTAGAAAGAGAACCTGCTGTTAATTTAACTTCGGCTTTAAGACCATTGAAGAGCAAAGTTAAGACACCACTTCTTCTAGCATCCCAAAGAGAATATCTAAAGAATTTGATTGAGTGTGTTTATATGGAAAAACCGGTTTTATTGTGTGGTCCAACTGATTCGGGGAAAACAAAACTGATCGATTTGGTGTGTACACTATCCAATGAAGTTTGCAACATGGATACTATTGATGATTCTGTCACTGGCAGCTTTCAACAGGTGAGTGAGATATTAGTATAGATTTTAGTTCAATTTTACTAACCTATTATCATTTCCTTTGCATTGGGTACGCTAACCCACCAACTATTATTTTCAGATTGATCTTAATCGTCACTTGGAAGAAATATCGCAAAGCGTTGAAACAATTTTCATAGCAGAAGTTCAGAACTTAATTCTCGAAATGAACTACACATCAACAAATGGGGGACAACAGGCTTTAACTACTCACAAGCTAGAAGATTTACTCAATGCTTGGAGTAAATATTCCGATCTCAATAAAATCAAAATTGGTAACTAAAACTTATAAAATTCCGCTTATCCCTGACTGATTTTTGTAAATATCTTCCAGATCTTCACCATCAATCGGAAATGTCTGACGAGTTGAATAATTTCCGTAATCGAATTCAACTTATAACCAAAGTCATAACCAAGATTCTTTCAGTTAACTCAATTTCTATTCAAATTAAAGCCGAGCTTGAACAATTAAATAATGTTCTTAAAGCTCTAAAGAACCTCATCCGCAACTACGAATCACTCAATACAGGTGGAAGTTTCGAATGGGTCGACTCGAAAATTGTGAAATCCTTAAAGAATGGACAATATATCAGTTTGGAACATGTGAATCTATGCTCGTCGGCTGTTTTGGATCGATTGAATCCTGTTTTTGAGCCAAATGGAAAATTAATGATATCCGAAAAGGGTGTCACTGCCAATGATGAAGCTGAAATTGTTGATAAACATGAAAACTTCAGGGCATTCCTGACAATCGATCCAAAGAATGGTGAACTATCAAGAGCCATGAGGAATCGTTGTATTGAAATGGCATTTAGCAAGGACAATTACACCAAGGACGATTTTCGAGTTATTGTGTATGAGAACGGAATTCGCGACACAAATTCTATAAATACGATTTTGAGCATTCATGAGCGGATTTGTAAAGCAACTGAGATCAATAGTTTCAATGTATCCCATCTAACACAGTTTGCCTTTCTGGTCGAGGCTTATAAGTGTATTGGCTATGAAAATGAGAAGGCTATTTATGTTAGCGGAATGGAGGTATATGTTTATTCTTCGAATATCGATCTAATGGGCTACGGGTTGGCTTTTTATCAAAATCAACTGAGAGAAATTGTACTTGAGGAATCAAAGAAATTAAACGACTCGGAAGCTGTATGTGTTGATCTTCAGAACATCGTGCTCAGAGGTGAGGATTTGAATTCTGTGGCTTTGGTTAAAATGCAAGCTGAACCGTTCAGATTGCTCATAAAGAACGATGATGGCGATTCATTGAATCAACTCTTTAGTAGCTTTGACAATCTTGAATTCGAAAAGAGCTTCGAAGTGATCAAAACTTGTATGTACATGTTCTACGAAACAAGTTCCATGGATGACAGTAACCTTCGCCATTTGTACTTGCAAGAAATTTTAAAGACCTCTGAATTGGATTATAGTTCCATAAAAGAGCTTGAAAAGCTTAGTGATGAGTTATATTCCACTATACACCACAGTAGGCAAAACTTTGGGGAAAATCTTAGTTCTGTTCCATGGAACAGCAAACTATTTCCACGAATCCGAGAATATATTGCAGAACTTAACCCAGAATACGAACAACAAGGATTTGCGCTTAGTGCTCTGTTGCTATCACATCTGTTAGTAGATAAAGTTGGTCTTGAGCCAGTGACCAAACTAAGCCAGCTTAATGCTCTAGCCTACTCTCAAGCTGTTCACACTAAAGTTATCAACGATCGATTGAATAATGTGTTCCTAAATAATCTGGGAACATTTGTCAAGAGTTTGGGTCATATTTTGAATGCTTCATTGGGATATGCTGGATTTAATTTGTCAACTTATGTACAAGTTATAACTGCCTTCTTATGGACCAATCGTTTATTGAAAATCTCCAAAGGCAAGCTTTTCATTGGCAAAGTGCTGAATACAAATTTAATGGACAAACTTCTTTTGCACTTCAAGTGGTTGGATAAAAATCTTCTTAAACAACTGGAGAAACTTCTGCCAAACTATAAGCAATTGAATTCCGAGTTTGAATTGAGTCTCCAAAAAATTGCGAATTATGCATTAAGTGTGAATCATCCATTGAATTTGATAAGGAAAGTCTATACCAAGCAAATAACTCAGTTCCAGCCATATTACAGCGAAGAACAAGTTCAGAGGTTGAAATTGAGAAAAAAGCTTGATGTTAGTCTTGCCATAGTTCCTGTTTATGGAACATATACCAATAAGTTCATTGCCAAAAAGCTATTGGCACAGAAATCAGACGAAGCCAGAAAGTTGAAGGCTGTACTTTTAAAGAAAAAAGGATTCGACATTCAATGTCATCGCATATCAGGGGATGCTGTTGGACCACCAGCAGATATTCCAAAATCACTTTTGGATGCAATGACAAAGCTTATGAATGATTTTGCCGAGAAGCCAGAGGAAGAAGTTGCCGACGATTGGGATTTCGACGATTACGAGAAGTCACTTGCTGTGATTGAATCTTTAGTCAGTGCAGATGTGCAGCCAACAGAGCTGCCAAATCAAGTCGAATTCGAAATGCTGCCACTCCGAGAATATTTTGTAAATAAATTCGTTTCCCAAATCATGATAAATAAGTCAAGGAGTTTGGAGTTGAATGAGTTCTTTATCGAGAATATCTCATCTTTGAGTACGTCATCCCTTGAACTACTTCAGCTAACCAAAAGCAAGAAATATCAGCGGCTGGAAGGCTTGTTCTCAGAAATTTTGAATCACATCTCTAAAATTGAGACTGAGAGCGAGTTTGAGAGCCTGATTCAGTACCTAAGTGTGAATTTCAAACTCTTTTCAACATACAACCGTCTTGTGGCCAAAACTACGCATTATCTTTTGTTGAATAATCTATCGTCCCGGAGTGATGCGTGTTTAAATCTTGAAAAGAAAGACTTAGAGGTTGCATCGACGTATACATATACTGGTCCACCTTTAAGCGAGGGTGTTCTTAAGATGCTATTCCATTGGGATGGAAACTTTAAGGCCATTTCACTAAGTGACTTACAAATTTGGAAGAGTTCCCTGGCAGATATGCGTCAGTTAATTTGGAATAATGGTCTTCTAATGACAAAGAAATTCGATTTATCTCAATCAATTCTCGAAGAGAGTTTGACAAAAGCCAAGAAGCTAAGTGTAGAAGTGAAATATGTCCATAAGCTCTGTCAGAATATGGAAAATGAGAATTTCTCTGATTACAATGATAATTTCCAGAAACTTGTCTCGAAATTGAATCTTGAGTGTCTCAAGACACAAACTGAAGTCAATGCACAGCTCCAACCGATGTTAAGAACTCATAATAACTTCTACAATGCTTCTTTGATTCAATCTCTTATTGGATCTATAGAATTGTGTCTACTCACTTTTACACCACTCATCGATCCGGTTGAGAAGAATCGCCTTAAAAAGGAATACATCGTTGAAGATATAAATTGTCTTACTACACTAATGACTGCGTATGATTTCATAAAGATCACCATGAACTACAAGAATTTTGGATCGGAGATTTGCCATGAATTACACTCCAGGTTGGCCAATTTATCCAAAAGACAAGCTAAGTTTTCCCAAAAAGTTGCCCTGCGTCCAGATGTTTGCTTGTATTCGAATTTAGTCCAAGATATAACACATTTCTTGAAGACTAATTGTGAACCAAATGCAATGCATAGTCTTCTTCAGCAAGTCGATGATAGTTGGCAGGATTGTGTGGACTTTAAACCAACACCAGATGAATCAAAATTGCTGAGACTCAATGAAACTTACAAAAGACTCGATTTATGGATTTCAAATTCACAACGATTTATAAATCATACGATTAAGCGCTATGCAGGACACTATGAAGATTTTCTACAACCACTAGAGTGCTCAGTTGGTTTGGTTAGATTTGGTTTTGAAGGATTGAAAACTTCACTGCAACAATTGCAAAGCTCAATTATGCCCAATTCGATTGGAATCTTTTCAAATTTGAACGAAAATGCCAAGTTGTCGAATTTAATGACAAACATTGTTGAGTTCCCTAGTGCTAGCAGCTTGCAAGTTTTCAATGTGGACAGATCGAAGAATGTGCAAGAGAATCGATCGATTGTTTTTTCAGTCTTGGATAGACTTGAGGGCAGCGAGTTTGAATACTTCAGGTGAGTAATTTACCTCAAATATTAACTTAATTGCATTTTTTATATACCTATACAATTTTTCCACAGACTCCTCAAATCAAAAATTCTAGAGCTAAAGAATCGCATTACAATCTCATTGGATATCAATGAAGAAACATTCAATGAACTTGATTTTGCTCTTAATATCTGCAACAAAGTATGGCAAGACGAAGAGGAGCGTAAGAGGAAACAAAAAGCAGAAGAAGATAGTCTTTATGTCACAAAGTAGGTTAATCAAATTTAAATAATATAAAATTTAAAATAGTTTTTCTTTTACTATTAAGAACGAAATGTGAAACCGAAGACGAAGAACTCATCGAACTTCAAGAAATCGAAGAAAATTTCCCAACAAATGTTCAAGAAGATTTTGGAGAGTTCATTGTTGATGATTCGCTAGAAAAAGTAATGAAATTATCTTCCGATAAAAAAATTACAAATAAATCATCATTGGTTATCCGTGATGAAGATTATGGTTTCTTAGCCAAGAACTTTATTACTCTTATGGAACAATTCTCAAAGTATGTTATTGACTATAATTTCAACCACTTAAGAGCTTTTTTTAAATTTTGTTTTCTTTTCTTTTTTAGGGTTTACTACTACCACCCAGATATAAGTTCAAAGAACACACCTACATTGGATTTCATTTCTCCGTTCAAGGATCGTGTGAAGGTTTTTGTTAGATTATTCTCCAAATATAAATCTGCACTAAATGAGCAACTGGATAAGAATATATACAATAGTTTTGCCTTTTCTATTGGTCTTCAGCAAGAGATGCTCAATGAAGTATCGTTTTCCAGTAAGTTGAAAAAAATATTCGCCAAAAGGAACAAATAATTAATTCATATTTCATTTATATTTTTTTTTTTAGATACAAACTTAAAAGAATATAACTTTTATAAGGATTCCAACATTCCTGAAATAATTTCATGTACTGATGTTTTGGATAAAATTGAAAAGCGTGTTACAAACCAATTGGAATTATATCCCGAACATGCTAGCTTAATTGATGTAAGTGATAAAACTATATACTAATTTTATATAACTAAGAAAGAGAGAAACAAGAAGGTATTGAAATAATGAAATTAGATAGATAAATGTTTGAATATGAATGGCCATTATAGACGTCCTTTCCTATAAAATAATCACCCCTATTTGAACTGCAAGAGTCACTTTCTTTTGACATGTTCAAGATTATCGATCGTAAGGTATGCCGACTTGATCATCAGACTGCTTTTGTTGTGCTTCTAGGCTAGCTCTTTTTTTGTTGCCACCAACTAGGAGCGAAGCAAGTACAGTGCGCATCAGACGTCGAAGCCACGTGATCAGGTCTATATCAACGCAGTTTTTATTGTTTGTCAATTGCATTTGAATTTCGAAGTGTGACTAGCATCACACAAGCTTTATTTATAAGCTTTTCGCCTTGAACTAATCAAAAAATATTCGACATTCTCTACATTCACCGACCTTTTTTTTGTTCTGTTTACTGCACATTCCTTTTTGACTCTATATTTATAAACTCTTCTCCTCATTTTATACGAAATTCTAGTCTTTTTTATCTACCCACCCACCATAACTTTTATCCAACGAATTTATTTATCGTATGCTTCGGATTGCTACTTCAAACATTACCTGGCATTGTTTGCATGCAAAGGGTTTTTGCATCCAAAAATAATTATTTTCAATTTTTGGGCCTATAGTTTATTAATTAAGGACAAATTAAAGACTCAATGGGTGGCTTAGGTTAAAGCAAACATCTTCCACCTTGAATATTACATATACACAGAAAAGCTGCAAAGCTGTTTTGAAATTTTTGATTTTTTTTTGCATGGGAACTGTAAACTATGTTTAAACCACAGTACTCCTTGTTAAAAACTCCGTCTTCTGAATGTTCCTCCTCAACCCCAATCTAAAATATTTGTTTAGATTTTAAGCTAGATTTAGAATTATCTTGTATTAAGCCGAATGAATGGTTAGGTTAGGCCAGTCGTGAAGACTGACACACTTAGACCATGAGTTGGTCGATTGTGACACCATATGAATCTAGGAAACCCTTTTCCTTACTCGGTGAAACATTTGGAGCTTCTTAACAGCGTAACAGACTGCCTATGTTTATGTTTATTAGATCACTAGGATCATTGAAGTAAAAATCACCAAGGTGAAGTCTTCGTCTATGAGATAGAGCAGGGCACGTGCATAGAAGGTGAGGGATTGACTATCTCTTCCTCAACCATACAGCTTCTGCAAAAATTGCTAAAGAACACGCCAAGACGCATTGAGTGCTTGCCTTTAAGACAGAGTGTCAGGTTATAACACCAAACATGGAGCTAATGTGCAATTTACTTAGAGATGTCAAACACTTAGATCGCTTTAACTCCATTACTAGCCAGATTTGTTTTGTTGCCAAACAAATGGTGATATTGTTCCACCTAAGGTTTGTTGTTTCTAATACATCCTGCTTCAGCATAAACTTACATGTAGCGATGGGTATATCTGCCTTGCTAGGTAGAAGAGGTAGATGCAATGTCACTATGCCCCGGCACCCAACACAGGTGAATGTTTAACTGTTGCGCCATCTCCATTAGAGATGAACGGCAATTTAGGGCTGTTACTTTTATGCAGTTAGTAGAGACCGATTCCAGATATTTGATAGCTGCTTGACTATCCGATAAGATGCGGATATCTGTGTTTGATATCGCGTTTTCTTTCAGCCAAGATAAGGCTTCTTCAATCGCCATAAGTTCCGCCTGGAACAATGATTAGGAATACCGAATGAGACTCAATTTTAGTCTTTCTGAGTACACACCACCACCCACCCCTTCATCAGTTTTCAATCCGTCTGTGTAAATATGAATCGATTGATCATCAAAGAAAGCCATGTCCTCCCAGAGAGTTCTAAAAGGAATGGAGACTTGAAAGTTTTTGCCGAATTGTGGTTTTGGGATGATGTTTTCTAAGAATTCTTTTAAGGTAGTAAATAGAATGCTTCCCTGATACGGCAATAGCAACATCGTCCGCGTAGGCAATCACTCTGTAAGCCTCCGCTTCCAGGCATGTAAGCAGTTCATTTACCACCAAGTTCCAGAGAAGAGAAGATAGGACACCGCCTTGCGGCGTACCTCTGCTAACAGACCTAGCAGAAAAGCCACCCAGTTTTGAGTTGATAACCCTGATAGTCAGCATTTGGTTAATCAATTCCCCAACCGAACCATCTGCCTTCAGAGATGTCAGTGCAGATGCGATTGTAGATGCGTCCACATTGTTAAAGAGCCTTCCGTTCTATATCTAAGAAAGCAACCATGGTGTACACTGTATAATGATGGGAACATTCAATGGTTCTTACTAGATTGTGTAAAGCAGTTTCCACCGATTTCCCTTTGCAGTAAGCATGTTGACCCGTAGACAAAAGTCGCGTGTCAATTCCCGTTCGCAAGTGGAGATCAATTAATCGTTCAAAGGTTTTTAGAAGGAATGATGATAGACTGATAGGCTTGAGATCTTTCGTGTTTACTTGGGAACTGTCAGCTTTTTGGGTATAAACACAACCTTGACTTCTCTCCAAGGCAGGGGAATGTGGACTTAAATCTTTATTCATTTGGAGTTCGGCTGGTGTTATGCCATCTGGTTCCGCAGACTTGTAAGGTTGGAAGTTGTTGAGCGCCCATTGCAGCTTTTCCTAGGTATGTAATCAGACCTTGTGGATAGTTTGGATTCATATCAGACTTATAATGTTCAAAGCTATTAATGTTTTGGGAGCAACCAGGGAAGTGAGTATCTAATAGCAAGTTACGCGATTCTTCGCAGGAAGAATGAAGGTGCATCATTCATCTTCTCAGCTGATTTTCCACTGTCCCTAAAAAGATTTCGTCCAAGACAGGGTGTTGTTTTTGTTATAGGTACTCTGTTAGGTTAAGGTACCTACTTCTATATTTTCACTTAAACATAGTTCTGCATCGGTATGCGCAATAATATAGGTAGGCATAGGTACCTTACTTACTTACTTAAGGTGGCGCTACAGTCCGGGGTGGACCAGGGCCTCAACCAACAAGCTTCTTCCAGCCGGCTCGGTTTCTAGCTAGCTGTCTCCAGTTTCGCACGCGAAGTTGGTTGAGGTCCTCTTCCACTTGCGTGCGCCACCTTTTACGCTGTTCACCTGTAAGACAAAGTCTCTGACCACCTCAAAATTATAGCTGTCTATAGTGACGTTCTGTCCGAGACGTCGGTGTTGGGTGTCCTTTCTTGTTGACAGCATATATTTTGTTTTGCTTTCATTCACCGTTAGACCCATCTTCTTGGCTTCCTTCTCAATGCTCACAAAAGCACCACTGACATCACGCTTTGTTCGTCCAATTATGTCAATATCGTCAGCGTAAGCGAGTAATTGGACGGACTTTTGAAAGATTGTGCCTCTAGTGTTGACGTGAGAGTTTTGCACTATTCTTTCAAGAACGATGTTGAAGAAGTCGCATGACAGCGCGTCGCCTTGCCTAAAACCTTTTTTGACATCAAAGGTGTCGGGGAGGTCTTTGCCGACCTTGATGGAGCAGCGTGCATTCTCCATCGTCATCCTGCACAAACGGACGAGTTTGGCAGGGATGCCAAAACTAGACCTTGCTCTATATAGCTCGTCTCTATAAATGCTGTCATACGCGGCCTTGAAATCGATAAAAAGGTGGTGGGTATCGATTTGAAACTCTTGGGTTTTCTCCAAGATCTGCCGTAGTGCGAATATTTGGTCGATGGTGGACTTCTCTGGCCTAAAGCCACACTGATATGGACCTATCAGGTTGTTGACGAATGGCTTCAGGCGTTCACAAAGTACGGTAGAGAAGATCTTGTAGGCGATATTAAGAAGGCTGATGCCTCTGTAGTTGGTGCAGTCCAGAGGATCGCCTTTCTTGATGATCGGGCAAACAATGCTGAGGTTCCATTCATGGGGCATGCTTTCCTCCGACCATATTTTACAGATGAGCTGGTGCATACTCCTAACCAATTCATCGCCAGCCGCTTTGAATAGCTCAGCCGCAAGGCCATCAGCTCCAGCAGCTTAATTTGACTTAAGTTTAGATATGGCTATCTTCACTTCGTCAAGATCGGGTAGACGGAATTGTTGGCCTACGTCGTCCAGGTTGAATGGTGCAATTTGCATAGTAGCGGAATCCAGTTCGTCATCGCCGTTATACAATTTGCAGAAATGATTTTTCCATATCCTCAGCACCGACTGCGATTCCACCACGATGTTCCCCTGATCGTCCTTGCAGGCTTCGGTACGGGCCTTGTAACCCTGGGAGGTTCTTTTTACTTTTTGGTAAAACTTACGAACTTCATTCCTGCAGTGGCATCCCTCTAATTCCTCGATCGCGCGCTTCTCATGCTCTTTCTTTTTCCTTCTAAGAAGCTTGTGTTCCTCTCTTCTCTTTTGCTCGTAGAGCTCGCGAGCAGCTCTGGTCCTTCTATGCAGCGCCGCTTTGTATGACTGTTGTTTGGCTGCATGTACCTACTTGCCGACATTCTTCGTCGAACCAGGGGTTTCGCTGTGGTGGTTGTGCAAAGCCCAGCACGTCAGAGGCCGCATCTCTGATGGCTTCCTGGCAGTTTTTCCACTGGTTCTCAATGTTTGCAGTTGGCGGCAAAGGACTAGTTAAGAGGGCGCGAGAGACTCAAAGGCATAGACCTACCTACATACCTACATTATTGTCCTTGCCACTTTTCTAAGACAGGGCCTTTTAAAACATATCCACAAAATAAAAAATACTGAAAATTATCAGAAAACGAAGTTTATACGCGACTACGACTTATCACTGTCAACGATGCAATAAATTTCACTTTATCTACATACCTACCAAGACCAAGTGAACCTTAACCTAGACATTCTGAATCAGAAAAGATGTTTTTTTTTTTTTTGGGGGATTTTTGATTTGGTTTTCTTTCACGAAATTTATCACTTTCAAATTTATTTTCCTAATTTCTTCCTACCCCAGAATCTACTTTCTACTCCTTGTCCTAATGTCCATATTCGATAATTATTGATTTTCTCATGTTTTTTCATTATGGGATTTGGTGTAGCAAAAACTCCGCTCTGGTAACAGGTTATTTAGATTCGTATTTTTATTATCTTTGATGCTTGGGCGCCAGCACAAAGTAACCGAAATGCAACGATACATACAACGAATGTATACCAAAAACAAAATTCAAGGTTGTGTAGTCTCAATGAAAACCAGAAACAGAAATACTTCACCGACGCAAATCATAATAAATAACCTTGTCGCCTTGTCCTTGTCTATAATGAAATGATGGAAATGTAAACTAAATAAAACTTTATAAAATCATTAATATGGCCCTCGAGGAAATTTAATTCTCTTTTGATGAGCCAGTCCAAATATTTTGTGTCAGCCAACTTCCAAAAAATGGGAGTGGTTGACACTCTTCGGTCGCCATAAGCGCCTTAAGTAATTTTGTGTATAAATTCGACTTATATTTGTTAAGAATCTTGCAAAAACTGAATGCGAACTGAGTGGTGAAGAGTGAACGAAAAAGTATTTTTACATTCATAACAACAACAAAAAACATTGGATTAATGTATAAGAAAAATGAGGGGTGGTTTGGTTATGTTTGTTGCGAGGAATCTAATTTTGTTGTGAGGAAGAAAGGACTTTTATTATTTACCTTTATTATTTATCTTCATTATTATTGTGTCTATAGATGATGTAGACAGTAAGGTTGGTTGTAGTGTAGAATGTAGATATAGATACCAGTGATTCAGTTTTAATAATCAGTACGAATATGATTTATCCATTAACTATGATTTTGTTGGTCACAGTCCAACATAAATTGACAGTGCAGGGCTTATGGACGAGCTTTTTTCAAAACGGTTGTGCCTGTGTATACCATCACAACACTAAAATAATAAATCTGCCACTGAAAAAGATACTAACCCACTGATTACATGAATTGTTGTTGTAATTCTTTGAAGCAGTTCGTATGCTCCAACATGACCGTCGTATTACAATCACAATGCCAAAAGCATTCTGATCGTATACTCGCTTTCACTTCTACATTCGCTATGTGAAATAAAACAACAAAAATAACATTCCAACAGAGTTGCCTTTGCCAAGTTGAAACAATACAATAGGGCTATTTCAGTGATTTCTATGAAAGAACTTTTGGTTTTGAAGGTTTTGAGAGCAAAATTTATACATTTTTTTTTTTTAATTTGGGACAAGAGAAGTTTGGTCGCTACTGGAAGCCATGTAAATGGGAAACTCTATGGATTGGATCGACCAAGTTCAAGTTCAAATGCAATCAATTTAAACATGCTAGTTGAACAGTAGGCTTCGAACGAACTGTACGCATCGCAGACTAGGACATCCAAGTCACAAAATCTAAGTCAAGATGCAGAAGGATGTGTAACAGGAATCGATTTTGTTGATTGGAAAATGGAATAGTGCATGTCAGACAGTCATTTTCACTATCGGAATTAAAAACAAGAGATACCTACTAGGATTAATTCATTCTGATGTATGTGGACCATTTGAAGAGAAATCGCTTGGAGGTGATCGTTATTTTTTTGTTTTCGTTGATGATTTTTCGCATAAGACATTTACATATATTTGTTCTGAAGTCCAAATCAGAGTCAAGGATACATTTATGGAATTCAAGATTTGAGTGGAGAATGAAACCGGAAAGCAAATAAAGACATTGCGAACAGATAGTGGTGGCGAATATTGACAGATAATGGTGGCGAATATTGTAATGAATGTTTTTTACACTATCTTAAAAAATGTGAAATTCGTCACTAAACAACAGTGCCTTACACACCTCAACAGAATATGGGAAAGCTGAGCGGATGAACAGATCATTGATTGAAAAAGCTCGATGTATGCTAATGGGTTCTGGAGTGAAGAAAAGTTTTTGGGCAGAACCAATTTCATATGCAGCGTATTTGATGAATGAGTCGAATTTTGGAGCATAACCACCTAAAGAAATCTGATCGGACAAAAAACCAGATGTGAGTCACATGCCAATCTTTGGATCAACAACTATGGTGCATGTCCCAAAACAAAGAGGAAGAAGATGGATTCAAAATCCAAGAAATGTGCTTGGTTACTGCGAAAACTCTAAGGCTTATAGAGTACCTAGGTATATGAACCAGAAAAAAGATGTTTGATTAAAATCCAAGAAGTTATTCGTTTGAAAAATCTGCCTTTTAGACAGGGAATTGAAAGTTCAGTGTGTGAATCTGAGAAGACTTCTCTTGAATCTTATGTATGATGAAAATAGTCTGGAAATACAATATAGTAAACTGTCGCAAACATGAAGAAGAAAGTAGAAAGGATATTGCTTAAGAAAATGAAACCGAGATTATTGTGGATACTACTGAGGATAATTCAGACAACTGAAGAATCTGAAGAGCATGAATTTTATTCAGATGAAGACTACGTACCCAAAAATGTTGAAGTGTCTTAAATATCAGAACATTTCAGAAGATCTGAGAGAGCAAGAAAACCTCGAAACTTTCATGATTACGTAACATATATTGCAAGTAGCATAACATTGACACATCAAAAAGCTATTACCAGAAAAGACGGAGAATATTGGAGAGAAGCAATAACTAACGAATACGCTACCTTGCTAGCGAATCAAACAGATTTCCATACGACAACCGGAAAAATTTGGAAATGGAAAAAAGGTTCTTCGTTTAAAGAAATGCATTTATGACTTGAAACAGTCTTCTCGCATGTGGAACCAAAAATTAGATCACTCCTTAAAAGAATTCGGGATGAAGCAATCCAAATATTGGATCCATGTATCTTCCATTTGCGGCTTGATGGGCGAATATGCAAATATGTCGCCGCAGACGAAATTAGAAAGAGAAGAGTTGTCTAAAATCCATATCAGGAATTGATTGGAAGCTTGCTGTTTGCTGCACAAGTATCAAGACCAGACATTAGCTAAGTGGTGGATAACCTTAGTCGGTTCAATCAGAATCCTGGTAAAGCTCACTGGATAGCAAAAGAATCTTGAGATATCTCAAAGATACAACAGACTTAAAACTTTGCTATTTTAAGAAGGATCAAGGTGATTCTCTTGTAACTGGATTTTGTGATAGACTATATGCTGGAAATATTGACGACAGGAGACCCGTCGCAGCATATATTTTTAAAATGCGAGGTGGCGTGATTTCTTGGTGTTCCTGGAAACAACCTTCAGTGGCCTTATCGATCACAGAAACCGAATATATGCCTTTAAGCTATTCAAAAAGCATTGTAGCTTATTAGACTTAAAAAGGAATTACTACCAGACTTACAAGACAAAATTATATTATTCTGTGATAATCAAGGTGCAATTTCAATCTCTAAAGTAATTTCGTCTCGAAATATTCTCCAACTTCTTCCTGAAAGTTCTAACTGAAGATGAAAGATGGCATAATTAGTGTTTTTTTTTATCCCACCAATGAGGCTTGATTCTTTCAATTCAATGTGCGACTTTTTTGTTAAATTTATCACGTCTGTAGCTAATAATTATTAATTATTATTTCAGATTGTTCGTGTCATAAAAAAAATCCGTGGCTTACCATCAACATCACCAGTAGTTCGATTCAATACAGGTTTCCAAATTCTACGCCAAAAGGTCGCACAGTGGAATGAAGTTGCACACAAGAACAATCATTTACGTGACTTGGAAATCGAAGTTGCTGAATTTGTTCAAAAATGGACAAAGCTCGAATTGCAATTCTGGAGAACATGTCTATCTCAAACTCATGAACGGTAAATATCAATTTATTAAACAAAAATATATATATTTGACAATAATACTTATATGGTTTCAGAGTTCAATCGAATGCTTACAAGTACTGGTTCTTCATCTATAATCTACTCCAAGAATACATCCAGGATCACGAAATCGATTCATCCTACACTGATATGAAATACACCGAGAAACGTTTTGCCGAAGGTGAAATAATGGAAACTGAACAACAGAAAACTTCTAAGATTTCACCCAATGACATCCTTCGCATTCTGAAACAATTTGTCGAATCGTCCAGCTACGGTGATTTTCAAGTTCGTATGGATTTGCTTAAATCCTTTGAGATGTATCTGCATTATGTTCAAATCGGCGATGAGGAGAAGAAGACCACTCTGATTGCTGGTCTACACAATCTACAAATCTACTTTAGACAATTCGCAGCTGAAATCGATGAGAATAAGAAGACAATTCGTGCTCCTATCGAAAAGAAGCTGAAAGAGTTTGTTAAGATAGAATCTTACAATAAAGACTTGTCCTACTTCAGCATGCGAAGCAATGTTGCAAGAGTTCATCGAAGCTTGAATAAGTTCCTCAAGGAATATCAAAATCAATTGACACAGAAAATTAATCCAGTCTTCCAGCCCAAAGATGCTACTGCCAAAGATTATAATTTCGAAAAGGAAAAGGGCAGGGAACTACGTTATGATCCAAAAATCAAGTATTATATGCTGGATGTAAAGACATTTGTTGCCCCACAAAGATTAAAGGAGAAATTCGAAGTTGAAGCAGGTGGCGATGAGGCAAGTCTATTGCACAAAATTGGAAAACTTTTCTTAACGTCACGGAATGTAGTCAAGGAAACAATCAACAATGTTTCCTATACCAGCTTAATTAATGCCCTCGACGAGCTTATGACCACACAAATAGAAACATGCGACTACTTACGGAATCTGGAAGTTGATAGATCCCAAGAACGTCCTAAGCAAGTCATCGAAGCTAAGCATATTCTGCAACAAAAACGCAAAGCTCTTTCGGATTTCTTCAAAACTCTTGCAAATCTTGGACTCAGTTATAAATCTGGTCTTCTTGAGATGTCACTGCGGTCAGAATTCGAAGATTTGTCACTTCCACCTTTCTGTGTAAAAACCATGCTAGGTGGGTTCAAGGATAAGAAGATTCACCCAAACATTGTTTATTTGAATGAAAACCTCGATAGATACTATGCAAAGTGTGTATTTAAGCTGAAACTTCTTCAGAACGCTATGTTGGCACCACTCAGTGAATTGGGACCTCCAAACATTGACCGCATTAAAGGATTTGCCGTTGAAACATTCCTCCTCGTGCAGAATCAACGAATTCTCTTAAGTAATTCAACACGTAATGTTTATGAGCTGCGAAGTGTCATCTACAATTTAAAACTCCTATCCGATGTGAACACACAAGAGCCGAAAAGCTTGAAGTTCTCCAAATGGCGAGATGAATTTGTTGCACTTAAAGAGAGCATATGTAGAGTTCGTCTGCTAATGGAGCAGTTTGTGTTGCTCCTGAAATGCGTACCAGACAAAGAATCATCCGAGAATACTCTGCTTTTAAACACGAATACCATCCTTGTACAAGGAGAACTGAAGTTCTCAGCAATCACAGAACGGTGTCAAAAACTGATAGGTCAGGTAAGGTCTGTTCTAAGTGACATGGCGAAGAACGATGTGGAGTTCCTAAGCAGCGAGCGAATCGAAAGCTTCAACAAAGCCTACGCGGATATTCGTACGCAAATTGAAGGAATCATAGGATTGCTGTCTGTTTCTGATGATGAGTATCTTCCAGCTGCAAAGAGTCTGACAGAACTACTTATTCACATGGAAGAAGTTTATGAATCTTTTGAAATGCAAGAAAGTGCAGCAGAAGATTTGCCAGACTATGAGAATATTGACAACGAGTTGGAGAACATTGTTCATTCGATTTTGTTGTCCATTCAGAAGCTATTTAAAAAGTATCCGAAGCAAACCATAACATCTGAAGATGGTAAGGAACAAAAGGTGTCACCAAGCAAAAAACACGCCGAAGATGAGCAAATTAAGGAGAATCACCTTAAGGGCAAGTTATACCAAGAACTCGTGGCCGATTGGGAAATTTTGAATCTCTCCCATGTTACCAAGAAGATATCCAACATTCTACTATCGATTAAACACTCTAAGGACACAAACATTCAGTACATTCGAAGGATCACATCAATTCTGCCAATTTTGGAGCAATACAATTTGGTTGCAGATTACTATCTATTCCAGCAGTTGGGAGCGCATAAGGTATCTGCAAAAATGCTTTCTATAATGTTAACTGTATTCGTCGAGCTGAGCACGAAAGGTTTTTGTGTCCCTGCCGACTTGATGCAGGATGAAGAAGGTGAGTCAAAAAAGAACGATGATAAGAAGGGTGAAGGATTTGGTTTGGAAGATGGGACTGGCGATAAAGATGCGTCCGATAAGATTGAGTCAGAAGATCAACTTGATGACGCCAAGCGACCAGAAGATCGGAAGGAGGAAGACAAAAAGAACAATGAGGATTGCAAGGAGGAGAAGGGAATTGAGATGAGTGATGACTTTGAGGGTAAGATGCAGGACATTGAGAAGCCCGAAGAAGAAGACGACAGTGGAGAGTCAGAGGATGAAGAAGACCTCAATAAAGAAATGGGTGACACGGATAAGGGAGCTGATAAGTTGGATGATCAAATTTGGGGATCCGACGAGGAACAAGAACAATCCGAGGAAGAAAATGAAATGCAAGAAGAAGATGAAGGTAAGGGTTCAAAAGATGAATCTGATGCGCACAACGATTTAGATAGCAAAAATGAGTCGAAAAAAGGTGAAGAGGAGCACGATAAAGATGGCTTAGATGCAACGGATGATCCAGCCCAAGACAAAGAGAAGAAAAAGCAAGAGAAGGATATCGATGAAATGAAGGAACCCGAATTCGATGAAGAACAAGTGAATCCTTATCACAATCAGCTAGAAGATCCACCAGAAGCAGAAGAAATGGATTTGGGTGAAAATGTCAACATGGACGACGAAAGAGATGGCGATGATCAGCGAGAAGATGAGAATCCGTTTGATATTGACACAATGAAGGATCAGATGCAACCAGAAAACGATGAAGGTGACGAAGAAGGGGAAGGAGATAAGGATGAACCAGGTGAAAAAAATAAGAACGAAGGCGATTCATCAGACTCTGAGGAAGAACCTGAAGCAGGAACAGAAGAATTGAAGAAAGATAAAGATGCTGAAGATGAGAACAAAGAAGAGGAGAAGGTTGAAAACGAGGAAGCGGAAACAAAAACCCGCGGTGAACTGGACGAAGAAGAGCAGAAGCAACAGGAGGAAGAAGACGAAAATAAAGAAAGCAAATCTGAAGATAAAGATACGGAAGCAGCTGAAGAGTCAAAGGATAAACAGAGCAAAGAAGAGAATGTTCAGTCCGTCCCTGAAACAGAAAACAAGGGATCAACTGACCAGGTGCAGAATGAAGATCCCGAAAAGGACATCAACCAGGATCAGAAACTTGACGAACAAGACACCGGAGAGGACAAGGATGGAGTTGGACAAGCTGATAATGAAACAACAGACCAGGGTCATCAAGGAATTGCGGAAACCAAAGAAACCGAAGCAAATGCAGATCAGTCAAAGGAAAAACAAAAACCAGAAGAAAAACGAAAACAGGGACGAACGAATGAAGAGCGTACACTTGGTGAAGCTGAACAGAATAAGTTAAAGCAATTGAAAACAATTGACAACCTAAAAGAACAGAAAGAAGGCTCTGAGGAAAATGACGAGAAGCAGGATGAGGCTGAAAGTGAGGAATTCCAACATGTAAAAGACCCCAAGACAAACGACAAGACAACTCTGGACAATGCCACAGAAGAGCAATCGAAAAAAATCAAGCATTTAGAGGATGAAGAGAAAAAGGATGACGATGAGAAGAAGGGTGATGAAGAAAACACCGACGAGCTGATGGATGTGGATGAGATTCCACCTCCAGATGAGATGGAACAAGACCAACCCCAAGTTTCTGCTGAAAAACAAGACAATAATTCTGACAAACCTTCGAAAACGGAAAAAAATAAAGAACAATCGGAAGAGACAGAAAAAGTTGATGTTGAAGGTGAGGTCGTGGAAACAATGACCGTATCAAGAGGTGATGACACCACGGCACATTGCATGTAAGATTGAAAAAAAGTTTATGTTGAATTTTTGGTTATTTTTTTTTCTATTTTAGAAAGGAGATCCTAATGGACACGAGTGTTGCTCAAGAACTGACCGCAGCTGAGACTTTGGAACTGAGAAAAGCCTACCAAAACCAGTTGGTTTCAGGCAAAGGGGTAAGGCGTATTTTTTGTATTTACTAAATTCATTTCTAAATTTAATGTTTTCCTTATAGAGTATAACACAACACCAAGACTACGAAATGTGGCAGATAATCTCAAATAAAATGCTTCCAAATGCCCGAGAACTTTGCGAGCAACTACGTCTTATTCTCGAACCCACAAAGTGCACCCGACTAAAGGGTGATTACCGCACAGGACGTCGCATAAATATGAAGAAAATCATTCCATACATCGCTTCTCAGTTCCGAAAGGATAAGATTTGGCTACGAAGAACTAAACCAGCACAGCGTGATTATAAAATTACAATTGCCATCGATGATTCCAGATCCATGGATCATAATAATTCCAAGGAACTGACTCTGGAGGCAATTTCGCTTGTATCACAAGCACTAACATTGCTCGAAAGTGGTCGTTTGAGTATTGTTTCATTTGGTGAAGCACCAAAAATTATACTCAACCACACGGAACAATTTGATGGTCCCAAATTGGTCAGTTCGTTGGCTTTCGCACAGGAGAAGACAAACATTGCGGATTTGTTGGATTTCGTTCGGACTGTGAACACCGAGGAAGGTGCAATGGGTTCAGATAATGGATTGTTTGAAAATCTGCTTCTAGTGCTGAGCGATGGCCGAAATATATTCAGCGAAGGAAATATTAAGGTATTTTTTTTATTTTGTTTTTATCACAAATTTTTTTTTTTTTGGATTTAAAACTAAAATATTTCCATTATTTTTTATCAAAGGTGAGGAACGCTGTAAAACTTGCGAGACGGCAACGAATATTCCTTGTGTACATAATAATAGATAATCCAGAAAACAAGGTAAGTCTTTAATTTTATTACTTGTGCATGAATATTGATTAATTGTTCAACACTTCCTTTCCTCATTTGCCAGAGCTCTATTCTTGATATTCAGTCAGTGGAAATGCTTCCAGATAATAAACTAAGTATTAAATCCTATCTTGACGACTTCCCTTTCCCCTACTATATGATCGTACGTGATCTTGGTCAACTGCCACTTGTTCTCAGTGAAGCCATGCGACAGTGGTTCGAGTTGGTTAACAGCGAACAGTAAATTTTAGGTATTTAAACAGATATGTGTATATAGATTATGTAGAGGTATGTTTTAAGTTAAAATTATGTACATAAATTAAAATAAAAACCGAATGAATTAAAAATAGTTTTTTTTTGGCTATCAAGTCAAATGATTACAAATGATTATTAGTGAACCGACAAGAATAACAAATCACTCTAAAACGTTGATTGATTATGTTATAACAAATTGCACTAACATAGTAAGCGCGAGTGTTGATAAAAATCTAAAAATCAGTGATCATGAATCCATCGATATTACAATTAAAAACAAGCCTAAAACGGAACATAAACAAAAAATTAGATACTGTGTGTATAATCAAGCCCTTTTCTTAACAAAAATGTCTGAAGTTCCTTTGTTTGTTAGTATGAATGGTGACCAGCCTTTAAATTTAAACGTACTTTGCGATCAATTTGCGAATAGTCTTAAAAATGTAGTAAACTCCATGGTAAAAGAAAAGCTAGTACCATACAATAATGCGGAGTGGTTTAATAACGATCTGAGAATGGCAAAGTTGACAAAAACAAATCTTTATAGGCAGGCCGTACTAAGCAACGACGATAATGCTTGGCGTTTGTACCATCAGTGTAGAAATCAATACAAAACGAGTATTAGATTAACAAAATCTCGTTTCATAGAAAACCAAATTGAGACTGCAAGCACCCAAAAAGATATGTGGCGAAAATTAAAAAAGTATGTACTAAAAAAAAGTAAAGAAACAATATTTGAAGTAGAAATAGAAGATGGATCTGTGATAAATGATAGTGCAATAATAAGTGATAAGTTCAACAATTTTTTCGTTGAGTCCATACATGAAATAACCCAATCTGTGATATACTGTGATTATACAAATTTACTCGAACCGTGCAATATAGATTTTAAGTTCAATCTAGTCAACATAGATAAAATAAAATGTGCAATAGATACGCTTAATAAGAAAAGTGACTTTAATTTTATGACTGTTAAAATGATAAAAGACTCCCTATGTTTCGTTGGGCCAGTGCTTGAAAGAATAATAAATATATCCCTAAGTGCAGGTATTTTTCCACAATCTTGGAAAGAATCGCTTATAGTGCCGATAAAAAAGATACCAAATGCAAAATCGTTAAGTGACTTTCGACCAATCAATATGATGCCTTTATATGAAAAAATAATAGAAAAATGTGTAGTGATGCAACTCCAAGAACATCTAGAAAGCCAGGGACTACTGGATAGCTATCAGTCGGGGTTTCGTGAAAACCATTCCTGTGAAACGTGTTTGAATTTTGTGATAAACGATTGGAGGAAAGAAATAGATGCAAAAAATGTTGTAGTTGCTGTCTTCTTGGACTTGAAACGGGCCTTCGAAACAGTTAACCATGAAATTTTATTAAAAAAGTTGAAGTACTATGGTATTAAATCTGTTGAGTTTAAGTGGTTTAAATCGTTTTTATCAGGAAGAACACAACGCACTTCCGTAAACGGCAAAATATCGTCACCAATCGCCGTAAATGTAGGAATTCCACAAGGTACAATACTGGGAGTGTGGTTATTCCTTATGTTTATAAATGATATGAGTAAAGTAATTCAATCATCAAAACTTATACTATTTGCTGATGATGGTTTACTCTACATCACTGGGAAGAATGCTGCGGAGTGCTTACATGAAATAAATCAAGACCTGGGACGAATAAATACATGGCTGAAAATGAACAGACTAGTGCTTAATGTTGCAAAAACAAAATGTATGGTATTCAAATGTAATTCTGTAAGTTCGTCTTTAAATGTAAATATAAATGTATCTATAAATAATGAGCAAATTGAACAAGTTAAACAATTAAAGTATCTTGGTGTAATGCTAGATGAACAACTTAACTTTAATGAACATATAAACTATATTTGCAAGAAAATATCAAAAAAAGTTGGTGTATTGAGAAAAATAAGAATGAATATCTCTATGAGTACTGCTGTGAATCTCTGTAATGTTTTAATTAAACCTCATTTTGACTATTGTTCTAGTTTATTGTATATGTGTCCACAAAGTCACAAAGATAGGTTGCAATTACAGCAAAACAAAGTAATGCGAATAATATTAAAATGTAGTAGATATACACCAATAAGAAATATGTTAAGTACGCTAAGATGGTTAAATATAAATCAACGTCTTTTTATGTTATGCATGATATTTGTATTTAAAATTAAAAACAATTTATATCCAGGATATTTATGTGAAAATGTACGTACTAATGCATTGTTAGAATACAACTTACGAAACAATGATGACCTAAGAATAGAAAGAGCGCGGACCACGAGAGGTCAAAGAACAATATTCTACCTGGGTTTTAATGGATTCAACAATCTTCCAAGAGAAATAAAAAACATAAACAACCTCAACGAATTCAAAAGAAAAATTATTGAATATGTCCAATCAAATAATAATTTATAGGATGTCAAATGTTATATGATTGTAATACATTATTAATTCTAAAAATATTAGATTATAAAAATTTGATATATTGTAAATTTAAGATGAAATTGTAAAATTGTAATCTAAATGGCTTTTAAAGCTAAATAAAGTACATTCATTCATTCATTCAAGTCAATGGAACTTTATTTTTTGTTTCTTTTGAATTCTTTCTAAGTCTTTGTGTTACTTTATGTTAAGTATGTATAATATTTTCATAATAGTTTTATATTCCTCCTTTTCATCAGTAATACACATAAAAAAATATATTTATATATATTTTTCTTGTTTACATATCTTTAAAAAAAAAGTTGAAGTTATTTCATATAATACAATAATATTCACCATCCATGCACTCCTTATTAAAATAAAAATAAAAAAAAAAAGATATTTTATGAGCAAAGCTCTACATTCAAATCAAATGGATATTCTTTGGAACTTAGACTCTGACGAAATAGTTGGGTGTGTTGCCAAGCAACATCCCCTTTTCCACCTGACAATATTGCCGTTATCACAAGGTCTTTTGAGCCGATCACTTCTTTGCTGCCTTCGGTATTTCGAACTAACACATCAATAGCACCATCGCCGAAAGTTTTCTTATCCAAATGCAATGTAAAATCTTTAACTTTCAAATTAGTTTTCGAGAAGTCAAACTTCCATACTACTTCAGCCGTTTCACTACCCTCTGGAATGATATTCATTTTTTTTTAAATTTAAAGTTAAGTTAAAAAGTTTAAAATCAAATTACCTTGTCTAGCTAAATAGACCATCTTCCAGTCTCTTTCGACTTTTCTTAAAATATTCTTCGATGAAAATTGAGCGCTTTGCCAAGTCTTGTATGTATCAATAACCGTAGCATTTGATCTATCTAAAATGATGTTTAGCCATTTTTTGAAATGTTGTTTTTTTTTTTATTAAAAACGATTTACAAACCTTTGATATATCTTTCGTAAGTATCTGTAACGCAGGAATATCTTACATTAAGCTGCTTTTCTCGTATTTCGGTTTCGTTTGGTTCAAATACAAATATCTAAAAATAAAAATATGTATATTTTTATAAGAACCCAAAAAAAAATTAAATCTAAATATCGCTCATTGGTTACAAGACTGAAATAGGTCAAAACTTGATGTTTTTAGTATTGCATCGATATCTCTTCTCGCTACCCATAATACAACGACAAAAATCGAAATCTTGTCACATATTCTGAATGCAGTCTAAAAGCAGTAAGGAGTAGGTGTTCAACGAAAAATTGAAGCCGGCACCAATGAAAGAAAACCCTGACAATCTTTAAATACCAAGTAAAACCAACTGGGGTGGAATCGCCTAAGGTGATTGGTGATTGTCACATTTATGATAATCAAATGTGATCACAGTTTATTTTCCGTCTGTGTAAGGTGATCACCAAAAATTATTATAAAATTGGCATCACTTTGAAAGACAAGTACTGAGAGCTGTCAAAAATTCATTTATTTGATTTTGAAACATTAAGAATTTTTTCCACACATTATAATTTGGCCCATTTTAGCTGCCTATTCCGAACTAACTTGCATTTGGTCCACCAAATCCAAGAAAATTGCATTTACACACAAACTGGAATTGGAAAATAGGAGAAATGCGGGTTAGTAAAACTCCACCTGGTAAATCTATGAACCGACAAATGTTGTATACAAATGTGTTGCTACTAGCCGAATGTTTTATGAACCTATGTTCTAGCGGATACCCGGCGTGTGCTACTTCGGTTAAAAAGAAATATGTTCATTTTATTGGTTTGTTGGAAAAAAAGGAAGTTTTTGTATGGAAAGATTCGAAATCGATTTCATGAAACCGAATGTTGTCTAAAACCATCTTCGCCCTATTGCCATTGTAATGAGATTACATTTTTGTGAACGTCAATTATTATAAATAATTTAGAACTATATGTACTGTACATAATGTACGTACATATGTGTGTGGACAGAATTAGGTGCTCGGGTTTGTTTCTAATGTTAATCCTCAAGAGTCGCATATTTCCATTTTAGGTTACTAAATGTTTTTTATTTTCCACATTTTGATTTGATAAAAATGATTTCACATCACTAATATATTAGTTTTTTCTTTTTCAACCTCAGAAATTCAAAATACCATTTGGATTTTATATGAAATGACAACAAAATAGCTGTCACAAGAAAAAGTCACAAAAATATGATTATCACATGTGACAATCACCTTACGCAGACGGAGTTTGATTATTGTGACTGTCAACTATCACAAATCACCTTAGCCGATTCCACCCCTGGATTGATTTCCAGAGGATTCAACATTTTTAAAGAGCTCAGCCAAGGGAATGGTCTGGCCACCTGCACTTCAATTTGGCGATGGATAAAGCTTTCGGTGTCGTCAAAGAGAAGGACTTTCGTCACCAAGTTCATCTAGATATTGATTTTGTGCAGGAAAATCCCAAGAAGCTGTTAATCATTGAATGGTGACAAAATGATTCAGGTGGTGGGCACTTAGCTGGAGTGTAAAAGGCAGTAGTTTCAATAAACCGTTTGAACCATTTTAAGGAAGACGACAACGTTGCAAACATGCTTTACACTGGTAAGATGGTGTAAGTCTGAGCCACACAAGACTTTTGAGGAATAAAAGCTGTAAAAATTAATGCATATAAGCTTCACGAAAAAAATCAATAAAACCCGCAAACGACGTATAATGTGAACGAAAATTAATGCAAAAATCTGAAGAAGAGGACGTCGTTTAACTTCTCCATGAATAGCAATTACTTGGACATCACTTCACGTTCTTAATGGCGTTCTCGACAGAAGCATCTAAGGACTCATCAGCGGTGATTTCGACGAAAGGCATCACCTGTGGCTGGAAACCACTTTCAAAAACAAAGAATAGGCCGTTGCTGACTGGCTGGTAACCAACAGTGACCAGCATTCGTTGGTCGTAATTTTGTAACCATAAAATTAACTTTCCCAGGTCACCAACTACATTAGACTTCTTTTTTTTTCTTCATCTTATTTAACTCATATTCTACAAATTACCAAATTTACCTGTTCAATAGTAACCAAGGACTCAAATCATGAAGCTATTCAACTAAGGCATCAATATCCAACTACACAATTTCCTAGCGATAGTACCAGCAGAACACTTCATTAACTGCAGGAGGCTAGATGAACATAGACTTCAAAAAGAGACGTTGGTGACACTATGGAACGTCCACTTCAAAACACGAGTATTCAGAAGACTGAAATTGAAGCAGCCATCGATTGTCTGGAATTAACTGTTGCGAACACACTGGGTAACCAATAAAATGGCTTCAATAGACTGAATTGTCAAAAATCACCGATGCCTGAAACGATTATCACTAACAAAGGAGAAGCAACAGTGACACCGGACAAAGTTGCAGCATTGTCCGGTGTCGTTCTAAGCAAACTTCAAGCCACATACATCACATAATCTACTTTTTTTTATAAATTTAAGGCATCAATCAACAACGATGCTGTCTAACCTGAGTGGAGCTACGTTCAGCGACACAAATCATACAAGTAAAACGATTCACAGTCCAAATCCATCATTTTTGTCAACAACATTTACTTCCTCCAAGAAAAGCGCCAGGACGTTGTTCTCCAACCGACAAGCCGATATCAATCCTCAACAACATAAGTAATCTTGAAAGAAATCCAAGAAGGCATGATGATGCTTTAGCTGCTGCTCACGTGAAGTGAGCAACTAAATTTTCGAATACAACAACAACAATTTAGTAACAACTAACAAAACATACTTGCGTTTTAAAATAAAGCTAAGAGCAGACGGCATATAAAAAGCCGCAAACGTTTGCGACTCTGACGTCACGTAAAAAGTTGCAAATATATCGCAAATTCTGTTTCTACTTCAGTGTCCGCAAACTTACACATAGGGTGTTCACACGATGTGCAAAAACTGTCCCAAAAGTTGCAAATGCATTTGCGATCAAGGTGCTCGCACATCATTTGTCCGCAAATATGATCGCAAATGTTGTGGTCTATATGCGAGGTGTTCAGACGATGTCCTACAAAATCCGCATATCACCCAATTCCAATCATATGCACGTTTGCGAACACATATTTTCTTGGTAAAATAAAAAAATAAAATAAAGAAAAAAATGTAAAAGATTTCTGTAGTTTTTCCTTTTTCCATAACAAAAAGGCATCTGGTTTTCAGCGTCTCATTCCAATCTTTAATTTCATTTTTAAATCAAGTTGTTTTTGTAGATAGTTTAGAAAAATTAAATTTAAAATACTGAATTGCGAAAAAAAAACTTAAATTAGTTTGTTCAAAGTCATCAGTTCAACATCGTTAAAAAAAAAGACTTGAAATGTTTTTCTTTGCTGATTTTGGCGGAATTACTGAGGTTCAACGATGGTTCAAGACTCAAGTATTTTAAAGTTGCCAATTAAATGCCTGAACTATCGTTGAACCACAGTCCATTCTCCGAAGTCGGTGAGTTAAAATTGCTCAATCACGAGTTAAATAATTGTACAACTTGCCCTTAGAAATCGTCATTTGAATTTTATGAATTTAGCATATTTTCAAACTAGGTAGTTTAACACGAAGGCACTGAAAGAAGTTGAAGTACATATGTATTTGAAAGATTCAAAAATAATTTTGAAGAAAATGTGGAGAATGAAAATACTTGAGAATAGTACAAATTAGTTTGAAAAAATTAGCTAGAGAAATAATATAACCGTTTGAAAATTCTCATAAATGTTCGCAAATGTGTGAGATATGCAATGTCTTTTTTTTGAGGCCATCGCAAATGCCTGGGACGGTCGCAAATGCTCGCACATTACCGCAAACTGTCACAAATAATATGCTAAGGTGTTCACACGATATGCAAAAAAGCCGGAAACTAATATGCGATCTGTGTGTCGCACATGCTTCGCAAATCGTTTGCGAGCATGTGGGGACTGTCCCAAAAAGGTGTTCAGACGATATGCGGTCAAAAGTAGCAAATGATGACGTAAAAATGACGTCACAGTCGCAAATGTTTGCGGCTTTTATATGCCGTCTGCTCTTAGCTTAACAGAACTTTGCAGTCTGTGTTTAGGAACATTTTGCAAGTGTGTTTTTGATGAAGATGAAGTTTTCGAAAACGACCTACATATGTACATATCTACATATTTACTTCATTTGTAACCAATATATAACGGCATTTGACTTACATTGTTAAATGTAGTTTCCCCTCGTGACTGTCTCCAAGCTAAGCTGCCAGAGCTTCTACCTTTCAATTCAGCGTCTGTTGGAGGTCTAAAGATGATTGTTTGATTATCTTAATAGAACAGAATAAATATCTATATTATTAAGAGCACCTTTGAACTGTCATTTGTATTAACTCCAGCATATCTCTCTGACTGAGATACTTTTTTCGTTCTTCTGGTATTTTGGCTTGACGCTTGTATCTCAATGTTACCAGTGTATTGATAAGATCCTTTTCTGTACAGCGTTTCCTTAGTTTCATCACCTACAGTAAATTTATGATCATTATCGTTGAAATCTCAACAACAACAATAACAAAATTCTTATTACATACATCTTTGTGATTATTTGTATATCTCCAAGTAACATCTTGAATATCATCCCTCGAGTACGCAATGACATAATCAATATCTCGTTTCCAACCATGCTGATACATTAAAGGAGAATCAACAACATTTTCCGACGGATCAACATGCAACCATCTCAGTTGGCCTTCAGAGTAGACCTAAAGGGGAGATTTTTCAGATAAAAATGAAGCTACAAAAAAAACAAAATGCCATTCATCTTACATACCTCAGTCCAGACATGATCAAAGAATGAGTACACCAATCTGGCGTCATAGTCCAAACATCGACATATGAATGTAAAACATGTTGCATACTCTCCACATCGTCCCCGTCGTGTGGCCAGCAGATGAGATATGTCGTTGTATCTGTAGAATTTTGTCTCCTGACCACAGCAAATTCCAACTTCCACTCGAACACCATCTTCGATTTCAGTCCTGCGAAGTTTCATCTCTTCACTGCCACACACTTTGCAAGGTAAGTTATTAACCCATTCAAATAATTCCGTATTAAACCAGTTAACAAGTTCGACCAGCAAGAGGTCACGAATACAAGGTTCTTTTTCGGCACATGCTCCTGCTGTTAGATCTTCTTGAATGGCAATTAATTTTTCAGAAGCCTTCTGTGTTAGTTCTTCAATGGGAATTATCTCACGTCCAGCTGCCAAAAGTTTTTCATCTTCAAATTGAAGAACTGAATCGGAGCAGTTTTCCAACAATGTAAGGAATTTATTTGGTATGTGCTGGAAATAGAAATTACAAAATGTGATTGAGATAATTGAATAATGGAATTTTATGATGAATATAATAGAATTTTAAATTTCTATTATTGCTCTCGTTTTTAATTAATTGCCTTTTCGATTTAATATTTTGAAATCGATTGCATAATGTTGATTTGACCAGGGAAGGAGATACGAAATTTAATAAAATCAGATAAATCATGTGGAAATGGAGTATGTAAGCTTACAATGCAACATAATGTAGGTCCATATCTCGGATGCAAAATATTTCACATGAAACTACTAACAATTATTTATTATACGAGTTTCACCTGAAAGGTATTTTAATTTCAAACAATAGTTTCTATGGGAGTATTCGTCGATTAGCTGTGGGAAAGAAGACACGGAGAAAGACGTTCAAGCGGCTTCCACTATATTTTTATTTTACGCAGTCTTGTGAAAAAAAACAAAAACGTGGGTGTCAGGAAGTTGACGCACAACGCAGAGAGTTTGACCAATGACAACCATTGTTCAAAATTGCAAGCTAAATATCAAGATCGATGTAAAAAATGTACATCATCTTGTAAGTAAAATCTTTCAAACAAAGTAGTAAAACTTTATGATACTATTTTTTGTGTTTACCCTATTTCTTTCTATGAATAGAACTTTTTACATATGTTTATCCCCAAAACCTTCCTCTTAAAATAACCTTTCAAGCATTAAAAGAATTTTTAAGATCGGGCATGAGCTGAGAGTAGTGCGTACAAACAAACAAAGCAAGACTAGCGCTTTACTAATATAAATTTAATTTGTATGTTTGCATAAAGCTGTTTTGAATTTATAATGTATTTTTTTTACATTTTTCAATTACAAGCACGTACGAGAAAACTATTGGTTTTAATCACCATTTTTTTAAACAAATTTAAGAACGTTGAACTTATTTGTTTCCTAACATAAAAAGCTTTTGTCTTTTGCAATGAAAGTACTCGTAAACTAAGTTATTGAAGTACTTATTCTTTTATGAGTGGCAAATGAAACCTCTTCAATGAAGTGGATTTTGTTCACATGAGGGATGTAAAGTTAACTTAGATTAAAGAAGTGGATTTTGTTCACATCAGGGATATAAAGTTAACTTAGATTTAAGATATTTAATAAGAAATTTTAAGTACTTAAATAGATGGGTAATTTATTTACTTTTTTTTGTATTACTTACTTCAAAGGATTGGTTTTTGTATAAAATGTACACTTACTGATTTATTATATTTCTCTCTAGCCCATTTATGTAGATATTTTTAGTTTGTATATTTATTGCAGATATGTATTTAACTTGTTTTGCAAAAGTCTCTTGTAGTTTCTGAGTTTATTTAAAATATTGTGTGACCTTTAGTCTAAATGCGTTTTGGCCAGGTACAACAGTTAAGGCTTATCAGTTAGATGCTTTTGTACGCTTCTAAATTGAATTACATGCCACACAAAAAATTATTTTTTTTAATATTTTCCCTTTTTCTTCTTATTATCATTTTAGTACTTTAAAATTTAAATAAGATAATATATTTATGTAATTAAGGTGCATTAACATTAATGGAAGAAAAAAGTTCAAAAGAGAAGAAAAAATAAAAAGTACGTATACGCCCGAGTGTACGGTTGAGTGACAAGAAATTGCTTTTGTGTTTCAAAGGTGGACTATGGGTCAACGTTTAAAAAGTATGGAAATAAATTCATTAATACAATAAAAAAATAAATATAAATGGAAAAACTACTAGAATTGAGCTTTCCTTAGATTTCTTAAAAATAAGTGATTGGTTATTCATCAAAAATCCAAACGGATTCGAGTTCCTTATTTTCAAAGGAAAACAAACAGGGTCAGCCATCGTAAATCTTAGATAATTTTAAAATAAAAATCCTGTAGACTTTATATCTCTGTTCGTTTACTTCCCAAAACTACGACTCTGTACGAATTTTAGTACAATTTTATTTTATTATATGAACTTTGACCTTAGGCTTAATTCGTAGAAATTCTTAGTTTTGGGAAGTAAACGAACAGACAGGGCGGGTCAGTAAGTGCCTGATAATTTACACTTATGACCTTGTAATCTCAAATCCAACAATCAGGCTATCATAGAGGATATTTAAAAAGAATGTCCTGAAGTTTGTATTCATATCTAATAGCTTTGTTTTTATAGCGGTTTTAATCAGAAGCGGTTGAAATTTTTTCAACAAAATGAAAAACTACGAAATTCGCATGCTAATAAAACAATAATTTTTGCGGAAACAAAAAAAAAAGTTCAAAAATATTAAGGAGGCTCTTCTTCATCTATTGGGACAATCCACAATTAGTTTACCCAATTTCACTGCGGCCGCTCCAGAACAAATGACGCAGAACGCCCTGTTCGCCCGATTGAAGTCACCACACCGGAAACGGTCAACAAAATCCACGGTCTAATTTTGGACAATCGGCGAGCGAATGTAAAGCTACGAGCAGACGATTTGCAAAAGTCGCAAATATTTGCGAGTATGACGTCATTTTTACGTCACAATTTGCGATCCTTGGTCGCAAATCGTCTGAACACATCTTTGGGACAGCCTGCAAATGCTCGCAAATCATTTGCGGATGATTTGCGAGGCCCCAATCGCAAATACATTTGCGACTTTTTCGCAAATCGTGTGAGCACTCACGAAAACCATTTGTGACAATTTGCGAGTATTTGCGACTGTCACAACCATTTGCGAACACACGAAAATGGATCACTGCAAATGCGGACATTTGCGATGAATTTTGTTGTTGTACTTGAAGTAATTGGCCGTGGTTTTTAGTATGTATGTACCAGGGACGAAGCGTCCATATAATGAGTGGAATGAGTGCTTCCGTTGAACAAATTAAAAAAATCTTAGGAGCAAAGAATTAAATTCGAATTTGTAAATCGTATTCGTATTATTTTCCCGTTATGATATACCTATTTACCTATATTTTCTACTACATATAATCAAATATTCATTCTGTGAATTAAATTCCAACATTATTGTGAGAACATTATCATCTTTTACCAAAATTACTAAAGAATGCGTAACAGATATGCATTCCTTACTGTCGCTTTCTTAAATCAATTTAAAAATACCCTACTACTCCAACCTTTGTAGGTATATGAACTAGAGTTTATATACAAAGCTCCAAACAAATTGAGAATACAGATAACATAACATAACCCACCACTATTCATAATATTGCTTAAACAAAAGTGCTTCATACAAAACTAGAATGCACAACAGCTAGGCATTCCATTATTTCGGATACTAAACTTAGATCCCAACACAAAGTCAAAGTAATTTTTTTTGTTTCTCGCCATTTGACCCACGTTTGAAGAATGAGTTGAGTGAATGCATTCTGAATATTCCATGAACTAGTGTTGCTTAAACATCGATAGTCTATCGATAGTATCGATAGTAAAAAACTATCGCGTACATCGATAGTTTTGAAAAACTATCGATAGTTTCAAAAATTCCAAATAATGTAATGAAAGGCTTGTTACCATACAAATTTAAAGCAAAAACGCATGATATTTTAAGGTTGTCTATTGTCTCCATCATAATTTTTTATACTGAAATCTTGACATTAATGTCGTTTTCGATTGGATTTTCTGACTGTTCTACTCCTTTTTGATTCCAATAGAATATGAAAACATCGTATTGTCAAATTTACACACACACTACTGAATAATGCCATATTATAAAATGCCTTCTTCAAGCATTCATCACTTTTGACAAGTAGTGCGACGAAAAACTGTATGTTTATGCGTGTGTTCCAAATCTACTCCTTCTTCAAATCGGGAATAGAAAAATATTCTGACAACGGTACTCCGAACAGCCACGAAGGCTTTTTGAGTAGATGGATTGAAAATGGAGTAGAAAAGGCGTACTCCGAACGTCCAATCGAAAACGACATAAGATTATGGTTCTGTTGGTTAAGTGCTAAGACATCAAATATGTGAATAGTTGAAACCAAATATAGGTTATATAGGTACTTGAAATTCTTAAAATGGCAACAAAAATTAAACGAAAATACAGTAGATGCTTTATTTGTGAAACTCGAAATAGTGAACTATCCACAGCAATAAACACACAAAATTTTATATAAAAATGTTTTTTGTATACAAATTTCTCGCAAACATTAAACATTGATTAAAATCACTGAGGAGTTGTTTTCATTTGTTTGCTTAGACCTCATTCACAGCTTTGGTAAACGCTTAAATAAATTTAAAGTTCACATCGAGCAAAATGTGCACTTTGGATCGAATTCATCTTTAGAAAGCCCTTTAAAACTCCCGCTCGAAATAGTGAACAATCTCGAAAGAGTGAACAGCCTTGGTTTTTATTATTTCACTATATCGAGCGTCTACTGTAGTTTTGAATGAGCTAAAAATAAATGGTTATTATCATTTAAATTCAATTTTTAAAAAGAAATTTTGAGACCTTTTAATAACAAAATATATATTTTTCTTTTCAAAAATCATAACTCATTCTATGATTCAATGGATTTTGCAGTAGAAATCTTTTTAAGGCATTTTAAATATGTGTGTAATTCATTTGGTAAGACTATCGATAGTATCGATACTATCGAAAGTTTTTTGTAAAAATATCGATACTATCGGAAATGGAAACTATCGATGTTTAAGCAACACTACCATGAACAAAACTAGAGATAGAGAGAAAAACAAAGATGTGTATCTATTGAGTTGCGTATTGTCTCAAACTGTTAATGAGTTAAATTTCATAGAAGAAAGGGTTAGAAAAGATATTTTTGTGTGAGTGGGAATAAGGAATAAACAAGGAGCCGATTTAAGGTGGTAGTTTTTTAATTAGTTTCGTGGCCGTGTGCGATATAAGCAATCCACCTATTTTCTATTGTTATATTCTTTTTGTGATTAAATATGAATTTCCTGTAACTGTGTTATAGAAAGTATTTTCGATAAACCATTTTCAGCTAGATCGTTTGATGAAACAAAAAATATAATAGATGGTGGGAAACCTTGTGTAATTAAATTATAACCACCGTTACAAAGCGGTGTAGGTACTAGGATTTTTTCGATGCAATTGAGGCTCTCCCAAACCAACGCGAAATATTCGCAAAAGACGCGAAATCATTCACAATAATACAAAAAATGAAAGATACACAATGCTAAACCACAACAAAAAACCGCCTTTGCGAATGATTCGCTATGATTTCGCGTTGGTTTAGGAGAGCCTTTATATGAAATTTTTTCGTGGTTAACAGGATGTTCGAAAACAAATATGTTGTACTGTTGGCCTTGCCTTTTATTTGCAAACGAAAAAAGTGTGTGAAACAGTGCGGGGTTTTATGATATGAAATTTTTTTCAAAAGCCGGCAAAAGGCATGGAAAAGAGTGCGGTTCATATTTAAGTGCAATCGCAATGGTGTCATTAAAAATGTTTGGTTCTGTTCGCATAGAATGTTTACTATCATTTAATTTTAGTAATTGAATTATTTTATGTATAAAATAATGATTAAGAAGAATTACAAAAACAAACAAATGTGATCTGAAAAAAAAGGTCTTTACTTTTTGGTTTTATGTTGAGTGCTTCCGCTACCAAAAAAGTCAGGCCTCGTGCCTGGTATGTACCTTCTTATTTTGATTATTTTTTTTAATATAGGTATTTAAATTTGTTTTTCTTTTGTTTTTTTTTTTATGGAAACTAGTTTTACGTAGTTAAATTGACCTACAGCCAATAAAACAACACAAAAATAAACATATAATTTACATACTACACATGTATGTATGAATGTATGTATGTGCATACACTTGTATTTTAAATATTTTGAGACTGTTCGAACAAAAATCGACAAATAAACAAATTTTTCAAAAGAGAAATATCATGCTCGCAAATCTGCAAATGAGTAAAAATATTATTTCTAAAAATACTGGCGCAAATCGTGTGAACACCCCGCAAATTTTGCAAAATTTGCGATCTTATTTGCGAGCATGTCATTTGCGAGCAGCTTGATCGCAAATGTATTTGAGAACTTTGGGACAACATTCGCAAATCGTCTGAACACGTGTATTTGCAGGTTTGCGAGCACTGTCAAACCTAAACCATTTGCGGTATATTTGCGATTTTTTTCGTGACGTCAGTGCTCGCAAAGATTTGCGACTATCGCAAATCGTCTGCTCGTAGCTTAAGGGAACTCGAGGAGGCTACGGGTTTGCCCAACAGCTCCATAATTTCAATTTTGCAGAAATATTTGGACATGAAAAAGTTTTCCGCAAGTTGGCTGCCGCGTTTGCTTTCGATCCATAACAACCGAAACTGTTAGGACATTTCAAAGGGGTGCTTGGGCATCTTCAATCGTAATCCAAGCGAGTTTTTGCGCCGATTTGTGACTATGGATTCATCACCATACACTAGAGACCAAAGAACAGTCTGAACAATGGAGGGAGATGTCATCCATATCGGTAACCTTCAGAAAGGTAAGACGATTTCCGGCGCTTTTTTTGCTGGTCTGTTGGAGCGAATCGACTTTGATTTAAAGAGAAAAAGACCGCATTTGGCGATACATTTTTTTTTCATCAAGACAACGCTCTTGCGAACAAGTTCACAGTCGCAATGGCAGAATTGCATGAATTAAGAAATGAGTTAATCCCCCATCCAGCTTATTCTCCAGATTTGGCCCGCTGCAAATATTTCTTATTTCCCAATATGAAGAAATGGCTCGGTGAAAAAAAATTTGGCTTGAATGCTGAGGGATACAAAAATTTGAAAAACGTTGGATGAAGTGTATTGAGCAAAAAGATTATGTCGAGAAATAAAAAGTTTTTTTTTCGAAAAGACCGTTCCTTCCTTCAATTTTCAGGGACTTATTGATTGGTCATTCTTCCAACATTTATATATATATATTTTTTTTTACTATATGCCTGTGAGACCTAAGGTCTTTTAAATGCAACCTGAATTGCACGGCACTAGTTAGAAAGAGTAGGAGGATAGGAAAGATTTGGCACAGTGGATTGAGATCAAGGTGTTTATTATCTCATTTAATCTCACGGGTGGCGTCCAGTTAAGCTGGGAGAATATAGAAAAGAATGCTGCTTAGAATGGGGCTTGAACCCACACCTCTAAGTTAGCAGTCAAGCACTAAATCCACTGCACCATTGCCACCAGCAATGGTGTTTTTCATTTTTGTTTTGAACCAAAAATAACGTTACATGCTATTACATTTTTTTTAGCAACTTCACATAATCGCAATTTTCTCAAAAACGACTGCAAAAAAAAACTGGCTATTAACGGTACCTCCCAAAGAATCATTTTTTTTTTTAATTCTCGATTTTCTTCAAAACTATGACTGATTTCAATAATTTTTTAATACAGGAGCTTCTAAAAAATATAAATAGTATTGTGTACAAAAATTAAAAAAAAATATTTTTTTGGATTTTTAAAAAATGTTAAAAATAGTTTTTTGTTTTTTTGAAAATCAAATATTTTGAAAATGAAATAATCGGTTTTTTTTTAAACACGACATTTAAGAAATTTTTTTAATATGTAGGTACTCTCTTAAATATTTCAAGAAAAAATTTTACTTTTATGCAAAAATAACGGTATCTTCCATACAAATGTTAAAAAGCCGTTAAGGGAAATATTTTTTTTTCTCAAAAACGGCTCCTACGGCTCTTCGACCAACTGCCAACAATTATAAAATTTTATATTAGGCCAAGATTACACATGTAAGTTTTACTTACCACTTATGTAAGTCTTACAGAAGCAACTTACAAGAGGCTTTACATTACAGATGAACTTACAGTAAAAAATACTTCCGTAAGTTTGAAAACTGTGAGAGTTCCGTAAGTTGGAAAAAACGTTTTTATACTTGTAAGTTTTTCTTTCAACTTACAGCTTACGTAAGTTTATAAATTTACTGTAAGTCACTTACAGAGCTGTTTACACTTGTAATTTTATCAAAAGTTGCTTCCGTAAGTAACTTACGAAAGTAAAACTTACATGTGTAACCTTGGCCTTAAGCAACTAACTCTCATAAAATGTTTTTTTTTTTTATTTTAAATTTTCTCATTATCAGCTGAACGAGTTTAGATTAATTTGTTTGCATATAAATTTCAAATAAGTTGAAATAATATTGCTAGGTATCCAAATTTTCAAAAAAGAAATTTTTGAATTAAAAAAAAATTTCAAATTATTTTTTTGAAAATTCGATATCAAAAAAACAATTTTTTTTTGAAATTTTATTTCTATATGCAAGTAAATAAATACTTACTATTTGAAAACCAACATTTTTCTTTAAAAATGTTTTAGAAATTTGATATATAAAAAATATTTTTTTTTATAAAATCGCTCCAACGATTTAAATTTTTTTTTTTCATACAATCATATTTAATCAAGAATTACGATGGCGTTCTTTTTTTCATTTCAAACTATCAAAAGAATTGTTTTTGCTAATTTATATATCGTATTTAATGCTTTTAAATAATTTTCATGTCTTTATATACATTTTTTTAAACCCTTAGCCTCTTGAAAATAAGAGCAAGTACGTGCAACCCAGTTGTGCATTTTATTGTTTAAGCTTAAGCAATAAAAAATCATCATACTGTTATTCATTTTCAAACATTTATTATTAGCCAATCCGAAATCATTATCCTCAATGTATATAGTAGCGTCAATTATTCATCCAAACTAATATTATAGGGCGTCCCCTATGGTTATGACTGTGTTTTTCATAAATCATAACTTTGTAATTCTGAACTTGTGGCCAGTTTGTTCAAAGTGGAATGGTTATCTGTAAAAAAAACTGCCGCTATGTATTCCATGGCTCTGTCATTTCATACATTTGTTGATCACAATTTAGCCATTCATAATTTTGGTTTTATTTCCGCAAAAAAATGAGGTGTGGTAATGTTTCCAAGCAAACAGATCTTTTATGTTCTGAACTAAAAAAAACATATCCAAGTAATAATCTCAAAATGGTAAATTTCTAAAAAACACGTAACACAAGAAAAAAACTATCTCGGGATAGCGGGAACTTGCGGTTTAGAATCCTGAAGAAGGAAGGTTCTCACAAAATTTGATAAAAACTAGAAAGAAATTAGAAATAAACACTTTTTAGGCGACTTTATTTGGAATGACTATAGATACGGTATACCGTATACATAATATACATACATGTACATACAAAACATATTGAAATGCTTGATAATATTAATAAATACAAAAAAAAATATTCCCTTGAATTCTTATCATTCATTATAATATTTTGCATTAAGCCACAAAAGGCTTAAGTAAAATGCCAATGCCCGGATGGCATTGAATGCTCATCTTTTATTATTATTTTCATGGTTTCCATCTGTAAAACAGAAGATATTTATATCTTTTACATTTGCATTTTTTCTATGTTCCAATGTTTTGTCCGTTTATAGAATAAGAACAATAAAAAAAAGGTTACTTCATGATTGAAATAATAATTAAGTTAAGAACAATCAACATTCTGACTAAAGCTAATGACACCATAAGTATCAGATCACATAGAACACGTAACACTTATAAGCAACAAACTTAAAGTTAAAAGTAAGTTGGTGGTGTCTTAAAGCTTACATTATTAATAATACTGCGTGCCCTTAACACAACGATTAGATGTCTCACATTGACATTCAAATTTATTGTATTTTTTTTTTGACTTCGTGATAGTTGGCTGTATATCCCCCGCATATATATTTTATAGACAGACAGTACCGTCTATGTACCTACATACTTGAATAATTATATTCCAACGCAATTGACTCACACTACAGTGAAATAAATTGCTTTGTTTTAATTTTTTTTACTCAAAAATGTGTGTACCAAAGTCAGAGGTAGTGGAAAAACTTAAATTTAGATTTTGGCATGAAAAACGAAAATTCCTTCTTTAACACCCCCACTCAACATCCATAAGAGTTGACGTATCCCATGGACATTGGACATGTGGCAAGTTTTTAACCGAATATTGCACTTTTGGCCTGTTTGAGTCAAAAAGACCATCAAATTATAAATAAACCACATCTATTACATACCTCAACCGTACTGGTGTAATAATCAAAGTTTATCATTTTGTTGTTGTTGTTTTTATTTGGTAACTCATAATGTTTTCACAACTATCATAACAATCTTGGTTTGGTCTGTTTTTCTGATAATAAAACAAAAACTTTTAATTAATTTAATTTGCGTCGTCACTTGAAATTATTATTCCGGCAGATTGCTATACAAAAAAAAATAATAATAACTCTTTGTCTTGATGCACACGCTCGACTGCAACAACAACGACAGCAACGATAACAACTATGACGATGACAACAAAAGCTAAGCAGAAGGAAAACTAATCGATACGGCGACGATGAAACCCCAACCCAACCAAACAGTAGCAAAGGAACTGACTGATATCAACTGCAAATACTTTTTGATTAGTGTTCGCTCGAATTTAAAATGAGATTGGAACAGGCGAATGACTGCTTCACGTCATCTAAGCCAAATATATGTAGGTATATGTTGGCAGTTGGCAGTTGAGCAGGGGCTATCCCAATCCACCCGGCAGCAAGTTGGTGATGTTGATATTGGTTGGTAGTGGTAGGTATTCACATTCTCTCTTGTGTCCGTTGCTTCCAATTTTTTCAAGGCCAAGGGTGTGACGAGAAGGTCAACCTCCTCCAACAATGAATGGATACGTTTGTACAGTGAATCAAATAAATCACTAATTAGTGCAGATAAAAAAATGGAAAATAATTCACAAGATATTTTCTTTATATGTATATAATGTACATATATAGATTTATAAGTAAAATAAAATAACAATAAAAATACACACATGCATTTATGTATGTAAACAAATATTAAATATTTAAATTCATACCAGAACTTATTTTTGCCAAAAATTTAAAAATATATATTTATTTTTCAATTGCGCTTTTGATTTTCATTTAATTTTTTTACTTGTTTTGTACTTTGTGGATGAATAACATAACAGCGAAATATACTTGCACTTATGGCTGTGGTTACTTTGAGACTATAATTTGAGATTTAATTTTGTTCCCCTCCTGATCAACATTTAATGACATCAGTCTTCGTTTGTTTGCCAACTATTAAATATAGCCATTTCGCAAAAACAGTCAACACCATATTTCTCGTAGTCGTAGAGATTTTCAAATGAAAAGTGAGCAGGTTCTATTGTAAATGGGCGTAGTGTGATCTGAGGTCCGTTAAAAATTTCTACGAACTTTCCGATGATCCTTAGGATCATCCCAATTTGAATGGCCGATTTAATATTTTCATTTGAAATTGGCAAGAACTCAAATTTGTTAGAAATGACAAATTTGTGTAAAATAAACATTTCGATAGTTGAGACTTAACAAAAGAAGAACGATGAATGATTTTGATGTAACAGAGCTGCACAAAAAAAACTGTAAAATTACAGTATTGTTTGATGCGCAAATATCTTGCACCCAGGTCAATTTAGCAAAATATTTTCTGCACGCAATTTTGAGAAGTATCAAAGGATCAGCTTAATTGAACATTTGGCATAAGACAAAGTACAATTTACTGATACGACGATTTAATAATATAAAAATAATTATAGAAAAATCTAAAACGAAGAATTTTAATCGTTCTTTTAATTGTATAACCTACCCGTTAAATAACTTAGAGCTTAAAAACAACAAGGAGCGGTTTTTGTTTTAATTAATTTCTTGTATCCACTGTAGAGTAGCTCTGACTGTACAACACATTCTTATAGAATGCCCAAAGTCCAAAAAATCTTCTAACCTCCTGGATGAATCAAAACAACTGGCTGACCTTCTTGATCCTACAATGTTAGATATCATAAGGAACATCAAAAGATCAACATCCCTGTATGGAAAAAATGATGAAATATAAAAAATATTTAAACTTAAGCGGCGTTACATGGTCCTGTCACCCTAATGCCTTGACTCTAAAGAAGTTTGTAAATTTATTTTATAAGCTTCTAATTAAATAAATAAGTAAATAAACCTAATTTTGTTAACATTTATTAATATAGATTTACAAACCTTGTTTCAAAAATATTCATCGACCTATTTTTGAAATATTGAATTTTCAAAATAAAAATTTAATATTTTTTTTTTAATTCAATTTTTTTTTTATTTTGATATGCAATACTACTGACATTTTAAGGAAGCCTTTTCAATTGAATTTTTATTGAAATCGGTTGAGCGGTTAATGAGAAAATCGAAAAAAACCGTAATAAGGCAGGTGTCGTTAATAATAGTTTTGGTGATTTTTTGTTTTACCAATAAGTACACCATGTAATACACTTATATTTTTAATCAAAATCGGTGGAGCCGTTTTTTAGATAAATAAGCTTATCCTTAACGGTTGTATGGCAAGTACCGTTATTTTTGGAGCTAAAAAAATGTCTATTTCTCCTATGGAGAATCACCAAAAGCCTTAAGTTCATAATTTGAAGAAGATCGCATTGGTTTAGCCTATAGATCCAGATACAAACAGACAGACAGACAGAATGGTGCCACCCATTATGTTTGGTGTTCTCGATTATCGTAATGTCATGTTTGATTGTTATTTAGAAATTTTAATTTTAAATTACTAAATTGCTGATAGTTTTCATTTATTTAATTTTTGTTTGGTAAGCACTCGACAGGCTTCGTTCACAAATCAGTATCTTTAAAAGTAGATGACGAATCTTTAAGCTCAAGGTATTAAAACATTTTCAGTTTTATGTAAGAAAAATGTGAATATAAATAAAATTTTGTGTTTGAAAATCCAGCGTAAGTTTATCTATAACAAAAATAACGAGAAGTACATTCTTGACATAAATGTAGTTACTTAATAATATTGTAAGCTAGATATTTAATACATACTTGTTGACCAATCAGATATCATAAAGTTTTCAGTTCCTTATTCTGAATTAACAATCTACTACTAATGATTTTTGATGATGTTCAAAGGGTAGACATGTGCATTCAAGAGGACACAAGCGTCCACAAGCTTTGTTTCAAAGCGAACCTCTGTCTATCAACTCCTACTCTCACCTCCCCGCGGTGAACATCGGGTGCCTAGTACCTTTAACTGAAGATGGGGTTCCAATCCCTGTGGACGGTTTTAGGGGGCAGCAAACGAGAGAGGGGGGGAGGAGTGTTCCCACTAAGGCACTTCTCCTTCATCCAGGCGGCAGCGGAAGAATTCTCAAGATGGAATCAACGGTGGCGTCTACAGTTCCAGTTAGGCTGAACTACTTAGTGAACACCTTATACGGGCTACTACGACATATTCGGAGCTCAGGCCTATAAGGAGCGGTTAATCCGGCTCCCCGCCCTTGGAGTTATATATATAGGGTCTGGTCCTCCAGGTTGGGGGTCGTGCCGTCGGGGTGACTTCCCGGCCACGTAAAGCTATTTTAGTTGCGAAGCATCAACAAGCCTCGGATACGGACGGATTTACTGTTGACGAACCTAGCAAACGAAATAAGGACAACGAACTTCGGATCTGCACGTGGAATGTTCTGTCTCTCTATAGACCACGTGCAGCCGAACATTTAGCGGAGGCCCTAGACTGCTACAAAGCAGACATCACCGCCATCCAAGAAGTGCGATGGGATGGGCCGGGCAAAAGAAAACTGAAAGACTGCGATGTATACTACGGTGACTGTTACCGACCACAAGGGCAGCGTCTTTTTGGATGTGGATTTGTTGTTAGAGGCAGACTGAGGCAAGAGGTCTTGAGTTTCAATTATGTGAACGAGCGCCTCACGACAATTCGCATCAAGGCTAAATTCGCCAACATCAGCCTGATATGCGCGCATGCCCCCACAGAGGAGAAAGATGACGACACCAAGGACGAGTTCTACGAGCTCCTGGACAAGACATATGAGCAATGCCCTAGCTATGACATTAAAATTGTCTTGGGTGATTTTAATGCCAAACTAGGAAGAGAAGACGTCTTTGGTGGCACAATCGGAAGATACAGCCTGCACGACACCACCTCCGATAACGGACTCAGGCTAATCGACTTTGCTGCGGGGCGAAACGTTGTGGTAGCTAGTACGCAGTTCCCGCATCTCGATATTCATAAGGGGACATGGCGAATTCCTGGTCAATCAACCGCCAACCAAATTGACCACATTGCGATCGACGCAAGGCACTCCTCCAGTATCAAGGATGTCCGAACGTTCCGAGGAGCCAACGTTGACTCGGACCACTACCTCGTTGTAGCAAAGGTAATGCTACGGATATCCAGACCAAAGCCAAAACAGGGAAATACTGTCAGGAAGTTCAACGTCGGACGGCTACAGTCGCAAGAAATCGCCAGGTCCTTTTCCGATCGAGTCTCTCGCGCCCTCTTAACTAGTCCTTTGCCGCCAACTGCAAACATCGAGAACCAGTGGAAAAACTGCCAGGAAGCCATCAGAGATGCCGCCTCTGACGTGCTGGGCTTCGCACGACCATCACAGCGAAACCCCTGGTTCGACGAGGAATGCCGGCAAGTACATGCAGCCAAACAACAGGCATACAAAGCGGCGCTGCATAGAAGGACCAGAGCTGCTCGCGAGCTCTACGAGCAGAAGAGGAAAGAGGAACACAAGCTTCTCAGAAAGAAAAAGAAAGAGCATGAGAAGCGCGCGATCGAGGAATTAGAGGGATGCCACTGCAGGAATGAAGTTCGGAAGTTTTACCAAAAAGTAAAAAGAACCTCCCAAGGTTACAAACCCCGAACCGAAGCCTGCAAGGACGATCAGGGGAACATCGTGGTGGAAACGCAGTCGGTGCTGAGGATATGGAAAAATCATTTCTGCAAATTGTATAACGGCGATGACGAACCGAATTCCGCTACCATGCAAATTGCACCATTCAACCTGGACGACGTAGGCCAACAATTCCGTCCACCCGATCTTGACGAAGTGAGGATAGCCATATCTAAACTTAAGTCCAATAAAGCTGCTGGAGCTGATGGCCTTGCGGCTGAGCTATTCAAAGCGGTTAGGAGTATGCACCAGCTCATCTGTAAAATATGGTCGGAAGAAAGCATGCCCGATGAATGGAACCTCAGTATTGTTTGCCCGATCCTCAAGAAAGGCGATCCTCTGGACTGCACCAACTACAGAGGCATCAGTCTTCTTAATATCGCCTACAAGATCTTCTCTGCCGTACTTTGTGAACGCCTGAAGCCATTCGTCAACAACCTGATAGGTCCATATCAGTGTGGCTTTAGGCCAGGGAAGTCCACCATCGACCAAATATTCGCACTACGGCAGATCTTGGAGAAAACCCAGGAGTTCCAAATCGATACCCACCACCTTTTTATCGATTTCAAGGCCGCGTATGACAGCATCTATAGAGACGAGCTATATAGAGCAATGTCTAGTTTTGGCATCCCTGCCAAACTCGTCCGTTTGTGCAGGATGACGATGGAGAATGCACGCTGCTCCATCAAGGTCGGCAAAGACCTCACCGACACCTTTGATGTCAAAAAAGGTTTTAGGCAAGGCGACGCGCTGTCATGCGACTTCTTCAACATCGTTCTTGAAAGAATAGTGCAAAACTCTCACGTCAACACCAGAGGCACAATCTTTCAAAAGTCCGTCCAATTACTCGCTTACGCTGACGACATTGACATAATCGGACGAACAAAGCGTGATGTCAGTGGTGCTTTTGTGAGCATTGAGAAGGAAGCCAAGAAGATGGGTTTAACGGTGAATGAAAGCAAAACAAAATATATGCTGTCCACAAGAAAGGACACCCAACACCGACGTCTCGGACAGAACGTCACTATAGACAGCTATAATTTTGAGGTAGTCAGAGACTTTGTCTACCTAGGATCCGCTATAAACTCAGCGAACGACACCAGCGCTGAGATCAAACGAAGAATTACTCTTGCCAATCGCTGTTTCTTTGGGCTAAGAAGGCAATTGAGAAGCAAAGCCCTCTCTCGAGCAACTAAACTGTCCCTGTATAAGACGCTTATCATCCCGGTCCTGATGTATGGTGCAGAGGCATGGACACTGCTAACAGTGGATGAGAACGCGTTAGGCTGTTTTGAGAGGAAAATTCTCCGGGTGATTTTTGGTCCCGTCTGCATAGATGGGGAATGGAGAAGAAGATACAACAACGAACTGTATGGGCTGTACAGCGACACCGACCTAGCCACAAAAGTGAAAAGCCAACGACTGAGATGGCTGGGTCATCTAGAGCGAATGGACACCAATGCTCCGGCCCGGAAAGTCTTTGAATCCAACCCCGTGGGACAACGCAGTAGAGGTGGACAGCGTAAAAGGTGGCGCACGCAAGTGGAAGAGGACCTCAACCAACTTGGCGTGCGAAACTGGAGACAGCTAGCTAGAAACCGAGCCGGCTGGAAGAAGCTTGTTGGTTGAGGCCCTGGTCCACCCCGGACTGTAGCGCCACCTTAAGTAAGTAAGTAAGTACTAATGATTTTAAGACTGTAAAGCCAGAGCTCCGAACTCAAAGTTTGCGGGCAAGGTACAGTGAAACTCTTTTACTATCACACCTTGCAATTATGACTGTTTAGCTACAGCCTAAGTGGATCGGTCAATTTACTTTAAACTTGGAACGAAGCGTTTTTCGGCTATTTCTCCAATAAGTTTTTTTTTTCAAAAATAACGTTACCTGATATACAATTCTTATAGCAACAAACCAAAATCTGATTTAAAAACAAAATCAACATTACATTTTTACAAAAAGAGACTACATTTGGGTGAAGGGCCTTTTATTTCTAAAAATGGTCATTAATTGTACCTACCTCTCCTAGAACCATTTTATGGATTTAAGATATTATTGAAAACGGTATAATTGATTTTGATCGTTTTTCTTATACAGAAGCTTCTAAATACACAGGTTTACAAGGTTTTCGACATGACTAAGTAAGAGTTGATCTAAGGGTAATTTTTCGTGCTGAACTCAAATCCGTTAATCATTTTTCGCTATCAGCTCTGGTTTTCGAGATATTACCGTTAGAAAGTACCAAAAAACCCTTTTTTCGCCATTTTTAGGGGTTATGTAACTATGCGAATTGACTTTATTTTTTTTTTATTGTACAGATTTCTGAAAGTACTAATCTTAATATTCAAAATTCAGTTTTAGTCGTCCCAATATCTCTTCCTTTTTGAAAAATCCTCAAATGCATTTTTCAATATATTGTGATGAGCAAGGAGAGCGACTTCACCAAGATTTAGAAAGAATAAAGGTTACAAAGGTTTTTGGAATGATGGTATGTTAAGTGACTATTGTTGGTCTCTTATACGTGAAACGAACGGATTTATATAAAACGTGCACATCCATTACACTTTGTTTTAATTTGTAAGAGTTATTTCAAATAAAAAAAAACTATGGTCAAAAACGGGTGATTTTTTAATTTATTTCCAAAAGTTGAGCTGATAGCAAAAAATGGATTTCGGATTTGGAATCTACACTAAAAACTCTTTTTAGAATTTACTTTACCTGCTCCTGTCGAAAACGACGTAAGCCAAAGAGAAAGCATTTTTAAAATTATATGTAGTCAGATGAGGGCTAATAACTACCTAATTTATTATCTCTCAAAAAGTTAAAGAGATATTGGAACGATTAAAGCTGAATTTTGAAGACTAAGATTAGTACTTTGAGAAATCTGTACAACTAAAAAAAAAAAAAAAATCAATTCGCATAGTTACATAACCCCAAAAATGGCGAAAAAAGGGTTTTTTGGTACTTTCTAACGGTTATCATCGGTCATCAACTTTCTAACGGTAATATCTCGAAAACCAGAGCTTATAGCGAAAAACGGATAACGGATTTGAGTTAGACCAACTCTTACTTTCACGTGTCGAAAAGTTACCCGATATTTGTAAACCTGTGATATTAGTTTTAGTGTTTTTAGCTTATCTACTTAAATTTTCCAAAATTTTTTTTTTTTGTCAGCCAATGTTTCGAAAACGACACTGTCGATTTTTTTTAAACTTTGTATCTAATGGTTTTTAACACTACATATTTGCGAAATAAAAAGAATTATATTTTATTTTTCGTAAAAAAAATTTTGAAAATTTAATATCTCAAAATCGAGTTGATACTTTTAATTTTTTTTTTTTTAGTTTTCTTTGGCATATTTATTAAAACTTTAAATTTGCATACCTACCAGAATATTTAGTTAAAAACGTTTTTAAAATTGTATAAGTAGCTAGGATGTATACATTTTTATTTTTAAAACCGCTCAAACATTTTTAAATTGTTTGTTTGCATAAAATTATATTTCGTTTAAGAATTCGGGTAGGATTCTCTTTTCTCATCTCAAAGTTTATACATTCTAAGCTTCTTGAACATACAAGCAAGAACGTGCAACCCAGCCGTGCATTTTCTTAAGGACAAATCAACTCTTTTATATGTGTAGGATATAAGCACTCGCTAATCGATATTTTTTCAGCTGTCTTCGTAATATGCTTTAAGGGAGTTTTTTTTTGTTTACCGAATTCCGTATGTTAAGCGTTTTTCCAACGAAACTATAAAAAAAGTGAGAAAAATCAAATTGTCATGAATCTTTCTGATGACGAAGGGAGACTATGAAATAGACGATAATTCTTTCAATCGCCTGGTAAAATCACACCTATGTATGTAGCTTCTTTTAAACACACAATTGTATTTTTGTTATCTATATTATTTATCAAATTCAGCATTTTGGTATACTCTATCTTGTAAATACTGGTTCTTATATTTTATATCTACATATATATATGTATAGTATATCTATATCTATACTATATTACAAAGATGAAACATTTTTATTTGTTTGTTTGTTTGTACCTATGTAGGGAAGTATTCAACCGATCCTTAAAATTCTTTAATAAATGGAATGATATAATGTCCCTGAGTAACATAGGCTAAATCTTATTTGGATACAAATTAATTGCAACGATAAAATCTAAATGTTTGTACTTTGTTTGGGGTATTCGTGAGTTTTTGATTTTTATATTTCGAAATTTCAAAATTTCTTTTTGAGTTTGAAAGGTTATTCTAAGAGGAAGTCTTTACGGTTGAGAAATTCAATTTGTAGGGATAAAAACAAAAATGGTATGCGATACCAAAAAATTCTTTTGCTGATTGATAGAGTTTACTTAGAGGATGTTGCCTTCATACATAGGGTGAAATGGGGTAGAAATGATTATATGATTTAAAATATTTTTTGAGTTGAGAAGGCTATTCTTAACGGCTTAAGTAATGAAGACAAAAAATTTAAATACTTATAGTGTGAAATGGGGTTTGTAAAATATGGAATCTGATTTGAAAGGTTAAATGTAGAGGATGTCATTCGAAAATTTTGCCTAACCGAGCAAAGCCGGGGCAGGCCAGTTAGTATTTTATATACCTAGTTACGCGTTTTTGCAGAAATGCAAATAATATTCTTTTATGCATATTAAACTGATTCAAAATTTTATTATTTATTTAACTGAACAAAAAAGAAAAGCAATTAATTATTGAGTACATTTCCTCCCTTGAATTGATTGATAGTTTTATTTTATTTGAAATATGTACCTATATATTTTTTTTGTATTTTTATCGGTATAGGGGTAGGTAGATAAAATAAGATTTGATAACAAAATTTAAAGATAAACAAAAACAAAGCAAAAAACAACGAAAAAGGTAAACTAGGTAGATATTTACTTAACCATCGACAATATTTAAATTTGCTTGAAGTTCAGAGGTCTTTTGATAACATTCACATCCGGTTTTTTTTTCAAATTACCTATGCACAGCAATGTAAAGATAATTGACCTCACTTATTAAGACATAAAATACATAACTGCTTCTAGATACTCCTGCTTTTGTTTCTTATTTGATTTATTTGTGGTTTTAATTTCTTTGCATCACTGTACTTGGTAGACTAAGAAACTGCGCATAATTTTCATGGAAAACTACACAAGTAGGTAATAGATGAGGATGAGGTGTGTGTGAGTAAAGAATGAGAAGCACTTACCACAACTGTTGGAAATTGTGTCCTCTGTCTGTATGGCACCGATGGTACTATAAACGTCGTCCTTCGAGTGTCCGAAGCAGTTGAAGGTGCAGCACTAGCAACAACCTTGCTTTGTTCATCTATCAAATTTAATGATGGCATAAGCAAAAACTTTTACTTACTATAATTTTTTTTAATACTTACTTGGGCGCGTCATAGATACACTTGTAGACGGAATCGCTTTCTCGACAAAATCATCCACGCGACGTTTAATAACCTCTCGATATTGTTTGATATTCTCCAGCACAGTGCTTTCCGGCAAGACGTATTGATTTTGGGTTCGAATGAAACCTATTTCACGCAACAAATCAGTAACACCAGCCAGCGATAGCAATTTCTCGCGAATAGTGCGATTTTCAAGACGGATTGCTCTATACTTGGGATTATTTGGTTCACGAATCACGTTATCCAGCAGAATGAGAAGAATGCGGACGGCCTCCAGATATGATTCTCGAGAATTTCGCTCGATTGCCATCAGTGAATTAGAGTTAATTGATTTCATTGTTCTAATGGATTTTCTTTCACACAGATTGTTTGTTGCTTGTTTTTGTCTGCTTTTTTTTCAATTCCTTTTTATTTGTGTGCAGGTTTGTTTTGCTTTTAATTGAATTGCTTTTTTTTATTGTGTTAATAAACAAAAGTAACCTACTATGTTACTCACTTATCCGAAGAGAACTCTTGCACGAACAGAACAGTCGTAGCCGCAATTAGAATAAACTTTGTATATAAAATACAAAGGAATAAAGAAAACAATTTCTTTCCGTTGCCTGTTTCTTTTCTGTTCTTGAAACACGAATGTGCTGAAAGAAATGTATTTGACAGTTCGTCAGCTGATATATTTCTGTATAACGTTTTCAGCGACACCTAGTGAGAATATTGAAGTTAAAGATACGCCTAATGTTATACAACAATATAATAAAAACAAACATAAGTTACAGCTGACTACAAAAGTAAAAAGACCATTCCTTTAAGGCGTACAAAGACTGTTTATAGAATGTGGAAGTTTCCAGCAAGAATACTGCCCTTCATTAGGTTAGGTTAGATGATGATACGTCAAGTCGCATCATCTCACTCGAATCCATTGCGCTCCCCAGGATGTAAATGGGTATGTGTTAGGAGGGAAGGGGCTGACACCCTTCATCCGGAAGTTTAAATTAAGAAACTTTTTACATAGAATTTAAATAATTTAGAAACAGAGACAATAACCTTGGTTCTAAAAGGGCCAATGTCCAATTTCATAATTTTTGGAAAATCAAAAATTTTGGTTTTTAATTACTAAAAATTCTTATAACTTGTGAAAATTAAACTTTCTATAACCATCAGTATCTTGTTATGAAACAATTGGAGCACATTGGCCCTTATTACATTAGTCAATATGTTAAAAATGAATATTGACCCTCTTGGAACCAAAGTACCTTTGTATATACAAAGAAAGTACAGAACTATGTTCGAGTTCATTATCAGCTTTAATGTGTGTCCTAATACTGATCGCTCTTAAGCACTGCCGTGCAGTGGCTGTAAACACACTATCGGACGACCACAAAAATTAATTCTTGTTGTGGCTGCAGCAATTTATTCGGAATCTGGATCAAACGTCAATAGGCGTGTACTTTGGTGGCTTTTTTTTATCTCCCCTTAAAAAACTCCTATGTACAATAGCCCTGTTTTGTAGTCTTGTTTCTAAGCGAAGATAAAAATGCACTAAATAACGGGGCCAATGAACATTTTTGTTAAGCGAGGATAAAAATGCACTAAAAATCAAAACAAATGTTGCTTTTTATAGCTATTGATGAGTTCAAGTGAGGAAGCCGGACGAAGCGCCAATTTGTAGGACTAAGGGCCATAAAAAGCTCTTTTGAATCAATATTTCAATAAGCCCAATCCTTAATGCTACGCCTTCTACTTGGCTGATTTATTTCAGTAGTACATAGATACATAAGAATTTGTATTATAAATAAAACTTCTTATATGAAATATTGTAATATTTTCTCAGGTTCGTTAATAAAACTTATTTACTTTATTCAAAACGTCCACTTATTTATTTCACAAGATAAAACACTTTACTTTTCTTACTACAAACAAAACAATTTATTATTCACCACTGAAATTAATTCACAAACTTTACTTTTCACTTTTATTACAACCAACTTTATTCTTTCACGATTAAAAACAAACTGTGTCGCTGCCGTTCAATCATGTGCTTTTATACTTGTTTTCCAAACTCTGGAAATAAGGAGAACGTTCTGGTCTCTGCTTCCAGAGCTTTCCGTAGGGGAAATTTCCCAATAATTTCCCTTCCAAAAGCTTTTATTTGACAGCTGGTAAATCTGCTATAATCCGGCAGATGGCGCTTCCTTCGTTTGAGAGTTGCTATAATTATAGCTAATAAGGGTATGTTTGCACTGCGACCGTAAGCTTTATTGTGTCCGTTTGTTTGCATTTCGGAGTCGTTATAGTTCAAATATGGAAAGTTATTACACTGCCTCCCTCTTAGGATTGATCGTCCCGAGCAAATCCATCACTTCCATCACCATTATAATGATGTAAACGGTCGCTGTGAACTACTTTTAGTTTGCCTCTTAATCCTCTCTGAATGCGGTAGACGACATCGTTTATTCGTGTTACAACAGTATAAGGGCCTTCCCAATTTTGTTGAAGCTTCGGTGAGAGTCCCTTCCGACGGTGGGGATTATAAAACCACACAAGGTCTCCCACTTGGAATCCTGTCGTTGTGGCTTTTGCGTCGTATCTTGTTTTCATCCGATCACTCGACAGCTTTATATTTGCCCTCGTCCTTTCGTGAATGTCAACTAGCTTTTCTTTGAGGTTGTCCACGTAGTCGTCTATTCCTTGTGGCTCACTTGTATAACATCCAAATTTGATTTCGCTTGGTAGTCGTATTGTGCTCCCGAGCAGGATTTCTGATGGTGTATGTCCTGTTGAGCTATGTACCGCACTTCGATAGGTCATCAAGAATAACGGAATATACCGATCCCAGTCTCGTTGGTTGTCGCTTACAACTTTGGAAAGGTGTTCTTTAAGGGTCCGGTTGAATCGTTCAACCATCCCATCAGATTGTGGGTGAAGCGGTGTTGTCCTCGTCTTTTTAATGCCAAGGAGTGTACAAACTTCCTGAAAGATTTTGGACTCGAAGTTCCTCCCTTGATCTGAATGGAGTTCCATAGGTACACCAAACCTGCTTACCCAGTTGAAAACAATCTGATCCGCGACTGTTTTGGTTTCCTGGTTTGGGATGGCAAATGCCTCAGGCCACTTGCTGAAGTAGTCCATTACTACCAGGATGTATCGGTTTCCGTTTCTGGTTTCTGGAAAAGGGCCTGCAACGTCTATTGCAATTCTTTCAAAAGGCGTGCCCACATTATACTGCTGCATCTTACTCTGAACTTTTCTGCCTGGTCCCTTGCTTGCAGCACAAGTATCACATTTTCGGCACCATTTTTCGACGTCTTCTCTTGCATGTAGCCAGTAGAATCGCTGCCTTACTTTTTCCAGTGTCTTATTGACACCCAAATGTCCTCCGGAAGCTCCATCATGCATCTCTTGAAGAACGTCATTAACTTTGGAACGAGGTACGACTAGCTGCATCACATATGATTTGCCGTCTGTGGACTCCCATTTACGTCTTAGTAATCCTTCTTGTACATGAAGCGAGTCCCATTGTGCCCAATACGCCTTAAGAGTTGGACTTCTGTCAGAGATGTCACCCCATTCTGGCTTCTCTTGGTGTTCCTTCCATGCAAGAATGGGTTCAATATCCGAGTCTTCTTGTTGGGCAGCTCTTACTTCTGGATGGAAGCAACCTCTTTCTCTTCTTGACGTGTGCAGTGCTTGCAGTCCGGTTTGCATGGTCTCCGAGATAAGGCATCTGCATTTGAGTGCAACCTTCCTCTTCGATGTTGGATCTGGTAGTCGTATGTCTGCAATCTCTCAATCCATCTTGCCACTTGACCTTCTGGATTTTTGAAGTTCAACAGCCAATTAAGTGCGCCATGATCTGTTCGAAGAAGGAACTTCTGTCCATAGATGTACTTATGGAAGTGTTTTGTTGCCGATACTAAAGCTAGCAGTTCTCTTCTGGTCACACAGTAATTTCTTTCTGGCTTTGAGAGCACCTTGCTGTAATAGGCAACGACCTTCTCTTCTCCTTCGTGGACTTGTGATAGTACGGCACCAATTCCCACGTTACTTGCGTCAGCGTCGATGATGAAAGGTTTCCCTGGTGTCGGATAGGCCAAAACTGGTGTATTGCATAGGCGCTGCTTAAGTTCCTGGAAGCTTTTCTCGCACTCGCTTGACCATTTGAACGGTTTGCCTTTCTCTGTTAGCTGATGCAAACTTTTCGCGATCCCAGCAAAATCCTTCACAAATCGTCGATAGTACGTGGCTAGACCAAGAAAGCTCCGGAGTTGATGTTTATCCTGTGGTGTTGGCCAATTCTTTACGGTGTCAACTTTTTCAGGATCAGTCTTCACTCCTTGGGAAGAGATGATATGTCCCAAGTATTTTACCTCAGACTTGAAAAACTCGCACTTGTCTGGATTCAATTTCAAGTTTGCTTCTCGAAGCCTCTGGAACACGGCCTTAAGGTTTCCACAATGCTCATCAAATGTCTTACCATAAACAATGACATCGTCCAAATAGACTAGGCAAGATTTCCAAGTAAGTCCTTGTAAAACGCACTCCATCAAACGCTCAAATGTTGCCGGAGCGTTGCATAGTCCGAAAGGCATCACTTTAAATTGCCACAGACCATTTCCTGTGGAGAAAGCCGTCTTTTCTCGATCTTCTGGATGGATTTCTACCTGCCAGTAGCCACTCTTTAAGTCCAATGTTGAAAACCATTCAGCACCTTCCATCGCATCCAGAGTATCGCTGATTCTTGGCAGAGGGTAGCTGTCTTTCTTTGTCACATCGTTCAGCCTCCGATAGTCCACACAAAATCGAGTACTTCCGTCCTTCTTTTTGACAAGAACAACTGGGGATGCCCAAGGACTTTTTGAGTTTTCGATTAGCCCATCTTTCTTCATGGTCGATATCATCTCTTCAACTTCGGCTTGTTTGGCTAATGGGAGACGTCTTGCTGGTTGTCGAATAGGTCTTGCGTCTCCTGTGTCGATTCGATGCTGCACCAGTTGTGTTCGACCAAACTGCCCACTGGGTGAAGAGAGTATATCACCGTACTCGTGAAGGAGGCTTCCAGCAACACTTAGCTGACGTTCAGTTAATTTGGATGACTTCAGAATTTTTGCCTTCATAGAGTTCACTTTGCCGGGGTCCACAGATTTTTGTGCGTCAGCTTCTGTGATCGTAGTTATGGCGGAAACAGATTCACACTTTCCAACAATTTCTCCTTTTCTTAGCTTAACTTCGTACGGTTTGATGTTAAGTATCCGTACGGGTACCATGTTGTTCTTTGGTGCCACAAGGGTCTTCCCTAGGATGATGTTTTGGGAAGACTGTTCAGAGTCTGGTTCCACCATTAGGTATCGATGGCTACCCAAATCACCTTTTATTTTCGTCCAAACGAACACTTCTGAGGAAGGTGGCAGGCATATATCTTCTTTTATGACAGTCCTGAGAGTTGATGAGTTTTCATTGCCGTAAACCATAGGAATCTCCACATTTCGGTACTTGAGAACTTGCTTCCCGATGTCGAGAATTACTCCATGCTCTTTCATAAAGTCGATTCCAATGATGCACTCGTCACATATAAGTTAATTTATTTTAAGTCTGTTTTAATTAAAAAAAATAAATTCTTTTTTTTAGGAGCAGAAGCTCTTTATTACTTGAAATCCAACTTAAGACTAAATTAATGTTATTCATAAAATAATAAACTTAACACTATCTATCCCCTGTGTGCATTGCTGCTTTTTCTATGTTCCCACAGGTGTTCTCCTCTTACAGCGTCTCTACGTGATAGAATGCGCTTTTCTGGACTTGTTTGTATGCCCAGACGCATCGTCAGCGAGAATACTCCAGCGCGTGGGAATGATCATAAATCATTCGGTATGCTGCCAATTTCTATGGTGTTAACTCCTCCACCCTTTAAAATCGAACGCCCTCGTTCGATGTCAACGATCTTAAATGTTGAGGAAGGTCATTTATCCCTATTGTTCTAGGTATTGGGATGGGGTTATCTTCCTTACCATCTGAAGTTCTTGTTTCGGAGTTTACTTCCTCCAAGGATACTTCTTCTGTGGTCGATTTATTATTTTGGCGGTTACATTGGACCAATTTCTTCCTTAAGAGCGTGAATATGAAAACTGCACATATCAGGATTAGGAGTACTAGCATTGCTATAGATTTTCTTTCACTGGTTATTTTTAACTTCTCGATGTAGAGGGTGTTGTTGGTTTCTATTTCTTTGAGCATGTTCAGAGAAAGCAGTTCTTCAATCTGTGGTTTCGCTGCTGATGGTTGCAGTATAGCTGGTAGCGGCTTATGACCAATTGCCTCTGTTTCTGTAAGAGTGTATCGTCCTGCTTTTATTGTTGCATTGTGGAACTGGATAACGTAAGTGCCATTTAGATGAACTTCGTTTCCGTCAATCTCTATTTTGTCGTTGAATTGATTCAGCAAGACGATTCCAGGTGCCAGCTCTTCTATGGTGGGTATGTGTTGGTTGTTTACATCGATGCACATATGGGGCTTGCTAGACAATAAATTGCTAATACATTCATCATTACTTATGTCTAATACTTTATCTTGTTTACAAATAGATAAGGAATTGAAAGTTTTACATTTATCAATTATGCCATACATGTTTTCTTTACATTTAAGTATTTCTTGAAATTCTGTTTTAACAATATTTTTCCCTTTTTTTACGGGTTTAATTAGCATTTTGTTACAAGTTTCTTCTTTAGTAGTAGGTAGACTTAAAATATATAAAAGTGATTTATTGCTTAGAGCTATTTTTACATCTGAAAACTCTATTGCCTCTATTATATTACTATATGGCATGTTTTCCTGTTTTAAAATTTGTTTTACTGATTTTATTTCTGTATTTGATAAAATGTAAGTGTTTATTATTCCGGCCTTTGCCCATTGCAGAGCATATTCTACATTTGTTACTTCTTCTTTTAGTATTTCCAGTTTAAATTTTAAATCTAACATAAATTCAATTTTAATTTTTTCATCCGATTTTAAGGTTTTTAATATTTGATTTGTTACATTATTAAGTTCATTTATTTTTGTTGACATTAAATTATTTATTATTCTTTGTTGGTTATTGTTTACTAAAACGTTATTTATTTTATCCTTTATCAATTTAAAGTCATGTTTGTCAGGAGTACCTGCGATCCACTTCCAGGCAGAGCCGAGGAAATCCAAAGATCTTTTAGTTTTTGATTTGGGAACAAGCCGGTCGAGGTGACGTTGTATCTCCTTTACGTCGTTGGCTAAAAGGGGAAGGATGGGATTTGTGGTATTTTTTATCCGTAATATCGTTCGGTCAAAATCAATTAATGCCTGTTGGTATTCTTGGATTTCGATGACGTGTACAAGCTTAAATGTGCCGATTTGCACTTTTGCGCTTCCCGTATCAATTGCGATCAGTTGCGAATTTGTATAGTCAAGCATTTTGACGTCACAAATAATGGGCGTGACCCAGAATCTAGAATAAAATTCAGTTTCTTATTAAAGATTTGTGGACTACTTTACCGGATTTAGTTAAAATGGTTGTTTTTCTATTTTCGGAAACTGTTTCTTTTTTATATCGTCGATTTAATTTTGAACCTATTCTTTTATTCTGTCTAACATAAACAATTTGTCCGGGAGTGAATTCTTTGATCTTATGTCTAGATTTGTTATGGTAATCAAGGTCGGCAACTTGTTTGCGCTCGATTTTTTTGATGTTATCATCTCGTGCTTTTTCTAAGAGTTTTGGATCAGAGGTTACCCTACGACCAAAAAATACTTCTATGGGTTTGCTTGAAGTGGTAGAGTGGATGGAATAGTTGTATTCATATACTGCTCGTTCTAAGAGTTCCGTGAAGGAACGGTGAGTGGCTTCCGTTTTCAAACATCTCATTATTTCAATGAGCGTTGAATGGAAACGCTCTACTTGTCCGTTAACACTGCTGGAATACGGAGGTGTTGTGAATACTTTAATTTGAAGTTCTTCTTCTAGCATGAATTTAATAACAATTGAATTAAAAGCTTTCTCGTTATCTATTACTATTGTTTCGGGCACACCGTAAAAGAAAAGTATATCTCTCAGGGGTTGCCTTACATCCTCCACTGCTTTGGATTTGAGAACTTTAGCTTGCGCATATTTCGAAAACTTATCTATGGATGTTAGGACAAGATTATTTTCGGTAGAGAAGATATCAATATGGACAATTTGTCCGGGATATTGCGGAATTGGTGTGGCTTGCAGTTCAGGTTTACTGGGATGCCTATCATATTTATTTTCTCTGCATACTGTGCATTTTTTTACTATTTTTTTAATTTTTGTAGTCATTCCAGGGAAGTAAAATCTTTCTAAGATCTGTGCTTTGTTTTCGCGCTCGTTTCGATGAGCTCGTTTATGAGTCTGAATTATTATTTCTTCCTGTTCTGTTGCATTGAGCACATCTTGTACTTGTAGTTGTGTGAATCTTATTTTGTAGTTATTAAAGTGAAAGGGGAAGATGTCCTGAATCATTCCCATAACGTGTTCTTCGGTTTTAATGCAGTTTATTACAGAGGGATTTAAAATTTTTTTAAGAATATATTTCAGATTAACTTGATTATATACTGGTTCAGTGATTACGTGCCTATGATATGTAGGAAAAATTATGTTGAAGGTTTGACTAGGAGTTTCACCTATTTGAAGAAAAATTTGGTTTTTGAATACATTGATTGGCACTTCGATACTTGATATAAGTTTATGTGAGGAGCTTTCGTCACTATGCTGTGTTGAAGATAAAGCATTAATGTCAGATACCTTTGGAGCTCTGGATAAGGCATCTGCGACGACATTAGTCCTTCCAGGTTTATACTTCAATTCATGGTTATACTCCTCGAGTATAGATTTCCACCTTTTCATTTTGCTGTTATTATTCTTGTTGCTCAAAGCAAAAGTTAGGGGTTGGTGGTCAGTAAAAATTCGGACTTTAGCGTGACCGTAAAGGTAATTTCGAAGTGAGCCTAGAGCCCAAACGATAGCTAACATCTCTTTTTCGTTAGCTGCATAATTTTCCTCTGTCTTGGTTAGCGTTCGGCTAATAAATGTTAAAGGCCTGTTTTCTTGTTCAAGAACAGCACCGATTGCGACATTAGAGGCGTCGGTTGTAAGATCAAAAGGTTTTTTATAATCTGGATAAGCCAATATCACATCCTTTGAAATTAAGGAGTTTTTAATTTTATTAAAAGAATCTAGCGCTTCGTTATTCAAAATAATTTGGATTTTAGAGGATTGGGTTTTGGACACCCGTCCTTCCTCCCCTCTTAAGAGGATTGTCAGTGGCTTCGCAAGTTGGGCGTAGCCATTAATAAAACGGCGATAGTACCCTGACAAGCCGAGGAAAGATCTCAATTCTTTTAAAGTTTTTGGCACGGGAAAATCTATGATAGATTTTACTTTATTTATATTTGTTTTAATGCCCTCAGATGATATTAAGAAACCAAGAAATTCTACTTCCGAACTGAAAAATTTGCACTTGTCCAACTGGACCTTCATATTTGCTCTGCTGAGTGTACCAAAAATTTGTTCGATATCCTTAGCGTGTTGTTCTTCATTTTCGCTAAATATTATAATATCGTCAATGTACACAAAACAAGATTTTCCGATGTAGTCTCGCAATATATCATCGAGAGCTCGCTGGAAAATCGAGGGAGCATTTTTAAGACCAAACGGAAGTCTTGTGAACTCGTACTTCCCGTTGTTAATTGAAAAAGCTGTCTTCTCAATATCAGATTCCTTTAAAGGAATTTGATGGAAGCCACTTTTCAAGTCAAGTACAGTGAAAAATTTGTTTTTTCCGAGTTGTGCTGTTACCTCGTTAATATCGGGAATAGGGTATTTGTCGGCAATCGTAATGGTGTTGAGCTTACGATAGTCAATAACCATTCTATACTGCTTGGCTCCGGAAGAGTCCGCTTTCTTTGGAACTATCCATACCGGAGAGTTATAAGGTGACCGTGAAGGTCTGATTATTCCGTCATTAAGGAGTTGTTCCACTTGCTTTTCGACTTCGGATTTCAGAGAATTTGGGAAAGGGTAGTAGCGAGTATATACGGGATCATCCACGGAAGTTCTTATTTCTGCTACTACTGCTGTTGTATAAGTTAACCTTTCCTCAGGTTCAGAAAATAGGTTTCTGTGATTATTTATTAAAGCACTTAATATTTTCTTCTGTGACATTGTTAGGTTTCCAAAATCTACAGTAATGGAATTGACATCTTGCGATTTGAATTGCTTAATTTTTACATTTATTTGGTTTAAAATTGTCATGAAACTTCCTTGGGTGTGGATAACAGCGCCTAATGATTGAAGGCTATCGTTACCTAAGATACCATCGAATGTTTTAAGAGTGGGTAGGATAAAAAATTTAATTTTTAAGTCGTTTAATCCGAAAAGATTGAGGAATGTGTGGTGGCTGACTTTTACGTCACCAGCTATGGACTTAGCATAGAAAATATCTTGATTGGGAATCATTTTCTTGACTATATCGGGTTTTATGTAGTTCTTACTGGAACCAGTATCTATTAAAAATTTATAAATTTCCCCAGTCCTCAATCTACATTCAAAATACGGTAGTGAGGACTGTGTTAGTCTAAAAAATGAATGTCGCTGAATTCTAACGACTGGTCGGGTAGGTTTTGATGTTCCGTAAAATCGGAAAAGCCTTGGGCCAAAGGATCGTTGTTCTGATCTAAGTTTAAGCCATGAGTAAATTGTTCACAAACTTGGGCATATGCTTCATCTTCAGAATATGAATTTCCTTCATGATTACTAATTGCCTGATTCTCGGCAGACTCTAGAGTTGAGTCTATATGATAATTATGTTGCTTTGATGGCTTATAAGCGGTCGACTGTTGTTGAAAGGATGATTTCTGTTGCTGTTGGGCTGAGTTGAAATATGTCTTATGGTTTTGATTGTTAACGCCTCTTAACTGGTTACTACGTCCCAGCGTTAAAGGTTCATTCTTAATGGGGTTCTGATTTGGGAATGTCCTAGAGGCCTGGAATCGGTTTTGTGAAAAATTATTGGTATGCTGTTGAGGCATAAAATTACTGCGCGGTTGGAAACCAAACGCGGGGCCTGTGCCTTGTTGGATCGGGGCATTGTAGGTAAGATAATTAGGGTATGACGGGTAGCTAAGATTCGTATTTCGGTTATAAGTGAACTGAGCATTTCTTTGTGGTAAAGGATTTTGAGTGAATGAGTTTTGTTGACGGGGATTTTGCGGAACAAGGTTCTTCTTGAACCCTCCATAATTGTTCTGCATAAAATTGGCCCTATAGTGTTGATTTTCATACTTGAGACAAAGGTATAGTGCCTGTGGTAAATCCACGGGTTCCTTCATACATAGAAGGTCAGACAAGTTACCTTTAAGACCTCTGATAAAAGTTTCTAAGGCTTTATCTCTGTACGTCTTAGTTAAGAGTTGCATTGACTCAGAACCGATTTTCATACAGGAAACTTTATTAACTATTAGTGTTAATTGCGAGTTTACAGCCTGATAGAACTGTTGGACACTCTGGTTTCCTTGTGTGAGACTTACCATTTGGTATTCGAGTGTGGCAATGTCTCTCTTGTCGGCATAATGCATTGTCAAGCAATGCGAAATACTTTCCCAATTTAAGGGAGTGTTGTAGGCTTCTAGAGCCGCATCCGCTTGTCCTACAATTTTATTTCTAATCACATTGATAATACCATAATACTTAGGCGTTCCCTTAAAATTTTCATAAATTTGTAACACCCTTTCTACGCTTTTCTTCCAGGAAGAGAATTCACTAGCCTCTCCCGAGAAGTTTCGTAAGCATCTTACCACATCTGGGATTTTTTCTAATCCATCTAAATTGGTTTGATATTGTGGTAGTATTGTCTGATCTATATTTGAAAAACGTGGTGTATTCGGATTCATGACGCCTTCGAAGATTCTCTTACCCTGTTGTTCTAATACACGACTTACAATTGAAGTAACTAGCGTGTCTAATTCGGGGGTAGAACGGATTTCTTGTATTCCATCGTTATGCGATGTGCTTGAATGGAATGAATTGTTTGAGTCTTGGGGTTGGAGAGGTGGTGAGTGAGTAAGGTTAATAACAGGAATTGGGTTCGTTGAACCGTGTGGTAACGAATTAGTGTCGGGCGGATTTTGAACTTGGCCCTGACCTTGGCCCTGATCTGGGTTTGCGGTATCAGCAGGTACGTCTACTCCCGCGCCTGTTCTGGTATTGGTCATCATATGTATTACGTTATGGTTGGGTAAAACAAAAAAGGGTCTACGACTCAGTTAACAATTTAAAATTTTCTGGAATTTTTTTTTTTTTGAATTCTATATTTTTGAAATTATGTTCTTTTGATTTTGTGTTACGTTAAATATTTTTTCTTTATATTTCTTAAAACAAAAATATATATATTTTTTTTTTTTTTTTTTAGCTTCCCGTTGTATATTAAAATCAAGCTATGAAACTACTTTTTTCTTTAAACCTATTTCACTTTATATTGTATTTATATATTTCCTCTATTTTATTTAAAATTCTTTTTGTTTATAAAAGTAAAATTGATCCTCTTTAAAACTGGATTCTATATATATGTATATATTACTGTTTTCTTTTAATTTTTCACTTTATAATCTTAAATATCTAACTTACAATAATAGAAGAAGATTCTTCATTCCTCGGGTGGTGCGGCTAGCTTATTTAAATCAGCTTCCGGTTCGTCTTCCTGAATTTGATGTTCAAGGCTACTGCGGGGCCCTTGTAGACACTTTCGGTCCTTTCACCACAACACGAGTTATTTGGACCACGGAGAGTTTGTTTTAAGCGCGCACTCGCGGTACCGTCAGTCCTTATCAGGATTTTATTAAAACGGATCACTAATTAAACTTAGCGCGATACCGTCAGTCCGTGACAGGATTTTTTTAAAACTGGTTTTCACAACAACGCACACTTATCTCCGCGGTCCCTGCTCGGGCGCCAGTTAATTTATTTTAAGTCTGTTTTAATTAAAAAAAATAAATTCTTTTTTTTAGGAGCAGAAGCTCTTTATTACTTGAAATCCAACTTAAGACTAAATTAATGTTATTCATAAAATAATAAACTTAACACTATCTATCCCCTGTGTGCATTGCTGCTTTTTCTATGTTCCCACAGGTGTTCTCCTCTTACAGCGTCTCTACGTGATAGAATGCGCTTTTCTGGACTTGTTTGTATGCCCAGACGCATCGTCAGCGAGAATACTCCAGCGCGTGGGAATGATCATAAATCATTCGGTATGCTGCCAATTTCTATGGTGTTAACTTATATCTGCTACCAGAAACAGATGTGAAAACTCCAGTTCTGCCAATCGAATTGTAAGACGAACTTCCCCGTAAACTCTGGCTGCCTCTCCTGTTGCAGTTTTCAGGCGGTAAGTGTTGGTGTTATGCAGCCATGTCATCTTCACCAAGTTCTTTCGAACAATGGAGGCAGTGGCACCGGTGTCGATCGTAGCCACTTGCTTTTTGCCGTTTAGTGTTGCCTCCACAGTCAGACTTTTATTGTTTCGTTTCGTCTGTGATACCTGGATGGTGGTTCTGGGGCCATCGATACCAGAAACCAGCTTCTGCCCCTCGAAGTTGGTTCTTACTCGTTTCCCGGTTGAGAAACGGGCCGAGTAGGAGTATTGACATTGTTGTTGTTGCTGTTTCTGCTTCCACAATGTTGACATGCAGGTCTTCTAGGTGGCAATCTGCACTGGCGTTGAAGATGTCCGGTTTTGTTACAGTTCCAGCATCGAGCAGGTCCATCTCGCTGGTTCCTTTGGAATGCAGTTCTCTGGCAAGAACACTCCTCAATTTCTATTTCTCTTACCCGATGAACTCCTTGAGAAGCCTGTTCTGCTGCTTCCATAGTCAGGGCGAACGCTAATGCTTCAGGGAGCGTGTGTTTTCCAGCCGTTCGAATTGTTCGCTGAAGGTTGATGTCAGAAACAGCACGAACAAAGGCTTCTGTTGCGAATTGGTTAATGATTTCATCTCCTGCAGCTGGATATGCCAAATGCGCCAGTCGTTCGATGTCTGCTTGAAGCTGTTGCAGAGTTTCTCCCCTTTTCTGGACTCTTGTATTGAGTTGAACACGGAAGACTTCTTGCATATGGCCATCTCCAAAGCGTTTGTCAATGGCCTGAACAAGAGCGCTGAAGTTGCCATTCTTTTCTGCTGGTATGGTTTGCAGCAGCTCAGCAGCAGTTCCTCTAAGAGCAAGCGTCAGAGCTATATATTTGTCTTCGTCGTCCCAGCCATTCGTTGCTGCAGCTGCCTCAAACTGCTTCTTGTAGATTGACCAAGAAGTTTGTCCATCGAAGGTTGGTGGATGCATCTCCTTTCTCCTAGGACAGTCACCAGAACTTTCTCGAACCTTCATCTTCCTTACTTTGTCTAATTCCTTGGTAATGGATTCAATTTTATCTTCCATATTTTCGAACTTTGCTTCTACTGTTGACAATTGCTTATCCACAGTTGAAAATTGTCTATCGACTCGCTCGTCAAGGGCAACAATTCTGTTGTCAAAGGCATCTAACTTACCTTCGAGTAAATTTGTCTGTTCTTGGAATTGTTGAAGAAGATTCTTTTCTTGTTTTTCGAGCAGACTCTTTTGTTCTTGGCTTTGTTGTTCTAGAAGATTCTTCTGCTCTAGGCTTTGCTGTTCGAAACGTTCGAGAAGATTCTTTTGTTCATTGCGTTGTTCTTGGCCTTGTTGTTCTAGAAGATTCTTTTGTTCTTGGCTTTGTTGTTCTAGAAGATTCTTCTGCTCTAGGCTTTGCTGTTCGAAACGTTCGAGAAGATTCTTTTGTTCTTGGCTTTGTTGCTCGAATCTTTCGAGAAGATTCTTTTCCTGGCTTTCAAATTTTGCGAGCAGCTGAGACAGCATATTGGTCATGCCCGATGTACTTACTTGGTCTTGTTGTTCTTCCATTTCAATGTCGAATATAAACGTGTCTGGGTTTTTTCCACATCTTCTTAAATCTTCTTGCAGACGAATTATAAGATCATTCTTTGTTCCAGCAGTAGGAAGATCTCGCTTATTCAGTTCTGCCTTAAGTTCCACTAAATTTAAATCATTCAAAGATTTACCCATTGTCTTTTTTTTTTCACTTTCCACACATTAAATTGAGTGCACAGATTTAAAACCGGTTTCTTATAATTTCCAATCTTTCATTTAATTAAATAAAACTCGACAACGTTTATACTTTTAATAATAGAGAACAATATTTATTTGGTCCAAGCGACCTGACTGCCAACACAAGAATGAAAAGCTTTTCCTTCAACGAGGTTAAGTTATGGTAACAAAATAAGGAAACTATTATACGATACCACTACCAGTATGGTATAATACTATCCCTCTCGCTCTCTATGTTGTTCCTTCATTCAGGATCGTTACAGACTCGACCATCCTGTAATTCTTCGTCGTCCTCGTCGAAGTCTAAGTTCAGCTCAATCCAAGGTTTCATTCGGTCCGCAGACCAAATCGCCGTGTACGGTTTCTGGGTTCTAGGAGCATACGGCATATCGGCCACTTGGTATCTGTCGTGAGGTAAGACTGCAGTTATACAATAAGGTCCGCGATATCTAGCTTCGAGTTTTCGTGATGTTCCTGTGGCAGCGACTCCATCGTTTATAGACATCACTAAATCACCTGCTTTGTAAGTTTTTGCCTTTCGGTGTTTCAGATCATGACGTTGTTTTTGAGATTCTTGTTTTTCTGGGTAGTTTCAGCTCCTTCCTTCCGAATTTGTTCAATACTGGTGCTGGTTTGGTTCAGATTCACGCATTGAGCTAAGACATCTTTCAAGGGGTCGCGGGGTATGTATCCCATCAACAACTGGTGTGCCGTTTTGCCTGTAGTTTCGTTATGAGTATTGTTGATTCCCCACTGTACAAGTTTGATTTGTTGGTCCCATTTGGTTTCTTCTTCTACTGTAGCCAAAAGGGCATGCAAGATGGTACGGTTGTATCGCTCAACTTGCCCATTTGCTCTGGGAGTTTTTGTCGCATTTAGTATATGTTGAATATTATGACTTCTCATGAATTCTTCGAATGCATGCGAGGTGAATGCAGTTCCCCTGTCTGATATCATTCGGCGGGGTGTACCATATGTGAAGAATACGTCGCTAAGGAAATTGAGTACTGGCTTAGTCTGGGCGCTAGGGAGTGCCTTAAGATGGACATATTTGGTAAAGGCATCCACGAGCACTACGAGATATGTGTTTCCTTTGGTCGACTTCAGGAAGGGACCCAAATGGTCAATATGCAAGGTGTCGAATGGCACGGTACCCTTCTCAATCGTGAACAACTCACCTCGGGGCTGAACTTCCTTTTTATTGTAAGCGCACTCAACGCAGGCTCTAATATACTTTTTTACGAACTGAGTCATTCTGGGGAACCAGTACCGTGCTCGTAGATGAGTAATAGTCTTCTTCTCAGAAAAATGTCCCATCAAATCATGGCTGTTTCGCAGAACTCTATTTCTCACTCCCTTTGGTATATAGAGTCTGTACTCACCTTCTACCTTCCGATAAAGTCGTCCATGTTGTAGGGCATAGTCATGATGTATTTGTTTTTCGGTTTCACTAGTAGGAGAATTTTGTAGAATTTTTGATTTTTCAGCGACTTCTTTGTCCTGGAGTTGGAGAGAGTACAACCAGTCGGTTTCATCAATGTTGACTTTAAGTATCTGCATATCTACGACTTCGGGAGATTGTGGCGGTTCACATGGGTTTCTTGACAGCGTATCTACGTGAGCCATTTGTTTTCCTGGCCTATGTACGACTTCATAGTCATACTCCTGCATACGCAACCACCATCGAGCTATTCTAGAAATCATTTCTTTCTTCTTCATAGTGGTTTTCAGGGCTTCGCAATCAGTGACAATTCGAAAATGTTTTCCAAGTAAATACTGTCGGAATCGATCGGATGCTTCCACCACGGCCAGAGCCTCCAGCTCGTAACTATGGTACATGGTTTCCTCTTTCGTAGTTCTTCGGCTGTAGTAAGCGACAGGGTGTAAGCTTCCGTTTTCTTTTTGCAGCAATACTCCCGCAATGCCCTTGCAACTGGCATCGGTGTGTAATTCGTGTTCAGCTTTTGGATCGTAAAGAACGAGAACTGGTTTGCTTGTCAGTGACTCTTTCAATCGATCGAAAGCAGCTTGTTCCTTATCCCCCCAGACAAATTCCTGATTTTTTTTAGTCAAGTCTGTGAGTGGCGATGCAATCAACGCATATTCCTTGATGAACTTCCTGAAAAAACTTGTAAGTCCTATGAACTGTCTCACTTGGTGTTCATTTGTGGGTTTCTCGAATTCCTGTACTGCGAGGGTTTTGGTTCTTCCAGGCGTAAGTTTGCCATTTTTGACGATGTGACCAAGGAACTCTATTTCTTTTTTAAAGAACTCGCACTTTTTTAAATTCAGCGTCAGGTTTGCTTCGTTTAGAATTTCCAAGAACTTCTCTAGTTTTCTCATTCCATCTTCTATTGATCTAACAGGTATGACGAAATCGTCCATATAGCTTACGATTAGCACAGGTAACATTCTTTGCTTGATTACTTTCATTAACTTTTTAAAGTAAGCGGGGGCATTTACAAGTCCAAATGGCATTACTTTGAACTCAAACAGTCCATCCGGAGTAATGAACGCAGTGTAGGGTCTATGTGCTTCTCGGATAGGTATCTGATAGTACCCTGACGCCAGGTCGAGTACAATAAAGTAATCATACCCCACTAAATTGTTGATTTCTTCATCTATTAACGAAGCTGGGTAGTTTACTTTTTTTGTGACTGTGTTAAGGCGGCGGTAGTCTACGCACATGCGATCTTCGCCATTTTTCTTCTTCACGAGAACCACTGGTGCGGCAAACTCGGACAATGACTCCTGAATGATGTCGCTATTCAACAAGGTATTTATCATAGAGGTGAGAACTTCTCGTTTTGCGTACGGTACCTTGTATGGATTTTGCGCTATAGGATCGTTTTTGCTCAGCTCTATATCCATTTCAATTAGGCTCGTCCGGCCTAGTTCATTGTGATTCATCGCGATGCATTTCCGAAACCTATTAAGTAAATTGACTAAACTCTTCGAGTCGAAATCTGTGTCTGCGTGTATGTCGGCCGTGGTGATTTCTGTCCATTGATGTTTACTTTTTCTTGTGACAACTAGGACATCTCCGTCTTTGGTTACAGTGCAAGCTGGATCATTGAGAACATCTTTCCCAATCAAAATTGGTTCTGCAAGATTCTCGTCCGGGACCACTATCGCCTCGATCTGAAAGTGAGCACCATCGATTCCTATAGTGCATGCGATTTTACTGTTTGTTTGGCATTTCCCGCCTCCAAATCCATGCAACGTAAAATTGCATGGTTTGATGGTTGCTCCAGTCTCATTAGCCACGGTTTGTGTAACAATCGTTTGTTCGCTACCGGAATCGAGTATTGCTGAAAACTCCTTACTACCCACCATTACTCTTTTATGGTAGCAATCAGGTTTCGTTTGACTTTGGATGGCGTTTATGCGAATTTTCTTTTCAACTGGTTTCTCTATTTTATTTGGAACACGCTCAGTTTTATCTTTCTCCGCAGCCCACGATCTTTTTCTGCTTTGGGTGCATTGTCGAGAGGTATGTCCGACCTGATCACAATTGTAGCACGTTATTGGTTTCCTTGATGGGTATGATGATCGGTTGGGCCAGTCTGATCGCTCATTGAATGGTGGCCGACGAGGTGGGGCCATCTGTCGGCTAGTTGTTGACTGACTATTAATTGTTGTTCTTAATAACCCACTACTGTAAGATGTAGTAGCCCGGATGTTCCCACGTATGTTTTCGCAAAATTTTATTTTCTCAATAAGCTCGGCAATATTGTTAAAATTACCTGCAGCCAGGGTTGAGCTCAATTGCGGGTCGTTCAGTCCCGTAAGAATATATTGAATTATCGTTTGGTCTGCCAGTTGTATTCGTTTACCCAACATGTTCATCTCGTAACAGAAACTTTCGATCGACTCGTTGGGCTTTCTGGTTTTTTTAACTAACTGCTGATGTACTTCGATTTCACTATATTGGTGGGGAAAGTTGATTTTTAATCCCGTCGCAAGCTGTGCCCAGGTTATGGATACTTCCTGAGTGGTGTCCCACCAATATCGTGCCGGGCCGTGCATTTTAGAAGCTGCTGCCATCAACAGTGCCCTTTCATCCCAGTTGTAAATTTTTGTGAGCGCCTCGACCCGATTCACCCAACCATCTGCCGACATTGATGTTACGTCTCCTGGTGAAAATATTGGCATTGCATCTGCCATCTCCCTGATGCTACAATTGATCCCTCGTGTGTTTCCGGTATTCATTTGTGTGGTTTGTGACCCCAGCTCTTCCAATCGTTTAAGTTTTTCGGCAAGCTCACGTTCCTTCTTCAGCATAGCTCTCTCATTTTCGAGAAGAGCTTTTTCTCGTTTGATGAGGTCCCATTCTCTTTCGCGCAGTAGTCGTTCATCTACAGTTCCTGCTTCAGACAACGTTATTGCTACGCTTCCGTTTTCATTAGTACGTACAGCCTCTGCTGTTGTCTCATTGGTATCATCACTTGACTGGTCTGTTCTCTGCAATCCCTTCGCTTTATCGTGTATCAAGATTCGACTAATCAGAATTCTTTTGGTGCCTTTAATCGAAAGGCCCCTGTTCTTTAACTCACTTTGGAGTTGCTTAAGGTTGAGTTTTTCCATTTCGATCTAGAATAAATTTAAATGTCTTAGCAATCTACATACATCCAAATTATTTATTTATATCGATACTCTAGACCATCAGGCGACAATTGCAACTGGTCTTAATATAATTTTAATTGTATTGTGTTTCAAGCGTAGATTATTAAATAAAATTACCTACGTGTTAAACCAATGAAAACTAAAAGAAAAACATTCGAACAAACATTTAGCAGTATTCTATTTACGTGAAATTTAAAATCTTAGTCGCCACCGCCACCATTTAGATTTACTGTAAGATAAATCAATCATAATTTCTTGTATTTCATTGACTGTAAACGCAGATGCAACCTGCTATACCTACAACCCCAATAATTATAGTCTTTTTCTTTCTTCTTTTTTTTTTTAATGTCATTTTGCTTCCAGTGTCACTCAAACAAAGCTTTATATTTTTCTTTTTATACTTTTCAACCAACTATTATTGTCTCCTTTTTTTTCATACAACTTCTCTGAGCATTTTAAGCTAAGTTACCCCTTCGTATACCGAAAATGTAACAACCTTATAAAACTCATCCATCAACCATCTTGCTTTCTCTTTTTCTTTTTCTTTTATCTGTTCCTTTCATCATCATCAACTTAAAGCTTTCCCGCGAAAGTACCTATACATGAGTTTGAACTAACGTTTTTTCGTGCACCGAAAAGTGTTGTCTTCCTCATGTATACATCTCCTTTTCAAGTTGTCATTTTCTTTCTCTATCCTATATTTCTTTATATAGCTGGTTACCCCAACAGGTTGCATCTCTTTATATAATAGTTTCGTAGTAATGGTAGCGTCTGTAGACTTTCCGTTATCTTTCTTACGAAATATCATTAATTCAAAATTTGGAACGATCTCAAGGCGTCTACTATTTTGTGTACCAAAATCGTATTACCTTAAGCTCAACTTAATGCACATCGGTTATCACTTTACTTAACTTTTGTTTTTCTTTTCTTTTAACATTTCAGTTTTTTTTTTATGAATATACCATTTACTTAACTCCAATAAGCACGTTATTGATCCTTTATCTCACTTCTGATTCTTTAAAACCGGTTTCTTATAATTTCCAATCTTTCATTTAATTAAATAAAACTCGACAACGTTTATACTTTTAATAATAGAGAACAATATTTATTTGGTCCAAGCGACCTGACTGCCAACACAAGAATGAAAAGCTTTTCCTTCAACGAGGTTAAGTTATGGTAACAAAATAAGGAAACTATTATACGATACCACTACCAGTATGGTATAATACTATCCCTCTCGCTCTCTATGTTGTTCCTTCATTCAGGATCGTTACACAGATAAAATAAGTTTTATCCCACTTCTGACACCAATGTAATATTTTCTCAGGTTCGTTAATAAAACTTATTTACTTTATTCAAAACGTCCACTTATTTATTTCACAAGATAAAACACTTTACTTTTCTTACTACAAACAAAACAATTTATTATTCACCACTGAAATTAATTCACAAACTTTACTTTTCACTTTTATTACAACCAACTTTATTCTTTCACGATTAAAAACAAACTGTGTCGCTGCCGTTCAATCATGTGCTTTTATACTTGTTTTCCAAACTCTGGAAATAAGGAGAACGTTCTGGTCTCTGCTTCCAGAGCTTTCCGTAGGGGAAATTTCCCAATAATTTCCCTTCCAAAAGCTTTTATTTGACAGCTGGTAAATCTGCTATAATCCGGCAGATGGCGCTTCCTTCGTTTGAGAGTTGCTATAATTATAGCTAATAAGGGCATGTTTGCACTGCGACCGTAAGCTTTATTGTGTCCGTTTGTTTGCATTTCGGAGTCGTTATAGTTCAAATATGGAAAGTTATTACAATATTAACAGCTAATCTCGAATGTAGAAGATAGAGGATTTTTGTTTTGCTTTTTGAGAAGTTGACCTTGCTTTTGCTTTGCGTGGCAACTTTTATTAAGTTTAATTTTTCTAAAATTATTGGTATTAAATACCACCTTCTAAGAGCATTTTTTATATTTTAGATGTTTCGCCTCATGATTTTCCATCTGTATGATGATTGACAATGAGGCACCGAGCTTTTACGTCGCAGGATTTATTTTTTTCATCAAGGAATACTGCTGAAATAGCTCAACTTCATTATTTTGAATGAGAATACCTAAAAAGCTATACCTATAACCTTTAAAGCTGCTTGAATTTTGAACACAAACATAATTTATGACCCGTTTCTTATTATGTGCACGATCGATTTGTGTCAATTTAAATAAGTTACGGGCTTATGAAAAATAACGAAACTCTACGTCAAATTAATTTATTTCGAATTTAATTTTAATCAAGCCAAAAAAATGGAGAGGTTTAGGGTAAGAACACGAGATACGGAAGGACGAAAAGTGCCTATGAAATCTTATCTAATTACGTGCCCTCTTTCTACGAGAATATGGAACACCAAATTTAAAAGGCGTCAAAACATCAAACCTTCTTGCGAGTTTACGTTACTAATAAATTTCAAAGGCGTTAAACATCAAACCTTCTCAGTTAAAATATATATAAGTAAAAGTCAGATTTTATATTTTTATTTGTATTTTTTTTATTATGAATGAAAATATTTTTATAAATGTAACATCATATAGGCAAAAAAATATATATTTATAATTTATTTTTGTTTTTAATGCATTTTTTTCATAATTGATTTCTTTCAAAATTATTACAAATAAAAAGTGTCACATTTACTAAACTTATTGTTAATTTATTGTTACATACATTCAGAGGCGAATAATTTTAAAATCGATGAATTTTTGTTTATTTGTTTTTAAGTAAGAGCCTTTCTATTTTTCTCTTTTTTTTAAATTGTGTGCATTGTAAAGTTTACAAAAAAACTAAAAATTTTTTATTCAAAATGGACATGATTTAATGTTTAGATTTTTGTGTTTTGATTAAGTTTGTTTTTTTTTTTTATTATTACATATTATTATTCTAACGTTCACAATATCAAAGGAAAGGGCAAGTTATGATGCTTTATATTTAACTAACCCAGAAAAATAAAACCAATTACAAACGCGTTTGATTCTAATAAAAAAAAATAAGTTATAAAAATGCAAGTTAATTATTTTTGTTTTGTCTTGATTACAAGACTTCAAAGCTAACACAGATTTCTAATTTTCCCTTTTAATGTCACAGAATAGAATAGAATGCCATCATCTCCTCCTCATCATCGTTGCTGAGTCGATTTATTTTGTTGAACTCCTCATCGAACTTTTTATTTTATATATTTATTTACAACTTGTTTTTTGTTTCATTTTAAAGCATTATAACTTTATGCATTTCAATTAGTAGCCAACATTTTAAAACATTTATTTTCTGAAGCTATAAGTTACACACATATTTCAAGAACTAACATTTATTGTTTTCATTTTGTTTTTAGCTTGTAGTACATTTTTATAATAGTTTTGATTTTTGTTTAAAGTATAGTTTTTTTTAATATAATTGCCATATAAACTGAAGCAAAAAAATAAAAACAAAATAAGAAAATGTATAAAATTATAACAAAACAAAAATATTACTTTCTTCAAATCGCCGTTATCACTTGCAATATTTGTTGTTGTTATGGTTATTTTTGTTTACTATTTTAATTTATGTAGTAAATGGAAAGAATAATTCATTGTTCTTGAATAAGGGACATGGTTGTTGGTAAGTTGGTTGATTGATTGATTGGTTGGTTGGTGCTAATTATTATTGGTGTTGTTTTTTTTTATAAAGATTGTTGTTGTAGTTGTTGTTGTTGTTGTAGGTTTTATTTTATTTTTATTGTTTTCCTTGTGAATTTGTCGATGATGTGTTATTGTCGTGTAAGTCATCGTTGAAACTTGCAATCGAACCCGATCGGGATGTTGTTACTTTTGTCTAAAATAACGATGATTTTTTTTTGTAATATTTATTTAAAATACAAAAGTTTGAGTGTGAAAAAAGAAAAAAAAATATAAAAAAAACAACAAAATTACCAAACAAATAAAAATGAATAACAATTTTACATCAAATTGTAGATAAAATTAAATTTTGATTGATGCCGCTGTCAGATTGATTTTTTCAATTTTTATTTTTTTATCTTTCGGTGTATTTAATAGACTTACTTTGACATTGCCATAGGCCGAACCAACACGCTCTTCAATCGAACGCATCGATTCGGAATTCTTCATTTGGGACAATTTAGATGTAATGCCACTTGTGATGTCGCCAAATATAGATGTGGTCTTCTCAGCTGTTGATTTGAATACAGATTCTGTGCGTTGGTAGCTAGATTTGAAATAAGTATAGAGATAAATTTTTGGTTATTTAAAATATGTTCATTGTACAAAAAGCAAAACATTAGAACACCATTTTAATTAGTAGTAGGATTACATCGATGTACGTCTGCGGATGGTTTATATTAACGCCACATTTACAGCACTCTATAATACCAAGCGAGACAACATACATAAAGCTAAATAATTTATGAAGCAAAGTTAAGTTTTTTTACTTGGTAAGATGGTTCTGGTGTTATAAGCAATTGCACTGACAACAATCGTCAACATCTATTTTTGTTGTGCCTTTAGATTTTGGTATTTAAAATGGGCTTTGGATGTTTTTTTCGGTATTCGGTCGTATGCTACAAGATGAACATGATCTCTCAGTTCGAGTTAACGAGCTGGAACTCACATGTGAGATCGATCGAGCAGAGCCAAACTCGGACTCGGTTTCATACGCAACAAATGAGTTCGCCCTCAACAGCTCTGACTCAAAGAATATGAGATCGATCTCAAAGCTCTTCGTCTTAAATAGTTGTGACTGACATTTCAGTGCAGTGAGTAGAAGACGAAAAAATAAAAATTTCTTCTGAGCGCGAAAATTAAAGTGTTTTTACGTATGTTTGCAAACAATTCCTTTTTGATTTTTTGAAGGTGTCACTTTCTTTTGAATAATATATTTTGAGTCAATTGAATGTATAAAGCTTAGAGCAGACGGCATATAAAAGCCGCAAACATTTGCGACTGTGACGTCATTTTTACGTCACAATTTGCTACTTTTGACCGCATATAGTCTGAACACCCTTTTGGGACATTCCCCACATGCTCGCAAACAATTTGCGAATCATGTGCGACACCCAGATCGCATATTAGTTTGCGACTTTTTTGCATATCGTGTGAACACCCTTAAATATAATTTGTGACAGTTTGCGGTAATGTGCGAGCATTTGCGACCGTCCCAGGCATTTGCGATGGCCTGAAAAAAAGACATTGCATATCTCACGCATTTGCGAACAAATAAGTTAATTTTCAAACGGTTATATTATTTCTGCAGCTAATTTTTTCAAATAAATTTGTACTATTCTTAAGTATTTTCATTCTCCACATTTTCTTCAAAATTATTTTTGAATCTTTCAAATATATATGTACTTCTTTCAGTGCCTTCGTTTTAAACTACCTAATTTGAAAATATGCTAAATTCATAAAATTCAAATGAAGATTTCTTAGGGCAAGTTGTAAAATTATTTCACTCGTGGGTCAGCAATTTTAACTCACCGACTTCGGAGAATGGACTGAGGTTCAAGGATAGTTCAGGCATTTAACTGGCGACTTTAACATACTTGAGTCTTGAACCATCGTTGAACCTCAGTTATCAGAATCAGCCAGTAAAAATATTTGAACCTAGGATCAGAATTTGAACCACGTTTGTACAACGGGTCCTTAGAGAGGAATAGGTACGGATTGTAGGGTGGAGTCCCTCAAGTCTTTTTTTTTTTAATGATGTTGAACTGATGACTTTGAACAAACAAATTTAAGTTTTTTTTCGCAATTTATTATTTTAAATTTAATTTTTCTAAATTACCCGAAAAAACAACTTTATTTAAAAAGGAAATTAAAGATTGGAATGAGACGCTAAGAACCAGATGTCTTTTTGTCTTTTTGTTATGGAAAAAGGAAGAACTACAGAAATCTTTTACATTTTTTTCTTTATTTTATTTTTTATTTTATTCTTTTAGCAATATGCGACCCAAGAAAATATGTGTTCGCAAACGTGCATATGATTGGAATTGGGTGATATGCGGTTTTTGTAGCACATCGTCTGAACACCTCGCATATAGACCACAACATTTGCGATCATATTTGCGGACACATGATGTGCGAGCACCTTGATCGCAAATGCATTTGCATCTTTTGGGACAGTTTTTGCACATCATGTGAACACCCTATGTGTAAGTTTGCGGACACTGACGTAGAAACAGAATTTGCGACATATTTGCCACTTTTTACGTGACGTCAGTCATAAACGTTTGCGGCTTTTTATATGCCGTCTGCTCTTAGCTTAAGAGTCATGTAACATGTTTATTCAGCTTTAATTAAATTTGTTTGTGTTGGTGTACAATTTTGTTTTGCCTGAAGATATCTGACTTTTACTGAAAGAAATACTTTTATCTTTGATCAATGATCACTATAATCTTTAAGCAATTACATAGTAACTACATACAAAATTTAAGGACAGTTTTAAGAACTTGAATATAGTTTCTTAAAGACCCTTCAAAGATTTGATGGACTTTTACCTTTCAAAGTAAATTTAGAAAATTACACAAAAAATACAATTTTTGTAATGGTCTCTATTGGTTAATTTTTTGCTCCTTTGCCATTATGTACTGAATTATTATCTAGTGTTGGTATGAAGATTTTCATATTAGTAAGTATACCTTCAATATTCTTGTAAGTTTTGATGTTAATTTATTAAACGATTTTTCCATTTTTTTGTATTTTTTTTTCTAACGGTAAAAGGTTAATAGATAATCCCCATACAAATTTTGAATGTCTTTTTTTTTTTAGAATAAGTACGTAGAAAGTCTTTAAATCAAATCCCGTGGGACAGCGCAGTAGAGGTAAAAAAAGGTAGCGTAAAAGGTGGCACACGCAAGTGGAAGAGGACCTCAACCAACTTGGCGTGCGAAACTGGAGACAGCTAGCTAGAAACCGAGCCGACTGGGAGAAGCTTGTTGGTTGAGGCTCTGGTCCACCCCGGACTGTAAGTAAGTAAGTAACATTGTAGGTGCTCATTCAAGTTTGAGTTTTGTATGTTGTCATTAGCCGCGTTTTATTATCGCTCATAACCCATATGGTTCACCTCGTGAAAATAAAACGATGTGGGTTAGTGCAAAAGCAGTGCTGTATATCAGTCTCTTTTTTTCTTATGTTTATTTGTTTTTCATGTAAGCACTTGTCTCTCTTCCTCTCTATTCCTAATACTGCTGACAAATCGCTTACATCCATTCACAATGCTAAATAGCCTTCTGCCGGTCAGAGTGAAAACCTCTATCTGGGTTATTGAAATTAACCTCGATAGAAACCTAGATCCCATGTTGTTTTTGTAATGCATGTTAAAAGATTACCTCGACCCAGACCCAGAGATAATAAAACGCAGCTATTATTTGCTGAAATATTAGTGATAAGTAAGAAAAATGTTTCTTTTCTCATTAAAGGTCAGATATCAAACATATAAAACAAAATCCAAGAAACAGACACCCTTCAAAAATAAAAAATAGAAAATTGTCTCGTTTCATTTCTTACAGTTGTACAATACCGGTACCTACCTACTTAAAAAATATTTGCAAGGAATCCTCAAAACAGAAAACATGAAACCATAAAATATCTTTTCTTTCATTTGAATATGACCAACTATCACAAAGATACAACTACATATTAAAAAAACACTAAACAAAATTGAAAAATATCTTGCATCCTAGCAAACAAAATTAGAAAAAAGTTCTTCGATCCAACATTTCCACATCCTAATCGATACAACTGACGAAAATATTCACCAACTGGACACACTCCATTTTTATAAACTCGATTTATAACAAAATGTCTCATCTTTTTGCATACCAAACCAAGTTCCATCTCTAAGGAGCTTTCAAAGTAAGACCGATCTCATCATTGTGAGATCGAGCTAACCACACGAGATCTTACTAGGTCACTAATTTTTTTTTTGCATACGAAGCTAAGAAAATTCTCAAAAAAAAATGAGAAAACAGCTTGAACTCATCTTTTTGCATATGGCCCATTATATCAATCTTGAGTTTTAAACATTCTAGAGTTTTGTTTGTTAAAAATTTTTTCATTCAAGATTTGTATTTTTATAAGAAAATAGGCGTGTTCAGGAAATGGTCGGAGGGCTCAGCTAATTTTGTCCGTCAAAAAGTGAGCAAGCGAATCCAATATTTTTTTCCTCCGTAATTTGACAGCAGAATTTCTGAGGAATCATGTTCACGAGACTGAGATTGCTGAGGGCTTTGAGATCTCATTTTCCTGAACTTACCTATTCTTTTACATTCGAGATTATTTTCATTCTAAAAAATGTCATAATCCCAAAATGAACAGAAGTCAAGCCAGTACAAAACAGTTTGGTTTTTTTGAAAGTACTGAAATAGTACTAAAAATGTGTCCATTCTTTTGCCAGTATTTTGACATTTAACTGAAAGAATAATGCCTGTCTCTCGTGTAAATGCGTCATTAGTTAAAAATCTTCATTTAACTTTTTTCCTGATATAAATTCAAACCGGAACAAATTTAAGACTATTTATGAATACAGTTTTTCTAACTTGAGACAGCCGTCCAACTCCAAAATGTTATTAATAAACTTTTTTTAGCTATTGTCTTAAAGTTGTATAGCTTAGGCAGGGGAATTGAATAAAGCATAGTTGCAATTTTTAAGAGCTATTGAGATGCTGTCGAACTAGTCAACCACCTAAGAAAACCTAATACATAAGGCTGATAATTTTTAAGAAAAAAAGTCACAAAACTAGGAAACATTCATTTTAAGAAGGGTTTAGAAGAGTAGGAAAAAAATAAAAATCAACATGAAGGTCTACTGTATCCACTGAATCTCCGTCAATGACCGTGGCCAAAACCAAGACATCTTACAGGGAGCTGCAGTTTTATAACGTAAGAGGAAGAATTTGTTTAAAAACATGTTCTCAGGCAGAGACCCTTCATGGATCGGGAGCCGGATAAGTAAGTTCTTTGGTGGCCAAGAACCATTCCAATAGACATTCAACATTATTTAATAAAAATTCATTTGGAGTATTTAAAGGTGCTTGTATTGATAAAAGTAATTAAAAAAAAAAAAATGTTACTTTTAAGCTTTTCGAAGTCTTCTTTGCTTTACATATTAAAAAGTGAATGCATTTTATTGGTGGACAAAAATTAATAAATCCAATAAAACCAAACATAAAGAAAAAACTTAATTAATAACCTTGAATCCGTGTTAGTATTGGAAATTATTTCATATTGACTAAGCATATTTTTCATTAAGGGCTCTGGAGACGCTCGAACATGGTGCGAGTGAACATGGTTCCAGTACTATGTTCGAGTTGATTTTACTTGTCTGCGGGCTGGTTCGAGTACCAATTATTTGGTGCCACTAAACAAAAATTTGGTCTCACCAAAATCAAAAGGAGTTTGATATATTTCGATGTTCGAGGGCGGGGCTAATCGTTTGTCGTACCAGATTCGACTGTTTGCGGACCGGTTACGTATGTTTACTCGAACATTTCGGTTAAATTTTGAGTTCAATATTAAAAATAAAAAGAAAAATGTCAAATAACCTGAATAAAAATAAAATAAATGTGACAGTGAATATTGTGAATGACATATAAGTCGTAAAAATAATGAAGTTCGAGTAGTTTGGTTTCTGCTTTGTTTCAGTGTCTGCGGAGTTTAGTCGAACTATGTTCACTCGGACCAAGTTCGAGCGTCTCCAGGGCCCTTTAGTGGACGTTGAGTTGTTAAAATAAACTTTGCATTCAAAAATAATATTTTGTTTAGTAGAGTATTAAATTTCAAGCAAAGGAACATAGAATTTTTGTGTGAGTAGGTGTGCGTAAACGACATTAAGAATTCAATTGGTTTTGTTTATTCTTTTTTGTTTGTTTAATTTATTACTTACAGTGGAGCATCATGAACAGCCTTAGCAATGTTTTCCACATTTTTCTCAACAGTTTGGTAACTTAAAATGATTTATGTAATTAATAAAATTAAAATTAAAAAAAAATTAAATTATAAATTAATAATACAACTAACACATACAAAATAATAATGCAAAATAAATAAAAAAACGGTGCATGATTATTATATAATCTACAGTTAAAGTGTTACAATCACCAATTTTTTGTTTTCTTTAACATTGAAATAAACATTATTGATTCACATAAATATATTATATTTAAATTACTTACACAGAACTTTCTTTAACGGATTTAATTCCTGAATTCATGTCATCAGTAAGCTCTTTCCATACGGTAATACCCAATTTACGTTTAAGATCTGAAGCAAGTCTACTTTTTGATGCTAACACTGTACGAAGAGTGTTAATTTCTTCTTCGACTTGAGCGAGTTCCTTTAAATGAATTAATATTTCTCATTATTAAAATAGATACAAATAAAATAAAACAAAAAGAAACATACCTGAGTCCATTGGGCTCTTTGCTGTTCTTGTTCTTCAACTGTAAGAGCAGCGAATTCCGCGGCAATATCTGCTGATGCAACAGATGCTGGGGAAGCTGGCTCTGACATTTTCTGTGTGTTATCTGCAATTGGAATATAAAATTTATCAAGAAAAACTTAAAATTTTATTAAAATTAAATAATTGCAGTGTTGGGTAAGAAAATATTTTGGAGTGAAAAGTTGACTATTTTTACTAAACCCACAATAAAGGTTTTAATTAGTAAAAGGGATATAATAGGATTGAACTTGATGCCATGAGGGATAGCGACGCTTGATGCTTTTCAAAAATTCAACAAATATTTTTTGAAAATTTTGGTATATAGTAGAACCTTTGAAAAGTGACTGAATACAATATAAGTAAAAAATATACATATGTATACAGGGTGTCTTGTAAATAATGGATAACCTTGCAACTGGTTATAGCAGGCCTTATGACCTTTCCAGAAAAAAATATTTTCCCAGTGGTTACTTTGTTATGATGTTTTTTTCCAAAAGTTGTTAACAAGTACCTACTACTTTCCTCAAATACGTGAACGCTACGACCATGGATGAACAATTTTTAATATTTTTTTATTTTTGTAACTTTCTAGAATAACTCTTTGACGTTATGCAAAAAGGTCTTAAGTCAAAAAATTGCATTTTTGGTTTTTAATTAGGTTTAACAAATTTTTTTTTCTCTTTCGTTTGGTATTAACGTCTTAAGTCTAGCACAACTGCTTCCAATCGTAATTACTTAGTCTTAAGGCATTAAGTCAGAAAAATGCATATTTGACCGACGTCTCTGACTTATTTAAATTTCTTCTAAGGACTTAAGTCAACTTTCTCTTATACCGAACCGAATACTCAAATAGGGGAATAGCGTAGATATTCTTATGTATGTAGGTATATTTTGATTTTTTTTTGGTTTCAACAAATGTATTTGTAAAAACATTCAAAAAACGAAACAGGAATGAGAAGAAAAATAAACGGTTATTGCATCATATGAAGCTCTAGCTGCTAGAGGGAGAAATGAAATAGCTTCCTGCCTATGTGCTCATATGCAGATGTTGCCTGATTGTGTTTTTGAGGTGACATTTTATTCGGACATGGGGGACAGAATAAAAACAGTCATGTGACCCCAATTTAACAATAAACCACAAGTTCCTTGTTACGGGTCATACACATATCGTTTGCTTAGAGTGAAAAGCAGCTAACTCCTATTTTGCATTTTTTACATACAATTATTTAAAAAACATGTTTGCATTATTTGAATAAAAACAAAATAACATTAAATATTTGTCAGCACTCTTTATTTCTAAATTCAGTGAAAAGATTTGATAGATTTGATATAATGATAAAAAAATGTGGGGTTAGCCGCTTTTCACTCTAAGCCGACGATATGCAATTTGACGTGGATCATTCCATGATTGAAAAAAAAGAAAACAAAAACACCTGTTCTCCGTCCTCATAATTGGTACCAGCTAGTGCGAACAACAGGCCTAAAAAAGAAGTTCCAGGTGCACAAATGCAGCGAGAAGAATTCTTTGATTTTGCCCGCTTTATTAAATACAGTTTTTGTGTGCAGAAAAAAAAATACTATTAATGAGCAGTTTTCTTGGCATAGTGTGCAATGTCTCCAATACCAGCAAAATGGCTTAGTGGGTTATAAAAACAATTAATGCTACTCTGAAGAGTTCAAAATTTTAAGCTTCCTTGGAAGAGGAAAAAATGCTTCATGCTTTTGATTAATTAAACAATTCCTTTTTATATATATTTTTTGTCACAAACTTTATATTTTGTAAATTTTTGATTAATTCAACAAATTCATATTTTATAACTTAATGACAATGTTTCATTTTCTAACTTAAGTCCTACAATGAAACAAAACTTTTAAAAATAATACAAAATGAGACGATCCTAGGGACTTAAGTCATCAAAAAAACGGTTAATACTAAAGATTTTGGAATTTTTTTTTCTTTTATACAGTGGTTTATTTGAGAGCTTATTTCCCATAATTTGTTTTCCAATCAAATTTAAACCCGATTTGCAAATAATTAAACTATTTTCAATTTGATCTTACGAAAAACTGCAGTTTCTGACTTAAGACCTTTTTGCCTAACGTCAAAGAACTGTTGTAATAGATAGGTGGTAAAATTTTATAGTAGTTATTGCATTTTGTTTTTATTATAATTTTTTTAAATATTTTTTTCAGTACAAATATTTATTTTCAAAAAAGTTTGACCACCTCTAATAAATTAAAATTGTATGAGAACATGAATGGCCAGTTACTTAAAAAAGTTGTCTATTCAATCCATTTTCCAAAATGGTATAACACATGCTTGTGTATCAACAAAATAACCAAGAAAATTTATCAATTATCTTATAAAGCAGGGGGGTCATTCCGTAATTTTTAAAACGATAATCGTCAAAACGATTATCTTTAACGATATCGTCTATAATTTGCTTCACGTAACTCAATCACTATCGTCTCTTCTATCGTTTATTTTTTTGAATGAATGAAATGAATTTGAAAATTAAATTTTGCTGTCAAAACAAAAAATCCTTGTAATTTCATTTGAAATGTCAGTTTATTTTAAAAATTTAATTGCAATATCGTCCGTTAAAGTTTGTGTTCGTGGATAAATTGATTCTTTACGTTGCGCAACATTAAAGAAATAAGGCCTGAAAGCAGCTGGTCATCAGAATGTCCCTTTAAAAATACGATTTTGGCCTACAAGCACAAGTGTTGAAAACGAATACCTATGAAAATACAAAAAAGACCATTCCTTTAATCACGGTGCGAGTTCCTAACGGTTAACATAGCCTCTTCTCTCATCCTCTAAGATTTCCAATTCTTTGGTTATTGAAAAAGTGCAAAATTGTCAACAAATTAATGATGTGCATCAAAATTATTTATTATTGAATAAAATACATACATACATATGTATATCTAGCAAAGATATGCTTTTTTGCTTCTTAACATCTTTTTTCTCAAAACCAAAAAGAGTAGGCATTCCTTAACTATCGCGTTTAACTAAACGTGAAAAAGACACCGTCAGACGATCATCGTCTTACGCGATGAGAACCCTGTTGACATAGGCGCCTGTATGGATAAACGATTATTTTGGTATAAATGGTCGAATTTTGATCACTGGGCAGATACTTTTTGTTAATTCGATTATTGGGCAAGAATGATTAGTTTTTTTCTGAAAACTCAAACCATGAACTGATATATGTATGTATGTACATATGTATATGCCGTAATTATTCAATAATTGTTTTGTTTTCATATTATTGAAAAAACAATGGTTAAAAATCAACAAAAAAGCATTTATCACTTTTAAAACAATCAAATAATTACAAGACGATACCTCTTTAGCTATCGTCTAAGCTCTATCGTTTTGACGATAGCGTTTTGACGATTATTGACTTACGTAGAGCAAATAATTCATCGCCAAAACGAGATCGCCAAGACGATAGTCATTTTCAAAGTTACGGAAAGCAAGACTATCGTCTAAACGATATCGTCTGGCGATAATCGAAATACGGAATGACCCCCCAGCTTTTAATATTTTCGCAAAATTTCTATTAAAATGTTACAATAACTTCCAAATTTGGGTTGGACAAAGATTTTCTCTTTTGATGTGTAAGGGGGTTCAATGCAAGTATAAAACTCGAATTAAGGTGTTGAAAGCCCCACCATTTGGCCACCATATTGAAAAACGAGTTAAAAAAAGTTTTTCGTGGCAACTTACATTTTATTGGTCTTAGAAAAAAAAATTTGGTACAAATTTGTAGCGAATTTAATTCTCTTCAATTTATGTTAACACATTTTTTACCCTAAAGCTGTAAATACAAAATTGTAATCAAAAACATATGAAATTTTTTCAACTTTAAAAATTTGACTATAACTTTTTTATTTATAACATAAGGGTAAGAAGTGTGTTAACATAAATTGAAGAGAACTGAATTTGAATTCAGTCTCGTATTACTCGATAACTGATACGATAAATACACGGCTGAATCGCACGAACTTGCTAAAAACTGAAGCACGGCTTTGGCAATTTAACATGTCATTCAGTCTTCTGTTTCTTCGAAGGACCATGCCCAATAAATTAGGTAAACCTATGTTTAAAATATAATTTAATTTTATATAATTTCTTGTTTTTACTTACAATCTTCATTTGTTGTACAGCAGCATATAAAAGGAATAAGAAAATAAAAACAGTTTTGTTAATTACTTTTGGCGAAAAAAAAGAAATAAATTACTGTATAATTACGAATAATTTCCATGCAATAATACAAAAATATGTATATCTACTCCCAAAGAGGGTAACAAACGTACAAAGAAGTTAGGAACGTGCTAGCTACAAAAAAAAAATTGCAGACTTTCTCCTTTCAAATTCAATTCCAGAATATACTCGTAAAGAGTTCATGATTGTTGATGGCGATGATGATTCAGCAAACAAAAATGGCTCAATGATTAGATCAAATATTTTTTTTTAAGTTTATCGAACTCAATGTGAACATAGAGTGCTTTCAAATTAAGTTCAACGTTAATGTGGGTTATATTTGCTATCGAATTTGAAATGAGTAATCTCTTAATTGAAAATGCATTAAATGAAGTTAAGATTTAAAATGGACTGAGCAAGTTGAACAGAAAGTATTTTCAAGTGGGTGGGCGCCTGGCGCCCATCTGAAGGGAAGCGAACTATCTACACTGAAAATATTTTCTTTTTGTTTTATTTTACTAATGGGTTGCTTATAAATAATAACACTTTGCTACCGATACAAAATATACAAACAAAGTATTCACTCGTTTTTCAACAAAAAATTGGAAAGGTCCCCTTGTGTCAGAAATCGTTATTTTAAATTCAGGAATATTTCATAGGTTAACTGCTTTAACTGGTTACAATGGTTAGAAAATTCACTTTTCAGGTTACACTTTTGGCTAAGTTAGACTGTCCTCTACACGATACCAATGGTCAGACACTCTTTTGTGCTGTTGCGATGAGTCCGATCATATTTGTAAAAGTTGTCTTTTTTTAACACTGCATTTTACATTAGGGAAAACTGATTAATATCATATCAAATGGCTAAGAAACTGGCCTTTATCATTTTTTTCCCATTTTCGTCAAATCTTATAGACCAGGAAAAATAGCACAAATCGTATGGGGAACCTTACAAAATTAATTCATGAAATATTAAAATTGGATCGACGCAGAATTGTAACCTCTATAACATATCCAAAGTCCCCCAAAATCCCCGCACCATGGATATTTCTAGGGACTGTCTTGATTCTTAAGATAGATAGATAGATCATTTATTGTAGCTGAATTATTATAAATTTTTTCATTAAACCTATATTGCACAATTTACAGAGACTTGGTATAAAGCTACCTTACTACTGAAAAATTTATAACAATGTTTTTAAATATCAGTGACGTTAATATACTTGGTAGAAGGAAAAGCTACAGAAAAAACCTTCTTTAAATAGATGAGATGGAGAGAAGGGGAGGGAATAACTGACAAAAACCTCAAATCAATTACTTTTTACAAAAATAATGCGAATATGACAAAAATCAAGTAAATAAACATTTTAATAAATAAATAACAAATAAATAAATAAGTTAATAAATTAACATTCAAATAAATAAATAAGTCATCATCGTGTCCTGTATCCCCGGCTGGGGCATAGGGCGTCAACAAAACGTCTCCATCCTTCACGGTCTGCTGCAAGGTACTTAAGCTGTGGCCACGTCTTTCTCTGGGATTCTGCTTCCGCTAAGACAGTTGATTTCCATGTTGTTCTTGGTCTTCCAACCCGCCGTGCACCCTGAGGATTCCATTCAAAGGACTGCTTTACAATTTCATCGTTTGGTTTCCTCAGTGTGTGACCAATCCAACGCCATTTACGCTTTCTTATGTCGACGTCCAGCCGCTCTTGACTTGTCCTGCGCCACAATTCCTCATTTGATATTATTTGTGGCCAGCGAATCTTTAGGATGTGGCGAAGACAGCGATTCACAAAAGCCTGCAATTTCTTCGAAATGGTAGACGTGACTTTCCAGGTTTCACAAGCATATAACAGCACGGATTTGACATTGGATTCGAAGAATCTCAACTTAGTGCGTAAGGAGATTTGGCTGGATTTCCAAATTGGGGACAGAGTACCCAAGGCAGCACGAGCTTTATTTATTCTACTTTTAACGTCCAGATCCGTACCACCGTTTGCAGAAACAATACTGCCAAGGTAGTTAAATTGTTCCACTACTTCAACTGGCGTCTGGCGTAAAATAATACGCTGCTGTGTGGAGCGGCCTGTGAGCATTATTTTTGTCTTTTTGCTGTTAATTCTTAGACCACTCGACTCTCCCTTCACTTGCAGTGCTTGGCACATCCCGTTCAGCCCACTGATGTTATTTGCCAGTAGACATATGTCATCGGCATAGTCTAAATGACTGAGCCTTTCGAACGGTCTCCATTGAATGCCCTGTCGCTCAGCTGTACCAACACTGGCCGTCAATACGTCGTCCATCGCCAGCAGGAAGAGAATTGGCGATAGAACATCCCCTTGTCTCACACCCTGTTGCACTACGAAGGAGTCGGATAGCTGCCCATTGTGCAAAACAAAACACCTCGCGTTGTTGTAGGACTCTTTAATAATGGCAACAATTTTTGGTGGAATTCCTCTACCAAGCAACGATCTCCATATACATTCTCGGTTAACTCGATCAAAGGCCTTTTCAAAATCCACGAACATGAGGTAAAGCGGTAGTTGATATTCCATCGACTGCTCGAGGACGATACGCAGGGTGTTGATATGGTCGACACACGATCGACCACTGCGGAAGCCAGCTTGATGCCTCTTGAGTGTAGACTCGATTCTATCCTTTATTCGCTCGAGTATGATTGTTGCCATTAGTTTTGGGAAAACGGACAAAACGGTGATACCACGCCAATTGTTGCAATTCTTTAAGTCACCTTTCTTTGGCAACTTTACAATCACACCATCCTTCCAGTCCCTGGGATAGCTTTCGTTTTCCCAAATGCATTGTATCAGCGGATGTAAAATACTAGCCGCTGCTACGGGATCGGCTTTCAGGAATTCAGCTGGTATTCCGTCCAGTCCAGCTGCCTTGTTGTTTTTGAGGAGATTTATTGATGTACGAATTTCCGATTCTGACGGGGGTTCGATGTCAATACCCCTATAGGACCTGCGCATCTCGTTTAGTTGGGGCACTTCAGCACTCTGCTCAACTGAATCCTCATTTAGCAGGGCACAAAAATGGTCCTTCCATCTACGAAGCTGATCCTCAATTGATACCAAAAGTGTGCCATCCACATCCATTACAGGATGATTGGTGTTGCTTTTTTTCCCGATAACATCTTTGGCTATTTGGTACAATTCCCGGATATCTCCTCTTCTGGCAGCGCTTTCCGCATTATCTGCGAGTCCATCCAACTTCACCCTCTTGTCACGTCTCACACAGCGGTAGACCATCTTATGTGCAATGCGGTACTCTCTTCGCAAGTCAGCCTTTCGTTGAACATCAGCTTCGGCATTTATTTGGATTTTCAACGATTTGCGAAGTTCGATCTTATCCCAGGTGTCTTGGGATATCCAAGAGTCTCTACGTCTCGTTCGTTTGGGTACAGTTTCGGATCCAGCCTCCATAAAAACACTTTTAATTTCACCCCACATCTCATCAATTGTTGAATTCTGGATTCCATTTAATGACGAGGCTCTGTCGTTAAGGGTGGTGACATAGTTTCGACATATGTTGGGGTCATTTAAAGCATTAGTAATGAATTTTGTGCTCCTTGCTGCATCCTGCGCTGGTTTTTGTACGGCAGCGGTTCGTAGTTTGAGACTCATCAGAACCAAATGGTGGTCGCTTCCCACATCGGCATTTCTTATACTCCGGACATCACACATAAACTTCCTCCATCGCTGCTGAATCATGATATGATCAATTTGGTTTTCGGTTTGACCATCCGGATGCACCCAGGTTATTTTGTTGCACGTCTTATGCTTAAATACAGTCCCACCTATCACAAGACGATTCGCGTTACAAAAGTCGACAAGCAAGTCACCATTTTCATTCCGTGACCCCACGCCATTTCTTCCCATCACGCGTTCCAGTCCGTAATTGTCTGAACCGACTTGGGCATTAAGGTCTCCCATAACGACTATGATGTCGGCTCTAGGAACACTACTGTAAACCGAGTTAAGATGAGTGTAGAACGCGGTTTTGTCTTCCTCGGTCGCTTCATTTGTGGGGGCGTAGCACTGAATAATTGTGACGTTACGAATTTTTGAACGAAACCTTGCTGTCATTAATCTCGCAGAAATGGGCGCCCATGAAATCAAACTACGCACAGTGGGCAGAAATCGTTAATTTGGTGGCCAAAAATCTATAACTTTTGAACCGGTTGATATTTTCTTATGATTTTTTTTGTATTAATAACTTTATTTTAGTACCAATTGATTTACATTGCCTTGTTTTAAAAATGTTTGTTACTTTTATTTAAAAATTAATAACAAAATGAGTTTGTTTTTTCAAAATAAAACATCAATTCCAAGTTTAAGTTCAATACTTCGAAAAAATTTGTTTGAACATATTTTAAGAAAAAAAATGTTTTGGAGGGGGGTCTTTATCCCCCCGTTTATGCGTGAGAGGCAATTTATAAAAAAATTGACTTTTAATGTGTAGAACATTATTAAACAAAACAACAATAACACTTACAATACTGGGATGTAATGCCAAAAACTTATTGTTCTATTTTATAAATAAATAATGTTATTTCAATAATTAGCTTTTGAAAAAAAAAATAATATTTTCAAACTCAACATTTTGAAAAAAAAAAAAATAAATTCGTGGAGACTTTATTCGCCCGAAGTTTCTGAAACATTCCCCTTTGATGGGACGCATTTTTTTTTTGCATGATTTATCGAGGAATAAGGGCGAGAACATCAATTTTTGTTTTTGCTCAGGTGTCGTTTTAATATTAAATGTTTATCTTTTGAAAGTCCTAAGTCCGAAAAATTGCTAAAGCTTCCTCTATCTATATCTTCTTTGGTTGCTCTTTCTACAGCATATACAATAACTTCTGACTTCTTATGGTTGGTGATTTTTATTTAATTATGCGTGCATTTTTCTTAATATTAACATCAGATCTTGGACAATTAGCTTTAAATTCATTTATTTTTCGTCTTTTTGATTTATCAGTATAGTATTTTTGGTCGTCCTCTTGTGGACATTTTTGTTTTTCTGACTCTAATTCGCTTTTTAGTCCAAAAGAATTTTGAAGCCACTTTGAATAGTTATTTATTTTTTTTTTTAAGATGAGCTCAGTTGGTATTTTTTCTTTATTTGGTTAAATATTCCATATTAGCTTATATTTTCTTAATTTAAGGTCAAACTTACTGATCACTTTTTTTTAAGTCTTTGGCATTCGCCTTCGAGTCTTCACAAAAACGATCAAAAAGAAGCTTTTAAGCCACCACTGTGCCTACCAAAAGTTTAGTTGCAAATAATTTCAAATCAGTCTTGCAACAATCTATTACTAGACAAGATTAGGAGCTCAGTTTTGGCAGGGTCAGAGAAAACTGGTACAAGCTCACTTGTAACTTGTAAATTGGACTAAATGAAAACAATAAGGTACCCTTCATGCAAAATTTTGCGAAGAAAAAGTCGCTATTCAGACTTTTGATCGCTCTAACTCCTAAAGTCGGATTCATGCGGGTATGATTTTTTTAAATTTCGATAGGGCACATATTTCACTTTCAATACATAATTAAATGAAGGTTGTGAAAAGTTGTGAATTTTTGTAACACTTTAATGAACCTGAAAAACTGGTTTAAGTAAGATTGGTTTAACAAAATTTAACGGTACTATCCGGCTTACCGTTTTTTAATGTGTTTTTACCACATTATAACAAACAAATAATTATGTAGAAAACTTAATATAACAAAACCGATCGTTTTCTAAACGGGTTTTCTTAAAAAATCGTGGTTTTAAACCATGCTAGAAAATGTCTTTTACATGAATACAATTTTTTTCTAAGTCTGAGGTGCTTTTTCTCTTAACCTGGACATATTTCGTAAAACTAAATTTTACATATTGCACGTATGAGTATTTTTCTACTGACTTATGATGGAACTTGAGTATTTTGAAGACATGAAAAATTTGATTTTTGGCCACTAAATCGACTATTTTTGCCCATTGTGCTACGCCTCGCTTCTTCGTTCAACATAATTCCGACACCATGCAGTCTTTGGCCACCCTCTCTTTCATCTTCGCCGGAATACAGCATTCTCGTCTGTCCAGTGTCTGATCTGTATTCAGCTCTTCCTCTCCACTTAGTTTCGCTTATGCCCAGGATAGGCGAAGCATTTCACGCTCAACCTGCTCGTATCTACCATCGCTGTACAAGGATCGAACGTTCCATGCTCCGATTTTCGTACGTATGCGGTAGCCAAAAGTAACATTTGCGCTTCTTGAAAGACTTCTTCTATTTGTCAACGATTCATTTATTATTATGGCGTCTTGATTGACGCTCGTACATGAAGGATGCCGCACCCCCAAATCCGATGTGCGGTTTACTGCAGCCGAAGCTACAGAAGGATTTTCTATAAAAAGATTACCTCTTGGGGACTCATTTCCATTTGTTGTCATAATTCATGTATTTGCATATATCCTTCCACCATGGTGTTTTCCGAGATATGATTAATAACATACATAAGCTCAGATTTGACAGGCACACCCGCCTTTTGTATGGTCAAACACATAACTGCTCGAGGCCGCCCACTGTGGGAAAACAGACGCCTTTTGTAGCCGCCCAATATGGGTTACAGACGCTACCTGCTGCTGCCGTTGGCCTTTTACCAAAAAAAGCTCCTCCGCCACCAGACTATCATGCCGTTGACCGCCACCTGCAGTTCATCCGCCTTAAGGGGGCTTTTAACCATCCCGAGGACAAGTTTGTGCCCTGACCAGCATAGCTGGGTTGTCTGCTTATCCCGGCATCCATTCGGTCCCCCTGCACGTTAGCGTTAAATAAATAAGTAGCAAAATTAATAACAAAAAAAAAAAAAATACAAAAAAAAAATAAGTAAATAAATAAATACATAATTAAGTGAAATAACAAACAAAAATAAGTAGTAAATAAATAATTAATAAATAAATAAATAAATTAATAAATAAATGAAATAAATAAATAAATAAATAAATAGATAAATAAATAATTAACTAAATAAAGAAATATCACAGAAGAAATAAATATCAATAAATAAATAAATTAATTTTAATAAATTAACAAATAAATATATCACAGAAAAAAAAAATAAAAAATATTTAAATCACTATAGTTAAATAAATAAATAAATAATGTTCATAAAGTCAGATTTGATATAAGGTAGTTGTCAGATGAACTACAGGATAAGTCATAGCTGTTGCCTAGTTTTACTATTCTAGATGGAATTCTTTCCATCTTTGTTATTCTATGTAATTCTTCTGTCGAATAATGCCATGGCAAATTAAGCATCATCTTCAAAATTTTGTTTTGCATTCTTTGCAACCTAAGTATATGCAAATTTGCACATTTTCCCCACACAGGTGATCCATACAGTATGATGCTTTGAAAAATGACTTTATATAAAATAAGCTTTTTTTTATCACTTAACTTTGATTTCCTATTGATAAACGGATACATCATTTTAGTTGTCACATTAACCTTGTTTATTGTTTTCTGGATATGTAATCCAAAAGTTAATGTTTTATCAAGGTGAACTCCTAAGTATTTGGCATTGGATCTCCATTCTGTTTGTGTTCCATTAATTGTTAAGCTTCTACTAGGAAGAAAACAAGCTTTCCTTTTTCTGGTGAAAAAGACGGCTTGAGTCTTTCCAGCATTTAATTTTATTTTCCACTTATTAAAATAGTTTTGGATGCTATCTAAGGCAGATTGCAAATTGGTTTCAATCAATAAACCATCTGAATCTGCTGAATAGATGCAAGTATCATCTGCAAAGATAGCAGTTTCACAGCCACTAAACTTTGGAAAATCAGATGTATATATGTTGTACAAAAATGGCCCCAAAACAGATCCTTGGGGAACACCTGCTAAAATTTCCTTAGAATCTGAACATTCAGCATTAATAGAGACTTTAAATGTGCGTCCGGTCAAAAAAGAAAAAAATATTTTATTTAGGTACCGAGGAAAATTCAAAATTCTTAATTTATGAATCAGACCATTGTGCCATACTGTGTCGAAAGCCTTCTCAACATCAAGTAAAACTAATCCTGTACTTTTCCCTAAAGCGAAGTTGTTTTTAATATCTTTAGTTATCCAATGTATCTGATGTACTGTACTGTGGTGACATCGAAATCCGAATTGTTCTACAGGCAAGATATTATATAAATTTAAATGATTAAGAAGATTACTTTTTATTACTTTTTCGAGACATTTGCTTATTGAACTCAGTAAGCTAATTGGCCTATAGTTGCACGGCATAGAAGAAATTTTCCCTGGCTTAAGAATGGGTATTACTTTGGCATTTTTCTATTCCTTAGGGAAATAACCTAAATTAAAGCATGCATTAAAAATGTTTAGTAGATACTTAATGCCCAATGTCGGTAATTTTTTAAGGTACAAGTTTCTTATGCCATCAAAACCAGGGGATTTTGATACTTTTAAACCTGAGAGTATATTTTTTAGGTCAGCTAGAGTAACAACAGTTTCTTCACTTTCAATTGTGTGGGAGCTTAATGCATCACAAGACTGTTGGACGGCTAGTTCAAAATCAGGTTGTCCCACTATATTGCTTGTTGCTAAGTGATTTGCATAGAATTCTCTACCTAAAGCATCTACCTTTTCAGAATTTGATAACAGAACTGTATTTCCTATTTTGAACGCAGGAATACTACAATTTTTCTTTTTGATTACTTTGGCAATATTCCAAAAAGGTTTACTTGCTTTGTCCAAACTACGAAGTTTATTACTCCACGATTTATTTCTGTAATCAGATGTTAATTCTTTAATTCTGTTATTTAATAACTTCATTTCTATCAAATATGGCCTATTTCTAGTCCTTACCCACAAAGATCTGAATTTATTTCTTATTTTAATGAGATTTATGATGTTAGTAGGAAGTGTATTAATAGCTTCACAAGATGGAGTTTTTTGAGGAACAGAGAGATCAACGCTTTCATGTAAAACATTTGTAAAACTACCTACGGCTTCATCTATTTCTTCACAAGTTACTTCGGTGGGGGCAAGTTCCGGTAATTGTTCTAGTTCTACCCGTACGGTCCTTTTATATCTTTTCCAATTAGCATTTTTGAAAGCATACACTAAATTGCTATTTGTAACAGGGGATCTGTAAACGCTGCATAGAACTGGGAGATGATTGGAACTAAGGTCATTTAGGACAATAGGTTGGCTTATTAGTTCAGGCATATTTGTTAAAAAGAAATCTATTGTGGATGGGTTAGATCTGTTATTAGGAGGAATACAGGTAGGATGAGGTGGGTATAAAATGCTAAAAGGATGCCTTGCATTCAAATCAGATAGTATGTTGGCCCATGCATTTGCTCTGACACAACCCCAACTTCTGTGTCTACAGTTGAAATCTCCTCCAATAAAAAAAAAATCGGTTATTCTAACCAATTTAAGAATGTCATTTTTAAGGCCAATTCTTTTGCTTGGCGAAGTATTACCTCCAGGGAAATAAACAGAAATTATTTTAACTGAACGACCATTTTCAAATGGAAACTCTGTCCCAATATTTTCAATTAATTTGGTATTTACAATAGGTAGTACTTTGTGATCTTTTGACAACCACGGCAGCACCTCCTCCCCTTCTCTCATCTCTATCCAAACGATAACATTTATAATCTTTATTTGAAATATTTATATTATTATCCAACCATGTTTCGTTTAATAAACTGACATCAATATTATGCTTACACAAAAAAGCAAAAAATTCTACAGATTTAAAGCGAATGCTTCTAGCATTCCAACAATTTATTTTTAAATTAATATTCGTCATTATTTACCTGCATATAAATACTTAATTGCTAATTGTGCAATACAATTGAACTGATCTGCTTTGGATTTACATTGACCGAGAAGCGTGATCATCTCTGCTGTGAGAGAGTTAATTTCTTCCATTGAAAAGAGTAAGCTGCTTGCGTTGGTTTGTTGACAATTAGAACCGGTTTTGTTGATTATTCTACTGGACCAGGCATTTGGGAAGGAATCACATTCAATGACATCTTTTGCGGCTGCAGTTGGCATCGAGCTTTTGTGTGGTTTAAGCGCTAGAAATTCATCATTGCTTTGAGTTATAAGTGAATTCGGTTTCTGATGAAAAATTCGCTTAGTCATCGCTAAACTTGAACATGGCTTGTTCCTTGAAGAAAGTCTTTCTCTTATATCAAAGAAATTTTTTCTGCTTATGCATGTGGGGTCAGTGGACTTATGTGTTTCGTTACAATTTGCACATTTTATGTTTACAGAGTGACATTCCTTTGTATCATGATTCTCTGAACAGTTGGCACAATGCGTTTTAATATTGCAATTTTTTTCCCCATGCCCATACATTTGGCAGTTATAACACTGTGTAATTTTATTTCTTTGTCTACGAGCAAAGTCCCATTTTACTTGGGTTCTAAAGATTGAGCGTATATTTTGCTTTAATTCATTTAATCTCACAGAACCAATTTCAAGATAGACCAAATAAAAAATGTCTATGAAGTTATCATATTTTTTTTTAATAATTTTGATGTTTTGGCACTTAAGACCGATTGAAATTAATTCTTTTTTTAGTTCGTCTGTATTAAGTTCATGTAGACCATATAACATAACTTTAAATGATCTCATAGCTGGAAGATCATGGGTATAAAATTGCCAGTTATTTGTTTTTAAAGCTGCACAAAGAGTTTCGTGAGTCTCAAGACCTTCGCAATTAATTTTAATGCCAATTGACATTTTCTTAATACTATAGCTTGAGAGTTTAAGATCACTGAATAATTTATGGACATCTTCACTCGTTTTTTGAAGAACGCACACAGATGGAATTTTGGATTGTTTTTTAGATATTTTTGGAGTAGGGTCTATAATTTCATCGCGTTCGATATCACTATTATCTGAATCCGGTAATGATTGTAATGGTATAAATTTATTGTGTCTATTTGGTTCCTTAGAACTCATTTTAAGGGTTTTGACGTGTGAAGACGAAGTGTCTTCAACACTAGGTGAACGATTTCGTTTACCAATTTTGGTTTTGTTTTCTTTAGAATACCGCACAGAAGGAATATACGTCTTGCGCACACGAATCGCTGATTGGTACTGATCTTGATTCTTAGTTCGTTTGGGTTTTTGTATCATTTTGAATTTGGTTTCATTAGATTCAGCCATAAAAACTTTCCTTAAAGCATGTATCATATGGTTAGGTTGTACCAAAACAAATATTTTAGTTTGATAGACCTCCAAGTTCTCCCAGTCTACACCTCTTCAAATGCATCTACACAAAAAGCCAATGCCGGGATTTTGGGGGACTTTGGATATGTTATAGAGGTTGCAATTCTGCGTCGATTCCAATTTTAATATTTCATGAATTAATTTTTTCAACCTCGGAACCCATTTTTCCAGGCCTATTACGGTCGGCTCCGGGAAAATGGAAATAACTGATTGTTCAATGTTGATTTTCATATATACTCTCATAGAGTGAGAGGTTTTTTAATTATTTCCTTTGCAAATACGAGGTGGCAAAAATTAATTGAAAGACAATTTAAGATTTAACTTCAACCATTCATGAAAAACAAAAAGCTGAACAACTTGCACCAAGCGCCAAATTTTTTTTTAGTTTTATTTCACCATTTTGATTAAAGCTGCAATCTGTCAGTCAACGACAAGACCAAAAGCATGATCCTCCGTAAAATTGAATAAGATAGGCAGCATATGGAAGCATTTTTCTTTTAAGCTTATTGAAAGTTCCAAATATTATATTTTAAGAGCAAGTGTAAAAATGGGACAAAACTTTCATTTGACTCTTGTTACTGTTACTTGTTTGAAATAATCTTCCTTAGTAGAACAAAGTTTGTTTCATTGAGTTATCTTAAAAATTGAATGGAAAACAAATAATGTCTAACATCACATTTTATTCGGGTTTGAAAATAGTGTAAGCTTAAGCCATTATTTCTTCAAAACAGTTATGATTATAGACAAAAATGTTTTTGCTTATGAAAGAGTGGTGGAAAATTTTCAAAACATCACATTTAAAAATTATAATTAGTAAAAAATATCAAATTTCCATCAGGTTCGGTCAAATTTGGTTCAAAAATAATTTTAGTACACAAACAAATATTAAAGCAAAAGGACGAAAATTAGTTGCATTCCCTTAGGAACATTGCACAATACTTTTGACAATCTTTTCTAAATTTGGTTTAAATCATATTGGAATCACAATCAAAGGCATATTTAAAGATATTTTAAACATACATTTTACTTAATTTCTGTCTTTGGCAATACTGTGTTTATTTATTTAAATTTTGCACAATATTGTGTCCAAAATTGTGAAGCCATCATTTTAAATTTAAAAAATAGGCAGTAGGTACCCCTGAATTCAGCGATCATTAAAGTCCTAAATTTCATTAATATTCGTAAGGAATTATTGGCGTGAATTTAAAAAGACAATAAACCCTGTGACATTTTCTGTCCTTTTTAGGAAATAAACAACAAATAATTTTGAGCAAAGAAAAAATGAATGCCATGTGATTTCTTGAATAACAGTTTTGTAAAGAACGTTTCAAGGAAAATCCTTGAAAACCAAATTTTTTAGTGTAAAATTTCTTAAAAATAAAAAAATATTAGTATACTAATTAAAATTGTTTACTAAAACCCAAGTTAAAAAAAACTAACCTTTTTTCGATATATGCACATTAGGGTGGTCGTTAAGAAAAGGTCATCTTGAAATTTGTTCAGATTTTTATTTCCATCCCCTATAGCCGCTGTAGGGGTTAATTAAATTGCCTATTTTTTTCATACTTATGCTGATTTGTTTTAAATCTGCAAAAAAATCAGGGCACGTAGGTCGAAAGTAGAAAAGAAAAAAATCCATTTGGAAGGGGTTGCATTCCCCCGTTTTTAAGAAAATCGAAAATAAAAAAAATGCTTCTTCCCACCTGGAAAACTGGCAAGTTTTTTTTAAGTTTAATTAAGGCCCTGGAAAGGCTTTGGTAGGGGAAATCTAGGCAAGAAACTTGTCAAATGCTCGTGAGGCTTGTGGGATAAGGCCATGGAGAGGCTTTGGTAGGGAAAATCTAGACAAGGAAAACTTCAAATACTCGCGAGGCCTTTGCTAGTAAAAACTTGTCGGATAAGTCTTGTTATTCCATCACAAATACCCTATATACATATGACAAAAACAAAAAAAACTAATATTCTATACCCATCGCCATCATACAATAATAAGAAAAATTTAAGCATGTACATTAGGGTGGTCCTTATATAGGGTTTTTTTGAAATTCCAACTTGGATAGGCATCAAATGACTCTTAATAGAGAAACAAAATTTTCCTAATTTTTTCAGATTTTTATTTCACCCCCCCGGTCTCCCTTTGCTCACCTCAAGGTACAAATAATGGAGTTAGGGTGATTCTTATAAGACCCGAAAAAAAAATCAGAACTTATAGATTACACTCAGACGAACAAAAAATCGTATCGGAGGGGGGGTCTATTTCCCCCCGTTCAGGCGGGAGGGGTAATTTAATAAAAACTTGACCCAAAATAGAAAAAAAAACTATTAAAAAACAACGGGACCACTTACAATGGCATGCTATAGCTTTTTTTAAAACCATGAATCCAGTCTCTAATATGTTTTTTAAATCAAGTTTTTGTTGTTAATAGTTTCTGAAAAAAATAATTTTCAAACGAAAAAAATTATTATTTTTGTTTTTATTTTTGAGTTTGAAAATTATTTTTTTCAGATACTATTATCAATAAAAACTTGATTTAAAAAACATATTAGAGACTGGATTCATGGCTTTAAAAAAAGCTATAGAATGCCATGGTAAGTGGTCCCGTTGTTTTTTAATAATTTTTTTTCTATTTTGGGTCAAATTTTTAGAAAATTACCCCTCCCGCCTGAACGGAGGGAAATAGACCCCCCTCCTGTACAATTTTGTTTTCGTCTGAATTTTATCTATAAGTTCTGATTTTTGTTTCGCGTGTTATAAGAATCACCCTAACTCCATGTTTTGTACCTTGAAGTGAAAAAAGGGAGACCAGGGGGGTGAAAAAAAAATCTGAAAAAATTAGGGAAATTTTTGTTCAATGTTTTGAATCGAATGAGGGCTATCCAAGACAATGTCCAATTTAAGGACCACCCTAATGTACATACATATTTACTTTTTCATTTTCAACATTACGGAACCGTATTGCGGAATAGCTCAGTAGTTAGCGTATTGGACGGGTAATAAGAAGATCACAGTTTCGAAGCCCAGTGAAGACACTTTTCTTTGTCTCTCGAGGCAAAAGGTTGCCTTACTAATGAGGCCCTAGAGAAAATCGATAGCTACCGTTGCTAGAGCCTTTTTAGAATCAATGTAAAACTTTCTAGGGCCCAGTTAAGAACTAGATTATTTTCCAGGTGGGTTTGTTGGCAGGTACCATTAATAAATCATTTTTGGAAAATCCACCCGGCTGGAAAAACAATCTAGTTTTTGGCGAGGGGCTAGAAAGTTTTGCATAGATACTAGCAAGTGCCCAGCAAGAGAAACTCTAGAAATTCTCTAGGGCCTCGCCAGTGAAGTACCATACCAAAAAAAAATTGTCTTTACTGGGATTCGATCCTGCGATCTTCTGATTGCCAGTCCTATACCTTAACTACTGAGCTATTTCGCAATACAGTTGTGCAATGTTGAAAATGAAAGAGTATATACTTTAATTTGTCTTACCATTGTATGATGGGTATAAAATATTTGTTTTTGTCATATTTGGGGTATTTGTGATGGGATAACAAGACCTATCCAACAAGTTTTTACTAGCGGGGGCCTCGCGAGTATTTGACAAGTTTGCCTTGTCTAGATTTTCCCTACCGAAGCCTTTCCGGTGCCTCGATTAAACTTGACAAAAACTTGCCATTTTTCCAGGCGGGCAGAAGTAGCTTTTACTTAAAGTATTTTAATTTTTGAGATAAATAAGATTTGGTAAAATTGCTAAAAAAAATTTAGAGGACAGGTTTCGGTATTTTTGGCAAAATAAAAAACCTGTTACTTTTTTCCATAGCTTTTTTGTTTGGTTATGATTTAGACGCAAACAATTAAATTCATAATTAAACTATTTTTTTTGAGTTTTTTTTTTTGTGGAAAACTACTTTTTGTGAAAAAGTAACTCTCTTTTTTTTTAATTTCGAAGAAACTTAGAAAGATTTTTACATTTGGTTTTCGGTATTTTACTAAGAATCTGCACTGAATATGGAACACAAAAGGTCTGTTTCTTTACTCGCCCGTGGGATCCCGAAGTATCCCAAATCTAGCCAAAACGTGTTTCTTTACTATTTTCTGGCACAAAAATGCCAGAGCTTTTATTTTTTTTTCATTTCCCCTCCAGCAAGAATCTACCCGAACATTTTAGTTACTGCACTTTCTTGCTTGTCAAATAAGAAATGAGCTGATCGAAAAATTTGAAATTAAATTTTTCAAGTAGCGTACATAAAATGGTTTAATTTAATTAAATTAAATTAAATTAAAATGATACAATGGAGGCAAATATAAACTATGTAATCTGATTCTCCTTGTTCTTTTAATAGAGCCCAAAATGAAAAGGACATGTAAAAATAATTGAAATTGTATAATTTTGTATGCGGTGAGCCAACCAGCAATGAAGTTAAATAGGTAATTTAAACCGCAACAAACCAGAAACACCCCAAATGCGTTTCTTTACTTTTCATTTCTGGTTAAACATTACAACAACAACATCAGAAAGCTCAATTCCAAACTTTTTCCCGAACTTTTTTCCAAACTTTATCCCAAAAGTAAAAAAACAGACCTAAAAATAGCACTTAATTACTCAAAATTTGGAAAATATCAGCTTGAAAAAAAAATTCAGTTTTTTCAAAAATTTTGACAGAAATTTAATTTTTCAAAAACTTTTCTTTGCTTTTAAGTAAAAGAATAGAGTATTAGCTTTCAAACAAGCTATAGCGCATTATTGTATGATGTGCTTTCGTTGATTTTTAATATTTTTGTTTGCATTTAGTCAATTTTTTTCAGAAATTTCCCCCCATACAATTTGTTTCTTAGAATATACGAAGAACTACGCCCTAAAACATCATTAAAGAATTACCAGACACCCTGTAAATCGCAAGTTAAAACAGACAGTATGCTTCTGCACGCAAGTACAAATGACAGTTTGACTGAACTAGGTGTGATATCTGTAGATTTTCTTTCCGTGTAAAACATATTGCAATAATATTTTTATTAAATGCAAACTAAATTGAATGTTTGGAGTGCTATACACATATCCAATAACGTCAGACTACGTGCAGATAGTAATTTTAATGATTTATCTACAAACAGAATGAGAACATCAACTCATAGTTATATTTGTTGTTGTTGTTGTACCTAAAAGAAACTATTTCGACTTGTGTTTCGCTTTCATTTCAGCTACAAACTATTGCTGAAGCTTTTGTAAATTAACACGAAACGTTTGTTTCTCTTTATTATTTTATCATTTCAAGGCCGAAAAATTCTGAATTTGCAATCTATTGTTTTTTTTTTTTATTTTTCGTAGACATGTTCTTCATATTTACACAATTGAATAAATAAAGCTCAAATAAAATTGAAATCAATAAAACACTAATAGTTTTGTTTCTCTGTTGTTATTCGATTATCATGCGAGTTTAATTGAACTGAAGCGTGCTAAAGCATCGTATCGATAACGAGTAGGTACCCATCTGCATCTATACTTTTTTCTTCTTGTTTCGATAGGTACAGACATTTTTATAGAGCTGTTAATAACTTGGTATTATTTGAGGAATTTATATACGCTCCAGTTATAAAGCGAAAAGCTTCTATGTATAGGTATGTACATTGTACATATATGCTCTTGTACATTCACCAAGTACTACACACTATAAATAAAGGGTATATGTCGCTCGTGTTTAGTTATTTTTTTTTTTTGTATACCTTAATCCTGTATTTGGGATAAAATAGGACAAGGTTTTGAAAAGAGCATAAAGGAATAAATATAAAAATTTAAAAAACTGCAAGGTAAACTGAGACTGCTTTGCTTGTCAAATAAATGTATTTTCCGAGGATAAGTCAGGCAATTAGTAGGTTAAGCTAAATTTAAAAAAATTATTTTAAATTCTTCATGTGTCACTTTCAGGCATGTTCACGTGTCTGTCAATCAAATATCAAATATAAAAGAGTTTGACTTTAGCGAAAATTTATTTCAACAATATTTAAATAAAAGGTCTTCTCCCGAACTAATATAGCAAATTGTTTTTTCTTTGTATATACATATATTCCTTTGCACTATCAAAAAGTAATAACTTCAGAAGTTTATTAATAAATGTAAAAGTTTTCTAATAAGTCTAACTGCCTTGACTGTTGTAGCCGGCGTCTGTACTCATGTATACATACTTAGTTATAGTATCGTTACACTATATGCAAATGCAAATTTTCCTGCATGTTTCTTAAATATCATCGTGAGGAAATTCTCATTTCCGATTTTTCTTCACGTGCTCGTAGATATCTTAATGTAGATAAATACATAGGTACGTTGCGTTAGTGAATACTCATTTTTGTACAAATTTACCATAGACATAATAATATGTAAATTTTGGATTAAACGTCCTTAACGCATCCTGATTTAATAAGAACACACGCATAATATTCATCAGGAACGGAAAGAGCTGTCAAAGACATGCATGCAAAAAGAAAAGTAATGAAATGACAATGAGACTGTATAAGTTCTTACGTGATAAGTTTGCGCAATTTTTGTATGTTCATTACTAAAAAAAAGTGTTTTATCCGGGAAGGGCGACAATATGAAACTAAAGAATAAAAATGTATTTAAATTATATGACAAACGCCAACAGAGAGTTGTGATTCATATTTTCTTTTTAGAAGTTACAACTAAAGATAGGAGGTTACCAACACGTAAACTTGTTTGAAATGTAAGTTTTGTACTGTGTGTATTCAATTGGTAAAAAAAACTGACCTCCTTAAATATATATATTTTTTTTAATGATTAAAAGTATAACTGGAAATATTTAGATTTTTTATTTAACTATCCATTAATTGGTATAAACTGGTCTAATACCTCGTCAAAACCATAGCAAATAATCCTTCAAGATGTAATTGGGATAAATGATATTGAATATTATAATTTGCAGTGTTTTAGTGCTGCAAATATAATTAGTGTCGATAATCATCGGCCAAAATATTGCGTCTTAGAAGGGTAACGACAGCATCTAACTGATGAGCCCAACTGTCTTGCCTGGGCGAAACGCAATTGGACTAAAGGTCATAAAAACTTTAAATATGAATTTAATAAATGATTTTGGACAATTCGATTTTTACTTTCAGTTGAGAACATCCTGAGCCTCATAAAACTGACAATTCTACAGATAAGTCGCATTTATCTGACAAAATAAAATCTCACATATTTTGATCCTTCAAAAAGAGAGCTCAAAATTGTTGTCCTAATAGTCTCGAAACATATTTTTGGAGTGAGAAGAAACCAGGCAATATTTATGTTACAAGAAGTCACGATGAAGGTGATAACCACACAGCTAAGCACGGAGAAGGTTATATAAATGGTTTGGGGTGCATGGTCAGCAAATTGTAAATTGAAATTCAGAAACATGAGATTTTCAACGAAAGTGACTTGAAAAGAGTTTTAATGCTGAAATGGAATAAAATAAGCCCCAATTACACCAAAAAGATTGTTTAATCAGTTACAATTTGTCTTAAATCAGTTATTATAACACATAAAACATTCACTTAAATGTTTTCGGGTCAAATCATTCCCCCCCCCCCCCCCCCCCCATTCAATGATTACAAAATATGGTCACGAGAGACGTGTTAGTGGCCCCAAATAAATTCTGTTTTTTTGCATCTGAGTTGAGTTAAGGCGTCTAGTTATTTTGCAAGAGGAAATTATTTAGCAAAAAGGCACAGAATTCAATTTTGTTTGAAGAGTGACAAAAAATCCCAGCTGAATTGAGAGGAAAGCTAGTAGAGTCAATCCCCACACGCATAGAAGCTGTCCTAAGGGCGAAAGGGAAGCAGACGAATTATTGGTTCTAAGTTTTTCGCTTTAATTGAACAGTGTACACTTTCTTTTGACGCCATAAAAATTAACTATTTTTTGTTATTTTTGTATTGAATTTTTACTATAATATTTTTTGTTAAGTTTTATATGCAAATTCATTGAAGATTAACCGCTTTAAAAAATAAGATAAGTATTTTCCTAAAAGATCGAATCTATTTGCTTCAACAGAGTTACAAAAACGCAGTTCACAGATGTACACTTTTTTTTGACGCTCACAGTATAAACAAAAATTGTGTTTACTGCTAGTCAAGTAAATTTATGGTTTGACCCCAGACAAATTGTAACAAAAGAAAACTTTGTGCGAATAGACTCAGACTACTGGTACTCAAGAGTGTTCCGGACTGAAATGGTGATTTCATGAAAAAGATTTTGAAGCGTGTACTTGTCCGATCAAAACAATTAAAGTGTTTATTAACGGATAAATAAAAAAATAAAAATAAATTGGGTGGCGCAACAGCTCATGGAGAACCAGGGCCTAGTGACTTACAACTCACAACCATTCCTGTGTGCGTGTTTGTTGGCAGGAATGGAGGGGACCTACAGTTTTTTGCCGAGTCCGAACGGCTAAATGAGAAGCACTTTTTCATGACAAGTATACTCTTGGAGGATTTGTCAGTTCCTCGCAAGAGGCAGTACCTCGAATAAAACATTTCTGTTTTTAGGTGGCACGGCTGGGAATCGAACCCACACCTTTGGCATGACAGTCCTACGCACTAACCATCAAGCCACGAGGTACTACTATTAACAGATAAACTTGTTTTTCTAGGACATCATTGGACAAAATTTTTTATTTTGTGGTCTATTTTTTGGTAAAAGCCTCTAAGAAAACGAGAAAATGGCAAAAAGGCTGTTTTTCAAACCAAATGTAGCTTACACTATAGCATTTTTTGCAAAACACTGTTTAATAACATAACATTCCATATTTTAATTATGCCACTATTGGAGAAAATTTTTAATTTGTTACCTAATACAAATTTTAATAATACAAAATAAAAATGCTTGTAAATTTTGAAGAAATGCATTTTTGACAGTCAATTTTTTATACTTAACGGTATTTTTTTGACAAATTTTTTTGCAGTGGATATGTAGGGTACATACATTTCAATTTATTCTCCACAATTTTCATTTATTATATAATCATAATTGTATCATCTGATTTTGAAATTTTAAATTCTTAAAAGGCAATTTTTGACCGAAAATGTATTATAAATAAAAGATATTATTTTGAATAACTTAAAAACACTTATTTTATTTATTTATTTACTTAAATGCATTTCGGAAGCAATGCTTCTATCGTCAGTAAGTTTTATATAAAACTAAGTAGATAAATAAATAAAATAAATGTTTTTAAGTTATTCAAAATAATATCTTTTATTTCTTTCATGAAAAAACACGTTGAAAATCTCTAATTTCGAAAATGTATGTAAATTTGGAAGTTAAAATCCGTTACTTTTACAAAATATTTTTTTAAATTGCCCCTCTCGCTCAAATGGAAGGCAATAAGACCACCTTTAAAATATTTTGCTTTTGGGTACAACCTACATCCTCTCATCATTAATTGTATCGTATGCAAAACGACCTGCACAATATGCATAAAATCATTCAAATTTAAGCCCAGTGGTGGACTGGGGCTGATTTTGGATATATGTTTTGGCATGTAACATTGAACCATTGAACCTAACTGCAAATGAATTTTTTTTGTTACAATTTGTCTGGGGTTAGCCGTATATTTTCCGTATATTTGCCTGACTTTGCCTCAAATCCACCCTTTAGATATTGCAGAATATCCTTTTCCAACATATTCAAGTTTAAAAAACGAAGGCCTAATCGAGGATTCCAGACTGTAAGACCCCTTTTTACTCATCCCGCACACTATCGAAAATAAACACCATAATAATATGTAATGGCAGCGGAAGAGGACGTCAACCATGTTGAGCTCAAGAATGCTGTCGTTTAATTTTTATCTACAGAATAAATCTACTTCAAAGTTTAAACGAACACTGTGAAACCGAATAATTTATTAAACCAAAAACAAAGTTTTAACTTTCACTTTAAATCTGGTCATAAGTAAATAAAATAAATGCTTCTGGCTTTCATTCTTTCCTTAAATTTAGACTCGCATTTTTCTTCTTTTCGGAAGAACTCAATTTAACAAACGCTTTCAAAAACAAACGAAAATGCTATAAATCAGTGTCATCTTTTCTAATTTCACTTCATTTTACTTTAACCATTTTAGTTAAAATATTAAAATTCCTATGTACTTGGTTTACTTAAATGAGTGCTTCACAACTGAACCTGAATGAAGGTTAAACACTCTTGTCATTCATTCATATACTCTTTAGAACTTTATTAGATCATCTTAACCATGGAAAGTGAGGGTAACAACTTCGCCGACACACGCAAGGTTGTTAATAACTTCCTGTCATATATAACAAATATTTGTATGTGTTTTGTTAGGGTGTATGTCACCCCTTACTATGTTTAAGAGCTACTATATATCAACCCTCTTCGTTAATAATTTCAAAGATACTTATCAAAAGAACAAATTTTTCTTGTCATGACTTTTTTGGAGAAAAAAATTTGTTCCAAGACTTTCTTGTTAAAAGATTTTCTAAAACAGTTTCACTTAGGATATTCACAGAGGAAAATTTAGGATACTAAAAGGATTCTGTTAAAAATTCCTAACGAGTACGTATCAAAATAATATACTGCGATGCATTTTGATATCATAACCTTCTTCTTAATAATTGCTTCAATTAATCCCAACGCTTTCTCCCTATGACATGACTTGTAAGAAGTTCCGATGCTTTAATAAATAAAAGAAATGCTTCAGGTATTTTTTTTTGCTTTTAAAATTGAATAGTTAATAATTATAAATTTGTTAAAATGGAAATAAGCCTTCACATCGCCATTATCACACTCAAAAAGTTCAAAAGACTCTTTTAAAACAAAAACCTTTCCACGACAACTTACGATTAACAACAAAATTACCATCGTCGTCGTTGTCTTTTACCTACCTCGTTAAGAAAATAAAAATAGAAAGGCTAAAATTAATAACAACAAATAACCATAACAAAGAAAAATAAACTTCTCAACTTCCCCAATCAAACATTATTGTTCCCCTCTTTCTTATTTATATAAAAATGTTTCCATGGAAGCTTATTACCTGACATCAACGTCGCCGTAGTTGTTGTTGTTGGACTACCAATGTTCAAAAACTTTTTATAATTCTCACTACTCGAGATTTTGGCCAGATAGGGTTTGGAAAAATCTATAAATGTTACTTTAACATCGCGCATCGTTCGCTTGGTAAGGAACTTCAAACGAAATCGCTTCGCAATTGACATTTGCGGTTGGTTAGCACTTTGATGTTTAATGCCGAACTCAGCCTCTGCCATTTGATATTCAACCAGACTATCAAAGTCGCTGTGCGCATCGTAGAAGATCTGGTCTAAGGTGAGATTTCTCAAGTACATTTCGGTCTCTTCAGACCAATCACAGATACTTGCTGCTACTGCAGCACTGTCATTTCCATTGGCGTCGATATTCCTATGATCGAACTCGGTTATTTCATCTAGGGAAGGAGTCAGGCAATTGTCCAACTTTGGTATGTATGGATCTTCAATGAATTCCAGACTTACGGGTTCATTGTCGTTATCGGTGTCGTTGTCGTCATCTCTGATGCTTGTCGACGTCGTAGTCGTCGTCATCGTAGTCGTCGTCATCGTCGTCGCCGTTGGGTAGATCACAGACATTTTTTTGTTTTCGTTTGGTTTGTTTAGAAATGGGCTTTGTCACTAGAACATCTAGAAAAAGGAAATCACATTTAAACTACACTGAAATCTAATTATTAGGAACAAACACATTTCAAGGATAAAATCCGAGTATTCGAGTAGTGGAATGTCATGTACATATACCGCCCGACTTGACAGATTTTTTATTTTTTATTTCTTTTTTGAATTTTATTATCGTTATACGAAAAAAGCGCACTTGATGGATTGAGTCGAGTAGTTTAATGTTACGCCACTACCCCGTGAAAAGCAACTAAAGCAACGAAAGTTTGCTAATCGTGTCAGTCAGTCAAGTCAGCCAAGCCAACTTCATTACACGTTGCTAACGTTGCTAACATTATTTGTTGAGTTTGAGTACGTATCTAAGGTAACTCTTATTCTGGTTTTATTACTTCGAAGTTTGTCCTCTCTTTTTCTCTCTCTCCCAATTCTTTTTTCCGTTTTCTTGGTTATTGGTTCTTTTTTTCACTAACATTTTCTTATGTTTTTGTATAGAAGCCAGCACACATTGTTTTCAAGTCTATTTTGAACCAGTTTGTTGGTGTGGTAGGTAAGGTATAGGTAGAATGGCCATTGGAAGGTTGTGACTTACCAGTGGTTAAGCTAAACAAGCCAACTCAGAAGTAGACAGATGTTGAGGTACAAGTTAGTGAGTAATTTGAGAAGCATAAATGTTTTAAGTGGCAACCGGGGAGGCCCTTCGTGGTCATGAATTGGCATTGCAGAAACAAAAATTAACGATAAATGACGTTTGAGGTTACATTTGAAAACAAAGGGTTTTATTTTTTAAAGAAAGGTTTTACAAGAATACAAGATCTATTTGCAATAGGAAATTAAATTGGAGATATTTAACGGTTAATTGAACGGAAAAACGAGTTGAAGACAAAACTAACTCAAAGCACATTTGCGACATTTAAACTTCGGACAGTTGGTCTTGTTTAAAAGAATTTGGTTTATTGCGAGAATTTTAAGATCTAATGTAAGTGGGCATTGTACTACCTTCATCATTGAAAAATAACTAGTAAGTTTTAAATGACGCTTGTTAAAAAAGCTTTAAAGCTGTTTGGCTGGTGCTTGGTCGCGCGGGAGAGTGTGGCATCTGTCGAATTGAAATCATGGAATTATCCCGTAGAATATATGGATAGGTTCGATTAAATTTATGTTTTTGTATACATTACATATACACCATCGTAAGTAACTATTTTTCCCGCAGGTATCCGGAAGGTTCGTAGTGACCATTTGTTCTTGAACACATTTAAGTGATAATTTACATGGAAAATATTGGCCTTGATGTAACTGACTCGTCTGGAAATCATCAGTTGGTTTTTTGTTGGGTGTTTCTTAGTATTTGCTGGGTGTTGGTAACTGTGGGTAAAGTATGTGCCCTGACTGGAGAGTGCCTTCCGTCAATTTATACCTTTAGGGTGAAATAAAATTTAGTAAGTAGTACATGAGAAATCTATTAACTCACTAGTCGATGAAAGCACAGGCTTTTAAATTTGTAAAACTATGCCAAGCTAAGGCAGTTTTTTAGCTGGTTAAATGATTATTTGATCTCTCCAGTTACATGCTTCGATGTGAGTAGTCATCCAATCTTCCAATATTTGGACCTTAAACATTTCCAGGCTGATTTGGGCAGGTACTTAAACGGATCCAATTCATTTGTACAATCATCTGGCCATGTTGAACCATGCGTTCTTTTCGAAAAACCTTAAGTCCCCTGGCAGTCCTAGGAATTCGGCAAAGAACACCTTCATCTTTATATTTGCGTTTGGCTTTAGCCCGGGATTATTGAACATTGAGCTTTAAAAATATCCTGCATATGACTTCCATAGCAGATTACTTGTTACAGATTTATTGAAGTGGGCCTATATTCGCTTAAATAAGCTTAAGAGCCAACGCAACGATTAGATTCGGATTGATAAATTTAGAATAAGCTAAACTCCGTAGAGTTTTTCAACGGAACTCTTAAATGTCGTTAATCGCACGGTCCGTGGATAACGAACTCATTTCAGATAGAACCAATCGTAGGTATGCCATTGAAGTTTGTGGGACAAATTGATTTTCGGGAATTTTGTACCATCACCCCCGTCTATCTTTTTTGGCATTAGCCTTTTTTCCCAATACAAAACGGCTAATCTTATTAAAATTTAATACTGACATTGGGGTCAAAATGTCCAGGATGAAAAAAAAACAAATAGGGAATTTCCTTGGAAACGTAAATTTGTCGCTCACGATAAAATAGTATTTGGAGCTATATGTAATGTACATATGTATAATGTCCAATTAAAACTTGTTTCTTAGTAAAAATCTCGTTTGATACTTGAGCTGACTCGATGCCAAACAGATCCACTTAAATCTTTCAAAGAAACTATTTCAAATTGAAAATTGTCAAAAATTCAAAATTAACATGATAACCTTTTATTGATCTTTTGATTCACGACATAGACGCCCTCTTTTGTTTTTTCAATAAACTCATCATGAATCACACTACTTGTGTTTTTGAATTGTTATGTATTTCACCACTATGATTAATGTATGACATTTCTCACTTTTATTAGGCCTTAAAAATAGAAACTTCAAATCAACAAATTCAAACTGGTTATTAAAACAGGCTTTCCACTATCCTGCATTGCATGGATGAAGCGTGTCGAAAAAGTTAATTTTATTTAAATTCCATTGTTCATGAGCAAACACTCTGACAATCCACCCCATCAAACGGCCTTCAAGACTGTGTACCAGCTTCATAAATGATCGTAGATAGACCAGCTTAAAAAAATTATCTGACCAAATTTAAAAACAAAAGTATTATTTCATTTATAAACTGTGTCGAGAACGTAAATTGACTCCGAGTTCATAAATATAATCATGCTGCAATACAGTCAAAAACAATTGTTGAGAAATGGTTGATAATATTTATTTACATTTTTGTTAAAATTTTTGTTTGGAGCAAACACACACGCTTCTTATAAAGCAGAAAATTGTAGATCTGACATTATTTGCCAGAGCAAATGTAATATCAATTTTTCAGTGTTGCAGTATTTTTGCATTTAGGATTTGATCCACCCTTGTGACGTTATTTTCATTGTATATCCAATCTATAGTATTCTCATGAAACACGATTTTGTAGGTAGACATTTGGTCGATAGGTTCGCTGTGATCGCCTTACCGAGATCCCTTAACAAAAATTAGTATTACATTTGGACGCATAGATGGCCACGAGCTTTTTTTCTTCTTGAGAATACTATAGAATTTATATACAATGTTATTTTAGTCAAGAAGTCATTCATCACATAACAACGAGTATTTCTTATTAAATTTTTTTTTAAAATAAAAATCAGAATGCAGTGAGACCAAACTATCGCCCTTTCCAGTTCGGAACTCGCCCACTGGTAAAACATTTCAGGACGTTCACGCCAAAACATTACCACGGTAAGCCAAAGATTTCCAAATGAATTATTAAGCAACCGATTCGTCACCGATGACATCAATTGAAAATTGCTTAAACCATTTTTCGTATCTAAACTAATACACAATGTACGGCACCATGCTTCAATGACGGATAAAAATCAATTTAAAGCACATTTCGATATTTAGGTTTTTGACAGAGCACTTTTATAAAAAAAAAATAGCTGAGCAACACATACAAGAGGCTGAACAATCCGCACAGATTTTGACAACAAAAAAATTATGGATAGACAGACGAGACCGAACAAGGAGTATACATGCACTGGAAACTTATGTATTCAACTTAATCTGGACAAGATAATGAAAACATAAGAAGACAGAGATAAGACGATCTTGAACTACACTCAAGCGATAAAAGTAATTACAATACATTACTTTTTAGGTTTTTTTTGTGAATAAAAGTATTTTCGTTTTTGTAATCTTTATTAAATTTAATTTAAATAAAATGCACGATTCGGTCGCACGTACTTCCTCTTATGTTCAAGAGTCTTAGGGTTAAATAAAATTGACATAGAAATTAAGAGAGACAAATATTTAAATGTATAAAATATGATTTTTAAATTAGCTTAAAAAACCTTCTTTAATAATATTTTGTATGTATGTACAGTGCTGTGTAAAACATTTGCAACTAATATCACCTAGTAAAAAGGCCACATGTTCGTCATACATAAGTTGTTACAACCAAATTAATTTCATTGGTCTACACTTTATATGTATGTATCATCCTTACTGTAGAAAATCTCAAAACACAAATCTAAAGACAGTAACAAAAAATGCAACTGCATAACAAAAAAAGTAATAGTTTGGGCTGTGCAAAACTTTCTCAACTGACAGCCATGATTCATTTTGACAACGGTTAATCTGATTAATTTGTTTCTGTAGCTTGGTTCGTTGAGGAAGTATCTGCCGTGTGTTTGGTCGAGACAAGACATATTTTAGATAAAAAAACGTAAAAAAAAATTTAATAGAAATGGCCGTGAACAAGTATTCTTCAAGAATTTTGAGTGATAACAAAAAAGGAATATCCCAAAAAGAAATTTCAGTAAAGTATTCCTTACACGGTAGATTTTATCTTGCGGATAATCAAGAGTGGAAAGTTGGTGTCTCATCACCACTCTCATCAAGGAAGACAGAAAAATTATTAATTCTTTCCGAAAAAACAGCATCTTCTAAATAAGCCAAAATTGAAATTCAGTTACCCATTGGCTTACGTTGCAAATATTTGCACAGTACTGTATGTATGTATGTATTTTTATTGAGACTTCATAGATTACATTAATTTTATTTATTTATTCATACAGACTAACATAGTAATCTTAAATTGCTAAGTTAGTACTAAGTTTAGAGAGCACAGGCTGCAAAGGCTTTCGGCTCGCTATTATAAAAATTATTATATTTTGTTTTATGCCTACATAAATTAATTATTTTAAAGCCGACTTTGAAATGTTCTGGCTGTCATAATTATTAAATTAACAAGAAAATCAAATTATAAACTTAGCAGTTAAATAGATAAAGCATTTTTGCTCAATTGAAACATGACAGATAAAATGAAATTATTTTAAGAACAATTTTGGAGGCATTTTTAAGAAAAATAAAATTTTGTAATATGTATTGCAAAAAAAAAAATTGTATCGCAGATACCGATATTTTTCGCTTAAAAAAAAAACATGTGGGGGGAATGACCAAAAACCACTTTGCTCTAAGAAAATCGATCCAGCCGATTAGGCTGTAGGAGAACAGTTAGAATAATTGTGAGACCTACTTTTTCCGTATTCCACAATAACACAAACAACAGATTCTTCCTGAGAAAAAATTGATAGTTCAATGAAACGTAAATGCAAGTCAATAGCTCAGTATATTTATTTCGTCCCATCTGATTGAACTATCTACCCATCACTATTCCAAGCAAAGTTTCATAAATGGAGAGTCGTTATTTATTATCAAAAGAAAACGAAAATCAAATACTCAAACATATTCCAATGATTTGCACTATCATCATATATTTTGCACACACAATGGCCGGTTTCTGACTATTGACTCATTTTATCATTCATTAAAGTCTCCGTAGTATCGTTCATAATGATAAGAGCCATTATGTTTAATCACCATCCTACCGCCCCAAAACTTCCAAAACCTATGAAAAGTGTTTATCTTTTTATTACACAACTATTTGTAGATTCCTCTGCCGACTGTTTTTTTTTATATATATTTCCATAATATTGATCTAGAAGGAATAATAGAAATGTTTAATCGATTCACTGACTTACTATGAGCATAGCATAGGAAAGGGATTCAACGTTCTTTTATTATTTTTATTTTTGTCTTTAATGACAGAGCAACGCAACACAAATTACATGCATGCATACATACAAACACATACGAAAGTTTGTGTATGTAAATTATTTTGTGGGGATAAAGTGGAAAAGTTAAGTTTGTGTGAAAGTAAAATGTGATATTGCATCGTCAACATTTACTCAGGAACGAATATTAAAAGATATCACACACAATTTAACGATTATTTTTCCGATAATAAGCACGTCGCACGTTTGTACTCTATGTAAAGTATAACATTTTATGATTGTTTTTATTTTAGCTTAGAAATCTTTTCCATGTTTCGATGGAAATTAGATACTCTTGTTTCGACATCACACATCACACTTATTTAACATTGGACGTTGTAATAGCGTTTAATTGTTTGTTGTGGCATCTTTGGCAGGTAAATCTGTTGTAGACACAAACATTTGAGGCGATGATTAACTTTTGTATCAGTTATTATTGATTGTGCCTCAATTTGCAGCCGGCCATCCGCATCACCTCTCAGTATGTAATTGGTCACTCTAAGTAACTGACTTATTGTGACCAAAAGCTTACTTTTCAGATGGCATACAAATTTTTTTAATATCCCACAAATGAGGAGTTAACATCCTTATTTCACTGTGGAATACATGCAGGACTAGATCGCACATACTTGCTCTTACGTTAATGAGACTTGAAATTATAAAATTATCAAAATCATGAAAATCGTTCTACAAACTGCTAAAAAACTCTTTTTATAGTTTGAGCTAACAAAAAATGTCATCTGAATTTTTAAGCATATACTTACATATGTATATATGTAAGTATGTATATTACCTATGTCATTAGACTGTGCCAAACAAATCTAAATGTTAATTTTTCATGATTAGTTCTCCTAAAATGTTAATCCTCCAAAAATTTGAGCATTCTTTATTGATATTTAGATTTACTACTTATTAAATCGATAGAAAATTTTATGTTCTACAAAAAAGCACTTAAGTTAAATTTATATACATCGCACCGTTTTGATGATATTCTAAGGGACCTAGGCCATAATTTTCTCTGAGGAAAAGAACAATGCTGCTGAGGCATTTGATCCTCAGCAGCATAATTCTATCCAAAATATCCACATAGACATGCTGATCTATTATTATAGCCTATAATTTCCGGTACCCAGTAATACCGAAAAATAACAAACTTGCTTCCATGGGGAAGTGACATTCATAGAACATAGAAGATAGACGTGTGTTAGATCGATCCCAGTTTAAAGTTTAAAAACAATAGTAATTTCTAAATAAATTTATTCAGTTTTTTCACCAGTGCATAAAAGCAAATGACTTAAAGTGCGCGGGAGTTTGAAACTCTGAAATAAATTAGTAAATTATGGAGTGTTTTAAATGCAAAAGTGCGATTAGTGGGGAATCAGGAATACAATGTGCCGGCATATGCGGTAAAATATTCCACCCGAAAATTGCATGTAGTGGTCTCGACCGGTATAGCAGTGGTGTATTAGACACAAATCCAATGTTAAGATTCATGTGTGATGATTGTTTGATGTACATACACAATGTTGATTTAGCGGTGAGAGAAATGCAGGAAACTGTTAAGAAAAATGGAGACTATTTAAAAGAATATAAAAATGAATTTGAAGACTCTTTGAAAAAAAATGAATTAGAAATTAAAGATTTATTACAGGCGATTGAAGCGAGATACACTGATAGATTAAATGAGATGAAAATTGCCCAAGATGTGTGTGAAAAAAGTGTAAAGGAAATGGAAAAAATAAGTAAATATAGTGAATGCTTTAAATCGCAGAGTGAACAAATTAGTGCGGATGTAAAAAAAATAGAAAGTGAAAATGTAAATTCCAGGCAAAGTCTTAAAGATATAAAAGAAGATTTGGCAAAAGAATTAAAACAAATTAAGGATTCAGTTATGAGTGAGAAAACCAAAACAGCACCAACGAATACGCAAGTAAAACTACCAACATACGCGGATAAAATTAAAGAAAAAAATAATGTTATTATAATCAAGCCAAAAGAAAATCAAAACAATAATAAAACCCGTGAAGTGATTAAAAACACTATCGATCCAACAAATTTACAATTAAAAATTAGTAATGTGAAAAATATTCAAAATGGTGCGGTTTTAATTAAAGGAGATGAAATGTCGGTAAAGAAAATTGAAAACGAATTTAAAGAAAAACAAAGTGACAATTACAACGTTAAGGTGCCGGCGAAAAGAAAACCACGAGTTCTTATAGTAGGCATGAAAGAGAAAGTATGCGAGGAAGAACTAGTTAAAGCGCTTAAAAGACAGAATGAGCTAAATGAATTCGAAATAAAGTGTTTACATATATATTTGTCGCCTAAAATTGAGTGCTTTAATGCAATTGTAGAGATGGACAGTGTTGCCTATGGTAAAATTATGGAGAGTACTAAAGTTAGTATTGGGTGGGATAGATGCCGAGTGTATAAACATACAAATGTACAAAGGTGCTTTAATTGCTGTGGTTATAATCACACAGCAAAAAATTGTACAGGAAAAAAAGTTTGTGTAAACTGTGCGGAGGAACATGATTTAAAAATGTGTACTAACGTGGAAAATAACTGCATAAATTGTTATAATGCCAAAATAAATTTAAAAATGGATATAAACGACGATCATAAGGCGAGTGATGTAAATTGTCCAGTTTTCCAGAGAAAACTGAAAATTGCGGAAGAACAAACTGATTATTAGCAATTAGATGACATTAGGTGTATTTACTTAAATGTTCAAGGACTATCAAATAATTTTGATGAATTAGAAAGCCTAGTGCAAAATGAAAGTGTGGACATTTTAGTGATAACGGAAACCCATGTTACCGACCCAAACGACTTAAATTACGTCCTGCTGGAAGGTTTCTATAGTCCTTTTAGTTGCGAAAGTGAATCTAGTCACACTGGTGGTGTTGTTGTTTATGTCAGGAATAATTTTAAATGTAGTCTCTTAAAAAAATGCCAAGTTAGTATGCAATATTGGTGTTTAATGTTAAAAGTGCAATATGAAAACTATCCTGTGATATATTTATGTGCAATATACAGATCACCGAGTCGCTTGTCGTCAAAAAGTGTTTTTTGCAATGAACTAGAAAACTGGATAGAATATCTATCGCAATGCGGTAATTTCATTATTCTTGGTGACGTTAATATAGACTGGTTTGATGTAACGGATACATATACGAGACGAATATCCAATATTATGAACGATAATGGCTTACAAATGATTATTAGTGAACCGACAAGAATAACAAATCACTCTAAAACGTTGATTGATTATGTTATAACAAATTGCACTAACATAGTAAGCGCGAGTGTTGATAAAAATCTAAAAATCAGTGATCATGAATCCATCGATATTACAATTAAAAACAAGCCTAAAACGGAACATAAACAAAAAATTAGATACTGTGTGTATAATCAGGCCCTTTTCTTAACAAAAATGTCTGAAGTTCCTTTGTTTGTTAGTATGAATGGTGACCAGCCTTTAAATTTAAACGTACTTTGCGATCAATTTGCGAATAGTCTTAAAAATGTAGTAAACTCCATGGTAAAAGAAAAGCTAGTACCATACAATAATGCGGAGTGGTTTAATAACGATCTGAGAATGGCAAAGTTGACAAAAACAAATCTTTATAGGCAGGCCGTACTAAGCAACGACGATAATGCTTGGCGTTTGTACCATCAGTGTAGAAATCAATACAAAACGAGTATTAGATTAACAAAATCTCGTTTCATAGAAAACCAAATTGAGACTGCAAGCACCCAAAAAGATATGTGGCGAAAATTAAAAAAGTATGTACTAAAAAAAAGTAAAGAAACAATATTTGAAGTAGAAATAGAAGATGGATCTGTGATAAATGATAGTGCAATAATAAGTGATAAGTTCAACAATTTTTTCGTTGAGTCCATACATGAAATAACCCAATCTGTGATATACTGTGATTATACAAATTTACTCGAACCGTGCAATATAGATTTTAAGTTCAATCTAGTCAACATAGATAAAATAAGATGTGCAATAGATACGCTTAATAAGAAAAGTGACTTTAATTTTATGACTGTTAAAATGATAAAAGACTCCCTATGTTTCGTTGGGCCAGTGCTTGAAAGAATAATAAATATATCCCTAAGTGCAGGTATTTTTCCACAATCTTGGAAAGAATCGCTTATAGTGCCGATAAAAAAGATACCAAATGCAAAGTCGTTAAGTGACTTTCGACCAATCAATATGATGTCTTTATATGAAAAAATAATAGAAAAATGTGTAGTGATGCAACTCCAAGAACATCTAGAAAGCCAGGGACTACTGGATAGCTATCAGTCGGGGTTTCGTGAAAACCATTCCTGTGAAACGTGTTTGAATTTTGTGATAAACGATTGGAGGAAAGAAATAGATGCAAAAAATGTTGTAGTTGCTGTCTTCTTGGACTTGAAACGGGCCTTCGAAACAGTTAACCATGAAATTTTATTAAAAAAGTTGAAGTACTATGGTATTAAATCTGTTGAGTTTAAGTGGTTTAAATCGTTTTTATCAGGAAGAACACAACGCACTTCCGTAAACGGCAAAATATCGTCACCAATCGCCGTAAATGTAGGAATTCCACAAGGTACAATACTGGGAGTGTGGTTATTCCTTATGTTTATAAATGATATGAGTAAAGTAATTCAATCATCAAAACTTATACTATTTGCTGATGATGGTTTACTCTACATCACTGGGAAGAATGCTGCGGAGTGCTTACATGAAATAAATCAAGACCTGGGACGAATAAACACATGGCTGAAAATGAACAGACTAGTGCTTAATGTTGCAAAAACAAAATGTATGGTATTCAAATGTAATTCTGTAAGTTCGTCTTTAAATGTAAATATAAATGTATCTATAAATAATGAGCAAATTGAACAAGTTAAACAATTAAAGTATCTTGGTGTAATGCTAGATGAACATCTTAACTTTAATGAACATATAAACTATATTTGCAAGAAAATATCAAAAAAAGTTGGTGTATTGAGAAAAATAAGAATGAATATCTCTATGAGTACTGCTGTGAATCTCTGTAATGTTTTAATTAAACCTCATTTTGACTATTGTTCTAGTTTATTGTATATGTGTCCACAAAGTCATAAAGATAGGTTGCAATTACAGCAAAACAAAGTAATGCGAATAATATTAAAATGTAGTAGATATACACCAATAAGAAATATGTTAAGTACGCTAAGATGGTTAAATATAAATCAACGTCTTTTTATGTTATGCATGATATTTGTATTTAAAATTAAAAACAATTTATATCCAGGATATTTATGTGAAAATGTACGTACTAATGCATTGTTAGAATACAACTTACGAAACAATGATGACCTAAGAATAGAAAGAGCGCGGACCACGAGAGGTCAAAGAACAATATTCTACCTGGGTTTTAATGGATTCAACAATCTTCCAAGAGAAATAAAAAACATAAACAACCTCAACGAATTCAAAAGAAAAATTATTGAATATGTCCAATCAAATAATAATTTATAGGATGTCAAATGTTATATGATTGTAATACATTATTAATTCTAAAAATATTAGATTATAAAAATTTGATATATTGTAAATTTAAGATGAAATTGTAAAATTGTAATCTAAATGGCTTTTAAAGCTAAATAAAGTACATTCATTCATTCATAATGTTCCTCCATTTCTCCACTGGCCAGTTTATATGATCTTTAGCAAAC